>JBAMMX010000005.1:28805133-29456000 GCA_037126225.1 Dillenia turbinata
TAATAACTTTAAATTAATTATTTTTAAAAAAATTATATAAAATATATTAAAATACAAAAACAACCTATGTTTTAATTCCAAATTTGGAATCATAGACAAATATAGTAAACAGGAAAAAATTTAAAATAAAAATGTAAAATTTAAATTTTAAAATTTAAAATTTAAAAAATATAAATTATAAAATTTAAAAATTTAAAATTAAAATTTAAAAATAAAAATAGAGAAGATAACACTGAAAAATAAAAATATAATAATGAAAAAGGGAAATAAAAATAAAATATTAATAAAAACTTAAAATAATAAAAATATATTAAAATAGAAAAATTTAAATTATTGAATTTCTTAATCCAACCAAATGAAATCATTGAATTTGCTTTGGCAGTTTTAAGGAAAAGGAAGCAAATTTCAATATGCAACATTGCATTACATCATATGAATCATATTTGGTGAAATTGATCATAAAACTTGTACTTTTTTAGGAAAGGGATGTGTCTTTTTAGGTTCCACTGTAATTGATTTTGGTAAGTCTGGATTCAACATGAAACAATATTCACTCTCTCTCTTGCATTGCAACTGTGGTGATTTTTGTATTTTTTTTAATTAACTGGAAATTATTAGTTTCTAATAAATAAAATTTATTATTATTTATATTACTCGGTGGTAGGAATCCTTCAAAACAAATAAATTTGAAAAGTTAGTATAATTAAAACATAATATTTTGTGCATATTTTATTAATTTAGTCAAATTTCACAATTAATTTTTAATTTAAACCTAAATCTTCACTTGAATTACTTTGTTTCATCCCATATTTTTATTGTGCCTTTTTTTATTTATTTGTGCCACAGGCTAAAGTTGCAATTAAAATCTTTCAAAATAAAATAAAAAGATTCCATAAATAAATGATATAATTTAGTACTTCAAAGGTTATATGTGCTATATTTAGATTTATTTATAATAAAAAAATATTTATTGATTATTTTAAATTTTAATTTTCCTAATCAAAATAATTTTAATTTTAAAATATTTTCTTAAGAGTTATAATCTAAAACGAAAATAATATATTTTTAGAGAACTGATCTGAAATAAAATAATATACATTTAAAAAGTTTAGGGTTTTAACTATTTTGTTGGTTTTGACTTATTTTATTTTTTTTGGGTTTCCAAATTTGAGCGAGGCAAGGGGCGCGCAGGCAAGACCAGCGAACGACACCCCGCCCGCCCCCCGTGTCATCCCTGGACTTCATATCAGAAAAATCGATTCGAATTTCTGCGCATTAGCGTCGCCATAGTCATGGATCTTAACCAGGTAAATTCACATTTCCGTGTTCTTTTACGATGAATGAAGGTTTTTTTTTGGGGGGGGGGGGGGGCTTTGATCAGTGTCTTTAGATTCTTAGTGCTAATCTGATTTCATGATCCTTCCTCTTTTGAAATTAGGGTCTAATTAAATTCTTGAAAGATGTTAGACGTTTGAATCCTATGCTTGCTTGTGTTTGATGTCACGCTTCCATGGACTGTTTCTACGGAATGGTAATTCGACTCGGATCGTTCGATGCGCATTAGCACTTGGAGTTCTCCACACTAATATTTAATTCTGAATGTATTTTCTAGGGTTTCTTTTAAGTGCATTGATCATTGTGTTTAGATCCCTCTCTAATGTTAATCTAATTTCAAGATTCTTCGACTTTCGTATTCAATTTTGAGATATTGAGAGAACCTTCATCACATTTAGGCTTTCTTGTAGTCTTGTTGGAATTCAAAAGAATGCGGTCATTTAATGCCAATGATTGGTTGTATTTGATATTATGCTTTCACCGAGCCCTCTTTGGAATTTTAAGTTGATTTAGATATGTCCAATGCACATTGGTATTTGGAATTCTGGAGACTGGATTTCAAACCTGCTCCTTGTGACTGAGATACCTCATACAAATATGTATTTTTGCCCACGTTCTCCGTAGGAATTAACAAAATGAGATCAGCTCTCCAGCAAATTGGTTGCAGGCACTGACTCGGTTTGCTCCAGTTTGAGTTTAACAATTGAGCTGTTTAATAAACAAGCCGGTCTATTAAGATATAATAAATACATATTTATATAAATTTAAATATATGTATTTATATATTATTTAATATTCATTTATATTAAAAAGATTGACAAATCCGTAAATTGCGATTTTAATTTCGAGCCCGAGTTCAAACTCAGCTCAAGCTTGAACTCGAATTGAATATTGATCTTACATGAGTCGAGCTCGAATTTAAGCCTACTCATTTAAACTTAAGCTTGAGTTTGGAAAGTAAGCTTGTTTCGAGTTCGAGCTTGAGCTCTAGATTCGAGTTTCATACCAAGTCGAATTTGAGATTTTGAGCTTGACTGGACTCAAGTCTTACACCCCTTGTTCCAATTCAAGAAAGGTACAATATCATGGTTCTCCTTTGGGAAATGTATTGGCGATAAATAGTGTAAGCTGTAAACAGGGCATTTGTATGAATTCACCACTTTGTAGCCAATTCTCCCATCGTCTGTATGCTAGTATAAGTTTGGACTGGAATAGTGATGACTATTGTCATGATACTTATCTTGATTGTAATTGATATTTGGGGAAGTAGGATGACCTTGCTTTCGTTGCTTTATTTGGGAATGGGATGCATACTGCAGCTTGCAGCAGCATTTTTTGACACCTATGTCTTGGGTTAATAATTTATGCAGAATGCAAGAATGCAGGGCATTTAATTCCTTTAGATACACTAGCATTACGGTCCCGGGAATGTAGAGTTGCGCTGAAAGCTATTATACACTCTATGCTAATACTATGGTTATTTCAGCTCTCTTTTTGTCTTGACGTGTTCTTTCTACTTTTCAGATGCCAAGAGGCAGATCCAACAATTTGCCTCTCAGACTATTGCCTCACGCGTTTCTTCCACACTTAAATAAGCCTCTAAGTGTTGTGTGAGATTTTTCTGCTTAGGAAAGAAGATATCAACATAGAAGTTCAGATTGTGTCACTAAGATATCAATAATCAGCATTATAAACTTATGTGCTCATTTAGAGAGGGGCCCTACAACACGGGTGCTTATTTTGTGTTCTAAATTTTGTCTGTTCAATCAAATCCAAAATGGGAGTGGAATTTATTCGGTAGATCTATTGTTTTCCCCTTTTCATTTTCGTTTACTTTTCCTCTCTTGCCAGAGTCAACATGAAGATGGAGGGGAGCATTTTTATTCTGGATAAGTCAGAAGCAGCCTTAAGGTAATGATTTTATTAAAAGAAAGATATTCCCCCCCGGGAGGGGGGGGGGGGCTCCTTGCAAGAAAGTTCTCAAGTTTTATTGTAGTTTATATTCTTCAGCCCATTTTGACCTTAAACAAAACAAACTGTACACGGAACACGAAGCATCATGTTTTTGTTTTTTGTTCCCAGCATCGAATCTGCGGATCAGGGCTGGTCGGGGGAGGGCTGTTATTGCTTGTTCATCCCTTTAGGACTTATACAGATTGTGTTTCGGATGATTAATGTTGATCATGAAGCATGGTGTGTTCTCCTAATATGGAAATCACATGTTTTGCACATAAGCCACGGATCCATGATTTATTTAGATCATGAAGCATAGTTTTTTCTACCAAGGTTGAAATTGAATGGTCATTAAGAAAAAATGGATCCTTCGTTGGAAAACGGGATTAACTAATTGTCGAAGTGTATGGGGGAAAAGAAGCTTCCTTCAATGGTACTGAGCGCTAGACTATTCTGTACTAGTTTTTTTTATTCCTTACGGTACTTTGATTTCTTTTTCCACCCATTACCCTGCTTGACTTGCATCTTTTCAATTTCGACTTTCAGGTCGACCGTGACAAGCATGAAAGCAAAATTAGTACAATGTGGCGCAGTAAAGGTAATACTATTAATATTTATTTCATATCTCACCCTCTTTGATGTTAAATGCATCTCATTTTCAGATGTAGGAACTTAAAACAAGTATCATTAACACAAGTTTGTCTGTTGTGGCGCATTGATTTTCAAAAACAATGTGGCCCATGTTGAATGTAAATTAGTGATGAAATGAACGTGCCGTAATAAACTTTGGCATGCTATTGAGTGAGTGATAAATGGAATATTCATTAAGCAAAAGTCATCGACTAAACCAACCAGCACTGGTAACTTCATGCAAACAATGATAAGAGGCAAAGGACACTTTACGTGCTAGGCTGAGCTGGGACTTGATTGGAAGGAGATGTGGAGATGGTTTAACAAATAGATTGAGAATGCAGTCCTTTTATAATGTGGTCCCATGTCACTAAGGCACCATTGCATCCAGACTGTTTCTAAGTAAATCAAAGTCATATTTATCATTTTAGATCGAAATTACTGCTTCTTAGGTTGTCTTTTTCTCATTTCATCTACTGTTTCATAGATGTCCTTTTCTCATGTTGTTGATTCTTAGATCATTTGCTGTTATCCTCTTGCATTTGGACTTTTATGAGGATTTGGACACAAATGTTTGAGCGATTTACAGAAAAGATTTGCTTAGTTACTGTTGAGATCTCATCTTCTTCTGATGTCTTGCTAGCTCTATCCTATTACAAGTTTGACATTTTTGGCTCTTTAGTATGTCCATGTTTTTGGATACTCCAAAGCCTCCACTTAACCTGGTTTTCAGGGGGGCACCCCATTGATCAAAGGAGAAAGGTTATTTGACACGTGAAAGTTTGCGCAGCGCCACTCAAGCACATGCCACATGCCACGTCATGATCAGAATCTATGTATGCATGTACTCAATAATGTCGTCTTTCTTTTTTCTTTCCTCAAGTTGCGACAATGGATGGACACACTTACAAATTTTTCTTTGCTGAGACGTTTGCTGCATTCCATTATAGTGCTAAAGGTATGATAAGAAATCTGGGACAACACGAACTCCACCATGAAAAGGGTTTTGGCCGTAAGCTAGTTGAATCCAAGCGTACGGCAATTTGCAACACATAGGTTCCATTAGGAATTATTGACTGTATCACTTTGTGAAATGAAAGGGGAATTTTATTTTACACCTTAATCGAATATACGGTCAACGTCGACAAGAGTGGAAATTCCATTTTTTTGTGGGGGGACACAAACGTTCTTTAAACTTTCATCTTTTCTCATGTCTAAGAGCCTAGCAAGTTCTAACGTCACTATCTAATTACTCACTTGCGTAAGTAATATACAACAGAAAATCATGGGATTAAGTGTTCTACATAATGTGTGTGTTTAGTGTTACTATGTTAATTTAAGTTTAATGATTATAATGCTGGTCAAAAAAAAAAAAAAACCCTTTGAAAGGTGACAAAAGAGGAGGAAGGTATATATACATATGACTTTTTTTTTTCTTTTGATCAAAGACACTTTACCTTCATTAATAAGCATAGAATAAACACGAAAAAGTATGGTCCGAATCCTCAAATTTTAAATAAATAAACATTTTGAAAGGTGCACGACTTTTTTTCACTTTTTTTTTAATTGTTATTGTTATGCATCTATGTTTAATAAAATAATACAACCCCAGCTTAGAACCACTTACAACCTTTCCAAATCTGTGCGCTTATCTTGTTTATTTTCCTTTACCAAAGCAACCATGAGAGCAAGCAAAGTAGTTGAATCGAAACCCCCTTTCCTCGTTCAAATGGGAAAACTTCTAAGTTAAGAATATAAATAATTTGCATATAGTTATTTCCAATTATTTGTGGTCAATAAATCAGCGCTAAAAATAATTGGAAAGTAACACTGACATAGTATTATGCGGCTGACTAAATTTGTTTGATCATAAATAATTTTAAAATGATGATTAGAAGTTGAAAGTTCACTTGATAGAAATTAATTTTATAACAGAGATTAATTAAGTTTTTGACCCTTATACGAGGATTTTGCCCTGCATCATTGAGGAAATAGCAATGAAATTTTTAACCGCAAATGCATTTCCTGAAGGCTGATGATATTCGAAGACAGGGCGAAAGAGATTAATCTTGACCTCAATGTAGAAGAAAGTAATGTTGTTGTGCCGTCGGCCATTGCCAAAATTTAGGCGTGTATTATTCTGTCATGGAAAACATTTGTTCAATGACTCGAGGCGCATAAAAAGTAAACATTTGTTCGGTTTGAGCCAATAGTGGGGGAGTGTTAGTGTTGGGCATCCCTCCTCCTAGTTCCCTAGTAGGGGAGTAAGATAACCAAACAACAAGAATTATTCTGCATTTGACGAATCTTAAGACCTTCTTCTCTCTCTCTTTTCTAGAAAGCAAAAGTCCCATTAAAATTGATTCTTTAGTTTCAGAAGAATTTTATGTAAAAACCCCATTTGACGAATTGTTTGATGTGTTAACTTTACAATGTCTTGTATTCTCTGTGTATTCTTTTTGAGGTCTGGTTACGTTATATATATATATATATATATATTTATCTATTCTTGGAAATTTGTAATAATCTCACATTTGCAAAGTGAATATATATATATATATATATATATTTGAAAGCTTGCAAAGCCAGAGGCTCTATTTTGGTTGAGTTCTTTCGGGAAAAAGAAACAAAAACATATCAAGAATATATAATTAAGTTTTTCGAAACGAAGGTCCAAATATATAATCTTTTATTTGCTATGTGCTCGTGAATCTATGCAAGGTATGTAAAATAATTAATAAATTATTTATGAAAATAGAGCAAGCACGGAAAAATATATTCTCTATACGCGGTCTCATCAAATAATTGGCCAAAAAAAAAAATCAATTTATATGACTTTGGACTCTCACAATTGACCCAATTCAAGTAAATCATAGATGAAGAAGATGATTGCATGTTCATTAACATTTACCGACAAAAATATCTTCCTTTCTTGGTGTAGACTTTCACTCTTCTTCTCTGTCGGAGGCAAAACAGTGGTAGCTGGTGGTGATTGCCATAGCGAAGTTCGTGAGTCAGGCCCAAATCGGAGTCGAGAAAATGACCATTATGTCTCAATTGTGCCGTAGAGTAAATCCTTGGTCGCATGCCCAAGACTTGAGCCCTACCTAGGGCTTGCTATTGCGGGCTTAAATTTTTGCAGTCGCTTGTGCTCTCATGTTAGGAAAGGATTTGGTATTTGCCTATGGTTTTGTTAACGCCTATGTTCCTTAGGCGGCCTTTGTCAGCAGCAGACTTGCTGTTGGAGTTTTGTCGCTAATGCAACTTGATCCATAGAATATCGCGTCATTATCGGACACTTCACCAATTCTAGGTTGAAAAGGGAGGACTCCAGAGAGTTGAAAAGCTGTTTCATTTCTTATAATTTCTCTTTCTTCTCTCAAGAGGGGATTTGACTAAATGGGTATGTTCAGGTCAGACACAAGCATTGGCGCTATTGACGATTCAGACTATAGTGTTTTGGTCGACGTGAGACTTCAATTAAATAATAAGTTTGACACGAGGCTCACAAGAAAAAATTGAACATAAACCAAATCATGTCTCCAAAAGTCCGCAAATGGTAATTAAGAAATGAAGTCTGTGTATAATCCACAATGTCTGTCTCACGAGCAAGTCTTCAATGATATGCTGACAGTGGTTGGTAAGAAAATTTTAATATTCTTCAGTCAGACCTGTGGACTTTTCATCATCTTCACATGCTACATACCAAAGCCCACAATTATTTCCAAACCTTCACTTCAAACACAATGACAAATTAAAAACAAAAAAGAAGAAGAAGAAATTATAATGAAGAGATTGCTTTTCTTTCTTCTGTGCAATATAGGGAGAAGTTGTGATTTGAGTTCTTTCTTTTTAGGTTAATAGAAAAAATTCTCAATTTACAGAAAATATTCTTTTGAATAATACATTTTTAAGTAATTTTATAATTCTTTTAACGTAATATTAAATTTTAAATATTTTATTTATAGTAAAATAATTTGTTTGAATTGTAATTTTTAAAGGAAATTTATAATGATTATTTTATTATTAAAATTTTAAAAAACTAAATATTTCTGAAAATAATTCAAAGCTAGAGAGGGGAGGGGAGGTCATTCACTTGCGCAATCACGTGAATACGGCAAAATAAACAAAGAGAGTTTTTTTTTTTTGGGGGGGGGGGGGGGAGGGAAGGAGTCAGATGGTCAATGGCTAAGTATTCAAATCATGAAAACACATATGGAACAAATTATGATTGGATAAAGAAATAATATAATATTAATAGAAGCATATAGTTCAGTCACATGCCACTAATCTCTTTCTTTTATTCCTTTCTCAGTCAAATGTCAAATCCCTCCTCTCCTTCCCTTTTCCCTATATAATCCCACCTATCTTCTCTCCCCTCATTCATCCCCATATAGCCTAATCTTCTCTTTACTCGGACACAATCTTCATCTCTCTCTCTCTCTTAGATAAAACATGAGAAACCCTGCAGAAAGCAATCCTGGTATAAGTGAAGATGGAGGGCTTAGGAAAGGTCCGTGGACAGTTGAAGAGGACATGAAGCTCATGAATTGCATAAACATCCATGGTGAAGGTCGTTGGAACTCCATCGCTCGTGTTGCAGGTAATCTTACATGCAGCTCAAAGAGGCCTTTAACTAGAATTTGTTGCCTCCAATTTGATCATTAGATGTTTTCTTATTCTTCTTTGGTCCAATCTATATCCCAAGTCACATTTCTTTTTTTATTTTTCTATGAACTCATAAAAAAAGGGCTGAGGAGGACAGGGAAGAGTTGTAGATTGAGATGGTTGAATTACCTAAGACCCGATGTCCGACGTGGGAACATCACTCTCCAGGAGCAGCTTCTCATTCTCCAACTCCATTCCATGTGGGGTAATAGGTAATTCCCATATTTATTTTTAATCTATTTTTTATTTTTTAAATCATGCAAAAAGTGCTTAATCTTGATTAGGAGGAACGAATAACCCAATATTTGGATCTATATTAATTTGGTTTAGGTGGTCCAAAATTGCTCAGCACTTGCCCGGAAGAACAGATAATGAGATTAAAAATTATTGGAGAACAAGAGTGCAAAAGCAAGCAAAGCAACTGAACTGTGAAGTGAACAGCAAAATATTCAGAGACACCATGCGCAATGTTTGGATGCCAACTTTGATTGAACGGATTAGAGCTTCAGCTTCAGCTTCAACTTCAACTTCAACTTCAACTTCAATACAAACACAAACACAGGTTCAAGCTGTTCACCAAACACAAGTTCAAGTTTCCTCCGCCACCACCGACCTTGTCGACCATGAGTCCATGCAGGCTGACCCAATCAACTTCAACATGGATCCGGCCCAAGTTTCTCCGGTTTCGGACCTCACCGATTGTTATGACAATTTGGGTAGTACCTGTTCGGAGGGATTTGTGTCCGATTTCATGGATAGTTATGGATTTGGGCCCAATGAAAACAGGCTGTTGGAGTTTGAAGGGTTTGGGCAGGACAGTGACTGGTTGGGTGATGGAGAGTCCATTTGGGGCTTGATAGAAAATCTATGAATAATGCACCACATCAACTTCAAGCTTCTATAACAAGCATTGACCACTCCAAAAATGATAAAAGGAAAGCATAGACTTAGCAGTACAGGGTGGCATATCATTAGTTTGATTTGCCTGGACTTGTCGTCTTGTGAAATATTCTTATACATGTTACAATTTATGCCTCTGTCTATTCTAGTTTTAACTTGAATTTCTGGTAATTCGTCTTGTAAAATTGGTGACACAAGATATTTTTGACTTTATAAGGAATTCCGAACCTTTGATTCCTCCCTTTTTTTTTTTTTTGCCCCCACTTATAGTATGAACACTAAAGCATTATACTTGCAAATACCAACCCACAACCTATACGTGCCGGCCAGTGTGTGACACCAATGGGTCTGAATTTTTTTGAAAGATAATATGCATATTTTTAGTGATATTTTAATAAATACTAAAATTTCATAAATACCATTAATGGTTTTAAAATTTTTACTAAAATCTGTTAAAATACTCTTTATTATGCAAAAATTATAACATTTGGGCCATTTGCCCCTTTATCCCCTGCCTTTTGTATTTCACCCAACTCATATGAAGTTGTGTACTAGATAAGCATCAACTTAACAATAATAATATAGGTCAAATGAGCACCAAAGATATGATAAGGTCACCCCTTGAGAGATTAACTTGATGACGGAACTTTTTTTTTTTTTTAAATATACTAAATAAGGGGTCCCTAACCCTATTATTAATTCATGTCACCGTCTCCATTCAATAAATATGAAATATCTGAATAAAACTTTCTTAGGAAATATTCTCCTACCACGAGATGAATTAGTTTGTATGGGAAAGAAATTTATGGCATTATCAATCAGTACAATCTGTAAAGGCATTTCTACTGATTTTGCTAAGGACGCGTTTTCGTGCCCTCTTTCCTCCAAACTCTGCCAAAACCTTTTTGTTGCATTGATTATTTTGACTATGATTTTTGTTTCTATTTTCAAATCATATTTTATTCCAAAACCAAAAAGGGACAAAAACTTCTGCAAATCTCGGATTGGACCATAAAAGACCCGAAACGTGGCCCACAACCAATTGGGTATTACTGTAACTTCATGAACGTGGCACTGGGATTCAATAATGGAGTCACAAAGCCACTGCTTGCCCTTGCCCTTGCCCCTGTTGTGCACCAGTCTGTACAGCATTTGATGCATTGACTTCCCCAAGCCTACACTCTCACACATCTCTCTGTCCGTCTCACAAAAACCAAATTTTGGGGGGTATAGGGGAATGTTCTCTCAGACAAAGTTTAGAGGGAGTTGGCTTATGTTATATTGTAACAAAAAGTTTATTTGGTTAAAAATATTTTTTGGAGTACATTTCATTGTCAAGCTTGGAAATAAATGTGGATTTGCTTAGTCGAGTGAATTTGCCGTGGTGGAGAGGCAAACTAAGATGGGAATGGTGGAATACAGCTAATACTGCACTCTTTCAAGGTCTCAACCCCCTTACAGACCACCATTGCTCTGAACCCTTTAAATTACCAAATTTTGATAATTTAGGCCCACCTAGAGTAGACAACAACCACCTCGATCTTAGCATTCCATAAAAATCCCTTTATTTAGGTGGGTTTATTATTATTATTATTAATTTTTTTTTTCAATTGTGCGTCTCATTCTTGTTTTAGGTATAGTAAAATTGAAGATAATGTAATTTTGTTTTTTCCTCATTTAGGGGCATGAGGTAAAATTTTTCACAAAAAAGCTGTATAATAAATTATGTCACATTACAATTCTTTTGGTTCACATGACATTTTTCTCAGAAGATGCAACCGAATTATACGTAACATATACATAAATTGCGATGTAAAAAATAGAGAGATAATATGAAAAAAAAAAAAAGGTTCTTTACATTTTATTATGTATGTAATGCATTGAACAAATGAGAGATATTTATACAAGTTAGTGTATTACATAAAAGAAAATCTATAAAATCAAACTAATCAAATATTCTATCGACAATATTGACATATTATGATATTTATACAACATGACATATAAAAAAAATAATGATAATAGTAAGAAATATTTGACATAAAGACGTCATGTGCATCTTCTAAAAATATTTACTTTCTATATATTAATATATAAAAAGTAATACATATGATAACATGCAGGATAAGAAGCAAACAAAAGAGCCTTAGGTCTTCCATGGAGAAAGTAAAGGTTATTATTGTAAATTTAAAACCGCTCAATTGTTACTATTTTTCAATAAGATCAACTCTAAATATTCGCCATATTTTCTAATATTTTCTTCTCCTTTTATTTTAAAAACTTATTTAAATATTTAATGCACATACTTAAATTAATGCAACTTTATTACGAGTGAATTCCTTTTCAGACAACTCAGTAAAAGGCAAAATTATTTTCTTCTGCCAAAGACTTTTTAAGTCCATGCAGGCATTGGCACTTCTTCTATATATGCTCCCTCTAAAAGCTTTCAGGCTAACCTTTCGATCATAACTGTTGCAATGACGTGTAAAATGGATTTCCAGCTTACAATCATCCTCCTCTCTCTGCTTTCCCTTTCTCCGGTTGCCCTCTCGGCGCGAGTTCAAGAGAGAGAGGTCGACTTTGAAAGATGGTTATCATGGAATGCTCACCATTACAACATGAAGAGGACTACTGAAAGTTTGATGGCAAAGTCTGGCAACAACGGGAGTTCTCTTGATATGATTTTAAGGAATGCTGAAATGGAGAAAGAGAGAATTGTAGTTAGTCAAGATGGGAGTGGCAATTTCACTACTATTAGCGAGGCCATTGCAAGCATTCCAAAGCATAATAAAAGAAGAGTGGAAATTGAGATCAAGCCAGGATTGTATAGGTAGGTTTATCATCAAAACATATAATTAAGTTGTGGTGCATGGTTTTCTACTTGAGAATTACTATTCTTGAGGCTCAGAAGAGACCCAAAACGCATCAGGGCCGATCAAGTAATAGCAAAAGTTATCTAGATTGATTAACATTTAATTTTTTTTTAAGAAAAAAATTGGACTTAATAGCAAAGAATTTCTCTTTCTTTTGTTATGTTATTTACTTTATGATTAATTGATTTTTTTTTTCTCTAGGGAGAAGATTGTTATCAACAAAACTAGGGACTTCATTACCTTAGTAGGAGACCCGCTAAATCCACCTACTATCACAGGAAATGATTCAATAACAAGAGAAAAGAAGACGTATGATACTGCAACTTTTGCGGTCAATGCGGATTATTTTATTGCTATCAACATTAAATTCGAGGTAGGCATTCTTGATATGGCAACAAAATGAAAATTTGGAAACAAAGCCATATGATTTTAAGGTCTCAGCCCTCTTCTGATATTTTGGGTTATTGGTTTTTGCACCGAAGAACACATTACCACATTTCCCAGGAAAAGATACTCAAGCAGTGGCTTTTCGGGCATCCGGGAACAAGACCGCCTTCTACAATTGCAGCTTCTATGGTTGGCAAGACACACTCTATGATCACAAGGGTTTTCACTATTTCAACAATTGCTTCATCCAAGGCTCCGTTGATTTTATCTGTGGTTATGGCAGAACACTGTATGAGGTAAAATATTATTCAATGGGTCAAGATAGTTGGGCTTGGGCTTGGTCTTGGGCTTGGCCTTCATAATGTTTATTGCGAGTCCCCCCACCTCCCTCTATTTAAGATTCAATTTTTATTAGTTGTGACACAATTCCGAAAATAATCTTTTTTTTTTTATTTGTGTAACAAAAATAATGAAAAAAAAATTGTGTACTACCACTTAAATCGTAAAAAAATAGAGTTTCCAAGGTTCTATGTATCCTTATTGACATGAGTTGTAATTATTGGTGCAGAATTGCCATGTGAACTCTATAGCAGAAAATGTGTCCTCCATCACAGCTCAAAAGAGGAACCTTAAGTCATTGTCAAGTGGGTTCTCCTTCAAGAATTGTAAAATCACTGGGACTGGCAAGGTTTATCTAGGCCGAGCATGGGGAAATTACTCGAGGGTTGTCTTCTCTTACACCTACATGGACAACCTTATTCTTCCCGAAGGGTGGAGCCCTTGGAATTGGCCTACCATGTTAGACCCTTTTTAGTAACTCACTCATCATTGTGTTTTTCTTTCTAATTGCAAATATTTTTTTTTCTTTAGAATTAGGGTTTTCTAATCTTTTATTCCCTTGTATTTTTTTTTTCTTTTTGATTTGATAGAAATATTTACTATGGAGAATATAAGTGCAGTGGACCTGGAGCTAACAGGTCTGGCAGGGTTCCTTGGGCACGAATGTTGACGGCTGAAGAGGCCACGCCTTTTGCAGGGACTTACTTTGTGGATGGCGACACTTGGCTCACGAATCATTAATTGATTCAAGGAAATAATTGTTTCATGTAGACATTGGTGTTACATTGAATATCAATATTAAATTTTAAATGGAGTTTCAATTATGAAATTCAATCTATGGGAATTAATGTAATAGGCCGAAGAATTCTATAGGTAATTTGTTTGTGAACGTTTGTGCTCGCCTTTCTTTACATCTCTTCCAATTGCAGTTAATTCTTTTTTTCCCACTAATAACATTAGTAAACATTTAATATGAAAAATTCAAACAACAATGAATGTTCTAATACTATGTAAAACACATGTGAGGAGGGCATAGGATTGGAGTACAAAAACAATGGATTGATCCTTTGATGAAACAAAATGCAAATCTAAAGACATCAATAATATCTAAGGAACCCACTTTAATACAAAGACAGTTCCTTGTCATCATCCCAATCAACTACACAAATTTGGAGATAAAGAGATAGTTCCTAATTATTCTGATATCCCAATACAAGATTCAGCTATTCCCCAAGTAGCTTGTGTACCATTTTCACGGAACGTCCACATCTCACTGTCAACATTGATTTCATGACTTCGGACTGCATCCTCCATTTCGCCCTCACTAATTATCAAAGGATTATCGTCACAATTGCTTCTAATAAGAGCTTCCAAAAGCAAGACAAGCGAAGCCATATTCTTGCAAGAGAGAACTAGAGAAAGGAAGCCTGGCTTTTCATCTGGTTGATTTCCTTCTTCCTTCACTCCGCTTCTTATACATATATGTACAAAATCACAACTTTATTTCAACTACCCATTTGACATTTTAATTCTTTATTGTATTTAATTCTTGTCAGACAAGATATATGGCCAAAGCAATGGAAGTAATGGAATACTTCCCCCACCCCCAAAAAAAAAAAACATTTTACTCCTCATGTCGAGAGAATGATCTATAAAGGGCATGATAGGGAAAGTTGCTTTTAGAGAGTCAAGACGGTAGCTGGTTCATGCGGCATATATTCTTGTAAAATTTTACCTATTCATACAATTCTTGCCATGCATGCTTTTGAAAGTGGTTGGCCATCTAAGCCTCCTTTACTTGAGTCAATGAGCGTTGGACAACCAAATTTAAGAGAGAGAGAGAGAGAGAGAGAGAGAGATGCAGAAGAAAATTAAGCCCACAAGTTTAGATTTGAGGGAGTACGTGTCTTCAAGTTTCCTTGGTGGTTATTACGCAAGCATAGGATCAGGACAGCCAAAGCATGAAAAATTTGCGTTGGTTAAATGCTCTCTGCACGCATCAAGTGATAATATAATCCCATCCAGAAGATAGCAAAATGTTCACTAAAAAATGTATAGTTGAGGGACTCAAATTTCATTGAAATTCAGCCAACTTAAATTAATTATATTAGAGACGTTTGATTTGGTCTGAAGAAATTAATCATTAATAGTGAAAAGTTTTTAAATTTTAAAAGGTGAAAATAATCGATTGCTAATAACATGTATCATGGGATTTAATAAGAAAAAAAAAAACTTTATTTAATTCAAAGTCACATGCATAGATGCGTCAAACCTAATTGAAACTCTGGAAACCCCTTTTAACCAAAGTGCATCATATCTTGGCTGATGTACTTAGCATGACTTATCTCCTTTTGCCATATCTAGTTGGTAAGTAAAGACTAGGAGTTTAACTTTTTCTTTACACCTTTCCTTTTCCTGTTGACAAAGAGAATGTTCTCAAATTTTTCCTCCATAATTTGCTGTGTGGCAAATTCGCAATGTCTCCAGTGCCAAGGGAACCAAATTTTTTTTTATAAAAAAAAAACTATTTTGCACAGTTACAAAAGGCAAAGTGAATGCTGACATGATTTGAATTGAAACATTATATTTCATTTTTCTTGAAGAGCATTGATGTATCTATATTTTCCCTTCTCAAAGCTAATAAAATAAATGAGGTTCGAGATCATCTAAGGGCTTTTACATCAATTGTCCAATAGTTCAATAATGGGGTGACACAAAGTACCTCAGAATTTATTTCCGAATTTTTTTTTTAAAAAAAAAACCTGAAATATGAAAAGGGTCGATCCAAATTCCAAGGAAAAACAAATTTTATATATTATTGATCAAACACATGACATCTCAGAATGTTGTTCCGACAACCACACAATACAAATTTCGACCTTCACTTCTACTAAAACCTAGATGGGTTCTATACTCAAAACCAAGAGAAATGGGAATACCTTTAAAAAAAAAAAAAAAAATCATCTTTACTTGCAACGTAGGACATTGATTTAAAAAAAAAGGAAAAAAGAACTGAAAATAAAGGAGATCTCGTAAGGTTGTACTTATATATGGGATATCTTCAACCCTTTGGGAACATCTAAAGGCTTTGTCCTTTTTAAGCTAAGGAAAGGAGGCAAACTTCTATGGGATTTTTTATTATTATTATTATTATTATTATTATTATTATTTTGTTTATATACACCAAAAATTTCCTTATAGTAATTGACAGAAAATAGGCAAGGCCCCCTAAGCGTAGGCTTTGGGAGATGCCCAATTAATGTCGTTATAGTTCCAAGTGAGTAGCAGAACTCCTGAAGAGGTCCAGCCGGCAATCACTTAAGCGCAGAGAATATGCGGCTTTCTTGAACTCATCCCAAGTAAAAGGCCTATAGAGACAAGGCCTTAGTGGTGAAATCATGTCTGGTAGAGGTGATATCCATGAATCCAATGGTGGAGCCCCAAAATATACCATTGACAGTCTGGGCTTTGCTGAGTTCGCCATTGCTCGGTGTCTCACGCTGGAGAATCTCCCATTTGTGAAAGCCTGTTTAACACACGCTTGTTTGAGTGGGCTTATCTTACATTAAGAAAAATAATGAAAGTGACTACTTTCAATAATTTTGAAGAGATTAGATGAGTTAAAAATTAATTCAATCTTATATAGACTTTAATTGGTCTATATAACATTACGTATCTAATTCACTTTCCCTCGTAATTTTTAAATTCAGAGACGCCTTCGTATTTCCCATTGATAAGAAACTAATCGTTGAAAAAGAAATAATAGCACATGGGCTAAAGGATTACACCTTAATAATTTTAAATATTTATTTACATTGAAATGATTAGAGAAAATTTTTCTATTTAAAAAGTAACAGACATAAATTTTTCTAAAAAAAAGTTTGAAAAATTTATGAATTTTGGGAGTGATATGCAGTCCCATAAAATTTTGAGATTCATTTATTTATTTTTTAATTTTATTTTTGAAATCCACCTGTCCGATAAAATTTGTCCCCGCGTTTGTCTGGAACCACCATACTGTAGGAGTTGATATTTGTAACAGAAGATGTTTCAACGTACAAATGATGTGAAATAAAGTTATATTCCCACAGATTTCCAAATTCTCTAAGATAATTTTTTGTCGGCTAGCATATATTTGGTTTTGCACTCTTAAGAGAGAGAGAGAGAGTGAACTGACCTGTAGGGCATCTCCCACAAGCACGTAGAAATCAGAGGGTTCAGGAGCTACCGGGATCCACAATCCATCGTTTATACATACTTGGAGCCCCCCTACATCGTTGGATCTCAAGATGGTCAAGATTTGTGGGTCGGAATGTTCTCCAAAGCCAACCATTTTGGTGTCCCCAAGCGCAGAGGATTGAAACTTGTGATGTGGGTCCCACGGATTGTTTTTCCCATACTTGAACGGTGGATAGTGATTGAACCTGAAAAACGAGTCACTTTGGACGTCCCTGAGGAGCCTGCTCAGGACGGTCTTGTCCTCTAGCCATAGACCCTCACCCAGTAGATCAAGAATCTCACATGCCAGGTCTTTAACTGCTTCTATGTAATCATTTGCCGCGCCACTGGGCATTTTGTTGATTGGAAAGAAAGCATTTGTCAGTGCTACGTGGCATTCCAAGGAGACTTCACTATCTCAAATAGCGAATAAATTGAATAAAAAAAAAAAACTCAACATTCGTCCCGCACGTCAAATAATTATTTTATTTTAAATTATTTTAAACTTGTATAAAATAAGCAAAGATGCATAAGTGAGACAGTGTTAAAAATCATAAGGATAATTTTAGCTATAATAAAATTTAAAGAAATTTGGATATAATTAGCTAAAACCCTTGATATCCATTTTCAAAAACTACAAGTGTGCATGTGGTATTTATTAATCTTTCTAGAGACAATACCTCATTCGACGCCATTATTGAGTCTTTTTTTCAAACCATTCTTCACCAGATTAGCCATCCATTTTGAACCAAAAAATTAAAAAAATAATAATAAAAAATTGATTTAGGGAAGCTGACTTTTGGTACCCTATTGTAGGGTCACATTATATGAACTTAATTAAAGTCAGCTATATAATCTTAAATTAATATAAATATATGCATACGTTGTGGAGCTTAATTAGGTTATACATATGATATATTATTATTATTATAGGTAAACTTTCAATTTTGTTTCAACATATAGTTTATTTTGTAGGAACATGTCAGAGCCTTGACTTACGAAACAATGGATTGAGGAACAACCTTGGGTTGGGTTGGAACGTGGATGTCTCTGTTGGTCTCATCATATCATAGTATTTATCTTTTTGAATTGGTGACATAAAACCACTGTTTGATAAATCATAGACTCGATCACAACCTGATTCACTTCAAGCATGACTCCTCCCCCTTCTTCCTTCTCTCTCTCGATTTTTTCTCTTTCTCGAATTTAAAATATACTCTTATGTCTTTATTTTCGGAGACTGGGCATAGACAAAAAAAAAAAAAAAAAAAAAAAACCCATCTCGCTCCACCAGTGACCACGAATTCAATGTTCCATTTCTAATTTTGCAAGCAACACGAAGAAAACAAGAACATTGCTCATAATCTCTATCTCTATTATATATAATCAAAAGTTAAGTTAAATAAATTTTAAATATAATAAATGAAAATTTACTTGGCAATTTGGGGTTCTCTATCTAGATTTAGTTATTTTTGTTAATTCAACGTATAGTTTGCGCATACAATGACAAACTCAAAATGCAGGTCAAATGCTTCTGGTGGAAAAATGCATGTCGGTCACGGTCACGAATGCTAAAACACAAGAAGGGGATGAGGGCATTGTTACCTAAATTTTGCAGGGTCTGTGGAGATAGATTTTGATCTTTCCGAGATGGAAAGAGGGTTGGTGTGGAGAAGAAGATACTCAAGCTCACCACTGTCGCCATTGAAGCCGATGTTTTTGCAGCCATAACCGAAAGGAGTGGCTGGACCGGCTTTTTGCTTCTCTACAGTTGGCCTTGAGAAAAACTTTTGGCCTTCCTCTTCCATTCTCATCACTATTTCTCTTGGGACACCATGATTAATTACCTTAAAAAAGCCATATTCTTCGCATGCCTTCACTATTAGCTCCGACCTATTGAGAGAAAAGAGATCAATTGTCGGAATTCCAACTGCCCTTGTTTTTTTGGTTCTCACTGCAGGAGTTGGAACCACCATTTTGCCAAAAATAAATGGAATAGAAATTTTGAGTCGGACGTAGATAGACTAGCTAGTAACGGAAAATATCTTTCAGTTTTGATCTCTGAATTCTCAAGGGGAAGATCATGGGTCAAGTTGGTCTATTTATAAGTGGAAAAGGAAGAGAGAGAGAGAGAGAGAGAGAAATGTTTTTTTTTATATATATGTTTTAATTAAATATATGAAATACAAAGTTTTTGGTATATATGCAAGTAAAGTTTCCATACCTCGGCAGCATATATTGTTCAATGAAGTGGGGTAAAAGGGAATCGCCAAATTTGAAGAAACCCCATGTTACCAAATATGAAGAAACACCATGTTGGAACGTGCTTGTACATATGTCTGGGGATCAAAATGGATGACATGGTCAGATGCGCCCATCAATTTTTTATTTTTTATTTTTCTATTGATAAATATTTTATTTTAGCAGACACAATGACTTTGACCCGTATCAATTTTTTCTCAAAGTATTTTTGTCCCCAAATGAAAATTATCTTTTTTAATCTAAAAATCTAAAATTTTGAATTAAATCAAAATTAAAGTTTCTAGTATCACTTCATAATCATATCTAATTAGTCCGAGTGTTCACATTATATAGTCAATGATACAATTTTTGCTGTTTGATAATTTTTTTCTAGACCCCACATGTCCGGAATCATTATGCATGTGATTTTACCTAAGGTATTAGAGGCATATTAAATGAATCAAATGAACTACCTTTTTTATCCGCGGGGGGCGGCTCTATCTTTTCTTAGTACATAATAAATTAGACTTGCATGAGATATCGCCGGTTGTCAAACAGGCAGAGAAAAGGAGTCGGAGGCAACTGATTCTGATCAAAATTTTATTAATAAATTTTAATACAAAATATTATTAATACCGCTAAAGGTTATAACTCAGCTCCCAAAATTATAATTTTAACTGCATATTGTATTTTACTTACTATATAAATTTCAAATTTATCCTGCAATAAACATTGTTCAAACCAATCAAATCCATGTACATAATTGTTAAGCTTTATGAAATAATCATCTTCTCCTCCTATGCTATTAATATTATTTTTATAATTTAACATACAATCCACATGATTTGCTCTTGATAGTTTTTTTTTTTTTTTTTTTGATAGAATAGATACGAATTTTAATGATTTTAATTTTTCACAATAATATTAGGAGAGGAAATTATACTTAATTGCCTGTCTTAAACGATGTAACTTTGTTAAAAGTTTAAAAAATGTGACAATTTTATTTATTTTTCACAATAATATTAGGAAAAGTATGCAGCCTCAAATATTCAATTAATGAGAAAAGGATTTTAGTTTGAATAAAAAAGAATAGGAAATGAGGTGGAATATAGTAGGTAGGAAATGGTTGGAGTACAACCTGGTGGCGGCCATTTGTTGGGTTTTGATTGGACTTTAGCTGCCGATTCTTTTCTAGCCTTTCTTTGTGGATGTCGGCCCAGAGAAACTTTCCTTCTTCCTCCCACCATGGGTTGACCCTTTGCTAGGCTAGGACTTCATTTTAATCGACCATGTCCTGTAAGTCTCCGTAGAATCCTATACTTTTGCAAAATGAAACCATCTTACAACTTTAAAAAAAAAAAATTATTTAAACAATTCAATCGCTTTTTACACTGCCGCAACCAAATATTATTCAACAGGTAGGCAGGGATGGGTAAGTTTAGGCTAGCCCAGCATTCCAAGGCAGGGCAGGCGTAGTTCCCTTCTTTTCGGGCCGCATGTCTAATTTTTGTTATTGTTAGATGTAGGCTTTCTTTTCCTTTTTTTTTTTTTAAATCTATTGAGGAAAGAAAATACAATATACATGATTAAGGAATTAATCTTTTTGATAACACTTTTAATAGTATTTTTTTTAAATATTTAATTATTTTAAGAAAAAGGGATCGCCCCTGGTGCAAAACTATAATAAGCAGACATGTGCTGATTAATTTAATTGTGAAATTCAAAGAAATAATAGAAAAAAAAGGATGGTTTGACTTGACCGAATCAACAAGTGACTAATGGGCAAACGAGAGACAGAGACACGACATTCAAAAATCTCACTGGTGGACCGTTCACTACGTGGGACGTGGGATGGTGCAAACGTTTTACTGGATTCACATTCACGTTTGATTTATCAACTCTCTTGTTCGCATGCTTAACAACATTGCGACCGACAACAAAAGTGTCACGACTAATATTAACCCGTTTAAGTATTCCCTCCTTCCTAATCATAATTTAGGCTTAGATGTTCATTCTATTATTTTTTTTAATAAAGGTTTATAAATTGAAAATTACGCCATAAAAACTAACTCTATTCTGCACAATTATTCTAACATGTACCTATTAGTTAAATTGATCATGGACGAACCCTTGTGCGGCGCTCCACGTGCGTGACTCATCTTTATGGCAATTTTGAATTTTATTTTTTGGTGGGATGGGAAAAGAAAATATAAAGTGTTCACGTGCGTGTCCAATCTGATATGTTAGCTGATCCATAGTTCATATAGTAGAATGTGACATTAATTCTTTTAATTAAAAATTTATACTAAAAGAATAATTTTTTAAATAAATTATTATAAATTTCAAATAGAAGAGCATAGCTGCGTATAATGCGGTGTATAAAATAGAAATCTGACGCGTTAGATTTAATTAGCTGGGAAGAGACCTGGTCAAGAAAATGATAATTAAATAATTCCGTAAATAGTGGGGGTGAAGTGAAAATATGGTCCGTCTTGTCCCAATTGGCCGTTGGTTTGATTTGGGAAGCATCTAGTCAACTTCTTCTCTTGAAGTCCTATCTATCATTCCATGATCTCGAAATCGATGTCCGACTCCTAACCATTTAACTTTCTAGAGTATGATTGAGTGTTTTGTAGAGAAAAAAATAAAGATTAATCGGTTGAGAAAAGAAAGAAAGAAAATTTTAATTTTTTTTTATTTTATTCAAGAGTTTTAATGGAAGAAAAAAAAAATTGAATTCATTAAAATAACAAATTTTATTATCTACTTTTAAAAGATAAATTTGATATATTTATGAGATAATTTTTTTCTCTTTTTTTTTTCTTTTCATTTTTGAAAAGAAAATTTTTTATATTAAAAATCACTCTATTTTTTTCTTTTCTTCTCATATAAAACTCCTAAATAAAAAAAATAAACAATTTCCTCTTTTAACTTTTCTTATCTTTTCAAATCTTTCCAACCAAAAATACTATTAATTATCGTTAAATTAGCGTAATAAATGGTCTTCTATCAGCAAAAATCTATACTTAAATGTATATCAAGTAAATTGTTAAAAATAATTTTAGTCTGTATTTTTTTTTTACTATGTCTTGAACACCACTCGATATCTGGGATTTTATCTCGATTAATCTAAATCGACCGCTACAGTTGCTCCTTTCAGAAGGCGGGTCTTTCAATGGGGAACTTGCCATACACATGAGGACCTGATGTTTTTAAAGAGAGTCGAATCTCGATCATACTTAAAAGTATTTAATCCCATATCCAGTTGAACCATTAGTCTATATTAATGTGAGTTATGTTGGCCTAAAATATAATTAAAATCGAAACTTTTGCGTTACACTTTGCCTTTTAGGTTACTTCAACAGTGAAGGCCGGCCGTTGGTTAAGAACATCTGGTCCCAACCAAATTGCATTTTCTAATAATTCCGGAGATTTTCTTTTTTTTTTTTGGGGGGGGGGAATAGTGGGTCCATTTCCATTCCTAGAATGCCACTTGGCACATTCTGGGAACACCCAGACTGTCTACACATCAATCATTCTTGGATGTAATTTAAATTACGCCTGCAATTAATATGTGTATAATGTGATTTTGATATATTAGGAGGGCTGAGCTGAGGCGAGCATGACCATTTGTGAAATTTGTAATTATATTTTATGATGTGATTTTGACACCAAGAGAAATGAGAAATTTCTGCAATTAATTTTAATTAATTAAAGGGAGAGGAAAAACTTATATAATTTGTATGTGTTAGTTAAGTAAAGAAATAGAAAGGGAAGAAGGTGGGGATGTTGTCAAACCAAGGGGCCATTGGAATGGCACCTTCACACAAAAATATGATGTTAATCAACACCTTCACTACACTGATGTCAATGGTTGTTGGAGACTGGAGATGCATCTTACTACTAATTGTCGGTGGTGGTTTGAGACTTTTTAATTATTTGATTATTATAGATACGATTAATCTATGATATACAAAAGTTAAAAAAAAATAAATGTGTGATTATTAGAATCGATCATTTTGTCCCGGCAAGAATCCTTTTTCAAAACCGATGCTTTATTATGGAAGCATTAAGGTTATTTTCGCAGATTTGAGATCAACTCTTGGGGTGTCCCATATAGGCACAGACAAGATTTGGTCTCGCATGGTGGTGAATTTGTAAAGTGTGTCAGAATGCAAAAGTTACAGACTCAAAAATATTGCATGCAGTTTGCGAGGATAAGAGTTAACTTCAAACTGGGTGGAAGGTATTGTTTCATAATATTCATGGCAGTGATGTCAGAATGTGCATTATTGAGTGTATTGAGGGGCCAATGGGCAATTTAAGATGAGGGACATTAAGTTTAAACTAATGGGAGTTGGAAGTATTGTTTTACAGTTGTATTTTTGTGAGAATTGACTTAGAGAGGACAATTGTTTCATTTTGCCTTCATCAAAGGGACAGGTTGTAACAAGATAAAAAGGCAAGTAAGTTAGAGACAGCCATAACTGGACACCCAGAAAGAGAGAATGCTTGCCCAATTAGGTAGATATGGTGTCACATTGAAACATACTTTCCAACACACATATTATGTGCCGCATGCATAACAAAACCAGATGTATGTGCCTTGTGATTATCATATTTCCATGACAATCGGCCTTAAATTAGAGGAACTGAGGAAGAGAGCAATGCATGAACAAAAAGTAAATTTTAAGACAATAAATGGAATACTAAAAATATGATAGATAAAAGAAAATTCACACTAAAATTTCCGTACACCATGAATATAACATAAAAAAAAAATTACAATTTGTATATTATTGTTGAGATATATGAATTTTTTCAGAGTTTTATTCCGTAAAGTAGCAAAAACTTTAATCAATATATATATATAAATATATATATTTTATATGGGGAACACATTATGTATAGGCAGTGTTGATAGTTGAGAATGGCAAAGGACTAATAATATCACGAAATCATTTGTGTTAACAATTATGGCACCAAATGAAGTGATATTATAACCTCATATGAAACACAGCCGTCTCATAATTGATTGTCCTACGCTAAAAATAGAGGATTATTTCACCTAAAAAGTGAGGCAGAATGAATAAATTGTTGGATCAACCATCAAGAATGATAGATACCAATGCTGGGAATTACTGATTCAAATGGCATGGGACAAAAGGACCCCCATAAAAAACACACACACATATTATTATTATTATTATTATTATTATGGGTCTCTGTATATGTCATTGATCGTATTTTAGAGAAAATAATTAGTTTAAAATTAAAAAAAAAGGAAGATTGGATCATTCAAAAGGTTGGTCAGGGCAGGTGAGTCTTTCATTCTTTATCTTTATCGAGCCATGTAAACTCTTTCTTTTATTGTTCTCTCTCCAATCTATGATTCTCTCTCTTTTTTTTTTTTGGTTCAAAGTGTGTGTTAGACTAAGTCCACAAAACAGAGTACAATTGCCCTTATTTTAATATTTTAAGGTGTAATTACTCGAATATTTTCCCCCCATAGAAGAGGACCCACAAAATTAATATTTTTATAGAGTTTTTAAGTATTTGAATTACTGTGTGATGTGTGCCAAAATTAGAAGCAGTATGTTTGTATTTTTGATCCGAGTGATATCTAACTAACTTGTGTATCCTATCTTTAACCGGAGAGATATACCATTTTTAAAGGTCAACAATCTTATGAGAAACATTGAAGTCTGTTAGGTTTGCTGGAAAACTGATCATTTTCATTTATTTGGTCCAATGTCACCATAATTACTTATTTTCTTTCAAAACTAGTTAAGTATGCTTGTAAGTATGCATGTCTGTGTGTGTGTGTGAGGAGAGCGCCTTCAAGTAAAATATTTGAAGCCATCCGGAAAAGCAATTCTCAACTTGATCTCAGCCAGAAAGCACAGAAAGGTATAAAGCAATTCTCAACTAGCCTCATCACTCAACTCTCACATACTTTTGCTCTTGTAAATTCTCATTTTTATCCCCCCCCCCAAAAAAAAGGCAAATTCTGTCCAAAATCTGAAGTCGACTTAGTCAATGATTTTTCCATTTTCATATTCAAAATTAAAGGATGGAGTTGGTATAAAATAAAGTTTAAGAATTTAATTGAAACCTTGTAAAAGGTTGAAACTTAAAAATAGAAAAAAATTATGTTAAAAGAGTTGTTTTTTAAATAGAATATGATACTCAAATCGGATTAGTTAGAGTATGATTTCAGATATCGATGGTATTTATCAAAAATAAAAAAAGAAATCTCTGCAAATGATCGAGAGACTAGAGTAAGATTGTCTTTAAGTGGGCAGTCTAGTAATCATAATTCTTCTATTTAAATTACTATATAATAAATTAAATTACTATATAATAAAAAGAGAGAGAGAGAGAGAGAGAGAGACTAGAGTGGGGTTGCAATTTTCTAAGGATAATACTGGAGACGCGGCGCCCAAACCCATCAAATGTACTGGATCAACACAGACAGATGTACCCCAAGAATAGATCAGAAAGCCCAGGTTACTCGGCTTAGCATTTTTCATTCATACGATATCCCGGGCGTTGATAAGGCCTAGCCCAAAAAAGAGTGAAAGTGGCGGATGATCACCAGCGCTGCGGGCGTGTAAACTCTTAAAACTCCTTAGTTCAGTCCCCGTTGCTCGTTTTCTGATTTCACAAATCTTTCGCGCTCGAAATGGAAACCCTAACCCTAACTTCCCAAATTTGATCCGCAACTGTTTGTAACGACTAAGGAGTCCATCGATCTGAAAGCGGAGACCCAGCAAAGGTAAGTCGGAGAACAAGGAATTCAACCTGGTATGGATGCGAAAGACATTCTTGGTTTGCCCAAAACTCCGTTGACGATACCACAAGAGAAGAAATCGAGACTACCGAAGGACTCTCAGAGGAAACCTGATGGCATTTCTCGTGAGGTAACTCCCACTCCAAACCCAAACCTAGATCTTTTGTTCTGCAAGTGTTTTTCGTTAATTAGTGTGTGGGTATTCTAGGTCTACATGCTCACTGGTGGTTTGGCTCCACTTATGCCCTCGTTGGACGTCTCTAATCTCAAACGTCGAACTCAATCAGAAAGCGAGAAGGTCTCTCTGTCCCTCTCTCTGGTTATTTTTAACGTGTACAGGGTTTGACGCGTTTATTTATTTATTTTTTATTTGATGAATTCAAAATTTGAATGAATGGGAAAATGCCATGTTTAAGTATTTGAATTATTTGACAGCTTCTCAACTGGATAATGGTGAAAGAAACATGATCGCTTGGACTGCAAGAACTGCAAACTTATTTTATTTGTCTAAGGTGTTTGATTAATGTGATCAAATGGGTAATGATTGGCAATAAGATTAAGAATATGGCCTAATTTGGTAGGGACTTTCTTTAGTTGAATTTCGGGATTTGGATGACGATGATAAGATTATATTGTCCTCGTATGTGCATGGTCTTTATATTGGATGTCTAATTTTTAACTTATTTCTCTCTTTTAGATCACCTGGCAGTGGCTACCTTTTACCAATTCTGCCCGAAAGGATGATTTGCAGCTCTATCATTGGGTATGTTCATCATCTTTTTCAAATCTGTGATGGTCTAAGTTTTTATGAGGCCCTTACTATTTTGGAGCTTTCCAGGTCAGAGTTGTAAATGGTGTGCCTCCAACAGGTGACTATTCCTTTGCTGTGTATAACAAGGTAAACTCGCTTCTTCAATCCTGTGTATGCTATTCAATGTCTAGTTCTTGCGTAGTGCAATATTGTTATTTATCTTTTCTTCTTTCACAATTGTTTTGGCTCAATTTGCCTCTATGAATGAATGCTATCACTGCTCAATTTCTATCTGTTTAACTGTGTATATTGATCTTTTATATGTGATGTAGTCGGTCGATGTTATCAAGTATACAGATGAAGAGTATGAAAAGTATCTTACTGATCCAGTAAGTACCAACTCAAGATTGTCTCAATTGAATTATTCACATATTTGTATGGGAAAATTAGCTTACATTAATTATTGCTATTTAAATTGGAATATGCTTTTTTACTCTCTTTTTTCATATGAGAGAAATATTTCCTGGGATATATGCTGATATTATATCTATGAGAAGTATATCCATTTTAATTTTCTTTTTGGCTTTTGCTTATTTCATGGTAGAAACATTCTTCTCCATTATTCAATATACTTTTCCATGTATTGCTTTTATATTATTTTCCTGTCTCCCTATAAATTAGGGCTTTTTTCCCTTTATGCTGTTCAATTAGGCCCCTTTCTTTTGGTACCTAGTAAGTAGATGTTGTTTTCTAACTTCTTGGCATACTAGGCATGGAGCAAAGAAGAGACAGATCAGTTATTTGACTTGTGTGAAAGGTTTGATTTGCGGTTCATTGTCATCGCCGACAGGTTCCCATCTTCTCGTACAATTGAAGAATTAAAAAATCGTTATTACGGTGGTATGTTTATGTTTCTATTTAGATGCGTGATTTGTGATGTTGTTGTTATTGTTATTACTCGCATGGGCACATAGACATATGTATGTAAAACAAATTCAGATGGGGATTATAAATTAAAAAAAATCAAATAAAGTGCAAACCATGAGAGAAATGTGCGAGAAATAAGGAAAAGGTGGTAGTCTTGGATAGTTACCTGGTGCTACTTGAGTAGGTAATTATCAATTGGGTGATATCGGAAATTAATTTAAATTTAAAGTTAAATTGCATTGATTTATTGAATTGTGCTTACAATATTTAGTGAAAATAATTTTGCATAGATATTTTGAGAACTTATATTCATGATGGGTTTTGAACACCAAATGATTAGTTCGTAGAGAATATTATAAATCTCCTTGCTTGATTGGAAGATTCTTCCAGTCAATGTTGTAGTTTGATTTGGTTTATAAGCCTTCCAACACTCGGATAGAAATTGTTAATTGTAGTTTGGTGATTTTTTTTTTCTTTTTCCGTTTTGTAGTTTCTCGAACAATTTTAACAGCAAGGGCTCCATCTCCTGCTGATGTTTCTGGTCACCCTCTTGTTAAGGTATGCCAATATGATGAACATCATTCGATTTCACAACTGGACTCATGCCATTTTTAAAAGAAAGTCTCCTTAAATGGGGCATAATGGAAAGTTCAATAAGTGCAAATGGGTAGTTTTAATCGTAAGAATTGGTTGAGTGAGTTGAATTGAGGCTCCATTTAATTCCTCATATCAGATTATTGGCTCTTTGAGGTGCATTTAATTTTTTTATTTTTTTATTTTTGGGTAGAGTTTATAGCAGTTAAGCATAGCAATTTAAAAGAAAGGACTATAGGAAATGGGAATCCACCCGCCAATAAAAACCGGTCGAACTCCCAATATATAAAACGTCCTCTGCGCAGGTACATATTAAAGTCTATTATTGGGCTTCTCTTGCACAATTTTCCACTTTTGGGCTTAACTGAATACTAATAAAAAATAAAATGTAAAGCACCTGGGCTAAATTCGTCTGATTTAGCAAGTACGGAGTAAATATTATTTAGTCCATTCTACATTTATTCTTATTAATGCTTTTTTAAAAGAAAGGACTATGGGAAAAAAGTGGGAATCCACTAGCCAACAAAAACTGGTAGAAATCCCAATATATTAAACATCCTCTGGGAAATTGCAAAAGAACCTGATGCGCAGAGGCACATATTAAAGTCTATTATTGGGCTTCTCTTGCACAATTTACCACTTTCGTGCTTGACTGAATACTTAACAAAAATAAAATGTAAAGCGCCTAGGGTAATTTTGTCTGATTTAGCAAGTACAGAGTAAATATTATTCAGTCTATTCTACGTTTATTCTTATTAATGCTTTTTTGGTTTGATGCAGGATCCTTATAATGTTGCACAGGAGATTGAGAGAAAGCGAGCATTATCCATGATCCTTTCACAGACAAAACAACAAGAACGTAAAGATGCTGAGGTCTGCATGGTTCTTTCTATGGCTACAAATAGTTGTACTATTCCTTCACATGTCATCGTGCTTGATCGCGCCTTCCCATTCCAGCACCTATCACCATTTTATTATATATTTTTGTTTGTTTAAGTCTAAAATGTTTATTCTAGGTTCAAGTCCTTTTTTGCCCAACTATGGTCAACCACTTTTGTCCTCTATTTTTTTCTTTAAAAAAGACATGGTTAAGGCCCTGCCATTGGTATTTTGGTTCCTCTATTACTTGACTGTTAGTCAATCCTATTTGGCTGATAAATGCCTATGAGGCTATTAAATGTCTGAGTGACAGTTTCCCATCCATATCCACGTTATCAAGATCTAAAAAAAGTAAAACATGGTAGCTTTTAAATTAAAAAATAGATTTTGGGTCAAGTAAAAATTATTTCTTAATTAACATTGCATTTCTTAATTATTTCTTTTTATAATAATTAAAATAATTATTAACCATTTTTAATTCTTCATAATATGAAAATAAATCTCTTAAAAAAAGAATTATTTTACATGACCTTGAATTCATGTGTAAGTATTTTTTTTTTAAAAAAAAATTTGAAAGTTACTGAATCTTATTTTTATTTTATTTTTTATTTTTTATGATGTGGATATGCCATGTTATCATTTTTCTGACATGGGATTTCCACATTATTAGTTTTTGTGATGTGAAAATTCTACATATGCATTTAACAGCAACATAGGCTAGATAACTGCCGAATTGATGGTGGTACAAAAGTACCACTTTTTACGAAGGATAAAGGCGTTAAGAGTGTTTCTTAAAGTCAGAGGCCAAAATTGGATTTGAGCAGTAGTTTAGGGAGCAAAAAGGGACTTAAGCCTTTATTATAGTTGGTTAGAACTCATTTTTGAGTGATGATCATGGTGCCAAATTTTTTAGGTTCTTGCTGAAGCAAAGAGGATAACCGAGTCAAGGATGGCTGAGAGAGTGAGTATTTGATTACTTTCTTGTTTTCCTCTTATCTTGTAAATTGCATTTCTCTTTTATTATAATTAATATGGAGAGGAATAAGAGGTTATTGCGGGGTCACATTTTAGTTAGCATACTTGCTTATATTAATGTTTGAGCCCAGCAATCTAAAAGTTGGAAATTTCTCATCCTTTTGGTGCTTACTATATATTTGTTTATAACTCTATGCGTCCTATTTACGGGGAGTTAGATTTTATTTTATTTTTTTTTTGGTTACATTACGTGGAGTTAGATAATTGGTTACCATAAGTTCTTATTTATTCAGAATCAAAAGTGCTTGTGAACTTCAGTCATAGGAAGAGAACTGTAGCCTCAGATGCTTAAAGATTAGTTCTTGTGCATTTGGTTGTCAAGCTGATTTGACTTTCAACTTAGGGTTTGTGTTATGGTGGGAAAAATTTTGCTGAATGTTTATTTTCTATTTTGGAAGTTGGCTTGGAGAAGTGCTCAAGGTAGCATCATAACTTGCATTACATAATATGGATGAAGTCTTTGGGACATTGTAGCTGTAATCAGTCCTATGTCATATCTGTTTAGCTTTTATGTTAATTTCTTTGTTTCTTTTCTGTCTTCTGGCTCCACTTCTTTATGAGCATGTTGTTTCTTTTAGGGTTTAAACTTTTCTTGTTTCAGGCGGCTGAAGAATCAGAGGTCCCAGTGACACCAAATGTGGGCTCCGAAGGTACTTATGCTGATACAGTTTCACCCTCTAACCTTCAACTTTCATCAGCTACTGGTGCTCCAATCTCAATGGGAGATAATGCCTCTATTCCAGCTTCCCTTCGTATGGTATGTTTCTTAACCATATCTTTTAGTCTTTTTGATTATTAAAGATCTTTGTTGAAGACTTGGATGTAATGTATTCGTAAAGATATGATAGATATGGATTTAGTTGATGAGATAGTTTTAGATAGAAATGAGTAGCGTAGAAAAATCCGTACAAATTAAATCAATTTTTTTTCCTGATATTTGTCTCTCGTATGGTCGACTCTAAATTTTTGGGATAGAAGGCTTAGGTGGCGTTTGGTTCGCATTTGGGAATCGAAATCAGAATCAGAATCGAAATAAAAAACTTTAGGAATCGGAATTGGAATCGAAATCCGATATCCTTTGTTTGGTTAAAATTCTAGAATGGATATGATTACTATTATTGATATTTGGTTTGTATATATTTCGGAATGAAATCATTTAATTGTCCATTTTACCCTTAATAAAAAAAGTAAAAAAAAAAAAAGTTCTATCTACGCACAGCACCCCCCCAACACCCACCCACACCCATCTCTGAAAAAGAAAAATTCCCACCTCTCTCTGTCTTTCTCTCCCACGCAAACCCACACCCAAATCCACCTCCCCCCATCTCTCTCTCTCTCTCTCTCTCTCTCTCTCTCTCCCCACGCAAACCCACAACCAAACCCACCTCCCCCCAACAATTGGCGGACGCTAATGGCAGGGTGAAACCGTGAGCAAGTTCCCATCAAACGCTAACGGCAGGCTTCCTCGCGGATGGTTTCATCGACGGGACAATGGTGCTTTGCCGGAAAGAGTGTTGGTGGTGTTGTCGGAGAGGGTGTTGCCGGAGATGGTCTCATCGTGAATGGAAGATGTATGGTGAAACGATGGGTAAAAATGAAAATAAACATTTTTGGGTTTCCATGATGGGTTTCGCACGAAAGCCACCATAGGGCTTGGGTTTCATAAAACCCTCAATTCATGGGTTTCATTCCCATACCCTTATTCTACCCTTATTCCTATTCCATTAACCCAAACATTTTATATGGGTTTCAAACCCATTCCTTATACCCATACCCCTAAACCAAACACCCCCTTAGATTGTTGTTGTTGTAATATGACCTTTGCTTTCCTGGATAGAAAGGCTTGACACTTTTGTTATAGAAGTACTAGTTACTGCACAATTTTTATGACTGCTTGTTGCTCAGCTTTTGGTTGAAAATGAAATTTAAGACACTAAGCCTGAGTGTGGAATATTTTCTCAGCTCCGGGTGTATTTAAGAACATATGCACTTGAGCAAATGGTACAAGCTGCAAGCTCATCAGCTGGACTTCGGACTATCAAACGGGTGGAGCAGACTTTGCAAGATCTTGGTGTACGGTTCTTATCACTGAAAACTTGTGGATAGGCTCGTTCTATAACACCCTGTATTGGTGCATAATATTTTTTAAGCATTGAGTTGAGAATTTTCTAGGTAGAGAGTGATGCTGATGGTATAATTGGTTTATGTACTTTTAGTAATATTACTTTTCTTTTACAATTAAAATTCTACTTTTGCTTATGCAGGTTAATCTAAAGCCCAAGGTTCCAACCAAAGCTGTGTGCGCCGAGCATCTTGAATTGAGAAAAGAAATTCTGACCCTCTTAAATCTTCAGAAGCAGGTATTACTTATTCTGACCCTCTAGCCTTGTAATTTCCTCTTGGGTGGCTTCCCCTTGAAGCCCTTAATACAACTTTTTATTTGTCAATATATATATATATATATATATATATATATATATATGTTTTTGTTGATGTTTGAAATTCATTTTGATTCATGACAAACTCTAATGGAATTCTACTTTTTGTTTATCATTTTCTGTCAGCCAGTTTTTCACTTGTTACTTTTATTTATTTACATATGTTCTTTTAGACTGCCATTCACTTGTTCCCCCCATCGTAGTCTAGTGATTACCTGATTTTCCCTCCAACCATTAGGTTGGAGGCTCGAGTCTCCTCATTCCCTGTTAAGAACCAAAAATATCGTCTATAGCATGCCGTTGTTACCACTCTTTGTTGTCCAAGCATTTGCTTGCTTTTACTTTTTCTCATATTATCATTTGACAAGGTTACTAACCTTGTGGCTTATAAACAGTTGCAATATAAGGAGGCCGAGAGTTCATCCCATAGGGATAATTCATATGCCGAAACACCTGACACACCCAAAGTATGTTAAAGTAGTTCCTTCAAATGCTATTGTTGCATCTCTTCATTCTTTGGATCACTCAAAGATAAGCTCAAATACAGGCACTGCTATGAATTAATTGAAATTTGGTTTTTGGAATTATCTTCAGCAGCACAACCGCGCAGGAGATCAGGATCGAACATTTGTTCCTGATGTAGTTAGTTTTGGAGGTAATATATTTAAACTTTGAGAACCTATTTCCGATTCTTTCTGCGTCATCATTCATTTAGGAAGGGGCTGGTCAACTTGATTCTGCACATGTGGTTTGACATAATATTTATGTAAATGGAACTTCAGGGGAAAGATCTGGCAAAAGGGACCAGAAACGCAAGGTACATGATGATTCTCTTTCCTCATTATTTCTTTCCCTTTCTATCAGCTGGCTCCACTGTCCCCCCCTCTCAACCGCGAAGAAAAAAGACACAATTTCTCCCCCCCAAAAAAAGTGCTTCTGTACTTTATAAGAATTTTGTTTCCTTTCTGAAGGGAACTGCAAGGATTTCAGAAGGTCCATCATCACCTGCACAGTCCAAAAGGGCTAGGAAGTTGAAGTCTTCAGATGGTTAGTTTGGAGAGGTATGCTGATGTGGTTGGATCGTTGTCATTGATTTCATCTGGGATTATACATCTGCTTATGTATCCGTAGTTTGAAATACATGGATCAATGCCTTTATCTGTTTGTTTTGTTCTGCTGCTGCATGACCTGTTTATCATTCTTGTGGTTTGACAGGCCTTCTGCATTAGTCTTCACCGGATAGCATGTTGAACTGAGAGTAAAGGGTGGCAAGTGGGACGGGGTGGATGGAAAACCCCAATTCTTGAAATCACGTACTATTAATTTGTCAATCTTGAAACCTGTTTAGGTGAAAGCATATACCAGCGGGACTTCAAAAATTGACATCGGCTGGTAAAATTGTCACAAATTGTAGTATGGTGGATATTTATTCATACTACACATGTTCCAGCCCAGCAGTCCAATCATTAGGATTCTGGTAGACCTAGAGTTGCTTCCTTGGTGCTTGAATTTGATGGCATCCACACTGTAAATAAGACCGTACAAGAAACTAGGAAGTGCACTTTCAAGGAATGTATGTATTTACTGATGACATGCACTACTCATTATCAATGACAGTAAACGTACTGGTTACTGAATGGACACAAATTTGCTTGATCTTCATGGGCAAGTGAGATGATTCATCCTTAGCAAGATTTTCTCTCGTGTGGACTGAACATGGACGGTCTACATTTCCTGGTTTTTGTTGTTTTTAGATGATCTTGTTTTTAAACTTGAAGTTGCTAGGCTAAGGCGATTCATTGCACATGTACTTGTTTCTCCCTAATGAGGAAAGCAAGTAATTTGGTCAGGCCACCATAATCAGGTTCTCTGCAAATAACGACATCAATCATCATTCTCATCTAGCACTTCAGAGATCTTTGCAGCTTCATTCCTTGGCTTACATATGTGACAGGTTTAGACATCTGATTAGGTTGCAATTTCATCATCTGTGCTCCAACGAGCTTTCCTAGCCCAACATATCCATATTTCCAGAACCCACCAAACAATGTCTCCCATATTGTTATGTCGGGCTTGAATGACTATTCCTCGAACATTGTCTGGGCCTCCTGTAGCTTGCCTGCTCGATGACGGAGGTCAATCACACAGAGTGCTTAGTGCTTGGTTAAATCCCGTACCTATTTCTCATGCTTGAGAAATAGTTCATTGCAAAACTCACTAGTCCAGCATAGGTACATGCATGCAGTCGGCCTACAAAACTTGTACTATTTGGTTTTGAACCAGAGGCCTCTATTTTCTTAGACAAATCAAATGATGTCATTCCCTGCCCATTCATGGCCAAACCATTAATCATGCAATTCCATGACTCGATGCTCTTGTCAGGCACTCTTAATAAAGCTTCCATAGCCATTTCTATATCTCCACATTTTGAATACTTATTCAACAGACACGTACAAGTGAAACGCCTGAGTTCCAAACCCATGGCCTCAACATGTACATTTATAATTTTTTTTTGTTACATCACGATTTGAATCTAAGATCACCAAATTGGGAAAGAAAGGTTCTGATCATTAGTTTATTCTCGAGGGACAATGTCCATTTATGTAGCGACTAGTCTTGCAACTTGGCATGGGCAGAGAGCACGCCAATGACTGTCTTGCCAACACAGACATCGATCTCTGCACCACAAGAGAGCTCACAAGAGATGTGCTGGCTTATCTAACAAGTGTTTGAGATGATGGGCATGGAGTTGTTAGCCCTCTCAGTCTCGAGTGAGGAAAAAGCAAAATGTGTACTCAATGGGGAAAAGGCCTTGATCGAGGAGGTTAAGGTAAAATGGATGATGTTAAAGTCAAGTGGGGTGCGAAGTTTGTGATGAGGCCTAGGCCTTTATAACAAGTGTGCATGAATAAAACATCCGGGTGCTGAATTTGAGTGAATAAAGGGTATGTTTGGCAGAGACAAAGTGAGGGCAGCTGTGACAAGAAGACGGCTCGCGGCAAAAACATCTTGGGAAATGCCTGGTTGGTTTGATCATTAGGCAAGTGGACTTGGTTGAATTTGGATCATGGTTTGACATCGTTTGGATAATATATTAAAAATTAAAATTGTCAAAGAAAAACATCTTTATGCGATTTTTTTTTATAAAATATTAAAATTGTCAAAATTAAAATGAATATATTTTTATTTTTATATAATATAAATTTTTATATCTACTAATAATATAAATTTATTATTAAAAAAATCAGAGAATTATTACTTGCTATTTTTATGCACATTTATATTAACATAATTAATATTAATTAAATTATTTTTAAGATAATTAAAATTTGAATAATTTTGCAGGGGCATCAATACAATAATGCTCCTCAGCTGTATCCGATTAATTACTCCCCGAGAACTCCATTTTAACCGTCTGTGGCTCTGTTTTCAAGGGACAGCTGTCGGTGAAACTCAAATTTCTATTGAACGGCTCTATATCGCCTCCGCGTCTTCTACAAAGCAACGGTTACTTGTTCGTCTTCCTCACGAAGCTCCTCTCTCTCTCTCTCTCACAGTTTCGTGCATTCGTCCTTTTTCTATCTTCTCATGATCAAACCCTAAGAATCCTGTTCGGGATATATCAGAAACAAGTGTGATCTCTTACGCAGAGGGACTTAATTTGCCGACAATGTGGTTGTATATAATGTTGATCTGATCCGATATGTCTCTTTCTTGTATATATCTGGCCTTCTTACAAGACCAATCTTCAAGCTTGAAGAGAAGTGAGGGATTTTGCAGTGCAAGACTTTGCATCTATGAACCCCAATTTCTTGCTCAGTGTTAAATGCTTTATGTGATGTTTTCTTCTCATTTTTCATTTCCTTTCCAATTAATACTGATTTTTAAACCTTTTTTTTGGGCTAACCATAGGAATAGGAGAAAGACAAGAAATCCGCATAGGAAGCAGAGAAGACATTGCAAAACGTAAAAATGATTTTCTTTAATCTTGTGAAAGAGGTGCTCCAATTTTTTGCTGCACATGTAATTTTACATGTGATTTTGTCATCTTCCTATTCTTGTTTCTTTCTTCTCTTGTATTGACTTGCAATGGTTTCGGTGATGATTTACCACTTTGTTTCTTGATCTGATGCATTAAGTGAATACATCCTGAACATCAACACATGTCCTTAAAAGAGATGGGTACGTTAGGTTTCTTGCAATGGTTTTCTTGATCAATGGTTTCTTGATCTGATGCAATGGTTTCTTGATCTGATGCAATAGTTTCTTGATCTGATACTTTGGTTTTCTTGATCTGATGCAATGGTTTCTTGTGTTTTTGTTCCTATGCCTCTCTTATGCCTCTCTTTTTTCCTGTGTGTTGATTCTCCATGTGACCAAGAACTAACCATTTTTGTGTTTGGTGATTCAAACTCTGACACAGGTGCTTATGAGGCAGGGACAGGGCTAATCACTAGGCCAACCAGTGGGATGACATTCTTCCACCATTCTGTGGGCCGATTTTGTGATGGTCAGCTCGTGATCTACTCTCTCTCTCAGACTCTGGAGATATCTTGAACCTTTTCCTTTTATCAGGTTTTAAAATTATGCTTTTCTATCCCCTTGATCTTGAAGAAATTTCCTGGGATGGTTTCAGGTGAAAGCTTGAATATAAGTGATTTTACCCCTTACCTAGAGTCCTTGAGGCCAAATTTCTCAAGTGGAGAAAATTTTGCGGTAAGTAGTTAATCCACAATGCCAAGATATGCAAACTTCAATTTGTATGTTCAAATTCTTCAGTTTCTCTGCTTTCAAGATCGCTCTCTCAAACTTAGATCAGCAGGTATGGCTGCAAGTTACAATTTCATAACCAAATTGTTCTTTGTTGCTAATAAAAAAGAAAAGAAAATTCTCAGAATGCACTTTATATATTGGACACAGGAGAAAATGATCTTGCCCGTGATTTCTTCAACCTTTTGTATTCACACATCGTTAAAAATATACCAACTTACATTGAGGAAATAATATATGCTATTCTGGTGAGCCTTCATTCATGCATTAGGACACCCTATATTTTTGGACAGTTACAACATCAAATATGTCATACTGGGTATGTTTGACACTCCTTATGCTTTACATTTATGGCAGAATATATCCGTACATGGGGGGCATAACTTCTGGGTGCGTAACTCTGGGCCACTGGGCTGCCTGCCTATGAAACTTGCAATAACTTGTAAAAATACAAGTGATCTTGATCAACATGGGTGTCTTCAGTCCCTCAATGCGGAGCAAAGTCTTTTAATGAGAAACTGCACTTAATGTGTGATGAACTAAGAGTTGAATTGAAAAATGCCATTATTATCTATGTTGATATGTTTACCATCAGATATGATCTCATTGCCAATGCCACCAAATATAGTAAGTCTTGAATTCTAGGATCTCCATAGTTACAAAAATGCCTCATCATGGATACTAAGAAACTTTTGTCCCAATATAATTTTTTGGACTGGGTGTCAAAAATTTTTTAAATGTGATGCTACTTACTTATTTACAGGTTTCGATAATCCTCTAATGGGATGCTGTGGCTATGGAGGACGACCGTACAGTACCCAACCTAGAATCACTTGTGGCAAGCCTGGATACAATCACTGTGAGGATCCATAAAAAATACACAAGTTGGGATGGAGTTCACTACACTGAATCTGTCAATATTATAACAGCAGAAAAATTACTATCTATAATTCACTGTACCCCTTGTCTTAAATTCAATTTCTTTTGTGAAAGGTCCTCAGGCTAAAACTTCCATTAAGTGAGACTAGTGTCATTTGGCAAACCCGGTCTGCATCTGAGAAATTGTCTGAATTTTCAATCTTCTTGTTGATCTTTCGAATAACAACATTTGGTCTCTGTCTCAGTCGCTTCATTCATCCTTAGTTTTACTTTTTCATTGGTATGCGAGGTCTGGGCATGAATTAAGGTGGATCCACTTTTTTGCTTCACATTCAGAGTTATGACCTGAATTCAAAGAATAGAACAAACTGCTTGTTAATGAATCCTGACAACTAATATTCACAAGCACAATATGTGAGTTGTTGGAGGAATCGTCTCTTCTCTTATTCTCTCTTTATATGTAATATCTTCAGTGAGCTGAGTAAGAATTTAGGGTTAAAGAGAATGATATCTGCAGTTGAGGGCTCTCTGTCTTTGACACTCTTCACTTCTTTTGTGATTCTTTGTCTATGTCCCTTTTTTGTTCATCCTCTTTTCAATAAAAATCCAGTCACCTTCAACTTTAGTGACTCCAAGTCTGACACTGGTGGATCGGTTGCGGCACTGGGATTCAACTTTGGACTTCCATCTGGACATAGTTTCATCAATCAACCATCTCTTCAATTGTGCGACGGTCCTCTAGTTATTGATTTCCTCTGTAAGTTCAAACTGCTTCCTTAGTTTGCCACTTATGGTACCAAAGATTACTTTTTTGATGTGGTAGCTACATTCTAAAAACATGGCCAGTGATCACTGTGCTGTCGTTTAAAAATAACTAATGTGAACTTTTCAGACACTGATGGATCGGTTGCGGCACTTGGATTCAACTTTGGACTTCCATCTATATGTAGTTTCGTCAATGAACCATATGTTCAATTGTGCGACAGTCGTCAAGTTATTGATTTCCTTTGCGAGTTCAACTTGCTTCCTTAGTTTGCCACTTATGGTACCAAAGATTACTTTTTTGATGTGGTAGCTACATTCTAAAAACATGGGCAGTGACCAATGTGCTATCTATTGAAAACAACTATTGTGAACTTTTCAGATTCAATTTCTTTTTCTTTCTTTTCTTTTTCCTGACAGACATCTCTTTTTCCCTCTGCATTTCATACTTATGAAAACTCTTATTTTACATATGCTCAAAAAATGACTTCTGCAACAATGGTCCATTGCGTGGTGAATTTCTTTATTTAGCATAGATCATGGATGGATACCAGAATCAAAAATTGCTCAGCATGACCGCCAAAATTTGTTGAATGCAGTTTTTGGTTCGTAAGCACTTCCACCTATAAAAATGTTATCAATTGTAACATAGGCAAGAAAATGTTACTTTCTGTCTTGGACGCGACAGCATGGCATCAGTACCGGTCCTGAATCTCTTGTACTAGGGCAATTTTCAGATTACTTATCTTTCACCATCTACCCACACCTCAATCATTGTTTCGTGGGTATGTATACTCTAAGGTTGCAATATGTTGTCTCAGAAATATATGATGTTGTGAAAACTGACAAACTAGATAAGATTTCTTTTATCCTACATGTTGTTTCTTGTGGGTGAAAGCTTCAATAGTAGCTATTTGAATATATGTTGCTTTAAAAAAATATTATGCTCCACAAACTGACAATCCCTATAAGATTCTTTTATTCTCGTTGTTGTTTCATGCAGGTGAAGTTTTGCATACTAGCTATTTGACACCATATTTAGAATCCCTGGAGTCAAACTTTACAAACGGAGCTAATTTTGCAATAAGTGGTATACCGAAACATGTTCCTTTTAATCTGGATGTTCAAGTACTCCAGTTTGTTCGTTTTCAAACTCGCTCCCTTGATCTTATATTGAAAGTTATAATATTAAATCGAAAGGTATAATATCTAATCTAATTAAACATTTTTTTTCCTAGTCATGTTGCGCTACAATGAGGTACCAACTTCTGCATACCGGATATGCAAACTTATTTGGAGATGAAGGCCTCAAGGATGCAATTTATGTATTTGACATTGGCCAGGATGATATTTCTGCAGCATTTACTTACCTATCTTATGCACAAATAATTGAAAGAATTCCATCCTTTATTGATGAAATTATATTTGCTATTCGGGTGAGTTACCATTGTTTCTACAACAATTCTTGATATTTTTGTTCTTCTATTTATTTATTTATTTTTTCCAATGCTTCGTTAGTCTAGTCACCCGGAAAAAGAAGTATATGATTAGCTATTACTGTAAAATTTTTCTAGGATGTGTTTTATTTTTTTCGATTCATATGCTGAGCATATATCAACATGGTGGGAAGACCTTTCGGATACACAATACAGGGCCTCTAGGTTGTTTACCTCAAAATTGTTGGCAATATATGATACTCTTATAAAAATTGATTATATGGAAAATTGGTTATTCCATTTAAGCAAACTAAATATAGATTTTTTTAAAATAAATTTATTATAATAATACCATTTTGTTAAGGTGAAGTCATATTGATATGCTTTCGAATATTGAGATTTATGTTAAGAGTAGAGCAGCGGTAAAGCAGTACTTTAGAATTGTCTGTGAAATTTTTGTTAAAACCAGGAGAATCAGAGCAGAACAATGTGCCTGTGGTTTCATGTGTGAAATCAATTTGAGGATTTTTTCGGGAGATCCTTGTAATCTTCTGTCTGTGTGCGGGGCCCACCTACAATGTCAATATAGTCCAAGCACAGGATTATGATTTATCCCTTTTTATATTTTTACCACACATTTGATGGAAATTAGTGTTGCATGAACACTTCTAGTTAGAACACAGACAGTTTTTACTCCATGACATGAAACACAATATTTTGTAGCTTATAGTTGTGTGAAGTACAATTTGCCATGTTCCTCTATCTGCGTGGTGTCATCCCCGATAACTTGAGTCAATGTTCATGCCTCATAAATGGAAATATATCAGGCTTGGGAAATGAAAAGCGCCACAGGATTTTGTTTTAAATTCATTGCAAATTGATGAGCAGGATATATAGTTCCACTTCTCCCTATTGCCTTCTAAAGTCGGTTTGTTTACATTTTGTGATTATCAGTTGCAGGTCTAGTCTTACTAGAAGCATTAGGAAACAAGGTGCATCTGAAACTGAAAGTAGGTAAAGCAAAACTGTTTCTTGAAACAGCAGCCGTTAGCATGTGGCAAAGTATACTTAAACTGAAGTCGAGTAACTCTATATGGTGTTATTTGATCTTTAGTTTATTTTTCCAGATGGAAACAGATCTGCAGTTCATCTCCATAATGGTGTATTGTCTAAAGCAAGATCATGATGTAGCCATAATGACTTAACAAGAGGTCATGCCATTAAATTCACAACAGAGCTAAGTATGGATAAGCAAGAACATAGCTCAAGAAACCCTCTCATCGCTTAATTCTTCGTCTATGGCATTTGTGCTTTTTAGCATGTCTGACCTTTTCATTTCCATCCAGGGGAGGCCCCTCGATTTCCGTGGGACACTGGAGGACCACTCTCTGGCACTGGACCATCTATCAGCCTGCCTGCCATGGAGGATTGGGAGATAGAGGTCTTCTGATTAAGAGGATTTCTCGAAAATAGTTAAGAGGATTTCTCTTCTCAGTGTAATCTTCAGCAACTGTTTTGCTTTTTGCTCTTCTAGCTTTCTTTTGCATGTATCTGTGGAAGTGGAAGATGACATATAAAACCAATCTTAAGGTGTAATGATATAATCTTTTTAGCCTTCTTAACCATTTTCAGTTGTTATTTATTTATTTTTTCCCTATTAAGGCTGTGGTTCGTTGTTTAGGCCAAATGCTTTTGCTAACCCATTGAAATATCCTTGTAAGTTGTGTTGCTTATCCTATGTAGTAGTCTAATTTCTTGACTGATCATAACTCTGTTAACATGTCACTCTAGGATCAACATAAGTGCAGGAAAAAGGACATCTGCCTGTTTAGATGATTAATGTTGAGAGACTATGTCAATTTAAAACATAGGCCATATATGTTGACGGTTTTCCCTGTGTTAATTCCATTTGAATTGACTCTGGTGTTTAGAAGCGAATTCCCTTTCCTGTGTATGCTTTTTCTAAGAAACTGAAACAAGTGGAATATAAACATTTTTCTGACATCATTTGAATATCTTTGTTCTCTGGCCAGGTTAGTTGAGTTATTGGTGACTGTACTTGGATGCATCGGCACCTAATTTCACAAGTGGAGTGAACTTTGCAATGAGTGGGGTGGCCATGTTTCCCTATTTTGTCCCTTCTGTCTTGGATTTTCAAAAGTGTCCACTTGAACTCATATCATAAGGTGGCCTTCATGCAGAGCCGTGCACTCTATTTACTGTTGGTGTTCTCTTGCTTTAAGACTAACTACTCTGCTAAAGCATCACAGAGAATTCTTTAGCAATGCAGATGGGTTTCCAGTGCTCTTTATGTGATTGGAATTTGGGGTATGATCTCTTGCTTGCCTCGTAAGCTTCAAACCTAAATTTTGCACACGTCATAGAACATTTGGTTGTATTAATTAATTTTTGTGTGTGTGTGTGTGTGAGAGAGAGAGAGAAAGAGAGAGAGAGAGAGAGAGAGAGAGAGAGAGAGAGATGGGGCCTTGAAAGATTAAAGGTTTCGCTAAATATAACTAATTTATTGAGTTTCGAAATTTAATTTTGTCATAAGTATTGAATTTTCCTTTATGTGAGCTATTTGATTCAATTTAATGAAATTATCATTTTTGAGAACTGCAAATATTGATTATACTATTTCTATTGTCGGAAAATATATATATATATATATATATATATATATATATATATATTATGTGAACTATGAGATTCAGTTTGAGAACTACATGTATTTAATTATATACTTTTCATCATCGGAAAATAATTGATCTCTTTTTCTCTTTTTAATTGAGGTGCTACATGCTTTGATGTTCCCAGTGAGCTCATCCCATATAAACAGCAAATGGATCATGTGATGGTTGTATAGTGATTGATTTCCTTTGTAAGTTAAAACCAAGCCCTTGCTTTTCAACAATGAATGCTTTTTGTTTATAGAAGTTGTTATGTAAAGATTGGTCTTTCATATGGTAGCAAAGACTGCTGTACAATTGATATTTTAGTATATAAGCCTCTCAATTTCTTTTTATCTGTTCTCTTTTGTTGGCCTAGGTTGTTGTTGTTGTATCTCTTTTGTTATTAACGAGAAGCACTTAGCTAGTATGGCAGCTTCTGGCGGTGATGAATGCTTTAGATTTTACCTCTGAAGCTAGTAAACATTGTGCTCACAGATTCATTACCATCTAGTTTGTGTGCCTTACCCACTTTTATTCTTAGTTGGATACTGCAGATGGAAATTATTCATCGAGTACAAAAAGTAGTTTGTGTAGTTTTTTAGTTCATAAGTACTTCAGATTTGCGAAGAATGGTGTCCAAATGTGGCAGAGGCCAGAAAATTTTCCTTCTTTTAGTACTCTATATCAATGGAACCAGGACTGGTCATGAATCTTGTGTTTAGCTTGGACAAATTTTAAGTTAATTATCTCGCACTGTCCCCCCATAATAGAATCATTAATTTTGAGTGTATTTTCCTCTTGAGAATGTAATGTTGTCTTAGAAAAAGAACAGTGTTGCATGAAATGAAAATCTAAATAAGATTCTCTGGTTCTTCTTGCTGTTTTTGCTGGTGCAAAAGTTTGAATGCTAGCTATCTTATGCCAAATTTGGAATCCTTGGAGCCAGACTTTACAAATGAAGCTAATTTTGCCATAAGTTGTTCAGCAACGCCACCCAAACATGTTCCTTTAGTTTGGATGTTCAGGTACTTGAGTTTGTTCGTTTTCAAAACTCCCACTTTCAATCTAATACCAAAAGGTATTGTATCCAACCCATTGTGATAAATTGTTTTTCGAATCATCTTGTTCCACATTGATGCACCAAATTTTGAATACAGGATCTACCAAATTGGTTGGAGAGGACTTCAAGAATGCAGTTTATGTAATTGACATTGGCTGGAATGATCTTGCTGCAGCATTTACTTACCTATCTTATGCACAAATAATTGAATGAATTCCATCTTTTATCAATCAAATAAAAATTGCTATTTGGGTGAGTTACTGTTGTTTTTACTACAATTCATAATTTTCTTTTCTTTTACCTTTTTTTCTGGTCCTTTAGTCAATCCAAAGACTTGTAGCTCTTAACCACAAATTTTTCTGGTGGTGTTGTTTCATGTGCCGACCTTATATGCGCATGGTGGGAAGAACTTTTGGGTACATAATACTGGGCCATTACGTTGTTTACCTCAAAAACTTACTATTGCAACGAACAGAAATGCGAGTGAATATGATCAATTTGGGTGCCTTCAGCAGCTCAATGACATTGCAAAAGCTAAGTGCTCTATGTGATGAACTTTGATCTGAAATGGGGAATGCAACTATAGCATACATTTGTGTTTATTCTATCAAATATGACCTAATTGCCAACTCTTCTGTATATGGTGAGACCCCATTTCAGAATTCCTAATTGTCCACATTATGCATACATACATCTATGGAGCGTTTAAATTTTGTTCAATGTTAGTATTAACTGTTTCAGGAGTCCACTGATGGCTTGCTGTAGTTACGGAGGGCCACCTTATAATTTCAACCCAAACATTACATGTGGTTTTACCAGTTTTACAGTTTGTAAGGAAGATGAAAAATACGTAAGCTGGGATGGTTTTCATTATACAGAAGATGTTGTTCATTCTTCAGTTTCTCCGTTAAAAACACACCAACGTACATTGAGGAAATCAAACATGCTGTTCTGGTGAGCCTTCATTCATGCATTAGGACATACTATATTTTTGGATGGTTACAAAATCAGAAATGTCATACTGGGTATGTTTTACACTCTTTATGTTTTACATTTATGGCATATCCAAACATGGTGGGCTGAACTTTGGGTGCATTACTCTGGGCAATTCGGTTGCTTGCTTATGAAGCTTGCAATAACTAGTATAAATACTAGTGATCTTGATCAATATGGGTGTCTTCAGACCCTCAATGTGGAGCAAAGGCTTTTGATGAGAAACTGCACTTGATATGTGATGAACTAAGAGTTGAATTGAAAAATGTCACTATCATCTATGTTGATGTGTTTACCATCAGATATGATCTCATTGCCAATGCCACCAAATATGGTAATTCTTGAATCCTAGGATCTCCATAGTCACAAAAATGCCTCGTAAGCTGGGATGGTTTTCATTATACAGAAGATGTTGTTCATTCTTCAGTTTCTCCGTTAAAAACACACCAACATACATTGAGGAAATAAAATATGCTGTTCTGGTGAGCCTTCATTCATGCATTAGGACATACTATATTTTTGGATGGTTACGAAATCAGAAATGTCATACTGGGTATGTTTTACACTCTTTATGTTTTACATCTATGGCATATCCAAACATGGTGGGCTGAACTTTGGGTGCATTACTCTGGGCGATTCGGTTGCTTGCTTATGAAGCTTGCAATAACTAGTATAAATACTAGTGATCTTGATCAATATGGGTGTCTTCAGACCCTCAATGTGGAGCAAAGGCTTTTGATGAGAAACTGCACTTGATATGCAATGAACTAAGAGTTGAATTGAAAAATGTCACTATCATCTAAACTTTGGGTGCATTACTCTGGGCGATTCGGTTGCTTGCTTATGAAGCTTGCAATAACTAGTATAAATACTAGTGATCTTGATCAATATGGGTGTCTTCAGACCCTCAATGTGGAGCAAAGGCTTTTGATGAGAAACTGCACTTGATATGCAATGAACTAAGAGTTGAATTGAAAAATGTCACTATCATCTATGTTGATGTGTTTACCATCAGATATGATCTCATTGCCAATGCCACCAAATATGGTAATTCTTGAATCCTAGGATCTCCATAGTCACAAAAATGCCTCGTCATGGATACTAAGCAACTTTTGTCCCAATATAATTTTTTAGGCTATGTCAAAAAATTTTTAAATGTGATGCTACTTATTTGAAGGATGGGTTTAGCGCAATGGTGAAATCTTTCCGTTGTATTCTGGAGGTCCTGGGTTCGAATCAGCCTCCTTGCAAAAAAAAAAAAAAAACAAGGCGAAGGTTGCCCAGATATTCCATTTCCCAGACCCCACAATGTGGGAGTTTCGGCACTCGATACGCCTTTTTTTGTAACTTATTTACAGGTTCCGAGAATCCTGTAATGGTTACGGAGGACGATCATACAATACTCCTCCCAGAATTACTCATGGCAAGCCTGGGTACAAATGCTGTGAGGATCCATCAAAATACAAAAGTTGGGATGGAGTTCACTACACTGAAGTTGCCAATATTATAACAGCAGAAAAATTACTATCTAAAATTTACCGTCTGGTGTCATTTGGCAAAGCCGGTCTGCATCTGAGAAATCGTCTGAACTGTCAATCTTATTATTTATCTTTTGAATAACAACATTTGGTCTCTGCGTGGGTTGCTTCATTCATCCTTAATTTTACTTTTTCATTGGCATGCAAGGTCTGGGCATGAGTTAAGGTGGATCCACTCTTTTGCTTCACATGCAGAGCTATGACCTGAATTCAAATGATATGACAAACTGCTTGTTAGTGAATCCTGACAATATTCACAAGCATAATATGTGGGTTGTTGGAGGAATCATCTCTTCTCTTATTCTCTCTTTATATGAGATATCTTCAGTGGGCTGAGCAAGAATTTAGGGTTAAAGAGAATGATTGCTGCAGTTGAGGGCTCTGTGTCTTTGACTCTCTTCACTTCTCTAGTGATTCTTTATCTATGCCCCTTTTTCAATCTCTTTGCAATAGAAATCCAGTCATTTTCAGCTTTGGTTGCTCCAATTCCAACACTGGTGGATCAGTTGCGGCACTGGGATTCAACTTTGGACTTCCATCTGGACGTAATTTCATCAATCGACAATCTGTTCGATTGTGCGATGGTCATCTAGCTATTGATTTCCTCTGTAAGTTCAAATTGCTTCCTTAGTTTGCCACTTTTGCCACTTATGGTACCAAAGATTACTTTTTTGATGTGGTAGCTACATTCTAAAAACAAGGGCAGTGACTACTGTGCTGTATATTGAAAATAACTAATGTGAACTTTTCAGACACTGATGGATTGGTTGTGGCACAGGGGTTCAACTTTGGACTTCCATCTGGATGTAGTCTCATCAATCAACCATCTGTTCGATTGTGCGATGGTCATCAAGTTATTGATTTCCTTTGTAAGTTCAAATTGCTTCCTTTGTTTGCCTCTTATGGTACCAAAGATTACTTTTTTGATGTGGTAGCTACATTCTAAAAACATGGGCACTGACCACTGTGCTATCTATTGGAAACAACTATTGCGAACTTTTTAGATTCAATTTATTTTTCTTTCTTTTCTTTTTCTGCTGATAGACATCTCTTTTTCCCTCTGTCTTTCATACTTAGGCTCTTATTTTACGCGTGTTTAAAAAAAAAAAATACTTCTGCAACAATTGTCCATCACGTAGTCAACTTCTTTATTTAGCATAAATCATGGAAAGATACCAGAATCAAAAATTGCTCAGCATGACTGCCAGAATTTGTTTAGTGTGGCTTTTGGTTCGTAAGCACTTCCCCCCATAAAAATGTTATCAATTGTAACATAGGCAAGAAAATGTTACTTTCTGTCTTGGAAGCGACAGCATGGCATCAGTACTGGTCCTGAATCTCTTGTAGTTAGGGCAAATTTCAGATTAGTTTTCTTTTGCCGTCCACCCAGACCTCAATCATTCTTTTGTGGTTATGTATACTTCTAAGATTGCAATATGTTGTCTTAGAAATATATGATGTTGTGAAAACTGACAGTCTAGGTAAGATTTATATTATCCTACATGTTATTTCTTGCGGGTGAAAGCTTGAATACTAGCTATTTGAATATACGTTGCTTTAAAAAATATTATGCTCCACAAACTAACAGTCCTGATAAGATTCTTTTATTTTCTCTGTTGTTTCATGCAGGTGAAAGTTTGCATACTAGCTTTTTGACACCATATCTAGAATCCCTGGTGCCAAACTTTACAAATGGAGCTAATTTTGCAATAAGCGGTTCATCTACTCTACCAAAACATGTTCCTTTTAGTTTGGATGTTCAAGTACTCCAGTTTGTTCGTTTTCAAACTCGCTTCCTTGATCTTATATTGAAAGTTATAATATTAAATTGAAAGGTTTGATATCTAATCTAATGACACATTTTTTTTTTTCCAAGTTATGTTGCACTACATTGAGGTACCAACTTCTGCATACAGGATATGCAAACTTAATTGGAGATGAAGGCTTCAAGGATACAATTTATGTGTTTGACATCTGCCAGAATGATATTTCTGCAGCATTTACCTACCTATCTTATGCACAAATAATTCAAAGAATTTCATCCTTTATTGATGAAATTAGATATGCTATTCGGGTGAGTTACCATTTGTTGTACAACAATTCTTAATATTTCTATTCTTCAATTTATTATTATTATTTTTTTTCCAAAGCTTGGTTAGTCTGGTCACTCAGAAAAAGAAGTATATGGTTAGCTATTACTGTAAAATTTTTCTACGATGTGTTTTATTTTTTTTGATTCATATGCAAAACTTATATCAACATGGTGGAGACGTTTGGGTATCCAATGCAGGGCCTCTAGATTGCTTACCTCAAAATTGTTGGCAAAATCTGATACTTTTATAAAAATTGATTATATGAAAAATTGGTTATACCATTTAAGCAAACTAAATATTGATTTTTTGGAATAAATTTATTATAATAATACCATTTTGTTAAGATAAAGTCATATTGATATGCTTTCGAGTATTGGGATTTATGTTAAGAGCAGAGCAACAGTAAAGCAGTACCTTAGAATGGACTGTGAAATTTTTGTTACAACCAGGAGAATCAGTGTAGAACTGCGGGCCTGTGGTTTCATGTGTGAAATCAATTTGAGGATTTTTTTGGGAGATCCTTATAATCTTCTGTCTATGTGCTGGGCCCACCGACAATGCCAAGATAGTCCAATCACAGGATTATGATTATTTTTACCATTCATTTGATGGAAATTCGTGTTGCACAAACACTTTTAGTTAGAACACAGACACAGTTCTTAGACCACAGCATGAAACACAACATTTTGTATCTTATAATTGTGTGAAGTACAATTTGCCATGTTCCTGTGTCCGCATGGTGTCATCCCTGATATCTCGAGTCCATGTTCATGCTTCATAAATGGAAATGTACCAGGCTTGGGAATTGAAAAGTGCCACAGGATTCTGTTTTAAATTCATTGCAAATTGATGAGCAGAATATATAGGTCCACTTCTCCCTATTGCCTTCTAAAGTCAGGTTTGTTTACATTTTGGTGTTTAATCAGTTGCAGGTTTGTCTCACCAGAAGCATTAGGAAACAAGGTGCATCTGAAACTGAAAGTAAGTAAAGCAAAATAGTTTCTTGAAAGAGTGGCCATGAGCATGTGGCAAAGTATATTTAAACTTTAGTTGAGTTACTGTACATGGTGTTCTTTGATCTTTAGTTTATTTTTTCGGATGGAAACAGATCTGCAGGTCATCTCCATAATGGTGTATTGTCTAAAACAAGATCACGATGAAGCCATAATGGCTTAACAAGAGGTCATGCCATTAAATACACTCAAAAAACACTCAAAATTCTCAAGAGGAAAATACACATGTCATCTTCAATTGTTATTTTTTTTCCCTATTAATGCTGTGGTTCGTGGTTTAGGCTAAATGCTTTTGGCAACCCATTGAAACATCTTTGTCAGTTGTGTTGCTAATCCTATGTAGTAGTCTAATTTCTTGACTGATCATAACCGTGTCAACATGTCACTCTGGGATCAGCATAAGTGCAGGAAAAAGGACATTTGCCTGTTTAGATGATTAATGTTGAGAGACTATGTTAATTTGAAACTAAGCCATATATGTTGATGGTTTTCCTTGTGTTAATTCCATTTGAATTGACTCTGGTGTCTAGAAGCAAATTCCCTTTCCTGTGTATGCTTTTTCTAAGAAACTGGAACAAGTGAAATATAAACATTTTTCTGACATTGTTTGAATATCTTTGTTCTGCCGCCAGGTTAATTGAGTAACTAGTGGCTGTAATTGGATGCATTGGCACCGAATTTCACAAGTGAACTTTGCAATGACTGGGGGGGGGGGCATGTTTCCCTAGTTGTCCCTTTTGTATTGGATTCCAATTGTTCTGTTTGCTTCAAAAGTGTCCACTTGAACTCATATCATAAGGTGACCTTCACGCACAGCCGTGCACTCTATTTACTGTTGGTGTTCTCTTTCTTTAAGACTAACTATTCTGCTAAAGCATCACGGAGAGCTCTTTAGCAATGGAGACGGGTTTCACAGTGCTCTTTATGTGATTGGAATTTGGGAGTATGATCTCTTGCTTGCTTGGTAAGCTTCAAACCTGAATTTTACGCACGTCATAGAACATTTGGCTGTGTTAATTAATTTTGGTGTGTGTGTGTGTGTGTGAGAGAGAGAGAGAGAGAGAGAGAGGGTTATGAAAGATTAAAAGTTTCACTAAATATAACTAATTTATTGAGTTTTGAGATTTACTTTTGTCATAAGTATTGAATTTTCCTTTATGTGAGCTATTTGATCCAATTTATTGAAATTGTCATTTTTGAGAACTACAGATATTGATTATATAATTTCTATAATCAGAAAAATCATTTTTCTTTATGTAAACTATTAGATTCAATATGAGAACTGCATATATTGACTATATACTTTTCATCATTGGAAAAATAATCAATCTCTTTCTCTTATTAATTGAGGTGCTACATGCTTTGATGTTCCCAGTGAGCTCATCCCATATAAACAGCAAATGGATCATGTGATGGTTATCTAGTGATTCATTTCCTTTGTGAGTTAAAACCAAGCCCTTGCTTTTCAATACTGAATGCTTTTTGTTTATAGAAGTTGTTATGTAAAGATTTATTTTTCATATGGTAGAAAAGACTGCTGTTCAATTCATATTTTAGTGTATAAGCTTATCTCAATTTCTTCTTTTGATCTCTTTTGTTATTAATGAGAAGCACTTAGCTAGTATGGCAGCTTCTGGCGGTGATGAATGCTTTAGATTTTACCTCTGAGGCTACTAAACATTGTGCCTGCAGATTCTTTCAATCTAGTTTATGTGCCTTACCACTTTTATTCATAGCTGGATCCTTCAGTTGGAAATTATTCAACATGAGTACAAAAAGTAGTTTGTGTCGTTTTTTTGTTCATAAGTACTTCAGATTTGCGAAGAATGGTATCCAATGTAGCAGAGGCCAGAAAATTTTCCTTCTTTTAGTACTCTATATCAATGGAACCAGGACTGGTCTTGAATGTCGTGTGTAGCTGGGACAAATTTTAAGTTAATTATCTCGCACTGCCCCCCAAAACAGAATCATTAATTTTGAGTGTATTTTCCTCTTGAGAATGTAATTTTGTCTTAGAAAAAGAACGGTGTTGCATGAAATGAAAATCAAAATAACATTCTCTGGTTCTTCTTTCTGTTTTTGCTGGTGAAAGTCTGAATGCTAGCTATCTGATGCCGTATTTGGAATCCCTGGAGCCAGATTTTACAAATGGGGCTAATTTTGCCATGAGTGGTTCAGCGACGCCACCTAAACATGTTCCTTTAGTTTGGGTGCTCAGGTACTCAAGTTTGTGTGTTTTCAAACTCACACTCTCAATCTTATAGCAAAATGTATTGTATCCAACCCATTGTGATACATTGTTTTTCAAATCATCTTGTTCCACATTGATGCACGAAATTTTGAATACAGGATCTACCAAATTGGTTGGAGAGGACTTCAAGAATGCAGTTTATGTAATTGACATTGGCCAGAATGATCTTGTTGCAGCATTTACTTACCTATCTTATGCACAAATAATTGAACGAAATCCATCTTTTATCGAGGAAATAAAAGTTGCTATTTGGGTGAGTTACTGTTGTTTTTACTACAATTAATAATTTTCTTTGCTTTAGCATTTTCCTGGTCCTTTAGTCAGTCCGAAGACCTATGCTGGAAGCTCTTAACAATAAATTTTTCTGGTGGTGTTGTTTCATGTGCTGACCTCTTATATGCACATGGTGGGAAGAACTTTTGGGGTCCATAATATTGGGCCATTAGGTTGTCTACCTCAAAAACCACTATTGCAACTAACAGGAATACCAGTGAATATGATCAATATGGGTGCATTCAGCAGCTCAATAACAGAGCAAAAGCCTTCAATGAAAAGCTAAGTGCTCTATGTGATGAACTTCGATCTGAAATGGGGAATGCAACTATTGTGTACGTTGATATTTATTCTATCAATTATGACCTAATTGCCAACTCTTCTGTATATGGTTAGACGCTATTTCAGAATTCCTAATTGTCCACATGATGCATACATACATCCATGCAGGGTTTAAATTTTGTTCAGTGTTGGTATTGACAGGTTTCAGGAGTCTACTGATGGCTTCTTGTGGTTATGGAGGGCCACCTGATAATCTCAACCCAAAAATCACATGTGGTTTTACAAGTTTTACGGTTTGTAACGAAGATGAAAAATATATAAGCTGGTATGGTGTTTAGAATATGCAAATGCCTTGGTGGCATCCAAAATACTTTTGACCAATTATTCAACACCTTATATCAAGTTTGATTATTTCTGTAACAACTAAAAATCAATCTTCAACTTAATGTGTGATAATAGTGCCATTGTTTCTAAGAAAATACGGTTAATGTGCTCCAACAAAGCTAAAATTTTGCATCAAGTGTTCTATGACAATTATTGATAGCTTACATTAGAAGTTCTTGGAGGTTTGAATGCTTTTCACCCATAAATTTTTAAAATAATGGAAGACCCGGACTTTGCTTAAACTTGGTTAACTGTGGTAATTTGGTTGAAGAAGGAAAGAAGGAAAAACTGCAAAAGAGAGTTGCAGAATACCTCCGGTAAAACTTATTGCATTTCTATGAGCTGAAAATATAGGTCTACTTTTCTGCATATTGTGGTATTTTTTTTTTTCCATTTAACTCTTGGGATTTGGTTCCTTGCTAGTCTAGTCACACCAGAAGCATCACTTGATGGAGATTATTTGGAAGAAGACTGGCCATTGTCAGAACAAGACTGGCCATTGGCATGTGGGGGAGGAATTTCAATTCTCTGATTACAGGAGGTGTAATTTATCCATTATATCTGGTGACCTGCAGATGTGATGCTTATTTTTTTATTAATTATTTCATCAGATGACAGATTTCTACAAGTCAACTTCACTCAACTACATATGATCTGAAACAAGATCTATCCATTGTGAGATATATCACAAAAGAAAGCAGAATAGAGCAGGAATATAGAGAGATAAGAATGAAAAAGGAGAAAGAATTTTCTGACCATGGTCCTGTTGTTCTTCTTTGGATATCAGTATTTTTGACCATGTATGTTGTTTCGAATTCTATTCAGGGAAGGCCACTTCGTATTAACTTTGGCAACTCAAATTCGGATACCGGCGGAGTGCTTGATGGTAATGGACTTCCTACTGGTCTGCTTCATGGCATAACTTTTTTCCACAAGAGCACTGGACGACTGGGCAATGGAAAACTTATGATTGATTTCTTCTGTAAGTCTAATCTTTCACTAGCTGCATTGCTTTTTTGCTCTTTGCACTTTTAGCTTTCTTCCGTTCATCTCAGATAAGAAAAAGAATTGATCTTTTGTACTTAAAGTTCCTCTTTTTAATATTGCAAATTATGGTAGAGGACTAAATGCTTTTGTCGTGATGTTTGTCCTTTGTTAGCTTAATATCTTGACTGATCTTTTCCTTGTCACTTAGTTACACTAGGACCGGAATAATTGTTTTGGACAAAGGACGTGTGTCTGAGAAGGTAGAAGGTGTCCTGAAAGTATGCCAATTTGAGGAATGTAATATATAATCCTAGGTCACATCCTTTGATAGATTTCCTAGTGTTGGTGAATTTCAAATTGGCAGTGGATGTGATCTTTGTTAGAGACTAGGACAAGTGAAATGAGCATAGATGGATTTAACAATAGAATTTTGTTAATGGATAAGCAATTCTCTCTCCCTCCCCCTCTCACTCATTTCACTTGAATGTGTATGTTCTGCTGCCAGGTGAAAACCTGAACTTGAGTTATTTGAGCCCATATTTGGATGCATTGGCACCAAATTTCACAAATGAACTTTGCAGTGGCCGGGCCCACTACTCTTCCACAATTTGTCCCCATTGTATTGGAGGTTCAAATTCACCGGCTTGTTCACTCCAAAAATCGTTCACTTGAACTCATATCACAAGGTGACCCAATATTCATGTACACATGTTTAATGTTTTTATTATTTGCATTACCATGATCCCATTAGTTTCTGAGGTCTTCGATGCAGGTATTAAAAACTTGATTGATGAAGATGGATTCCGCAATGCACTTTATATGATTGACATTGGGCAAAATAATTTATTGCTTGCCTTGTATGCCTCAAACTTAATATGTGCACCAGTTGTCCAAAAAAATACCCGGTTTTATAGCAGGAATCAAGCTAGCTATTCAAGTGAGTTCATATTTTGGTCATAATGCTTTTGACAAGCTATTTTCGCTTTGATCACAAGTCTTGCATTTGCATTCCACTGAAATGCAGAATATGTATCTGTATGGTGGTAGAAAGTTCTGGGTACACAACAGAGGCACTAGGTTGTGCACCCAAAGAGTTGGCATTACACCCCATAACAAAAATTATCTTGATCGCATCAGATGTCTCCGTTTCCACGATGATGTTGCAAAATCATTTAACATAGGATTGCATAATGTCTGCAAGGAAATGAGATCGGTCTTAAAAGATGCAACAAATGTGCATGTGGATATGTACATTGTCAAGTACAACCATTTTCCAAGCACAAAAAATATGGTACTAAAACATCCTTTTGCAATCTCAAGTACCTATTGATTATAGGTTGTCTTAATATCCAACACTTAATGAGACGTGGATATGTACTCTGTATGTAGGATTTGAGACACCCTATATGGCTTGTTGCGATTATGGAGGGCCTCCAAACAACTACAATGTAGAGGCAAATTGTGGACAGCCTGGTTACACCATCTGCCAGAATGTGACAAAGTCCATAGTTTGGGACGGCGCATTGTTGCAGATACTATTCTCTTAGGTCAACATTCTTCACCTCGGATTAAGCTTGATCGGTTCTTTTGGTGGAATTGGTTCCAAAGAAAGGAAATGCACAAATATTGACATACTATTAGTGGCCTTTGATAATAAAGAAATATCATTTAGACCAAAGATTTTGATCATTGCACATGTGGCGCAACCATATTGGTTGATTGCCACCACAATCATGGAATGAGAGGCCTTAATCATCGTTAAAGGGCCTACCACTTGGTTGGAAAGTGATAGATTTGCCTTTATTGACATATCCTCCTGTTTTTTGCCTTGAGTTTCTTCAATAATTTGGGTTGTAATTCAGTATAAACCAAGCCTTGCCATCCTCAATAGAAAACGAGTCTAAAAAAGATGTATATATAAAAAAGAAACTTAGGAAAATAACTTTTTGAGTAACAAATAGACTTTAGGCATTCAAGTGGACTTCTCTTTTGCTTTAGCTCTTTTTTAACGTAACTTTATGTGACGTGGGTGATTGTGTTGAGGTGATATCTTTCGTGAAAATAATTGATTTACGTGTGATGACAATTTTGACAGTGATGAATCCCTCCAAATTTAGAGGGTTTATTCTGTATAAGTAGGACTCTTGCGTCCCAAAATAGTTTATATTTGAAACTAATTGAAATAGCCACCAGAAAGCATATGAAAGACTGGCAAAATGGCATTTATAAATAGAAAATATGCATGTCCTTGTCCTATAATTGCTTTCCCTTTTGTTTAGCAGCGACACTAGAGCAGAAAGTTCCTCAAATGAGATTAATTAATTAGAAACTTTAAACTTTTTTATGAGTTGCCTGATAACTTTGTTTAGCAACCTCTAAGCCTGTAAGCCTGAAACTATATATAAGTCCTCCATTGGCTAACCAAACATTCTTATCTCATGTTTTGGACAGTGTCAAAGAGTGGTTGATGGATACCCTTTGAATTTAAAGTGATGCTTTAATGTTGCATTTTCATTCTACTTAATTAAAAGAAACTATAATGGGATCTCTTTTTCTTTGTTCTTATCATTCATGCTATGCTCGGGCAATATCTGACACTTGAATTCTGATTAACCTTTTAAATGATGGAGGATTTCATATTCTAGTCATACGAGGCTTGTAAGATTAGGTAAAACAAAATTTAGTTTGAGAGTGCTTTTTACCATCTGGCTAGCAAATATAAATCAACATTCGTAAATTGTTTAGAAATATGTGTCAAATATTTGTGAAGCATATTCAGAATAAAATCAGAAAGTATAGTTCAAATAAAATGAACATACAAGTTTACTGCCTTTTTTTTTTAATTAACTTGTGCATCTCATTTCACCTTGTTCATATGAATCTGCATAACTGCAACTTAATATTTACTGCATTAATTTTGAAGTTTATATATTTCACGAAGATCATAGTCTCTAAAGATCTGACTTTTTATCTTAGATGTTAGTGAAAATGGACTCAATCATAGCATTCACATTACAAAAATCTTGGCCAAGTAAGCATCTTTATTTTTCCCACTTTAATATTAGGTTAAAGTTAAAGAAAAGAAAAAACATTTAACATTAAAAATACTTCTCTTTGACCTTCAACCCAGGATTGCAACTGTAACGCGCATTGTGAACAAAACAACTATATTAAGTATTCCAAATTGTCCTATGTTGTTTAGAAATTAGGTTAACTTGAATTGACCATGGAAAATTTCTTAAAATATGGCCTGTTAATTGCTTTTGATTCGACAGTTGAATAATCTTTGCTTCATGGTGTGTAACTCAAGGTCATACTAATAATGGACTTAAATTAGTGAAGAGCAAATTCAACTATTCATCTTCAAAATTGATTTAATGTGTTACCCTTTTGTCCACTGTGAAGGCTTTGCCCCTTGTGAGTGAGGAAGCGGACCAATAATCAGATTAGCATGATCTCATTTACCTTGAATTTTGAAATTAAGAAAAAGAGAAGGGTTGCTTATTTTAAGGCATTATGTGAGATTGAGACTGAACCAGCTAGATATCAGTGGATAAATTATTTTAATTATCCAAGGAGTCCCCAATGGGGGGAAAATCAAGACTGTTGAGCTTGTATGCAACAGGGTCAAAAAGTGATTCATAGTATCACAAAACATCCAGTATGATCTATATTGTTTGAAGTATAATGGATCCAGGAATTCTGCGGTTCTGTGGATTGATCAATTAAAATGCTGAAAGATTATGCTATGAAAATTTCATCCACCATGTTCATTCTTTTGATGATTTCCCTGATTGCCTGATTCATTAGCTACTTGGTTGAAGTATTTTGGCTTAATGCAAGGTGGAAAAGAGCAAAAAGGAAACAAGATTCAAGTGTTTATTTATTATGGTAGCAGCATATGAAGGGACCGGATTTCTTGTTAGAGATTAAGGTATATCATATATACGTAAGATTTGGTTGGTAATATGATATGTATATTTTATAATGCATAAACATGCAACAAAAACAATGTTATGCCTATGGAGAGGCTTCTTGGGAAGTTCTCAAAGCTCAAACCCACCTTTGACTTGCTTGTAATGGGTAACCTCTAAGCCTGTAAGATAGAAGTTTTGGCTCTGATCACAGTTTTATTATGACAAGAGCCTTTTTCTTTTTTGTGGTGGCAGAGGAAGGAGGAGAAGCCTGTTATCTATTGATTAAAACCTAGCACGTGTAGGCTTTCAATTCATACTGCTCTCTCTCTTCACCATCCCATGCTTATTTTATTTTATTTTTAATTTTGGTTAATTGTTCCTGAGTTTTTTTTTTTCCCTGCTTCAAATTTTAAGGTGAAATGCTTCATTCGTGCTTTTACGTAATGGCAATGAGATTCTGTAGTGTACTATTGCCTTTTGACCCGCATTGTTCTTTCTGCATCCAAATCAACAGTTACCCATATTTAACCCCTTTTCGAGCCTCCATATAATTGGAGTTTTCCTGCCTACCTTCTATACCCTCACATTGCAAGCATCAACCATCTCTACGCTAGCTAAAAGGTCATCACCATATTCCTTTTCTTAGCCTTGATAAAATTGCTTGTCTTTTGATCTTCCTTCTGCAGTTTTCAAAGGATATAACTGTGTACACCATACACCCTTTTGCAGTTCTTTTACACTTTCTTTAAGCTCCTATGTAGATTTAGTCCATCTGGGTTTCTCACATTTCCATGATTTTCTTCCTCTATTCTCTCTACTTTTTTTGAATATTAGCAATGCTTTCAAAATGACTAGCCATTCTGTAGAGCCATAACATTTAAATTCTGAAGGTATTCTCTTAAAGAGTCTTCAAGTGTGTTAGTCAGAATCATATTGCATAGAATAGCATTCTACAGGAAGAATATAGATTAGTTGAGACCAAGGAAGAACAACTGAGGGAAGAGATGTTTGTCCCATTTCGTGCTATCAAAAATGACATCAAGGGAAGATTGATGTGTTACAAGCAAGATTGGGCTGGTGGCTTCAGAGCAGGATTCAGGTTATATACTCCACTTTTTAAATATTAGATGGCCTTTTATGTGCCTTCTGTTCTTTTTCAAGTACTACTAGTATACATTTGGTCAATTGGACTTGGAGCAAAATTGTTGGCTAAACTAATTCCCTTTTTTATTTTGGATCAATGATTTTGGCTCCCACCACTTGCATATTTTTTGCTTCAGCAATCCCAGTCATTTCATTTAGTGAACTGGAGAGAAATACAGGTATTTGACAAAAGTCTTGCCATTTAAGATGTGCCCATGAAAGTGTTTTATTATGGCACCTGTTGTAGCTGAATTTTCTGCTAGCATCTTATTCTTAATTATGTGCTATAACTGCAATAACTGCAGTATGCCCTCAACAAAAATCTGTTATCATGCCATTAATGTGAAGCCATCATTTTATTAATTTGTTTTCACTGGCTTTTAATGAGTAAAATGGAATTGAACTTGCCTGCCAAGAATAAAAATGAAGAAAAAGAATTACTTGTGCTACCTGAATCATGCAGATGGAGTTCTTACAGCAGTCCAAACACTGGCATCAACATCAGTTTGTGGGATCACACAATCACACAATCATCGGAGGCCAGTCATTTTTTATCTTAGGAGTTGCTGAGCCTACTGTCATAATGTTTAACTTTGCCAAGGAGAGGCCAGAGTTGGGTCGGAACTTGTTTCTTGCTTGGACTGGATGGTGAGCTATTTTCCTCCTTTTTCTGACTTGTATTGTCTTGTGCCCATGTTTCTTATATTTGGTTCAAAAAACCTGTGTCCTGCAATCTAATTGATGTAATTTTTTCAGGGTTTGCATGTGGACTGCCCTATTGTTGTTCTTGTTGGCTATCTTTGGAGCTTGCTCCATCATCAATAGATTCACTCGTGTGGCAGGAGAATTGTTTGGCCTCCTTATTGCCACACTTTTCATGCAGCAAGCTATCAAAGTAAGAAAAATTTTCTAACTGTATTCATCTTACCAAATTCTGTAGCATGTGATGTTCAATTTTTCATGTTGGTTTACGAGGTTGGAAATTTTCAACTCATTAAATATGATGTCTGAACATTATATGTTAGGGAACGCAAGCACTGCTTCTAGAGAGTGCATAGGTTTTTTGAAACAAATTTTGTACACTCAGTGATATACTTTGGATGTCAAATCTAATTTATAGGGATTAGTCTTAGATACGAATGAGTGGCGCAGGAGAATCCATACAAACTAAATCTTTTTTTTTTTTTCGATTTCGATATTTGTCACTCATATGGCCGATTCCAATTTTTGGGATAGAAGGCCTAGGTTGTTGTTGTTGTTGTAGTGGAAGAGTTCCGCATACCAAAGAGAACGAATCTGAATCTGGTGGTGTTTATACCTTCGTGGAGATTTGCAAATGGGATCTTTGCTCTGGTTCTGTCTTTTGGGCTGTTGCTGAAAAGTCGGTAGGTAAGGTCATGGCAATATAGGACAGGTAAAAATCTCATTGTTGCTTTAAGATTTTTCGAAGAAAACTGGAAGACTGGTTTCTCCATTGTTGCTTCTATGCTTGAAATCCAAATTTCAACAACTGAACCTTGGCAAGTCTAAGAAAAGAGTTAATGTTCTATAACAGGTTGGCTTCAGAGTCTAATAGCGGACCATGGTGTGCCACTTATGGTTCTCATATTGACAGCTGTTTCCTACATACCATCTGGAAGTGTTCCAAATGGAATCCTATGACGATTGGACAGTCCGAATCTTTGGTCACCCGGTGCTTATGAAAATTGGACGGTCATTATGTCCAGTTAGGTCTTTAGGACCCTATCTCATGAAAAGGTAAACTAATGGTCTATTATGTAAATGACCGGACATGCTAAAAGTGCCTGTGTTATATATACTGGGAGCTTTTATTCCTGCGACCATGATTGCGGTGCTTGACCAGTGTGGCATCTCAACTTGCTCAGCAGAAGGAATTCAACTTGAGAAAGCCACCTTCATTTCACTACGTGACTTGCTACTCTTAGGTTTCTTGGTATCCAGATTCATCTTTTCCTCAAGCCCAATTCTCATTGGATTCATCTGTCTTTCTCATATATTTTTATTCTCTTAAACATAGACAATAATGTGTGCTCTTCTTGGAATACCACCATCAAATGGTGTAATCCCTCAATCTCCCATGCACACAGAGCCTGGCTACTCTTAAACACCAGGTAATTGACCCTGGCCTCCTTTGAGCTGGACTATTCCTCTGTTAACACTGGTAGCAACACATGTATAAAACACTTTTTATCTGTTAGTTATTGTATTGTTTTTTTACTCAAGTTTATATTTCATACATTTGACTGTGCAAACTGTTTGTTTTGCAGTTGCTTCGTAACTGACTCGTTGCAACAGCTCGGAAAAGTATGAAAAAGAACTAAAGCTTGGGAGAATTGTATGGTAATTATGCAAGAAGCTTATCAACAAATGCGGTCCCTTTTGATTCACTTAGACGGTAATAGGCATTTTGTTCATGGAATATGAAGCGTTATTCTCTTCTTTTCTCCTTCCAATGATGGGATTCGCTTAGGTTTAACCAAACCAAAGTTTTACGTGCAAAGACGCGCAACCCATTGAAGGCTTTCTTCAGGTGAGGTGATTGAGAGTGGGTTCTCTCTCTAGACATTGTTTTTGGGGCCAGGGGTATTTGTTGTGTAATCATGCATGTTTAATGAGGATCCAAAGCAAAGGTCAACCACCCCAATTACAGTAAGTACAGATGGTTTGGAAATAGCAAAGCAACGGTCACAATTCACTCCCAAGAAAAGCATACATACATGGATTGCTAATGCCAGCCATAAAAGAAGGAATTTGAAGGGAGGGTCCCACAATTCTCAAATGGCAGTGAAGATGAGAAAGACGATGTGGTTTATAAAATTGCTTTTTGTCATTCACTGCTGGCTTTTCATGGTGGGTGAGTGGTCTGTTCAAGCTTTCCATGCTCGTCAACATCGTGGCTATTTCTTCTCCAAGTTCACTTTTCTCATCATCACAAATCTCTCTCTTTGTAGCTTCCATTCGTGGAACCCACAATAAGATTTTGAGTGAGAGCATTTGACATCATCATTGGTATTAATCAAGGTGAAGACACGGGACAATGCCAATGGTTGTCCTAGTGAGTGGACACACAATTAAAGATGAGTTGACCTTAGCATATATATTTGGATTCATTCTCTTTGTTTGGCCCTTGAAAAGAGAAGGTCGAGAACTAAAGCCGGAAGACACTCCATACCACTCTCACTACTCATTTGTATGAGATTGAGAGCACTGCTTCAGTTGATCAGCTCAATCAACTTTACTCACAAAACCCCGTTTAAGGCTTGTAAAGTTCTGTAAGCGATTCCACGATTACATCTTTCGCCACCTTCAAATAATACAGCGTTGTGAATAAATGGGCATATTCCTAATTATTTGTGACGTATGTATTTCATTCAAAAAATATGCATATATAAATTGTATATTTACTTTTATTAACAGAATTTAAATAAATAGATCACACTTATCTAAAATGGTTATGCTGCTAAAAATTAAATTTGATTTTTTTAAAAAAAGAAAAAATCTAAAATCAGTATGTTTAAAGAAAGAAAGAGTGAATTAAATTGATATTTTAGAAAGAAAAATTAACTTACTTAATTTTAAAAAGAGAAAAATTTAAAATTTATGTGTTTAGATAGAGAAAAATGTGAATTAAATTAATTCTTTTTAAAGAAAAAACTAATGTGTTTGATTTGTGATAGAGAAATCAAGTTTGACTTTTTTAAAAGAGAAAATTAAAAATCAATCTATTTAGTTAAAAGAAAAAAAGAAAACCTCTGAGAAAAAAAATTGTGAACAAAATTTATCTTTTTAGAGAGATGAAATTAATAGAGTTAGTTTAAGAGACAGAAATTAAATTTAATTTTATTAGGAAGAGAAAATTTAAGTTTTTTCTTTTTAAAAATGAAAAAAAAAAAGAACTTCAAAATCAATGCCATGAAATTTCTAAGAGTAGCATTTGTTTTTTGTTTTTGTTTTTGTTTTGTTTTGTTTTTTTTTTTTTTTTTTTTGGGGTGAAAAGATTGTTTACTTATTGAACCCATAAACGAAAAGGGAAATATTTTATAAAATTACTCCCTAAAAAATTACTCTTATAATTTTCTTCGATTAAACGTGGTATGTATGCAACAGCAACAGAATGTTAACAAGTACTACCTTTGTTTGAATAAATCCTATGCTTGACTCGTAGATTTCCAATATTTTGAGTTTTCTATTTACACATGTTTGTGAATTGTGATGCTTCTATGATCCATCATTTTGGTTGTTAGAATACATGTTTACCACTTATGGTAAGTTCGTCTAATAAATAAAAATATTAAATATTTTAATTAAATATTAGATATAAAACTTAAAAATAAAAAAGATTATATTTGAAAAGTTTTTTTTTTTTTTTTAAATTAAGATTGACAATGTTCAGATTGAATTAATCGAAATATAACTTTAGATACCGATTAATTATTAAAAAAAATACATATTTACTCAACCAAACCAATAATGACTTGTAACAAAAAAAAAAAATGATTGTAGTTAAAACGAGAATGTTAATGTGGATATATGGTAAAATTAAGAAAAATATGATTAAAAATGAAGAGATATGCAGTAAATTAGGAATGATTTCAATTATGGATAAAATACAAGAATATTGCTTGAGGTAGTTTAGGTATGTGCAACAAAAACCCAAAAATACACCAGTTAGGAGAATTGAGAGTTTAAATATAGGAGACTTAGTAAAACGATAAAATAGACCATTAAAAATCTGGATGCAATGTATTTGCAAAGATATGACAATTAAGAGATTAACTGAAGAGATGATTTCAGACAGGAACGAATGACGTAGGAGAACTAGAGTAAGTTAAATCATCACTTTTTGTTATATAAATATATTTGGATAATATATGTACGTTTTTTTTATCTTATATTTGTTTTTCAAACGGCTGATCCCAAATTTTAGAATTAAGACTCAAATTGTTGTTGTTGTTGTTTATTTGGGTTGTTCTTCATAGAGAGCTCAAGTAATAGAGCCTCTCATTTTCATCGTCTCTTCCCCAATTCGATCTTATTTGGTTATATCTCGTTATAATAAAAAAAAAAATTATGGTACTTCGGTTGGTTGGGTACATTTTCGTGTTGCCGGCCCACAACGAAGCCCATTGCTAAACTTCCAAAGGAGAGGGCCATAGCCCGTCGAAAAAATTTTGGGCCCAACCCAAACATTTCAAATTGAGAATAACGCTTGTGAATTTGTTTTTTTTTTTTTTTTTTTTTTGTTTTTTTTTTTTTTTTAATAGGAATCGAATTCTGGATCACTGGGTCAGAGTTGGAGGGTTATTGTCACTGGGCTATTCCCTTGGAGACATAATGCTTGTTGTTGTTGTTGTTGTTGTTTATTACATTTTTAAGTAAAATAAAAACATTTTGGGAGGAAAATATACAGTTTATTACATTTTGTTTTTTGTTTTTGTTTTGTTTTGTTTTTGTTATTGTTTTTTTTTTTTTTTGGGTGAAAAGATTGTTTACTTATTGAACCCATAAACGAAAAGGGAAAAATTTTATAAAATTACTCCCTAAAAAATTACTCTTATAATTTTCTTCGATTAAACGTGGTATGTATGCAACAGCAACAGAATGTTAACAAGTACTACCTTTGTTTGAATAAATCCAATGCTTGACTCGTAGATTTCCAATATTTTGAGTTTTTTATTTACACATGTTTGTGAATTGTGATGCTTCTATGTTCCATCATTTTGGTTGTTAGAATACATGTTTATCGCTTACGGTAAGTTCATCTATTAAATAAAGATGTTAAATCTTTTAATTAAATATTGAATACAAAACTTAAAAACGAAAAATATTATATTTGAAGAGTTTTTTTTGTAAATTAAGATTGACAATATTCAAATTAAATTAATCAAAATATAACTCTAAATACTGATTAATTATTAAAAAAATATATATGTTTAGCCAACCAAACCAATAATGACTTGTAAAAAAAAAAAAAAAACAAAAAAAAAGAAAATGGTTGTAGTTTAAATATAGGAGACTTAGTAAAACGACAAGATAGATCATTAAAAATTTGGATGCAATGTATTTGTAAAGATATGACAATTAAGAGATTAACTGAAGAGCTGATTTCAGACAGGAACGAATGACGTAGAAGAATTAGAGTAAGTTAAATCATCACTTTTGTTATATAAATATATTTGGATAATATGTGTTCGTTTTTTTTTTCATCTTGTATTTATTTTTCAAACGGCTGATCCCAAATTTTAGAATTAAAACTCAGATTGTTGTTGTTGTTGTTGTTGTTCACTTGGATTGTTCCTCAGAGAGAGTTCAAGTAATTGAGCCTCTCATTTTTATTGTCTCTTCACCAATTCGATCCTATTTGCTTATATCTCCTTGTAATAAAAAAAAAAAAAAATTATGGTACGAGGGTTGGTTGGGTACATTTTCTTGCTGCTGGCCCACAACGAAGCCCATTGTTAAACTTCCAAAGGAGAGGGCCATAGCCCGTCCAAATTTTGGGCCCAACCCAAACATTTCAAAATGAGAATAACGCTTGTGAATTATTTTTTTTTTATTTTTTTTTTAACAGGAATCGAATTCTGGATCACGGGGTTGGAGTTAGAGGGCTATTGCCACTGGGCTATCCCGTTGGGGACATAATGTTTGTTGTTGTTGTTGTTTATTACATTTTTAAGTAAAATAAAAACATTTTGGGAGGAAAATATACAGTTTTACTAGAAATTAATTTTCTCCATAAAAATAATTAAAATGATTTGGGTATCATGAAAAGCTTTGAAGTTTCTAAAAGTATTTTTCGTTCAATTTTTTTTAAATAGTTTAAATGTTTAATTAAATGTATTGAAAACTAACTTATGCATTAAAATTATCAAAAAAAAGTTTATGATTTTTTTCCTATAAAAGTAAAGATTTATCACCGGTTAAAATTAATTAAAAAATATTTTATTTTTTAAAAGTAAACATAAGTTATAAATGATGGTGTTGCAATAGTGTATGAAGATAAGGAAATGTGCAAAGAAAAAGTTAAATAGAAACTTGGGTTGGAAATGCCATGCCAGAACAGAAGCTATATTGGGATTGACCATTAAATTTGAGAGAAAAATAAAATAAAATAGATCCATGATATGATCTGAGTCTGATCCAACATCTTCATGGTTGATCAACATTTAGTTTGAACGGACTTCACAAATACCCCTTTTTCTCTACAAATGGGAATAATATTTGTTAAACCCTCAAGTTGTCTAAGGTCTCATTGCCTGACTTTTTCTTCTCGACTTATTTATATTTTATTTTCTTTTATTTATAAAATCTTTTAGGTAGAGAAAAAAATTTTCTTTAAAAAATAAGAAACAATTTTTTTTTATAAAAATAAAACAATTAATCATATTAAAAAGTACTTAATATTAATTGAATACAACCTAATGGGATTAAGACTAAATTGTCCACCATCTGATGGTGAAAGCAATGTTGTGTAGGTATGACCTAAACCACCCGATCAGATCAGATCTACTTAATGGCGGATCTAGGGCAAAAAATTAAAAGAGGGTGCAAATATAGCATATATGCCTTATTATCATTAAAATTTTATATAAAAATATAGTCTAATATTGAAAGGATTATATTTTTCTAATTAAATTTAAAAAAATAAAAAATTTTAGGGTTCTCATTGACCACCAAGTCCGCCACAGGATCTACCCCCAAAAACACAATTCCTACGACACCTTTTCTTTATTTTCAATAAATTACAAAATAAAAAAGATGTGTTTTACAAAATAAATTGTATTTATTTTTTTGGCGGGGGGGATTGGTAGGACATTGGAAAACCAACATTAATGTGGTGTACGATGTAATGGGTAAGACGGGGGACTTTTCCCCTGCTTTGTTTAACAAACGTATGGTCAGTAATGGGATACCGTCCCACCCGACCCCACTCATGAGTATTTGTATGACATTTCTGGCTGATGCCCCCAGAATATCATATAACGTAACAAACCTTTATCGTGATGTCATGTCGAAGTAATGATATGATGTCATTTTGGAAATATGGAGATGACGATTGATTTCTAAATGCAAAACACAACCCCTCATTTTCCACGCATGCATTTGACACTTTCTTAGTCTCCCTTCCCTCCCTCGGTCGTCTCGTCTCATTGTGCCCTCCTCACTCTCCCAAAATTCAAAAATTTATTTGTCATGGCCGTGACATAAGTGGGCAGAGCTCATTCTCTCTCTCGATTTATGTTTTACTATAACGTTGTATTCTCAAATAATTTAATTACTTAATCTACTGGTTCCTAGGTATGACTCTAACAGTTGACTTGACAATTTCATAAGAAAGAGAGGTTTAAAAAAAAGGAAAAAGAGATAAAATTTCAATAAATATATGTGATAAAAAAATGAATGAAAAGTAAAATAAAAAATTATATTTAGTTAGATAAAAAATGGATGGAATATAATTTAAAAATATATAAATTTATTATTTTATCCTTTCTTCTTTTATTAAAATTTTAAAATAGAAGGTATATATATAAATTTTTTAAATGTAATGGTTATAACTAGTCAATGTATATCAATTAATGGTATTTATCTTTGAGAATTTTTTGCAATAATTCTGGCATAGATGGGATGGGTCTGGAAGGCTTGACCGCAAGAATGAAAAGATGGTTTTAGCGGTCAAACTGAGGACGTCCCGCATTTAATTCCTTCGATATCCCGAAGAATCCTCTTAAACTTGGAAATTACATCAAACTTGCCCATCCCAATTTCTTGTAAAAATGAAAGAAAGTTAATTTTCCGTTAGTCAAAAGTTTGCTCTCATATCATATTAATCATGTAAAACACTCACGATACAAATGGTTCCTAGAATTATAGGGCATATTGTATAATTTCACTAAAAAATGGAAAGAAAAAGAAAAAACTTATTTACATACTTGACTCAAATATAACTAAAATATCATCTTTCTGAAAAAGGGGAAAAAGAAAAAAAAAAAAAAAGATTACTTTGAAAAGGAAAAATGGAAGGTGCCAAAAACTACACAGAGCTGAAGAAATTCTTGTTGGATCCCAAATCCAATATTGAATTTATATATAAATAATTATTTATTGTAAATGTCATATAAAATTGAATATATTTAAAAATGATTTACATAAATTTGGATAATTTTAAGTATAGGGTGACAAATATATAATTCCATTGAAAATTAAAAGAAAAATTAAACAATTCTCTTAGAAATATGAGTATATTTGGAAGATAAATTGCATGATTTCAAATGATAATTAGTCATTATGAATTCAAATACATATACACTTGTAAATTTAATATTTTATAATAATTTAACATAAGATCTTAAGACGATATTCAGCAAAGATATTTTCTAACAATTCTCTCCCACCAACCCCATCAGGCCAATGCATTTCGCAGCCACTACTTTACTTACCATAGCAGCATTCTTCCTTTTCAGTTTTTTTTCCTCCCATTTCTGAAGCTTCCATTCCAACAAACCAAAAGCAAAGGCTGCTAAATAAAGTATGAATGAGCTATGAACAGGACAGCCTTTTGATCTCCCCCACTTTATTCCTTTTTTTTTTTTTGAGCTGTTACTTCTTGTTGACAATTGATTTTAATTAACTTTCTTTCCTACCGAAACTGTTCGTAAATATGCCCCATGTTGATACATTTTACTATAAAGTAAAAATAATAATAATTTAAATTTTAAATATGGGAAGTTATCCCATGATCCAATGATCTCCCTAAGATCTCCCTATTCTCTCCTACGTAAGTTAACCTTTGGAGAAAGAGTTTGAAAGTGATTCAACTTCCTGCATATTATAGATGAGTGTGTGAACCAAGAGCAATTGAGAATTGCCTAGGGAGAGATCAATTTCTCTTGAGTGAGAAAATATTGAGTGTTTCAAGAAAATTTTGAATAAGAAATTTTTTATCACTTTGATTCACCAGATTTTGGGTCGAAACATCATAGATTTGTATGGTGGTTCGTCTCACGTGATCATCATCCCGATCGAGGGATTTCACTGTTCACAATTTAGTTATGTTTTGTAGTCCTACACGTTGAGGTACATACCTCAAAAAATCCCGATCTCTTTAATTTTTGTAAAAATTACCATATTTCCGTTGTATGTGAATAAATTTAACATTGGTATAAGAACCCCGTTAGATTTATTAAAAATTATTTTTGGAATTTTTGGAAAATTAAAATGTGTAGGATATAAAATTTAGAGTTCGGATCATGGATAAATTTCGTGAATCCGATTATATCATAATTTTACTCATGATTTGTAGATCACGAATATAATTTTTATTGAATTTTTGAAACATATTTAAGATATAAAATGTTAGGTCGAATTTTTCAGTCATAAATAATGATCGAGATCTTAGATCATAGATTTATCTAGACTAAGAACGATTTGATCTATAAAAATGGTATAAATATGTTCACCTTCTTTTGATCTACAATTTGATATATTATATTGTGTGATTTGTATGCCAGAAATTGAGTTTCAAAAATGGCCGCAAAGGGCCGGAAATTTGGACATGAGAGTCGGCCGAGTTTAGGACATAAATCTCCCAAAAATTGAGTTAAAGACGATTTGGGAATGTCCAATTTCATTTTTCGACCAAAATCATCATAGAAAACAAGCCAAAAATGGGTTTTTCGGTAGTCGAGTCATGCAGACCCGGTTGAAGGGAGTCGGGCGAAAAAGACTAGACCCAACCCACGGGGACGTGGCGTACACGCACGCTAAGGCATGTGACGCTCGTGGGAGCAAGCGCATGAAGCTCACACATGTTGAGCCGCGTGAACACGAGTGTCAGCTCCGAATTAGTTCTGACTCGGATCCGTGTCCGATCCGTAAACTGACCCGGGATGTGTCCCGGGAGCGCGTGGCTGCATGGCCCATGCGATGCTCATTCGGCGTGTGTGCTAGGGCGTGTCGGCACGTGCAAGTGCGTGGGTCACCATCACTGATGCATGGCGGTGCATGGGCCCTTCAACAGCACGTCAGGCTGTCCTGGACTTGAATTTCTCAATTTTCTGAGGGTCCTACACCATTATTTATGACTTTTTATGAGTTTTTGTATGCCAAATCTAAGTTTGGATGGTAAGATGCAATTTCGGGTTGAGTGTATAGTGTTCGTTGTTTTGGGGTTTATACTCGAATTATTTAAAATTTATTGAGTCAATAATGTCTTTATAACTGTTTTGAAAATTGTAGTTGTTAGAGAAATTGTAGTCGAATCTTAATATTTTGATGATAACAAAATCCTACATGTGTTACTAATAAATTTATCAACTGTACAGACATTTAGAATATACAATACAAGTTTATTTATAGAATGTTTCAAAATAAAGATCTGTTCAAAAAATACTATCATAGAAAATAGGTAGAAACTGCAAGAAGGGTAGAAGCAGCTGAAAATCAGAACTGTATTTTCTATTACGATTTTATCTTATTTTCAAGATCTAACTCAGTATGTTGAGTACAGATTAGGTGTTGTACTTGACTAGTAAGACTCTTAAGGTTGATGGTTCAAATTCAAGTAAAATCTAATTATTTACTGAAAGTAAACTCAGTTTAGAATTTGATTTCAATATTTTCTGAAGTTCAGGTAGATTTTTAGGAGATTTTTGATCTCATATATCTTTTCCAACTCTTAAGATTTTTGAATTTCAATTTCTCCTCATAATAAGAGTGTTGTTAGACTTTAAATTCAAAAAATTATAACAGTAAAAAAGTTATTTGAAACTCCTGAACTGAAAGTTGAAATTGAGGATCTGCAGAGTGTTTTTATGAGAGAATGGCTAGTTCTGAAGGCACATTGAATGACTTATATCATTTCAAAACAAGCAGAATTTTTACAGAATTCGAATTGAACTTTGAAGAGTAATATTCAGACCCTATTCAGAACATTTTACAGATTATTTTTGAGATTTGGGTTGAGAAAAAAGATAATATGAAAATACCTATTCGATCACTAATTTTCTGCTGTATTCCTATTGTCCATTGTATTTTTCTTATTTGTAACCTCTGTTTTAGATTTTGTATAGACTCACAAGTCTAAGAGAAGTGTGAGAAACATTCTCTTGGATTAATAGACTAGGTGTAAGAGAGTTTGAATTGAATGAGTGTTGGACTAAGTGATCTTCAAAGGAGAAGGTATAGATTGTCAATATCTCAGCATTGTACTGGTTTTGTAACTCTCATGACATAGTGGAAACTAACTATCGCTGGACCCTGATTTGCTGAGCTGAAAGAGTGGATGTAGATATAAAACCGGACCACTATTAACCAGTTTTGATCTCTCTATCCATTATCTTTATTTTTATATACTTGTATTTACATATTATCTAGTTTGGACTTAAATTTTAAATTAGATTTTAAGTGGAGTAAAATCTATAATTTGAAACCAATCAATTCAACCCACCTTCTTGGTTACATAGGGACCAACAGTCATATTAGATCTTCGCAAAGGGAATAAACTGAATGATGATAATTACAGCATTTGACACCAGAAGATTTAGTTTGTTCTTAAGGAACAAGATCTGTCTGAAATTTTGAGGTACGAGATGGTGGACCACGGAGAGGGTACCACACCTCAAGTGAGACGAGATCAGGAGGTGTTTCGTGCATGGAAGAGGAAGTGGCCAAACTAGGATAATCCTTTCAAGTAGTATGCACGATGATATGATCTCGGTCTATGAGCAGTATCCTATTGCGATATCGGTATGGTATGCTCTCAAAGAGCAGTTTGGCTCCCAGTCAGCTCCTAAATTGAGGATGATGACCTATAAGTTTATTACCTATAAGAAAAGACTAGATCATAGTATGAAATGATATCTTATACATATGTTGAGTATGATCGCTTTTTTGAAAAATATGTGAGTCATTATCGGATGAGTTTCAAGTACTGGATGTGATCCAGTTTTTACTTGATTCATGGGAGATAAATTAAAGTCTAAGGGGCATGTTTAAGAAAGTAATTGAATTGAGACTGATAGATTTGATTTTGGAAAAAGAAAAAATATTTGACATTACATCGTTGTGTAATATTCACAACTGGCCCATTATAGTTATCCATGTTAGGATTTAAATATCATAGTGAATACATAGTCGAGCAATAATTGAGGATCACTTTTGATGAAAAAAGTGGCTCGATGGATGTAACTGCGTTGAGTTTGGGATACAACGAGTTTTTTTTTTTTTGTATTAAAGATGGCTCATCAATTATCCTAACAGCTGTATCGAGAAATCTTTATTTGCAGATATATTCACCGGTTGCACGATATCCGATCTTGTATGAAAATCCAATAGGATGATGTGGTAGATTCTATGAGATGTAATTTTATGACAGACGTAAAATACCCTCATGTATAAATAAGAAATATTGGTAAATATGTTCACGTAAGGACATTTTATCACAAAATAAATATAAAAATAATTTAAATTTTAAATATAGGAAGTTATCCCCAGATCCCATGATTTCTTTAACATCTCTCTAATCTCTCCTACCCGAGTTAACCTTTGGAAAAAGAGTTTGGAAGTGATTGAACTTTCCACACATTATGGATGAGTGTGTGAATCAAGAGCAATTGAGAATTATTTAGAGAGAGAGATCAATTTTTCTTGAGTGAGAAAATATTTAGGGTTTTGAGAAAATTTTAAGCATTTTAATTCATTAGATTTTGGATTGAGCTGTCATAAATTTACGATGATAATTCGTTTCACGTAATTACCATCCAATCGAGTCTTAATCGAGCGATTTCACCATTCACAATTTGCCTGATTTTTTGTAAACCTACACGTTGAGGGATACACCCCGAAAAATTCCTATGAAAATTACCAAACTTTCCATTGTACGTGAATAAATCTAACAGAAATCAATTTTTGACAATTCAGGAAGGAAACTGAAGGGGGAGGGGAGAAGAGGCAAACTATTTACAAAATGAATTCAAGCCAAACTCGTAGCTAAGATTTGCGAAAGGAAAACAGAGCAGAGGTTTGTTATTTATGGTTTTGGACATTTTCCTAAAATTTAAAACACATCATTCTTTCCCTGCGTTATTTATTTTGGAAAAAACAAAGAGGGCTCGACAACTAAGGCTTCGAAAACAGCTAAAGTTTGAGTTTGAGGTCTAAGCCACTGATGTGTTCCTCTTTTTCGTTGCCTTTCTTGCTGTGACAGAGAGTGCCGGAAGAGACGAGGGGAGGTCTCCGAAATTCAATCTCTTCCGCAAAGTCTTCCAATTTGAAAGAGGGAACCCACGTTTGGGTTTCTGATTCCTTTAATCTCTTCCTCCTCTTTTTCCTTTCCTCTTCTTCCATTTCCCTTAATTCGATTTTCCGGCGATTCCGAGCCTCTTGGAAACTCCGAATTATTGCGTAGAACGTTTCCATCTTCTCCTCTTCTTCCCGATCGTCCTGTTCTGTAGTTTCACAATCATTTTTCTCTCTTTTCTCACGTTCCATCCCTTCCTCTCTTTTGGTTTTTTTCTCGGGAGACTTGGGTTTATCAGTGCAAACCAAACCAAACCAAAGGATAAACAAACTTGGCTTTTTCAAATTCTCTGCGGGAAAGGAAGGAATATATAGAGGCAGTGACGGAGTCATGTGTAAGTGAGAACGGGTAATTGTATCTCTTAATTTTTTATTTTTTAAAATTTATTTAAAAAAATATAATTTTTTATTATTAAATTATATTTTTTATATAAAATTTTAATAATCGTAATGTATATATTTTTAGTTTGTGATTTTTTATTATTATTATTTTTTGCACTCGATCCTACATGCGCCGCTGTATAGGTGCCGAACATGCAAGGACCATTAGGCCCCTGAAGACTAAATCTGAGGTGGAGGGGTGGCAAGGGTGACGTAGGAATCATATTGCACCGAAAAGGAGAGGAGATGACGTGAGGAGGGTGATGTCATCACATGGGAATATGATTTGTGGCGGACGCGTTGAACGTTGGGGGTTCGACCGTTGTGTTTATTTTGTCCAAGGAAAGGCCAAAGGCGATCCACCAGTTGCCAGCTTGATGGCTATTCTGGGTCATACTCACAACCCCAACGTATCTTACTACATTCGATATTTTAATCTGACCTAATTGAATTTTTTTTTTTTTTTTTTTAAAAAAAGAAAGAAAGTAGGACCACTCTACATATTATTTTGCGAATCCTATGAAATGGAGCAAATAATACGTTTATATTAAAATTTTGAGGGTAATAATATGGAGACTAAATAAATTTAAAATAAAATAAATCAAATTTAACGTACAAAACTAACATGTTTTTTTTGCATGAAAGTTCATATGAAACTATTTCAAGAGAAAATTAGGGAAGAGAAATTCATATTCTGTCTGGGGGGTGTAGAATGTTAGATGATTATTCAAACAGTACACCCACAGCATGAAGTATTTTTTGTGAATCTCTTTATTCCTTTGTTTGCCTTATTTTGCAATTTATCTTGAAATGACTCTTCTCATCAAGGACCCACCCTCCTTGGTCACTGGCCAAAGAGAAATGCTCTAGGGCAGTCCACACGCAATTACACTGTCTTTCACTCATCGAATATCACTGATCGTAATTATAGATAAAAAAAATTGGCGGCCCGCTGTTTTTGAGGCGCGGCCAAGCCAAGGGTTGTTGTGGAAAATGCAGTGAATAAAATAAGATAAAATGGGGGGGGGGAAGTAGAAATAAATTGGATTTTTCCAAACATGGCCATAAAAATTTGGAATATTTTCTAGTCAACATGGTATGGTTGTTAAAAGCATAAGTATTTCATGGTCTTTTTAAAATATAACTTCCACGAAAGTAATATTTAAAAAAAAAAAAAAAAGGTGTGGTTCATCGCCTAGATCGCCACTTTTGATGAAGTTCTAAAACCAATACATTTTGATTTTCAATATGAAGTAGAAAGATATGAACTGCCACCTTCTTGCTTCTCTACCGACCAAAATCCGTTTGAAATATATATATATAAAAGGGAAAATTCAGTAATAAACTTATTTTCCTTTTCACATTTCATAAAATATGTTTAGTTATTTGATGATTCAATTTATAAAAAGTAGTTAAAAAAAAGAATCAATAAGAAAATTATTTTTTCTCATCTCATTAAATATTTTTTGTGAAACAAAAAGGTGTTCCATCACTCTTCTTACCTTACAAATCTAATTCAGGAAGTTTATGATTTTTCACTCACCAAATGGGTAATCAAACATGAACCTTCATAGTGGTTGTTGATAGCACAACCACTATAAATAGGAACAGCCACAACAGGGGTTCTCAAACTCAATTCATAAGTCTAATACATTAGAGAGAAAATTGAGAGTTTGGAAAGTTTCTTGCACATCTCGAGGTGTCGAAAAGAGAGTTGTGGTTATCGGAAAAATATGACTGGAGGTATGCTTTCATTTCGTTCATTTTTAATTCATTTTTGTTCTGTAATTCATACATTAGGGTAACATGAAACTCTTATATTTGGTCACAGATCCATTAGAGCCTCTTTGTATTGAATTTTTTAAAAAATTGCCCAATTTTGAACAAATTTTGGTATTTTGAGCTTGTAAATGGGTTGTACATCAAATTTTAGACCCGTCGGATCTGGATCGGGACCATCGGGGTCCATCTGGGTAAAGAAGATCCGGTTGTAGACCAAAACCACATCGTTTTGCTCTGCATTTTTCTAAATTTACAATTCTGCCAGAAAACTTTCTGTAATGATGAAATTGCCCAAAACTTTCTAACATGTTGCAATCAAATCCCTGCAACCTTTTCTAAAACCCGAAAATTTTAAAATGTAGCACATTGATCCCCAGCTTTTTTGAAACCCCGAAATGTTACAAATTGGTCCCAATAAATTTTGAAATGTTACAAATTAGTCCTTTGGATTTAAAAAATTCATAAAAATTCCTAACAAATCCAGAAAATTTCAGAAAAATTCCAAAACAAATGAAAAAATTAGTTTTTAATTTTAAATTCATATCTGGGTCATTTTTGAAAATTCAAAATTAAATTTTTTTTTAATTTATGTGTATTATGATACCACACATAAATGAAAAATTACGCATTTTGCACAAATAAATTATGTGGATGGCCTTTTGCACATTAAGGGGTATGCAAAATAAATATTAAGTCCCGAATTAATTTATAAAATTGTTGAAAATTTATAATTTTGCATAAATTAATTTTTGTGTGACTTTTGCATATAAAGAAGCGTACAAAATAAAGGTTGAACCGTACATGAAATTGAAGAAAAATATTTTTGTGGTCCTTATGATTTATGATTGTTAGGGTATAATTAAACAACCTTAATATAAAAGGAATCATACATTGGAATGGTTTTGACCGTATAAAAAAAAAGAATATTGCTTGTAATTATTTATTTTTATGTAATAAATTTTATTTCACAAAAATTTTTATCGCGTTAAAATAATTAATCATGATTAGATGATAAGACCGAATAATCTAGTTGTATAGATAGTTTATCTGAATTTGGAACTTTCTCCTATAAGATTTTTCGAGTTCGGCAGATTAACTGCATGTTTAGGAAAGTTTTATCAATAAGATAGAGATAAATCTAAAATTGGTTGGTTCTTAAATGGTCACATGTGACCCATCACCTATTTGGAGATTTTCCTAGTACACAACTAATGCTGTCTTCTGGGCTGGTAGAGAAACTCAAATTCAAAAACAGATTTTCTAAATAATTTTTTCTAATTAACCCACAAGCATTAGAAAATTAGGTATTCTTATCAGTCTGATCATAAATCATATCAAATCTAATCTGAATTAGAAATTTAACCCATAGGCAATTTTTATATCAGAATATTTATTTTATATGTTTTACATTGATAAAATATGCTAAAACCTCAACTAAAGTTTGTAAGCATTTCTATTGTAACGATATAAACCATTGATATTGTTGAAGTTTTCATACTAAATGGCAAGAACTATAAGGTGAGGAAGGAGAAAATTCTTCTCAATTTGGGATGGCTAGATTTAGATTATGTTATAAGTCATGACGAGCTGTCTAAAGTAACAGATGCCAGCTTGACCACAGACAAAACTCTTTATGAGCGCTGGGAGAATCACCTTAGCACGATGTTCATTAAGGATAAAATATTGGCTAGCATTTGCGGCTCCATCAATCAGTATAATGATGTCCGTGCTCTTCTTAAAACAATTTATGAGCAGTTTGAAACATCTGATAAAGCTCTCACTAGCACTTTGATCATGGAATTCTCATCAAAGAGACTTATCACTATCTACGGTGTGTGTCAGCATATCATGCAAATACGGGATATAGTGGCCCAGTTAAAGACTCTTGAGGTAGAGATGTCTGAATTCTTTCTAGTGCATTATATTCTGAATACCCTCATACAATCTTATAGTTCCTTCAAAATTTCCTACAACACACATAAGGCTAAATGATCCATCAATGAGTTGATGACCATATGTGTACAGGAAGAAAGGAGGTTGCTCATGAAAATGAATGAGGAAACTAGTAATGCACATTTGGTCAAAAAAAAGGTGAAGGGAAAAGCCAAACTGAAAAGAAGGGCAAATGGATCTATCCCAATTGTAAAGAAGGAGTCCACATGTTTTTTTTTGTAAAAAGAAGGGACACATAAAGAAGAATTGTGCCAAATTTCATAATTGACTTGCTGCCAGAGGTACGAAAATCTCTTTTATATGTTATGAATCTCTTATAATTAAGATTTCTTATGACACACGATGGATTGATTCTGGATACTCAATCCATGTTACGAATGTGTTGCAGGGTTTACTAAACCTATAGAAACTAGTGGGCAGTAGGATAGCAATGGATCGGTTATAGTTTGAGTCATGTTAATATAATATCCAACCCTAAATCTTAACTATAATATCCATATTCGATGTTAATCCGACTCGAGTTAAAAAATAAAAAACTATATCCAATCATACTGATTTTTCTAAAAGCCCGACCCGACCCGACCCAACCTGATATATTACATACTTTTAAAAAATTGATCTGATTCGATTTTAAACAGACTTATACCTAATATATACCCGACCCAAACTCGACCTAAATCATAGCCTAATACATTCTTTTTTAATTTAATAATATTTGTTCAAAAATGAAAATAAAATTTATAAATTATAACAAATTCTAAATTTTTTTTATTTTATTTAATAATAGCATAGATTGAGAAGAGAGATAAGAGTGTTACAAAATCAATTTAGATTTATGTCAGAATGATCCACCACCGAAACAATTTATTTGCTAAGACAGTTGATGCAAACATTTAAAGTACAGAAAAGAGACATGCATATAGTATTTATTGATCACTAATGAAAAAACGGGATTTCGCTGAAATATATTAACCTTATTAGGAATATGTATAAAAGAGTTGTGACCAATATAAGAATTTATAAAGGTCTGAGCAATAACTTTCCTATTAACATTGGGTTCCATCAAAGTTTGACATTGAGTTCCATACTATTCGCAATAGTGATAAATGAAATCACAAAAAATATCCAAAATAAAATATCATGGTGTATATTTTTTGCAAATGATATAGTTTTTGTTGATAAAATTAAGGAGTGTGTCAATACTAAATTAGAGTTATGGAGGGTCACATTAGAATTCAGAAGATTTAGATTAAGTAGATTCAGAACTGAGTATATGAGATGTAAATTTAGCGGCAACTATCAAGACAATGAAGAAACGATTAGGTTAGAAAAGAGAGAAATCCTAAAAAGTGAACGATTTAGATATCTTAATTCCAACATTTAAAAAGATGACAATATCGATGAAGATGTGAATAATAGAATTCAAGCGGTTTAAATGAAATGACAAAAAGTATCCGGAATTCTCTATGATTGCATGATGTCATTATATTTAAAGGAAAAATTTTATAGAATCACAGTAAGACAGATGCTATTGTATGAAACTGAGTGTTGAGCTATTAAATAGCAACAAAAGTAAAAAATGGTTGTTGCTGAAATAAAAATATTTAGATGGATGTGTAACAAAATTAGAAAAGATAAAATTAGAAATGATGAGATACGTAATAAGTTGGGAGTTAGTTCAATTGCAGATAAGATGAAAGAGTACCGCTTAAGGTGGTTTGGATATGTGCAATGAAAACATAAGGACGCACCTGTTAAGAAAACGAAAAACTTAAATATAGGAAATTTAATAAAACGTAAAGATAAACCGTTAAAAACTTGAATGCAATGTATTCGTAAATATATGATAGATATAGATTTAGTTGAAAAAATAGTTTTAAATAGAAATGAGTGACGTAGAAGAATCCGCATAAATTAAATCAATTTTTTTATTTTTTTATTTTTTTTATTTATTATTTATTATTTATTATTTATTATTTATTATTTTTTTCTTCTCTCGATGGTTGTCTCTCATATGATCGATTCCAAATTTTTGGGATAGAAAATTTAGATTATTGTTGTTGTATTATATTAAAATAAAATTTTATTTTATTATAAATTATTGTCGGATCGGATTGGATCGAATAGCATTATTTATAATCCAAATCTGAATTTGAATTAACCCGACTACTTTAATATTAAAACTCAACTCTAACTTGATTCTTTTTTTAAAAAATCCGATCCGTCGGATCAGATTTTTTGAGTATCCATCGGATCGGATCGGATATTGTCATCTCTAGTGGGTTGTGAGCAATTCATCTATTCAGAAAACAAAATGAGCTCACATGTGGAAGCCATTGGAGATCTCAAACTCATTTTGCCTAGTGGACATGTCTTGCAATTGAAAAAAAAAATTATATATTAAGTTTTTCCAGAAATCTAATTTTTGTATCAAAAGTTTTATAATTTGGATATTTTTTTCAATTTAATAATATAATGACATTATTTTTGTATTCAAATGTTATTGGTATGGGTCTATTAATTGACGAACTATATGGAATTAATCTGTAAGATAACATATGTCACAACACAACACACATTGGTATGAAAAGATGTTTCATAAATGAAAATTACTCTATATTATGGTACCGGATATTAGACCATATCTCAATTGAGAGGGTTAAAAAGTTAGTAAAGGATTGAATACTTAGTATTCTAAATTTTAGTGATTTTAAAATCTGTGTGGACTGTGTTAAGAGCAAACAATCCAATAAGTCAAAAAAAGGTGCCAAGAGGAGTTCAGATCTGTTAGATATCATTCCTACAGACATATGTTGTTTGAATATGGACTCATATGATCAAAAGTATTTCATCACCTTTATTAATGATTACTCATGTTATATATATCTCTCTATCTCTTTTGCCATAAAGATGACGCATTGAATGTTTTTAAGATTTTCAAGACAGAAGTAGAAAAATAATATGTAAGCAAATAAAGATAGTGAGATCAAATAAAAGTGGAGAGTACTATAGGAGGTATACTGATGATAGACAAGTACCTGGTCTATTTGCTCGATTTCTTCAAGAAAATGAGATTATTGCATAATATACCATGTCTGGTTCTCCGAACCAGAATAATGTGGCTGAAAGAAGAAATCAGATATTGTTGGATATGGTAAAGAGTATGATTGCTAGCTCTAAGTTGCTTAAATTTTTGTGGACTGAAGCCCTTAAGACAGCCGTGTATATATTGAACCAGATTCAAACTAAGGCGATTTTCAAAAATCCATTTGAGATGTTCAAAGGTTGGAAACCTAGTTTGCGACATGTGCGTATTTGGAGATGCCCATCAGAAGTAAGGGTTTACAACTCACAAGAAAAGAAACTGAACCCAATGACCATAGGTGCGCATTTCGTTGGATATGCTGAAAGGTTTAAGGGATACAATTTCTACTATCAATCTTACAACATTAGTTTTGTGGAATCAAGAAACGTGAAATTTTTTTAGGATCATTTGATTAGTGGGAATGATTCCTTTCAAAACTTAGTGTCCGAAAAGAATCCATCAAGTATGCCTTTCACTTTAAGTGAAAAGATGATCGTCATTCAAAGCATCTCTCTAGTATCCATAGATGTAAACCTAATTACAGATGACAATCAAAATATTCCACAAACTGCTGATACCGAAACAGATCAAGTTGGACAACCCTCTCCTAGTGAGACTATTGAGCTGACATTAAGGAGATCTGTTAGGATTAAGAGGTCAGCAATACCTAGTGATTATGTTGTCTATCTCCAAAGAGTTTGACTACAATGTTAGTGCCATGGATGACCCTGAGTCATTTTCACAAGTCATGAGTTCTAATAATTCGAGATTATAACTGGAAGTCATGAAAGATAAGATGGACTCTATGAGAAGTAACGGGGTTCACTCAGAGGAAAGAAATCGATCACTCGAAGATTTTTTTTTCCAATATCTAAAAAAAATTTCCTCCGTATCATTCCGGCGATTATTGTACATTTTGAATTAAAGTTGTAACAAATGGATGTGAGAATGATATTTTTGAATGGGAAACTAGAGGAAGAGATTTATATGTCAATCTGAAAGATTTTCCTCTAGTGATGGTGAGAATTTGGTTTGCAAGCTTAAGGAGTCCATATATGGGTTGAATTAAGTCTCCTGCCAATGGTATTTGAAATTCCATGAGACAATCTCTTCATTCGGTTTTGAAAAAAATGTTATGAATCAGTGTATATACCAGAAGGTTAGTAGGAGTAAGATTTACTTCTTAGTATTGCATGTGGACGATATCCTAATTGCAACTAATGATAAAGGGATGTTCATGAGATGAAACATTACATTTCTAAGAACTTTGTCATAAAATATTTAAATGATACTTCTTATATAATTGATATTAAGATACATCGACATAGACTCCATAAAGTTCTCAAACTATTTCAAGAAACCTATATTAAGAAAATTCTTAAAAAATACAGAATACAGAACTACTCATCGAGTGTAGCTTCCATCATTAAAGGTGACAGATTCAGTTTGGACCAGTGTTCCAAAGCAGAACTTGAAAGAGAACATATGGGCAATATTCCGTATGCTTTCGTGGTTGAAATCCTTATATTTGCATAGGTCTGTACCCGACCTGATATAGCGCATGTAGTTGATATGTTGGGACGATATTAGAATAATCCTAGTTTAGGGCATTGGAAGGCTGTAAAGAAGGTGTTGCGATACTTGCAAGACACTAAGAACTATATGTTTATGTATAAGAAGACCGACAATTTTGAGGTGGTCGGATACTCGGATTTGGATTTCGCTGACTGCATTGATTCTTGGAAATTAACATCTAGATACATTTTTGTTTTGTTAGGTGAAACTATACCGTGGAGGAGTGCTAAGCAAACATTACCTACGATCTCTACCATAGGAGCTGAATTTGTGGTGTGTTTTGAAACTACGTCACAAGCGGTGTGGCTACAAAGTTTTATGACTGGACTAAGAATTTTGGACTCTATTCTTAATTCATTGAGCATATTTTGTAATAATTCGGTTACAGTATTTTGGGTTAAGAATAATAAAAGTGATAGTCAAAATAAACGCATCGACATTAAATACTTAACCATAAGGAATGTGTATTGGAAAATAAGTTTATAATCCAAAATGTTAGTACCGAATGTATGCTTGCTGATCCTCTGACTGAAGACATGCTTCTAGTTAAATTTAGGGATCATGTTGTAAATATGGGTTTAAATCCTAATTTTAATGGAATTTCGAATTAAATTTTTTTATATAAACTTATGTGCACATTTCAATTTTAAGAAAAATTCATGAGGATGGATCTCACATAAATATAAGGTTTATTCATAAAGACGGTTACTATAAGGATATGGAGTAGCATGCGTTGTAAAACACGAAAGATAATACTCGTTAATTTAAAGGACTTTTCATTGTGATTCATGTGTATTTTTCACATTAAGTTTCTACTTGGATAAAACCATCAAGTCGGGTGAGTGGATCAAGAGGGAGAATGTGAAATAAGAGGGTGGTCCATCACCCTCCATACACTGCAAATCTAGTCTAAGAAGTTAGGGATTTTTTACTCACCAAATGGGTAACCAAGTATGGGTCTCCATAATGTTGTTGATGGTACAACTACTATAAATAGGGACAACCACAGTAGGGATCCCCAAACTCAATTCGTAAGTCTTATACATTATCTAAAGAGAGAATTGAGACTTTAGAAGATTTCTTACTCGTCCAGAGTTCTCGAAAAGAGAGTTGCAGTCATCAAAAAAATATGACTAGAGACATGCTTTCTTTCCGCTCATTTTTTATTCATTTTTGTTCTGTAATTCATGCATTAGGATAGCTGAAACTCTTATAATTTTTTTATATAAATTATTGATATTTAGTAATTATGTTGGATTCTAATTAAATCTAATTCAAATTCAATTTAACTTTTAAGAGACAAAACTCTCATAACAACATTTATTTTCTCTACGCACAAATCTCCTGAGATCTTATTTAACGAGGAATCGATGTTGATATAGTTCGTCTGATTAAATATTTGATATTCTTGTTTTGCTATTTTCGTTGTGGGACCATCCGGTTCATAGAAAGTAATACAAAGAAAATGATTATAGTTTCACATTCAAGCTTAAATTAAATACAGATAGACAGATGGGTATATTTGAAGGAAAGAACAGTGCATCAGCCTGGGAGACATATTTATATATACATAAAACTAAAGTGAGAGATTAAGATCCAAGGCTTCTTTAGTATTTTCTTCCACAATTATTGGTCCTCCTTCTTTTGTTTCAGAAGACTGATGATGATCTAATAATGTTAGCTTACTAGGATCATCCAAGAAGTCTTCGCGATGGAAAGATGGATGCGACGTGGCAGCAGCAGAGGCAAAGGCAGATGGTGTTGACTCTTCCTCAGAAGGTGTTTGCAGGATCTTCTTCACGATCTTCTTGTCGACATGCTTGTGTTGGTCGTGTGATCCATTGTTTTTGTTGGTGTTCATGAAATGGATGCGAGCATCGCGTATGTTCCTCACTATAGCGTAGAATTTCTCCATCTTGATTTCATCATCATCATCATCATCATCATCTATTTCTACTCCTTCCTGTTCTTGTTGTTTGACTTGGTATTCTTCTTCTTCTTCATCAATGTGGCATAGCTTTCTCTTTTTTCCGTGGCTCTCTAACGCCATGGTTTTCTGCTGCGAAAAAGAAGAGGCGTGAGGGAAGTGATACAAATAGAGGAGAGCACTTTCTGCGGTGCTTCTACGATCCTTCTTGCTGGACTCGTGGGGTCATGTGGGTCAATTCGTACATCATTTGCTTCCTAATTTCCTATGTTAATTTACAGTATTACCCTTCAAGCTTATGATACTTAATTTGACTGTCATTTGGGAAAATTGAGATCAGATAAAGAAATTTAAATTTCATGAGACTAAATTAATTGAGATGAATTATATCATTTTTTGTTTCGCTTTAAGAAATGATGACATTTTTATCATTATGAAATGAAATATATGCTATGAATCTACTATGTGAAAAGTTTTAAAGTATAGTTTTCAAAAGTTAACTATTAGTAAGGTGATTTTACAATATATATATATATATATATATATTTGTTGGGGCAAGCATGTATACGTAATACAATACCTGGTTCCAAGATCATTGTGACCGGACAGACTTGTGTTGGCCCGGGGGTCAAGGGCATTTTAGTATATTCACCGAGCTCCACTTAACCTACTCCCTGAGTGGTGATGTCATTCCAGTGACTTCATCCACGGCATCGCGTTTGTCTCACGTTCGGTCAGTATTCCATCCCTTACTTTCCCTTTCTTAATTTACAATAGTATTCTCTTTTGTTCGGTCAAGTTGATCTGCTGTGAATTTATTTTTATTTTTATTTTTATTTTTGAATACATCAAAAATTGAGATTTATCGAAATGAAAAAGAAAATTATAAGCACTAAATTGAAATTGTCACTTAAAACATGAATTGATTTTTATTTTACTTATTTTAACAAAATTTATAAAACTTTAATACAAGCTTTGTTTATGTGTACCCTATTCATTCATTTATGTGTAACTACGTGAAAGATATTTCATCCAACGTCTGACTTGGAAACAGACAACCAATTGGTTGTTGGTATTCCAGAGATTTTGACTTTCCTGTTTTTCTTTTTTTTTTAAAAAAAAAATTATTCTTAAAATTTATTTGTTTGATTGGTTTTGGGAGAGATGTGATTTGGTGTTTGTCAAACCCTTCCCCTCTTCAATTGGTTTGAAAAATTAAGAAAAGCGAGATGTTTGCTCCACTTCACCAAACTGGTTAGTATTGCACAACAAATTTATTGCTGGAACTTGACCCCTTCAATCTTAGATTCAAACCAATGCACATAAATTATTATCAAATATATATGCTTGAGAAAATCCAATTACAGCCCACCCACACCCCACCCTAATCACAGGTTTTATTTGATGATTTTAAAATCAAAAAGCAAAGACCTTCTGATGTCATTTTATATATTAATGAAGAATGACGTCACAAAATAATACGGAAGTTCTTGGCCTGCATTCTCCTAATCAATTTGTCAAAAGAGGATTAGTTTGCCTAAGCCATAACCTTTTCGTGACAAACCTTCAAATTATTCGGGCAACATCAACAATGGGCTTCACTGCACCATCCTGTTTGCAGTGTCATTTGGGGAAGAGGAGAAGGACATATCAACGTACAGTTGAAGTAGTAAAACTGACATTAGCTCCCTTAATCAACAATTTGGTTCGAATTTTAAAAATAATAAAAAAAAAACTATATAAATAGAACTCTCTTTAAAAATGGCCGGACAACAATTTGGACTAAATTAGTAGAAATATTATTTTAAATATGGATCGATTTAGTTAATTAAAAAAATAAAAGAGAGAGAGAGTTTTTAACATCAACCGCTTACGGCCCAAACCTACTTGATCAAATATCAAAAGTCAAAAGGCCTGCTACTTTGGGCCTTCCTAGTCCATAAACTTAAGAGCTTCATCCAACGTGGGCCTATCCTGCAATGCAGAGCAGAGGTCCCATTGCGTGCCCGATGGGAACAGCTCAATGGTTACACCTCCTTCTTTAACCTTATGATCCAAAGTTTGAATTTCATTGTAATAAATAAATAAATAAATAAAAGGGTAGAGGTCCTGTTGCTGACAGGAGCCTCTCCCACATTTTTTTTTTTTCTCTCCTTTCAAGTTCATTATCTGTCATGTCTCTTCGGCTCCATTAAGTTTCTCTTTTTGTTTCCTACTTTTATGTTCCATGCCCAAGCCCACCTTTGATTCACAAAAGCATCGTCACTACAATAATCATTATCTCAAAAAAAGAAAAAAAAAACAACGACGACAACAACAACAAAGGTCCGCTAATATTAAAAATGTAGCCAAAATGGGGAAAGATTCCTTTTTTTTTTTTGAAATTCATTTAATCCTTTTTGAGTTGCTTCATATTTACTTGACATTACCCTCTGCCCAGAATAGCTCCCCAGATTGACTCTATCCAACTATTTCCAACATCAGAAAGATTGAAGAGACATTCATGATTTTCTTTTTCTTCAATAACATATGACGGGTATATGTTACACAAGTATAGAATAACCCCCCCCCCCGGGGGGGGTGTTGTTGCACAAGGACTCTGAATCTAGTGTGTGCAAATTTTGTTCACGAGTCAAAAATCGTAGACGCAGCTAAATTTTTGTTGACTCGAGATGGATTATTAGATCAGAGTTCCTCTCTCTCTCTTCCCTGTTTTGATTTCTCAATAATGGAACTACTTTGGATGGTATTCTGCGTCATTGCAGGATCACAAAGGTACCCAAAATTTGGACCCTTAAATAACATTAGTTGGACATAGCAAAGACGTTTGTATGATTGTTGTTGACGCCTTAGTTGGACAATTGACAGTTGTGCTTGTTCTCTTTTGTGGTTTTAGCTGGCATCATGTCCATTAGTTTCTAATTCTGTCATTCTACTTGCGGGGATCTTTAATCAAATTTACTCTATTTTTGCCCAAGCATATAAGAGTGCACAATTTTGGACCCACAATCACAAACCTACTTTGGAATCTTTTGTTTGCGTCTGCAATTTTTTTTTTCTTTTTTTTTGGGGGGGGGGGGGTGAGAGAGAGAGAGAGAGAGAGAGAGAGATGAAAAGGTGAGTTTGGTGGTGTAGCATTGGGAGCATAGCTCGTGCACCGAAAGGCACCTCAGAAGAGCACTGAGAATCATAAATCCACACTTCTAACAATCCCTTATTTGATGATCAGCTACCTCTAATAGTTATATGCTTAGAGTATCAAAGAATGTAATTAAGAAAGTCGCTATAATTTTTTAATCTGATCACCAAACATCTTTGTTGCAATGCATACTAGAAATAATAAAAAAATTGTGGGAAAAAAAATGTGGATTTAATCTGAGCATAACTGTGGATTTAATATCTCATACAACACTCCTTAATTTTCTGATTTATAAGATGGACACAAAATCCTCCATCTTTGCACATATGTACACATATATTTCTGAGAATTTATTATGCTTTACACATACTGGTAAGTGGATCAGCATTGATCCATTTTATTCTCTACAATGGATTGAGGAACACCTTCCTGCAAGCAAGACACTGGTGGAATAGTAAGAGTCTGCAGATCACCATACGCATTCCAACAAAATGGGTCTAAAACAATATCACCTATGGCAGGAAGAAGCTCTATATCCGAGAGGGTCAAGTTGGTGCATGGGATTGCATCGCTGCACGCAAAATGCATAGGTGGGCTTCTAACATCATAGGTGCCTTTAATGCTTGTGTAAGTGATGTCTGAAACAAAGATTGCAGAGGTTTGGTTTGCACAGCCTTTGGTGAGGCAGTAGAACTGGTCAATTATAAGTGGGTTTCTAACACTTTCCATGTGAATGTTACTAAATGTTACCCCATATACAGATCCTGAACCGCCTTGCCATGTTTTGATCCTCACTCCATTTTCTGAGACTTTGATCACCGAATCCTTAACAGTGATGTTGGAAACACAAGCTCGTGAATTATGGTTTCCTAGGCTGCCAATGCTGAGTAGATAAAGGAGTGAAAAGGTTCAGCAAAAGAAGGAAAAGTGCCACATTAAACTAAAAGCATCACTAACCAAAGTATGTTTAAGAAAAGGTTCCAATATACTAATCCAACTACCTGATTCCATGGCCGGGTCCACATGTTATGTTTCGTATGTCTACATCAAAGCAGCCAGAACCAATGGAGACGCAATCATCACCTGGAGAACAACAACATACAGGTGCTGTGAGTAATGCATTTAGTAGAGAATTTGAAGTACTAGTAGGGTTTTAGGATGACCATTTGAGATGACTGTATTGTATATCTGGACGGCATTGGTGTTCTCTATGTGAATCCCATCTGTATTAGGACTGTTGGGAGGTGCCTTTATAGTTATTGATTCTATATGGACATTCCTGCAGTTATCAAACCTGAAGTGGAATTGAGGGCCATTCTTAATTTTAAGACCTTGTACCGTTAAGTTGGAGCTCATGAAGAATCTAATAGCCTGCAGCAGAAGACTTCAAAATATAGTTACAGATACCGCGGGGAAGATCAAATTATAGGTTAAGGTAAAACCTTCTTCTGTTGACTTACAATGGGACTGTTGCACGGTCCTGGCAGTGTTGTTCCATTTACTCCCTGCAGGTATTTGGTATGTGACTGATTAAGGAAAATCAACAAAAAGAATGTTGGTGTTTGTGAAAACAAGTGGGGAACTAGAATCACCTTGTGGGGCTTGCAAGGAAGATCCCACCATTTCTCTCCTTTGCCGTCTATAAGACCTCCACCCTGAAAGGACATTTCATTCATTCTGTAAAAGACCAGCCATTGACGTCTGCTTAAATTCTGTGGCCACAAGTCAGGTCCATCAGGTGGCACAAGAGTTCCATCAACCTTTTAGGGGACAAGAAAGTACAAGTGTATTGAGTCATTCAGAACCCTTTGTCAAGTACATATCTGCACTATAATTGAATGTGAAAAATACATTACCTGAAAGACAAACCCACTTTGACAAGGACCTGTGAAAATCGAAGACTGAATCATGAAAGAATACCCATCAGGAACAAGGAGTGTCGCCGACTCCACTTCACATGCTGAGTCCCACGCCATCTTGAATGCATCTGTGTCATCCGTGATTCCATCCCCAACAGCTCCAAACATTCGCACATCAAAGACGCCACTAGAATTTACACCGTAAATTGGATCAGAGGGCTCTGGTGGAGGAGAAGGGGGTTGCGAAATATGAGAATATGGGAGGTGATGATGATGCGTACGTTTTGGTGTATGTTTATGCAATATTGCATCGACAAACAACAAGAAACATAGGGATGTGAGAAGCAGTGATAATAGCCGTGCAGGAAACATTGTCAGACCAAAAAAGACAACCTAGTTGTCAATAGTAAGAAATTTCAAATCTGAGAGTTTGTCACTGTCCACAACTAGTTTAAAAGATGAAAGGCTGAATGCAGCCAAATTACAGGAAGTTTGAGAGAAGTGCAGGATAAAGAGTTAGATGGAAATGGCTAACTGAACAAGTTGCAAACAAGTATAAACTAAGAATGAGAAATGCATGCAGAATCAGAAAGGCTGAATCTGTATATATGGTAAAAATTTGCAAGTGGAAGGGTCTTCCAAAGTTATCAGCACCTCACATATTATTATAATGTTATAATGGCGGAACCGACCAATTCCATCTTGACAAGGCTTCCTTTTTGAGAATGTGGAATCTGCATATGGCTGTTCATGGAAAAAAGGCGAACGGGGAATAAGAGTGGTGGGCAGTCAGATAAGCCCCCCATGTTCTTCCCATAACTCTCACTTTTGCTGGTCCCAAATCGACCTTGTAATATTATATATTCACCAGAGTCATATTTTATTTTTTCTACAGTTCAAAGCTCATACCAAGGAACCTTCTGCACTCCCAATTTTGATAAATGGTTCAGACTAAAGAATAAAAAGTCACAGTTGGCTACCAACCTCAATCAGCATACAAAATTAGAATCCAATATCCAACAGAAGGTTCAATAGATATAATAAACTGGGCATTATCACAATAAGTACTAAAAATTTAGATGCATGGAATAATAGTTCATATTACTCACTGCTGCATTAATCATTCTTTCAAATTGTCATCGATTGATCCACCAGATCAAGTCATTAGTAAGAGGCGTTCATCTTCTTGTGTTTGAGAAACTCAGCCCATGCCATTATCAGAACCAGATGTAGTAGCGGTAGCTAACCCTTTCCGTGGCTTGATTCACCACAATGTCCTAGTCTGGGACCAAATTCTTTTGGGAACTACAAAATGGACCAAAACTAGTGGGTCATCAGTGAACTTTAATGGAAATTGAAAATTTTATTTGTGTAGTGCACTCTATCTTTTCCCAGTTCAGACGTTTTAAATCCTCCACAACAAATTACTGAAAAATTCTGCAGACATTATATTTGGATTTCACAATATACCCCTCTACCCCCACTTCTCCCACCCAAAAAAAAAAATGCTCATCTTACTCTGTCCAAATGGCCAAGTAAATCAAATACTAAGTTTATGTAAAATACTCATTTAGCAAGTTAACAAGATCGTCTCAGTCAAGATAGCTGTTCACTTGGCTTCTTTGATCATTTTAGCCTCTTTCATCCATTGTGTTCTACTAAGGATTAGTTTCTAAATCAGCAAGAGTCAACAGAAGATTAAGAAGGCCATATGTTCAGAACCAAGGGATGAAAAGATGCTCCAAATGCATGGGGTTCATGTTTATGTTTAAGCTCGCTAAATATGTTTCGAGCCACTAATTATTAAAATGTTCCAAAAAGTACAAAATTGAGCTCTGATGGTGAGACTAATGACTTCAAATGAAGAACTTAAAACAAGATAAACATCAAGTGGTTACATAATTCAGAAAAAAATTGTATGAGTTTCCTATTTGGAGACTTAACTAATTTAAGCATATCCTGATTTCTGTAGTCTTAATTGCGCTACCACCATGAGAAAAAAGGCACACATTTATGTCCCTTAAGAGATTACTCTTTTCTTCTTTACTAAGACAATTTAAATCTACAACTGAATGTCATTCCAGCAAAAGCTTTTTTTTACTGTTGACATGGCATCGGATCCTCAACAAGAAGAAACTCCAGAACAGTATTGACTATCGAGTACCAAGCTAAAATCAGCATGATACTCCATTCCTTTTTTTTTTTAAAGATTCTATCTCGCATTTTCTCAGCAAAAATTAGAAAGGCAAGGAATCAGGACAAAGAAAATGATCATAATCTGTTTTAGGAGAAAAAAAAAAAAAAAAAGAACATGCGAATTTCGAACCTCTAGAGGAAATTTATGCCCCTCCCCTGAACTAGCTCTTGAAGTAAAGGTATCAAAAGTATATGAGAATTTGAATTGGTTAGTTACGAAGAGTGTTAGATTGGTCCAGCATCAGGTAACCTTTGTTTCACGCATGACAAAAGAGCACTATAAGAAAACACTCTGTGCAGTCTGCAATACTGCAGGCATGGTCTGCTTTTTCAACCTTACACTTTTTCGGCCAATATTTGACATGGACAGGCAACTTTAAAATTATAACAGAACCTTTTTCAGCCACATTTGATACAAAGGCCTTAAGGCAAAACCCAGTCCACTTTTCTCCCTTTTCACCTCACTGTTTCTTTGTACGTACTCTAATTCACTTTCCACCAGCCAAAGAAGGTAAAAATTCGATGGAAGGTATACCCACTAAATCCTACAGTTTACTTTGTCATTTATACTCCCAAACCATTTAGCCTCCAGTAAAGGAAACTAAAATCATAATAGCCTTCTCAGACAAATAATATGACTATATTGGACACTTTCAAACAGAAAGACAGAGAGAGAAGAAAAGCATTACATGGAAAACTGCTCCCTCAAAAGATCAAATCAGGAAGATGAAAATATATTGCCAAAGGAGTTTGAAGTTTGTACCTCTAGATGCAACAGAGAAGTTACATGAAACAGTATGGTCAACCGTATGAACTTATCTCTCTGTTAAGATCCACACAAACACTTGATCTAACCCAGCAACTTGTAAAGAAAATTCATCAGCTCTGATATAAAATCAGCCCACTGAACTTGAAACCGATCAGCCTGCAACTGGGGAATAAGATTCAAAAGTAAAAAGAACACCACACCCCCATCCCTAACCCTCAACATTGAAAGATGGAAGGAAAAGTAGAAAGAGAAAGTTCAGACTATCAAATATGAGGATCACCTGGCCATATAGTGGGGATGCATAACAAACATGAAGCAAAGGACTTTCAGAAGAAAACAGATTGAAGCATACAGTTTGTGTTCAGATCCACTCTTGAACATCGAGTTACCTTGGCCTTCAATTAACATCAACAATAAAAACAGCTCATATATATCCACTCTGGAACCTACTACTGTTTCTCAAAGTATATACAGTCAACCAACTTCCAAAATTAAGCTTCTACCATGTAATCAACAAATTAAACATAAGTAATCATAATGATAAATTGTTAATCTATGACATAAATAACATCATTAGTGATCTGATAAGTTTGTATGTGGCCATCTGATTTTCTGGTCCCATGTTCAGATCCACTTTGAACATCGAGTTACCCTGCCCTTCAATTTAAAGAAACATCAACAATAAAAACAGGGCACAGGCATAGCCAAGAGGCGATGAGTGGCATGCAGTGTTACGATAAACCTGGCAAAGTGGAATACTAAGAAAAAGGATCTTTGAATTGATAAGCTCTTTTACAATCTGTCTTGGGTACAAAACAAGGGAGAGAATTCCCATTGTATTTTGGGAAGAGAATAGAAATTTTGTCAATCTGCTTTACAAACATAATGATAAATAACCCAAAAAAAAGAACGAAAGAACAACGGAATTGGAGAGAGGTTGAAACAGCAGAGCTTCCATTATAATCACCTCGAACAATGACACTAGCACGACTGCACCACCAGGGAGTGCAGTAATCAATGGAGAAACAGGCAATAAATGGAAAGACAATCACAATCCAAGGAAGGCGCATTGCTTTCTCGCATGTTCTGGAATCAACTTAACTAGCACATCTGCCGGTACACCCTTCAATTCTGGTGAAAACAAGGGCAATAGAAACAAGACCAGAGTTATCAATTATATATTATTAAGGGAAATAAAATACCTACAGGACTTCTTCAAGGATGGGTTTAATTACCGTGAGGCTTGAAATTAAACAATGGAGGAAGGAAACGCCCATTTGGCAAGCGAGCATTTGGGTCCCGCAATTCATTGAAAAAGGGATGGATCAAGGCTTCCAGCTGCATTGACATATTCATTTGAAATCCTCAAAATTGCTACTTTGATATTTGAAGGGAAGCAATCAATAGCGAGATTGAACAATAAAATCATATTTCTAATTGTGTAAGACTCAGCACTCAGCGAACAGCAAAAACCATGACTAATCTAAAGCTTAAACAAAAAGTGGTTCTCATCGCAAAAGAACAACATGGCCACTGACCAAAACAGGGTTCAAGAAGTTAAGAAGTGTAATATGCCCATCAAGTGCAGAAGGACTCCCTACCATCAACTTTGTAAACTATCTTAGTAAACTATACTGTTAGGAGAAAGCCCATGCCCATAAGAGAAGATCATAATCAATACAAAGCGGCCATGTGTGAATGTGATCACTTTGTACCCTTTCATATGCCTCCGTGTAAGGGTCTTGGAGATTAAATATCAATCAACAATATAAGCATGTAAACCCCCCCCCCATAATTAAAAAGGAAAAAATGTTGTACACTTACGGCTGTGCATCGAAGGCTTGGAGAATACTGCAGTAGTCTCGAGACAAGATCAACAGCTTCAGGAGGCATGCGTTTGTGAAATATCTGCAAGCAACTGAGTGTTAATACGCAAAGCCTATCATAGGTTTATGGATCATGGGTATTGAAGAAAAAGGAACATCTTTAGCACCTTATGCCATGGATGAGCCTTAATTTGTGGGAACTTAAACTCTGTGTAGTTTGGATTCATACACTTAATTTCCTCTCTTGTTGGGGTGCCCAAGACCTACAATAAAATCACACAAATACCTCATACAAGGAAAGTTGAAATATTCAGGGTATTCATATATATCAACCAAATCGTATTCGAACTACTCCAAATTCTGTACTTTCTAGTAAGAAATTTATAATCACCTTGATAATTTCTACAAGCTGGTCCACTCCACTCTCGCCAGGAAACAGAGGCTGCAATTAGAAAGCTGCAACTTTAGCATGTATACAAATTGGAAGTCGGATAAGTATAGAGATTCCAAGGAAAAAGAAACAATACAACAGAATAATCTTGCTACCTGTCCAAGTAGTAGTTCAGCCAGAACACAACCAACAGACCAAATGTCAATAGCTGTGGTGTATTCCGTCGCACCAAATATGAGCTCGGGTGCTCGGTAATACCTAGAGCAGATATATGAGATATTTGGTTCCCCTCTTACCTGTCACATTTGGAAAATACAGAATAGAGCAAATGAGCATGGGTAACAAAAGAAAAAAAAAATCAAGCTAACAGGATAAGTATTAATTCCAAGAAAACATGATACTAACCAAAACTTTTGCACTTCCAAAATCACAAATCTTCAGCTGATGAGTGTGTGGGTTGACCTAAAACATTGAGGTATGACCATAAGATATAGGAATGAACATGTCATGCATACAAAAGTAGACAAACAAGATCCCAGTAGTTTTCTTCACATTGCTAAACACCGTAAACAGGTTGAACAATTTTGATATCCTGTAACAATTTTAACACGGTAAAAGTGCAACTAGATTTTTTTTTGGGGGGTGAAGCCAGCTTTTTACGACAAGATTATTTCGTAATGATGTTACGACCGCAATTTCCAGAAAAAGGAACACAATTATTTCAATGTAATTCAACTTATGATAGTCCCATTAAATTAAAATGCCTAACTATGACACTTAACTATCACAACACATTCATTAACTTTGCTAAATTGGACTTTGGTGCATCCAAAAGCATTAGTCATCTCCAATTTTAACACCTTCGCTCTAATTAATAGCACAAAAGGTAGAACTTAGATGTACAAAATGGCCATATTTTACATATGATCCTCAAATCAAGCACAGATTACTAGTAATTCCAGGCCTTACCAACAAATTTTGTGGTTTAATGTCCCTGTGACACACTCCAACACTTCCATGTAAGTAAGCCAGTGCTCGGAAAATCTGCAAAGCAGTTCACCAATAATGTAAACATCCTCACAGAGGTTCTCTAGGAATGTTCATGTTGGGAGTACAATCCAATAAGAGAACCAACTTAAGATAGAAATGAGAAACAGAGAAATAAAATAAATACCTGGTAAGTATAAAGTTTCACAAATATCATTGGCATTCTTTGGTTCATCTTACTATAGTGTTTGATCACCCGATGTACAGTCTCAGGGACATACTCCAGTACAAGATTAAGAAAGAGCTCATCCTTCTCAGTCGTTGAAAAGAAACAATGCTTCAGAGATAGAACATTTGGGTGGTCAAGAAGCCGCATGGTTTGCAATTCTCGATTTTTGTATCTCTTGTCCTGAAGAACCTTTTTAATAGCAACAGTTTCCCCAGTTTCTAAACACTTCGCCTGCACCAGCCACATTAGAAAATAAGAACCGTCAGCAGAAGTATCCAAAAAGAACCTGAATCAAGAGTATAACAAAAGAGAGAGCTCAGACCTTAAAAATGGAAAAAATAAGAAGAGCAGAATTGGAATAGACCTTAAATTAGTGGCTTTTCTAAGTTACCTGGAACACAACTCCAAAAGATCCATGCCCAACAACACGTTCAGCCATATAGCTTATTGTCTACAGCAATAAATGAACATTTAGTATGAATCTCCTACAAAATAGCAGTGTAGAATAAAAGCATGCAATATCAAATCCAAACCAAATACCTGCTTTGGCTGGCCATTTTTACCACCAATAGTTGTCACAATTATATGACCTGCTTCAGTCCCATTACCATCAACCATGGGTGTTTCCATTTCCTAAGTGGAACCAAGGCAGCACTTGGTAAGTACCATAGAAGCATCCTTAAAACTTTCAAATAAAGAACGGAATTACAGGGGGAAAAAAAAAAGATAAATAAATTTACCTTGTCATCCCTAATTTTCATGTCATTCATGTCATCAGGCAACCGATCGACAACAGCAGTGCTTCCGCTAAGTTCTCTCAACCCAGAAGAAGGTGCTACACTTACCGAAGCCATTAGCTCAGACAAAGGAAGCAGAAAACCTCAGTTCAAGAATTATAACAGGGAACCTGAAAAGAAAATACAAGTAGGTCTAATGTAAGACATCTACAGCATAAAAAGCATAAACCCTCTCGTGTTTGGACCTGAGGATTTTTTTTTTTTCCCTCTCACACTCTTTTTTGTTTTTTTTTTGGGCACCAAGCGACCAAATAGAAATTTTCATTTTAAGACCAAAGAAACAAAGGCAATCGCAGGCGTAGCACATAATTAGTATAAACGAGAATACTGTTTGGGGTAAGAAGCAAACCCTAATTCAAAAACAAGAAGTGTTTGGTTATCATTTGGATATAATTCCATAGCGTGAATAATTAGTGCAGAACACATTCCTTTTTGCCTACAAATTTCTGATGGGGGCTCAAATTTGGACATGTCATAGCCCTTTGTCATACACAGTTATTTCAAAAATCCCATAAGGGCAATTCTTCGTCTCAAAATTTAATCTACATTACTGTAGTTGATTTGACCAGACCCAACAAAAAAGGAAAAAGAAAGAACTGACGAGCATAGTATAAACCACAATCAAAACTGAAGGAGAAAAAGAGAGTTGTAAACCAAACCCTAATCGAACAGATCTAATCCAAGTGCGAAACAACATAAACAAGAAATCTATATCCGGAAACGCAAGAAGCCAAGAAACCATCAGAGCAACACAAAAAACACTAACAAATGAGAGAGAGAAGGAGAGGGAGTACCAAAACCAAAAGAGACGTGATTGGGAAAGAAGAGAGCGGAGATCTGTGTGAAGAGGAAGTAGTTGACGCGCATTGAACGAACCAAATTGATCTCAGGAAGTAGTGACAATCAAAAGAGCCAAATCCAGAGATGTTCGTCTTCCTTCTTGAGAATGATGAACAGAGAGAGCGAGAGATTCTTGCAAAAAAATGCCGGTGGGGGCAGTAATTGATAAGACAGCCGACGGCAGAAAGAACCCAACGAAACTCTGTTTTTAATCCCCCTCTCTCTTCACTTTTTGACCGTTCAACTCTCTCTCTCTCTCTCTCTCTCTTTCCTTTTTTGAAATTACTTAATTAATGCCCTAGGAGTATATAACCAATATATTCTTTTCTTGACTGCTTCGAACCCCTGCCTGAAAACGTCGCCGTTTCAACCGGTTCAGAAAATAAAAATAGAATAAAAGAATTTTAAACTAATTAATTGAGCCTGAAAATGTAGAAGCAAAAGAGAATCATTTAGATGAGGGAAAAAAAAAAGGAAGCTTAGTTTTTCCTAATGGTTAAAATAAAGGAGGAGGCTACTTCACTTATCTTAGCTCTCAATTATCTACCCATTATAAAATAATTATAAATTATTAATAATCTCAGTTTGAAATCGAGTCAAATAATTATACGAATAAATGTATTTATTGAACTCGAATTTTATTATTTATAGAAGTAATAATTTTGATATATTTAAATTATTTAAAATACTGTTTATGCATGTTATTAGATTTCTTTTTTTTAAAAGAAAGAAAGAAAGAATCACGGCTTCATCTAATCTAATAAAATAATATGGTATTGAATTTTGGGTAATGAAGGGTGGAATGTTGTTGTCGTTTGAACCAAATGAAACTGTCAAACTGAGTTTTAAAAGCTTTGGATTTTGGAGGATAGTCTCCACACATGTTTCCTTTTTTCTTTTTCTTTTATTATGTTGAATGTTGAACGTTGAATGTTGAACTTGAACCATTTCTCTTTCTCTATTTTTTTAATTTTTATTTTTTAGCTTAGGAATTGAAATAATAATATTAATCTCTTAAGAAAGACAGGTGGGTCAAATATGGATACCATGATCGCGAAATAAACGTGTTTGGTTTGGATAGAAACATACCACACCATATGGGGTCGGGGCGTATGTATCAATCTATTCTCCAAACCCAACATTTCACCATCTACCTCTTCCTCAATTACATAACCTCAAAGCCATAACCTCTTCCTATGGGCCAACTAAGACAAAAACAAATAACCATGAAACACCCTAATCAATTAATTAATTTAATCCCACTTTGATTGTTTTGTTAGGGACTTTAATAAATAAACAGTGCTCGGTTTTGCCACTTGGACCCCCTAACATGATAACCCCCACTTTTTCCCCTAACCAAATCCTTAGGTTTAGTTTGGGAGTTTAAAGAAAAAAATAAAACAAAACAAAATATAAGCTATATAGGCTATGAGAGAAAATAAAAGAAGAGAAAGATGTATCATTTTATTTTAGAGTTTGAGAAAGAAAAGAAAAAAAAATTATCTTTGAGTCGGAGAAAAAAAAGAAGAAAATATTTAGAGGCCCTTTTAGTTTTAAAATTCAAAAAGTTTTGCCAAAGGTGAATGGCATGAAATCAAACTATATAATTTTCACAGTTCTGTAAATATTGTTTTGTTAATAACTAATAAAGAATTGGATGGTTCAATATTTTTCTACTCCCAGTAGTTTCAGGAGGGTGATAGTAATAAAGCTATTTGAACGTCGTGAGCTTTGTAACCATCTACATGATACATTAGTTATAGATTTAGTATGTATCAGCTTTTTAAGCATAGAATTGGTATATTAAAATTTCTACTCTACCCTTCAATCTTTCCCTTCATTTCTTCACATCTCTGAAAATGAAGTTTTTAAATTTTTGAAAAGATTTTCTTTATGCTCTAATTGTTTCTTTTTTGTTCAAAAAATTTAATAATTTTTCCCTAGAAATCTTTTCCTGTCTTTCCGATGCCCTACTCCAAAGGGAAGCCTAAATTTTCCCATCTATAATATTATTCAAGCTGGACACCAATGACGGACACAATCTCCTCCTCTCCCCTGCTAACTTAAGATCCTTTTTTGTTACTGTCAACATTTCAAACTCTAGACCCTATTCCTAGAAATATTTGCATGTTGACAAGATTTTTTTATTATTATTATTATTATACTACAAAAGGGAAATTAAGTCTAGACCTACAAAACACAACCATGCTATTTGCTAAAAATAAAACTCCTCGACGCCACAATGGATATCCGCTAGACGATGCCTCGATCCATCATTGCGAATCATGCGCCTGACATAACGCACATGCCTCCCAATATTTATTACAACGTATAACACCATCCATGAAACTTATATACTCTCTTCCTAAAATTAAGTTCTCAATTTCATATAAGGATAAAATTGTACATATTATTATAAATTTATTTATTTATATTTAATGTTAAAGAGAAATATATTTTTTTAATCGATAGTGAGGCTTGAACCCGACCTAGAAGCTACTGTTTGAGTTGAAGGGCACTATAAAGGAGAAATATGCTTAAAAAGCCAACAGACACTGGCGGGTGGACCCGGCGCCCGGAAAAGAGACCCTCCTGGGAGTCTCCTTAAATTTCACGCGCGTTTGTGTCAATAGCCTGCCATTTCACGCGCGTTTGTGTCAAAGCAGTATGCGTGTGGGCAACGACTTTAACAGGCGGCCGCCGGTTCCCCAGTCAAGACACACATCTACGTTGTTGCCGTTGCACCAACCCACCTGGTTCCAAATTTTTCCGTCTCCTCCGAAACCCCTAGAATTATCCAAAAAATCTCACTCTCTTGTGGTTTGACTTTTGTTGTTATGAACAAAAGGTTAAGGTTGGAAAGATGGCAGCAGAAGCAGAGGTTGTTTGTCGAAAGAGTGTGAGGGTGGGCATCCCTCTTTTGGATGTTCAGTACAGATGCAATCTTCAAGAGATTAATGAAATCGTTGCTACCCCTTCGCCCTCTTCTTCAAGCAGGAGACGTCGTTCCTCTGATTTAGCTGCTGCTGCTCCTCCTGAACCTAATCCATCCCCTTCTATTTTGGTGAGTTCTTCATTTTTTCTTTAGTCATTCATGTCCTCCTCCAACAAATTTCATTTTTGCTCTCCAACTTTTTCATCGCTTCGTATGTCTGAGCATGGCCTATTTCATGATATGAATGTATGCATGCATGGATGTATGTATGTATGTATTTGTTCTGGGGGTGGGGGTTGGGGTGGGGTCATTTTTAATTTTGTGACTTGGGGTATCCAAGAAGGAAAAGAGGCTCTATTACTTTGATTTTTGATCAATGAAATCATAATTATTACTTATATTTTAATCTAGCTGCCATTCAAGACTCTGCGCTATGCTGCGTGTTGGTTGTGGTTGGGAATAAGAGTCAAGTGGTGCCATAAATTTGAGAGTTGACCAATGACTCCTTCAATTGTATTGAAAAACAAAAAGCCTTAATCTTCATTTAATTATTCTTGTCCACAAGTTACGCAAGTTGTGTTTTTAACTTTATATTAACAGAAAAAAAAAACGTAAATCTTTCTCAAGAATTGTTTTATTAGCAAAAATATCACTATATTCATAATTAAAAAATATACATCAAGTTGCTTGAGTCAAATCTCAACCAAGTGGGGGCCGACTTATATAATCCTACCGGTTAGTCAAGCGTGGCTTGGATCTTGGGGGGTGGGGATAAAATAAAATTTTAAACATAAAAGTTTAATTGCGATATACCTCGGGATGATAGCACGTATGGGGATTTAATGTTGATCAGAAAACCCTCTGAATAATTGTTTTACTCAATAATTATTCTAACTCTCAAAATGGTAATTCTTCCTCTTAATCATCTCCTCAAAGATGTTAATTCTCTTTGTAATCCACACTTACGTAGCAGTTATATTAGAATAAGAATCCTTTTTTAAAAAAAATAGGGGGGGGGGGGGGGGGGGTTTTTTCCCCCCCCCCACATTTTTGGCATTTCAAATTTTTACTTGCCCACGTGGGCATCAACTAATACTACCATTTTACGGTGATAAGCCCTTTATGCTCTAAGATCAGACAAGCGCATTTTGTTTTGCTTACGTTAAGTTAAGCCATTACCAAGCAAAAATTGACACGAAACATATTTTCTTCATTAGGATTAGCAATCTTCGGATGCTTCTGTTGAACTTAGTATCCTGCATTTTGCCCCTAAAATTCGATCCGGTAGTTTTGCGGGACATTGGTCCTCGCAGATCTATGGAAGATGAACCACATCAGAATAGATGATCTCTCCATGCACTTGGGCTCACCTTTTAAGTTTCCCAAGCCAAGCGCTTTTCATGGGGTAAAGTCTTTTCCTCGCCCTTTAAGTTTCACTTTCAGTTCTGAACACTGCTCTGCAAGTGCCCGATTGAGGTTGGGAATCTTCTTATAGGTTGTTGATGGTCATGGAGGTCCTGAAGCGGCTGCTTATATCAGAAAAAATGCTATGAGAATCTTCTTTGAAGACGTTAATTTCCCCAACTCATCCCAAGTCGACAATGTTTTCTTAAAAGAGGTTGAGGACTCCCTCCGCAAAGCATTTCTTCTGGCCGACGTAGCATTGGATGAAGATGCAAGTGTAAGTAGTTCTTCTGGAACTACTGCACGTACTGCTCTTGTTTTTGGAAGGTGAGACAGCTAGAGCCTTGTGGTAAATGCAGTGTCAAGGTTCATATGGCTCAAGACAAATGTGCTCAAACCGGTTCTTTTCGTACCATTAGGTGTAAATAAATAAATCCAATTTATCTCGTTATTTGAGTGGTGTCAAATTAAGTCACAATCTCATGATCCTTAAATACTCCCAGTCTGAACTACCATTAACTTTAAAATTTTCTGGCATGGCCTCTCAAGCCTAGGATTAAATCTAGTATATGATTCAGGGCTGATTGCTTAAGCTGCCTTCCTTTCCCTCCTCCCCCCCCCCCCCCAAAAAAAAAAAAACTGTGCTTTGTTTGATAAGCTGTCTAAACATTATTTAGTTCATTTTCCTGTTGATTGATCCTTTACATTACTTCCAGGATTTTGATGGTGGCCAATGCCGGTGATTGTTGTGCCGTCCTATACCAGAAAGGAGAGGCAGTTGACATGTCTCAAGACCACAGACCTGTATATCCATCAGAAAGAAGACGTGTTGAACAATTGAGTGGTTTTGTTGATGATGGTTATCTCAGTGAAGTCTTATCAATAACCAGGCCTGTCCCAAGCGAGAGCGATCACAACCCCCTCCCTCCAATCTAGAGATCTCAGATTTAAATTTCTGTGTAACAAAAAAAAAAAGAAAATCAGTAACCAGGGCCTTAGGAGACTGGGACATGAAGTTCCCTGGGGGTTCTCCCTCGCCTCATATTGCAGAACCAGAATTCCAACAGGTGGTGCTGACAAAGAATGATGAGTTCCTAATAATAGGCTATGACCGTATTTGGGATGTGATGTCAATCCAACATGCAGTTAACATTGTGCGCCATGGCCTACAGCGGCATGATAACCCAGAGCAGAGTGCTGGAGACCTTGTCATGGAGGCCTTGCGGCTAAACACATCTGACAAGCTTACCATGATCATTGTATGCTTTACTTCATTTGATAACCAAGAAGTGCCTCCATCATAATCATCTTGCCAGCGACAGTTGAGGTGCTGCACCCTTTCTGCGGAGGCCTAGTGTAGCTTGAGGAACTTGTTGGGATGTGGTGGTAGCTTGGTGGAATGAAATGCTATTGCCAACCTTTTGAGTGTACATAATAATTTATTTTGAGTATGTTCAGAAGGGATGAAGAATAACTTTTTGTGGCTGCTTCAGTAAAATTGAGAGAATAAGCAGCCAGCAGTTTTGCCGGTGGGGAGAAAGGGGGAAGGGGCGGTTGCCCATGATTGTAGCTGTAAATGGTTGATGTACATAATTGAGGGGAAGGTGGTTGGCTCATTTAGAATAAGGTCCAGGTTGGCAGGCTTATGAAGTTTTCCCATGTTTGAGGTTCTACTTCCACCTGTTGTCTGTACCCCAGATAATAACATTGAATTTTGAATCAGCCTCCACCTCCTCTTATGTTCCACTTTACTTAATTTGGCATTACATGGTAATCAAATCTCTATCTAAAATGAATTATTTTGAGAACCACCCAACCACTTTATAGTTCCCTAGCTTTGGCTTTCCTGTCATGAGTGAGGAGTTCCGAGGGTTTTAGTACTTGTCTACATTATGTTTTCTGTTTTCTTTGGAGGCAAGGAGTATCAATCTTGTATTGTTCCGGACTTTGTTCTTTTAATTTTTATGGCTAGTTATATTTCACAGAGTTCCCGCAATTAATTATGACAGGGACAAGAACTCTTTTCCTTTCAAAAGACAATTGCTGGTTTAGGATATTCATGTGACATCAAGAACCTGTTCAGTAATCATTACTTTAAGTCCCGATTAGAATATGATGCCAATTTGACCATCCGAGTTGGCAATGATCCTAGCCTGACCTTGATTGAGTTACAGGGCTTGAAATGTTCAACGGGCTATTGGAGAGGGAAAACATCTTTTCCCAATCTATGCGCCACTAGGTAACAATCACAAAAGTAATGCCGCTAATTTCTCATATGGCTTGACTACAAAATAATCAAAATTCGAATTTTATAGAATAACAGGATGGCCATTTATGCTCCCATGGAATCCAGATTCTGTGGACACAAATATGTGAATGTATGTTTGGACAATGAATTTTCCCAAGAAAGGGAACAAATTACACTGCTAATATTACTGACCTGAGGCTCCTCAAACAGCGGAGTCCTTTCTATTCTTTGCAAATGTTGCAAATTGTTCCAAACCACGTCGAAGTAAGCCTTCAAGAAAGGGCTGCAGTGCCTAGATACAGCAAACATGTATGAGTTGGTATTGGGAATGAGGAACAAAGGTCTGTCATTATCTTTCAAATTTGAGAACTTGAAAAGTAGTGAGAAGGATGTAAGTATCTAAATGTAGAGAACAAACTTACCGATGCAACTGGAACCAATAGCTGAGGAACCTCATATGAAACAGTAAGCTGAAATGGTCAAAATAGAAAGGGGCCTTAATGAACTTGGATTAAAACAAGAAGTTCGAAAGTATACTTTCATTTTCTTAATACTAATATTGATGGATATTAATTTAGTTTTCCATACATTTACAAACAAGATCAAGAAACATGGATTGTCGATGTGCCTTCATTTATGCTACTTGTTATTTTTTATCTGTTAATAATAGGAACTAATCTGGGCAGGTGATTTTTTTTTTGGCAATGCGTTGAGCAACAAATGTAGAAGCAGCTGAGCTAGGCAAACTCACTTCAACAACACATGATGAAGGACCTCGGGGGAAAAACCGGACTGCTCCCCTGTCATGTTAGGTGTCAGCTTGTTAAGATGTGATGCATAAAAGTCAAAATCAAACCGGTAAAATAGTACCCACCTATTAGGAAGACCTTGAAGAGACCTCCAGTGAATTTTTTGATTAGGTATGGGCTGCAAAAAGGGAAAAGAGCAAATATATATATGTATATATCAAATTGTCGAATCCAAATCCAAATATCAAGATGGGGAGCAAAAGGGGTACCTGCAAATTGCGAGCAAGCCAAGAGAACTCGAGATCTTGACCAAATGCACTATACTTGAATGACCATTGTGAAACGTCTGGTTTATCTTCTAGAATCTGCAAAGTAGTTTCAGTTTCAGAATTTGAAAAATGCTGCTTTGGGGGGATAGAGAACTAAGTGTTGAGCAGACTGCATACCTTAACGGAAGAAATAAACGGCATCCAACGGGGAATGGATTCGCGATCAGAGTAGCAATTGTAGGCAACTGAAGCTGGTACGTCTAGTTCCTTTCTAACCCTGCCTTGTTCAAATTCCAATTTTTTTCGAAGTGTTAGTAAGCTTGCAATCCCAAAATTATTTACCGAAACCTGGAAAAAAAAAACAAAAAAAAAGGGAGGGTATCGATCAAAATTGAGGGGGACGAGAAGACATACGTGCAGTCCTGCCATTCCATGACAATGGAAGTGGGATGGAATCTGGGGGGTTGTGGCTTGACGGCTAAAGTGAGTGGGTTGATTGATCCCAAGAAAAAGCATGACTTCGTGGAACAAGGGTTGAAGTGGTGGAGGGGAGAGAGAGAGCCAATTGTCGTGATTCTTCTGGAGGAGGAGGGATTAGGGTATGAAACATAGAGAGCCGTCGCGGACATCGTCTCTTCTGCCCAAAGTGCAAGTAGAAATAGATAGATTTACCTTCACACTTGTCATCCAAACCAATTACTAGTGGTCTATCTGAGTCTGAGGAGAGAAGGGAACCAACCCTCAGAGGATTAAACCCCAAGAGAATTTCCAAATTAATCTTTATATTACTACGTACTAAACGGGGAAAACTGGGAAAAAAAAATGGGAAGAAAATGACGAGAAAGAGAACACTCATACACCCCCCACAGACCTGGCAGCCCATTATTTTTCCAAATTTGCCTACATAAACCTTTTGTTTTATTTTTTGTAATTTATAAATGAATAAGTTTCAAAATTTATATAGGAAGACGAAATACAATTGTATCTAATGTTATAATTTTAGAGAGTGGAAAATAATTTTTAAGGGGTTATTAACATATTAAGTTATAATTTTTAATGGTACATATATGCATATTTTTTTAAGGATGTCGGGGTAACAATAATGGTATATATGACTGTATCTAATGTTATAATTTTTTTTAAGTTATAAACAACCCTTAAATTAAGGTTTATTTTTTAAATAACCTCATTTAATGTAGTAAATTACTCTCCAGAACTACCAAAATAGTAGTTGATTAACCCCATAAGTGGACAAAATAAAAAATTTGAATCCATGTATCAGTTTAGTGCGCAAGAAACATGATAATTTTGAATCCTTGCCCTAATTTAAAAAAAAAAAAAAAGGTACATTAGAGAGAGAAGAGAAGAGAAGGAAATAATTTGTAGACCGTATATAAAATTCTTATAAATTTTCTTAAAGTGAAAATTGATGATCAATTGTTAATATAAGATACAGAAGTCAAAGACCAAAATACTTTGCCAAAAAAGTGTTAGTTTTCATGAGTTCTTGTCAAAGAAAGGAGAAAGAGGGAAAATAAGTTGCATGCAAAATCTTGAAACTAAATTCAATGTTTTCATGGAAAATTAAAGGGAAAAAACATATTAAAAAAAAATCTTAAAGGGAAATATTATAACCTATTTTGAAAGTTTTATTAAAAAATAATTAGGCTGTATGGTGGAAATAATTTTATTTATGAATTCCCAACCCTATAAGGGCAAAATATGTAAAAACACGCAACCAAAAAAATATATATATATATATATGTAAAAACATCTTGAAATATATACTAACCGGATTTTTCAGTACACTGGATTGGATGCTTCAATTGAATGCGAGGAGGTCGGTGCAGCAGGCAGAGTTGCGTTGATGATTCTTTTGGGCCTGTTAGGCTGTTGATCACAGCCCAAAACGATGAAGTTGTTTCCTCTCATGGGCCTACAAATGTAGCCCAAACTGTTCACAATCAATATTTGTTAAAATTTTACGTGGCCCGAATAATAGACATTATAGATAAATTTGGGCCCACATTAACTTTTTTTTTTTTTTTTTATTACACAAGTATTTGAATCTAAGATTTTTAGATTGAGAAAAACGAGTTATGACCATGAAATTGTCCTTTAGAGACCCCTGCGACATATTGTCATGAACCCACTTGATAAAATCAATCCCAATAGAGAACTCAACCCAAAAGATCGATCTATTAGGTGAGAGAGTCTATTGGATTTAAATATCATTTTATGATTTTGTTGGAAACCAATATGAGATTCTTGACATTGCCAGCCTCTTGAGAAGCTGGACAACTTTCACTCTGGACGCCTCTCACTCTGAACCATTCACAACATCAGGTAGTCTTTTTTCCTTTTTTTGGACAGCTCTCATTCTGGCACCAAATAGCAATTTTCCTCTTTGGATGACTCTCACTTTAACACCAGGTAACTCTTTTCCTAGATGGCTCTCACTTTTGTATCAGATAACTCTTTTCCTTTTTCGATGACTCTTTGAGAAGCCGGACGTCCATAGACAACTCTCACTTTGGACGACTCACTTTGGACGACTCTCATTCTGACACCAGGTAACAATTTTCCTCTTTAGATAACTCTTATTCTGATATCAGGTAACCATTTTCTGGACGACTCTCACTTAACATCAAGTAGCCCTTTTTTCCTTTGGATAACTCTTTGAAAAGTCGAACGTCCATGAACGGCTCTCACTCTGCACGGCTCTTACTTTGAACTCTTCACGGCATCATATAACTCTTTTCCTTTTTTTGGATGACTCTTACTCTGGTACTAGATAGTCTTTTTCTTATTTGGACTGTTCTCATTCTGATACCAAGTAACCCTTTTCCTAAAAGGCTCTCACTCTGACACCAAGTAGCTCTTTTTCTTTTTTGGATAGCTCTCACTCTACATCAGGTAGTCATTTTTTCCTTTAGATGACTCGCACTCTGAAAACAGATAGTCTTTTCTCTTTGAATAGCTGTTACTCTGGGTCTTATCAAGTATCAGGTAGCTCTCTTTCATATAATATTTTTCTATATTAGTTTGGCTCTGATACCAATTTATCATGGGTCCACTTGATGAATTCAAATCCAATAGAGAATTCAACCTAAAAAATCGACCTATTGGGTGAGAGAGTATATTTGATTTAAGTATTATTTTATGATGTTGAGAATTAATATGAGATTCATGACACGTATTAATGATGCAACCTCAACCAAACCTTGATCCATTTGTAAATCCCCCGGGGATGAAAATTGGTCATGGGTGACTAAAGTATCGGCGTCCATTTTTTTTTCTAGGCCGGATTAAAATTTTTAAAAAAAAAAAAATTTTTTTTTAAAAAAAAAAAAAAAAAAAAAAAAAAAAAAAAAAAAAAAAAAAAAAAAAAAAAAAAAAAAAAAAAAAAAAAAAAAACAAAAAAAAAAAAAAAAAAAAAAAAAAAAAATGGAAGACTCTCAAAAGAGGCCGAATTTCACCTCGAAGCTCTATGATTCCATATCACTACAAAGTTAAAATGCATCAACCTAACAGATTTTTTTTTTTTAAATGATGATTTATGTGCAAAAACTAATGGGACTATGCGAATTGTGCTTACTGATGGTACCTTATTCAATAGATTTCCAAAATCATATATGATTATCCGATAAAGAAGGAAATCAAATCAAGATCAAATCATTCCATATTTCTTGAGGAAATCTAAACTGTTCAGAAATCTCTAATAACAATTCTAACAATTTCAAAAAACTTCAAACAAAAGGAAACTAGGGTTTTCTGCACCCTTGGGAAGGCTATAAAAATAGAGTATAGGCAACTCTCAGAGGGGACTCAGCTTTTACACACGAAAGAGAGGCGATTCTATATATCGTTCAGATGGAGGTTTTATACCCAGTTCTATACATCGTTCAGAGGGGGGTTCTATATCCAATCTCATATGTCATTCAGAGAGAGGTTTCATACCCATTTACATATACTGACAGAGGTAGACCTTCATGCTCAATCTTTTGCGACCAGAGGTATGATATCTACGACTACTATCAGTCTTTATCTTATCGTTCATACTGAGTTGAGCGTCAGGCCAGTCCTGGTGGGATTTTTGTAGGTTTTTCATCCGTAAAAAACCGTAGAGCACCACCGTCATCGGCTTCCCGCTCGAGTCGGAAGAGCAGGTATTTGTGAGGTGAAAATAGACCCCAACAGATTGACGTCGTCTGCGGGAAACGGCTGACTAACCAATTGTAGAAATTTCAAACCTGGCTTCACTTTTTCTTAACAGTTTGAATTCATTTGACTATCGACAATCGGGACGAAGGTATATTATCTAATGAATGGGCTCATATCGCCCTAATCTACCGATGGGATCTATTTCCCCAAACGGGTCATGTCACCCCGATTTACCGATGGGATTTATCTCTCTGAATGGATCTATGCTGCCCTCGATTATTCGACCTGTCGGTCTCTCCATCGTTCGGCCTATCGGCTTTTCAATCTCTTGTCAGCCTCCTGACTCTCGAATCGTTTGATTTTTCGACCTGTCGATCTCTCCATCGTTCGGCCTGTTGACCTCTCAATCTCTTGTCAGTTTCCTGACTCCCGGATCATTTTATTTTTTGACCTGTCGGTCTTTCCATTGTTTGGCCTGTCGGCCTCTCAATCTCTTGTTAGTTTCCTAACTCAAGGATCCTTTGATTTTTTGACCTATTGGTTTCTTCACCGTTTGGCCTGTCAACCTCTTAATTTCTTGTCAGTCTCCTAATTCCCGAATCATTTGATTTTTTGACCTGTCGGCCTTTCAATCTCTTTTCAGTTTCCTGACTCAAGAATCATTTGATTTTTCGACCTATCGGTCTCTCCATCGTTCGGCCTGTCAGCCTCCCAATCTCTTGTTAGTCTCTTCACTCCCGAATTTTTTGATTTTTCGACCTATCAATCTCTCCATCGTTCGGATCGTCGGCCCATTTATCTAAAGTTCCCTATCATTTGGAGGGCCTTAGTCGCCCAACTCCTATCGTTTGTTCAGAGGGGGTGAGTCGCATAGCTCTTATCGTTCGGAGAATCTTAGTCGTCAAGCTCCTATCGTTTGTTCGGAGAGCTTGAGTCGCTCAATTTCTATCGTTCGGAGGGCCTTGGTTGCCCAGTTCCTATCATTCGGAGGGCCTTGGTTGCCCAGCTCCTATCATTCGGAGGGTCTGAGTTGCCCAACTCGTATCGTTCGGAGGGTCTTAGTCGCCCAGCTCCTATCGCTTGTTTGGAGGGACCAAGTCGCCCAACTCATATCGTTCGAAAGACCTTAGTCGCTCAACTCCTATCGTTCGTTCGGAGAGTATAAGTCGCCCAGCTCATATCGTTCGGAAGGTCTTAGTCGCCCAACTCCTATCGTTCGTTCGGATGGCCTGAGTCGCCCAACTTGTATAGTTCAGAGGGCCTTAATCGCTCAGCTCCTATCATTCGTTCGGAGGGCCTGAGTCGCCTAGTTCCTATTATTCGGAAGGCCTTGGTTGTCCATCTCCTATCGTTCGAAGGGTCTTAGTCGCCCAGTTCCCTTCATTCGGAGGGCCTCAGTCGCCCAACTCCTGTCGTTCAGAGGACTTTAGTCACCCAGCTCCCCTTATTCGGAGGGGCTCAGTCGCCCAACTCTTATCGTTTGGCGGGCCTAAATCACCCAAATCCTATCATTCGAGCGTGTAATCAATAAGGGACGGAGCTCCTCGAACGGACTTATGTCGCCCCGATCTGCTGATAAGGATCTAATTCCCCGAATAGGCCTATGACGCCCTGATCTACTGTTCGACCTGTTAGTCTTGTGTTCTCTCGATAGTACGACCTGTCGGTCTGGTGTTCTCTCGATCGTTCGACCTATCGGTCTGGTGTTCTCTCGATCGTTCGACCTGTCGGTCTGGTGTTCTCTCAATCGTTCGACCTATTGGTCTAGTATTCTCTCAATCGTTTGACTTGTCTGTCTGGTATTCCACTCGATCGTTCGACCTCTGGATCTCACGATCACTCAACTTGTCAATCTGTCAATCTCTCGATCACCTGATGACTCGGTCTCTCGATGATTCGATCTCTTGACCATTTGATTTCTCAGTCTACTGGCCTGTTGATCTCTTGACCTTTCGGTCTTCTGGAAGACTTCTTACAATCCACTTTACTTCTAATATCATTTCTTCAAAATACAATTAGGAGTGGGGGCAAATGATGGTACCCTATTTAATAGGTCTCCAAAATCATGTATGGTTATCTGATAAAACAGACAATCACTATCAATGTCAAATCATTCCATATTTCTTGAGAAAACTAGAGTCTAAACCTTTCAGAAATCTCTAATGGCAATCCTAACCATTTTTAAAAAATTCAAACAAAAGGAAACTAGAGTTTTATGCACCTTTGGAAAAATCATAAATACAAAACATAGGCAATCCTCTGAGGGGACTCAACTTTTACACACGAAAGAGCGGCGATTCTATACATCGTTCAGATGGGGGTTCTATACCCAATTTTATACATCGTTCAGAGGGGGGTTCTATATCTAATCTCATATGTCATTCAGAGGGGGGTTTCATACCCATTTACATATACCGACAGAGATAGACCTTCATGCTCAATCTTATGCGACCAGAGGTATGATATCTACAACTAATATCAGTTTTTATCTTATCGCTGATACTAACTTGAGCGTTGGATGGGTCAGTCCCGGTGGGGTTTTTGTAGGTTTTTCATCCGTTAAGAACCGTAGAGCACCACTGCCATCAGCTTCCCGTTCAAGTCAGAAGAACATGTATCTGGGAGGCGAAAATCGACACCAAAGTTGATTGCAATCCATTTGCTTACGGGCTTGGCTTGGCGGCTCTATGATTCCTTTGCCGGATTGGTCCTCTGTTGGCCTAAAGCATATAGACAAAACTGATGATCTCTACTTTCACTTAGGTCCTTCCCCCAACTTTCTTATTTCCGCCTACCCAGCTGGGTATAATTATAATAGGGCAGGAAGCTGACTCGAAGGTGCCTGAATTCGCACAAGATCTTTTAGCGCGGATCTGCGAATATACACGGCGACAAACATCCCCGACATCATTCTCAACACTCCCAGAATTCACAAACACCTTTTGATGCGGATCTGCGAATGTACACGGCGACAAACATGCCCCGACATCATTCTCAACACTCCCAAGATGATTTCATTAGTTTTGTAATATGTAATTCTCAAAGAAGATAAAAATAGATGCCAGACTTAGCATAAAAACAACAAACAAGGACAAAATTTTCAATTTTATACACCAGCAGGACAAAATTCTTTCGCTACATCCAGTGTAACACCGTTTCCTATATAAGTCGAGTTTTCTTTTTCTCAGGCCCCTGGAGAACCAAAGAAATGCATAACCCAAGGTAGAAACATCTTGATTAATTAATTTTCTGCAAATGTTATTACTGCTTTTCCATCTAAATCTTTATTGATCTTCAGGTTAGAAGGAAAGGTTGCAATAATAACGGGTGCAGCTAGCGGAATTGGAGAGGCAACCGCAAGATTATTCGCTGAAAATGGAGCCTTTGTGGTGATTGCAGACATTCAAGACGAGCTGGGTAATCAAGTGGCGGCATCCATAGGGGAGACAAGGCCAGCTACATGCACTGCGATGTCACGGACGAAAAACAAGTCGAAGAAACAGTGTCCCGAGCTGTGCAACAATACGGAGGCCTCCACATCATGTACAGCAACGCAGGAATACTGGGTCAATCACGCAGCATATTGGAGATGGACATGGTAGATTTCGACCACACCATGGCCGTGAATGGGCGTGGTACTGCACTAGCGATCAAGCATGCGGCTAGAGCCATGGTGGCTAACCAAACCAGAGGCTCAATAATATGCACGGCCAGTCTGTCCTCAATGCTAAGCGGGAGTGGACCGCATGCGTACACCGCATCCAAGCACGCTTTGTTGGGATTGGTCAAATCTGCTTCCACGGAATTGGGCAAGTATGGTATTAGAGTGAATTGCATATCTCCATTTGGGGTGGCCACAGGAATGACGCGCAAGCTTGTAGATGATGATAGTGCGGAAAAAACCACGGCTTCCATGGCCATTTTGAAAGGAATAAGGTTGAAGGCCAAGCATGTTGCGGAGGCTGCCCTTTATTTGGGCTCCGATGACTCTACTTTTGTAACGGGCCATAATCTTGTTGTTGATGGTGGCGTTAGCATCACCGGCAGTGATAGTCTCTCTTTTTTCAGGCAGTTATTTTTTGGGCCTGCTAGCCCAACTAGCTGAACTGAAGATTTCATCCCTAAGCCCAGCTTATTTGTTACAGGGATGAGTCCCAAGTTTTTGAAATTTGGGTCGTTTTTAAATTTGTAATGGTTGTTTGGGTTTTCTGGCAAAAATAAATTAAGATAAGCCACAAGAAGTGCCGTTTCTAATATGATTCGATCACAGACAAATGCATGATATATATATATAAGGATAAAAGGAAGAAATTGTCGTGACATTGCATGTTTGCAGGGTAGAGTTTGACACGTCCCTCGCTCTCATACCACAATCTAATCTTTTGTTTTTTTTTTTTTTTAAGTTTACTTCTTGAGAATTATTAAGACCCAAATTACTAAAAATTCAGTGGGAGGACACATGCCAAGCCATCCTAACAAAGTGGGAAAACCAAGGAAAAATGTGAACGCACGATGCAGCCTTTTTATGGTATGGGATGGAAAACGTTTGCTTGGATATAAAATTTTAAAAACACCGTAAGAAACTTGAAAAATTTTGTACTTTACCAGGGCAATTTAAATTTATGTAAAGGGAAGTAAGGCAGTTTATAAATTATAGTTGGGATAGTTGTCGACAGGAGTTGACTTGAAAGAATACAAGTAGTCACCTTGTCTTTCTTTAGCAATTTCTGGAGTATGCCCAATAACATAAGGTGGGGTATTTTATTATAATAACTCAAATTTCAATAATAGTCCCCACACTCCAGTTTGGTACGTCTGTCATTGTCTCCTACGGAACCTAATGGTCTCTTCAAAGTCATCCTCTATATATATATTCACTCGCATTATATCCCAACACCCTTCAAAAGAAAAAACAGAATTCTGAACTGAATTCATCACCAACAATGTCTAAGCCAAGGTGAAAGTTTAGATCTACTTTTTTTGCGTGTCATACTGATTTGAAATAATTATTTTGCATGATTTGTGATTGTTATTATTAAGTTTAGGTTGCAGGGGAAGGTTGCGCTTGTTACAGGCGCTGCTAGCGGAATCGGAGAGGAGGCAGTGAGATTGTTCGTGGAAAATGGTGCATTTGTAGTGATTGCAGACGTTCAAGACGAGTTGGGTCATCAAGTGGTTGAGTCTCTAGGACATGACAGAGTGAGCTATCACCACTGCGATGTGAGGGATGAGAAACAAGTGGAGGAGACGGTGAATTTCACTTTGAATAAATATGGTAGTCTGGATGTTCTTTTTAGCAACGCAGGCATAATTGGTCCACTGGGTGGCATACTAGAACTAGACATCCATGGATTCGACAACACCATGGCTACCAATGTTCGAGGTGTGGCGGCAACCATCAAGCATGCGGCGCGTGCCATGGTGCACAGGAAAATTCGAGGCTCCATCATATGCACCTCGAGCGTGGCGGGTTCAATTGGGGGAGCAGGGCCTCATGCTTATACCACGTCAAAACATGCTATTGTAGGACTCGTTAGATCTGCTTGTAGCGAGTTAGGCGGTTATGGTATTCGTGTCAACTGCATTTCACCTTTTGGGATCGCAACACCGCTCTCTTGCAGGGCTTACAACTTGGAGCCATCTCAAGTGGAGGCAAATAGTTGTGAATTGGCCAACTTGAAAGGGGTGGTTTTGAAGGGTAGGCATGCCGCCGAGGCTGCACTTTTTTTGGCGTCCGATGAGTCTGCTTACATAAGTGGCCATAATTTGGCTCTAGATGGGGGATTTACTGTAGTTAATCATAGTTTCTCGGCGTTTTGAATGAGTAGCTTACGTAGAGATCAATGATTAAATCATCCTTAAATTGGTGTTTTTTTTTAAAATATATTTGTTTTGTTTTCAATCTAAATTTTATGATGGGGAGTTGCATGGAAGTGTATTGTTTTTGGGATTTGGGGGGTTTAGTCAAAAGTATCACCCGCACAGAGCATGTGCCTTTTCCTTGTGATTTGCAATTGTTATCTTTCTAGGATTAGCAACTCCATAAATTCATCGAACTTTGTCTGCCAATGGTCTCTTGGGGGGGAAAACATCAATTCATGTCCCATCACGTAAGACAAATTACCCTTTTTCTTTTTGGTTTAACTTAACTGTCACTTCTTCGGCCCAATTAAGTAGTGCATCGGTATTAAATAGAAACATTGGCCCATTTTGGAATTTCGAGAAGAGAAATACCAAACAATGGCCACAAAACGAATTTTACATCACAATTCTAACCAGTTAAATTTGATTTGGTTAGCTGAACAAGGAAACCAGTTTGATGAAGATTATCAACATTATTTGTTTAATTGATTATAATTTGACTCGGGACCCAAACTACCTTTAACTCAAACTGCATATCCTACTATTAAATTAAAAAACTTGTATACCAATAAATTACAATTCAACTCACACTAACCTCCCTCTCCCTAAAAGATCTCCAATTTATACCTTCTATATATATTTAAAAAAAAAAAAAGATTCCTATTCTAATTTAACTTAGTGAATTTGAGGCTGTTAGGCCTAATGGGGTGAACTGATGCCATGGGCCAGTGATTATGACTATGACCAGGGTAGGGAAGAGAGTATGCTACTTGTAATGTGTGTTTTTAGATTGACCTTAGTTTAGTATGAAACCTCAATAAGAATTAGAATTTTCGTTCCAAATTTCTGAGAATGGATATAAGAGAATCATTCTCCTTGTGGAAGCACTAATTCCATTACTAAAATCAAAGAAAAACAATTTTTTTTTTTAAATTAGAATCTAAAAGGTTGAAAATGTATTTATTTTTGCATTAATGCTTAGTAAAATGAAATTAGTATAATCGATTTAACATTCTCCATCTTTGACTCTCCCTCGCCTAAAATCAAACTCTCTTTCTGCGCATCCCTCTCAACTAAAAGAAAAGGGTGGGTTTGGACCATTGAACCCATAAAAAAAAAAAAAAAAAAAAAACTCATCTCCACTCACTAAAAATTGTGACAAACTTTGCATCCGTCGTTGACTTGAATGGAATTAATATTACACCATTTAAAATCTTATTACTGCACAAATTTTTCTTTCTTATCACAACACGGGTTGGGTTTTCTCAACTTCACATAAATATCTCATAAAAATAAAGTCACAAAATTAAAAATAGACAACATTGGAAATTCTGTATTTCTTTCAAATCATTCTAAAGGTTTCATAAAATAAATAAATAAATAAAGATATTCTCTCCACGTATAAAAATCGTTGTAGCCCATTGTTGAATGCTTGCTTCTTCAACAAGCAGAGTCATGTCATGTAGAGAGAAAGGGGTTAGATTTTACACATGGCTAACGTGCACCAAGAGAAATTTTCTTCCTCCTCCACTTTCTTCTCTCCTCTCACCCTCCTCCTCTTTTCTCCTTAACAGAGTCTTACAGGGTGATCGCATGTTGATGCGTTGGCAATCTTGGAGACAAAACGGAAGGCTTCGATGAAAGTCAGGCTTTAGAGAGTTGAGGGAGGGCCGGCGATCCATGAAACCTCTTGATCTTTTTGGGTTTGGCAGTGACTGGATCCTCCTTGTGAAGATGTGGTCTGGTGTTTGGCGTTTGTAGGGTCGATTATGGTTTCGATCGGCCACGTCACCCAAGGTCGGTGTTTCGTCAAGATCCAAACGACATGGTGTTCTGATGGCTCAGTGATGTTGCGTGCTCGATGTTGTATAAGGCAGGAGATCAGATGGTGGTGATGGATACGGTACCTTGGAGGATTTTCTCTTGTGCTCTTGCTAGTTTTTGTTTATCCCCTGTTTTTCGGTGTGTTTGGCATCTAAAGGAAGGGAAAGGATTAGAAACCAAAGAAAAGGGAGACAAAATTGTAATGGGAAAGAGTAAAAAATGAAAATAAAACAAAAAATCAATTAGATGAAAAAAAATGGGAATATAATCAAAAATTGTGCAAATTCATTGTTTTATTTTTTTTTGGTGCTTTTTATTTGATTTTTAAAATAAAAAATATAAAAATAAATTTAAGAAAATCTAAAATATTTTTTTTAATTAATTGTTTTGTCAGATTTTTTAAAAAATTCTCTCTTTCTTCTTCTTTTTCACCGACACCCCCCCCGGGGGGGGGGGGGTCCCAAAAGGGTTGCTAGAGTTTTGGTGGTTTAGCTTTGATTCATATCTTATGTCTTACCGGGAAGTAAGGATACACCGTGAGTACGTGCGTTGTAAAATTTTAATTATTAGATGATGTGATTGGTAAATATTAATTTTAATTTTAATTTATAAAATTAAAATATTAAAATTTATTGAAAAAATTATAAATATTTATAAAAATTTGATTTATGAAGATATGTTTTGAAATATTCATTATATTTATGAAATGGTTCAATTTATATTTTGAGTAGAAATTATGTGTGTATTTATATTAATTATAATATTTTTGTTATATGTAAAATTTTTTTACATATAATCAAATCATTTATATAAAATTTGTTTAATATTTTATTATTTTACCCAAAAAAAAATTATAAACTTTTTTAAAAAACATTAAAAACACATTTTTATTTTTATTTTTGATATTTTTTAAGAAATGCATCAAAGCTCCTCGGTAATCCCCTGTAAAAAGCTTTTCGGTATATTTCCTCTTTGAAAGCTCCCCGGTAATCCACCGTAAAAAGCTTTTCGGTACATTTCATCTCTCAAAACTCCCCGATAAAAACTTCCCGATACAAAACTCCCCGGTAATCCTTCGTAAAAAGCTTCTCGGTACATTTCCTCTTTTAAAACATCCTGATAAAAAACTTTCCAGTACAAATCTCCCCGGTAATCCACCGTAAAAGCTTCACGGTACATTTCTTCTCTAAAAGCACCCCGATAAAAACTTCTCGATACAAAACTCCCCAGTAATCACTGTAAAAAGCTTTCCGGTACATTTCCTCCCCAAAGCTCCCCAGTAAAAATTTTTCGGTACAAAACTCCCCGGTAATCTGCCATAAAAAGCTTCATGGTACATTTTCTCTCTCAAAACTCCCCGATAAAAACTTCGTTGTACAAATCTCCTCGGTAATCTGCCGTAAAAGGCTTCCCGGTACATAAAAACTTCCATGTACATTTCATCTCTGAAAGCTCTTCGGTAAAAAACTTCCCGGTACAAAACTCCTCGATAATCCGAGGTGAAAAGCTTTCAGGTACATGAAAACTCCCCGGTATATTTCCTCTCTGAAATCTCTTCAGTAAAAAACTTCATGGTACAAAACTCTATGGTAATTCATCGTAAAAAGCTCCCCGGAACATTTCCTCTCTCAAAACTCCCCGATAAAAAATTTCCCGATAAAAAGCTTCCCGATAATCCGCTGTAAAAAGCTCTCTGGTACATTTCCTCTCTCAAAACTCCCCGATAAACAATTTCCTGGTATAAAGTTCCCTGATAAAAAAACAAACAACATGAAAACTCCGCAGTAAAAAAACTCCTTAATTCCCGGTACATGAAAGATTCCCGATAAAGGGGCATAGTTTATAGTTAACTAAGGCCTTTAGTCGACTAAGACATGCCTTATAGTCGACTAAAGGGGCATGAGGCGTCTCTTTTATTATTATTATTATTTTTTCCATTTGAGAGAGAGAGAGAGGAGAGGAGAAAAAAAAAGACACGGATATCTGCAAGTGGGTCTCTCATGCCACGATGGAGGACGACAAAATTCGACGTGTTCATGGGTCAACCAGACTTATATATATATTTATATGTGTATTAATGATAATAATAAAGTATATATTCCTTCTTTCCAGGCTGTGCGCTCTTATTAAAAAAGAAAGAGAAAAAATAGATAGTTGTTTATTCTTAATTATTAATCTTTCTTTATTATTTAAAAATCGTATCTTATAAAAGATAAATACATGTTCACCTATTTAAATCATGGTTTTTATAATAGTGGGCTTTTGTGCTAGTCTCTACCGTCATTAAAGTTGTAAAAGGGTAGTGGATGGGTAATGCAAGAATTATTAGCAATGAATGGTATAAAATTTTGTAACTAAAAGTTATTTTTTTAATATAAAAAAACATAAAATTATTTTTATATAAAAGAGTTATTTTTATTTTACTTTATCTCTATTTTCTCAAACAACTCGTATACTTGGGTGGTATGAAGGGTGATACATTTCCCCAATTATACAATATTGACAGTTCCATATTTCCGCCGGCCTTGTATGTTGAAAGGGTAAAGTAAGGCGTGATCTGAAAGATGTGCTCAATCGTAGCATATAGAGAGAAATAATGTACACCTAAGCAGTAAGCACAAGCCCGCATATATTTTTAAAACACCGACCCAATTCCTAAGGGCGACCATCCCTCTCTTTTGACTTGTGAGTGGGCAGAAGAAAAAAAAGGTGCCATTATTTAAACCAAACAGTCAAAACAAACGGTCCTGCATCGAACTAACCAAACTATTCAACCCCAAAGAAGTTTGTTTGTCCTGAATTCTAATGACGACGCACCACACCACACATACTCTCATTTCTCAAAATTTAGAGTTTATCCCTCTTCGACAAGAGGAATTAATTAATTAAAGCACAATGACATTGGTTGTGTATTGGTATGACTCTGTGTGCTTTGCCATTGTTGGAGTTGCGATTGTCGCTGCCATTTGGGTAATCTGGAGAAGAGAAGGTGCCAGAAAACTTGAGGACCCGACTTTGTATGAGAGCTTACTGGTTACTCGACCGGATACCGATGAGTTCGACAGTGCTAGACCCTCGGGCTATGTGAACTTCAACCACTTATGGACCAGTTGTTGGAGAGGGTTGAACCCATTTTGGCTTTTGGGCATACGTTTTCTCTGCTGTGTCTCCTTGATTGGATTCTTGACTTGGGACATGATCAATTGGACTCCAAGTATTTTCATTTATTACACTGAGTAAGTCTTTTTTTTTTTTTTTTTCCATCTTGAATTTGGGATTATCAATTTGAGAGAGGGGTTGTAAATACTGGTCTGTCCGACTCCGAGTAAGTCTTTAAGTTCATCTCTATTCTCTATGTTGTGTAACTTTGTATTTTTGGCCAAGTACTAAATTTATAGTCATTTTTTGGTATTTTGTGTAATTATACATTAACCACATAAAAAGTAATCATTGATCAGATTTTGAGATATGTGTGTGTGTGTGTGTGTGTGTATAGCTTAATAAGAATAATATCAGAAAGATCAAATAGGTCAAAAAATCAAATTAATCGACTCCTCTACAGTAGTCCATTTTAACAAGGTATATTGACTAATTTTGAGTTCTAATTTTTTGATAATATGAACATTATAGGATGAACTTCTTTTGATTATTAACTCATTTGGTTCAGGTAACATCGCTTGCTTAATAAATGTTGGATAACTCTATAGGCATGTATGTAATTCATTTTACTCTACAAAGTTATTGGAAATGGTGACTTAATTTTGATTTACTTGTTGAAATTGTTCAGCATGTCCTGCTCTACTCCAGTGTAAGAGTTAAGGCTTTGAATCAATGTGGATCATGTATATGTCTTTGTTGAACATACACGAGCATCTGACGTAACATTGTTGTCATCTGATTGATTCGCAGGTGGACCTTTACCTTGTGCATTGTGTATTTTGCAGTATGTCTTTTCTCTATCTATATCAATCATTTGTTTCCTCTTTCCTTGGAACCATAATGGGGTTTTCCCAATTAAGTTGAGACCATTCATGATGGCGAGCAGGTTGCCACGGTTGTGTCTGCTCATGGATGCTGGGAATACCTGAACAAGCCCTCAAATGTAAGAAGAGATGTTGAAGAGAGCATGTCAACAACAGACAATACCACCTATCATGCTGCAGAGTACAAGCACAATGTCAAATTGCAAAGCCACTATGACCAAGAAAAGAACCAACAAAAGGCAGGCTGCTGTGGATATCTTATGCAAATTTTGTATCAGGTAGGGTCCTTTTTTGCCCGGATAAGGAATCTGAATGAACAAGAGACTTAGGTCTCCAATTTTCCAACTTAAGTTTCTGTAATTTTGTCGACAGATGTGTGGAGGTGCTGTTTTCCTAACTGACATAGTCTTTTGGTGCGTCATACTTCCCTTTCTACAAATCGCACACTACAACCTTACTGTGGTAAGATTCAATCTCATCAACTTTTTACTTTCCCGATTAATGCAAAATTGTATTGTAGAATTCATTTTTGATAAAATCTTGTATTTATAATCAAAAAGCGAAATATGAAAATCAATTGAATTTCTTTAATTGAACAGCAAAAGAAACATTGTGTTTATTAGATTATTATTTATTCTTCCTTTAAATGATGTTGTAACTTTAAAAATAAAAGAAAACTCTTGACATGCTTATAAATTATTCAAAAATAAAGATTTTCTTAGAAATATTCAAGAAAAAAAATAATACCAAATCAACATTAAAGTTCTCAAGATCAAAGTCTCATGCCAAAGACTATGTAAAAATACACCTCACAACACTATGGTTGATGATTTACTTCGATAGCCTAGCTAATCCAATAGTTAATAAACTACCATAAGTGAAAAGAAAGACCGCTGAAGTCATTGTGAAGCATAGGTGATTAAAAAATAGTTTCATATACAAAATTATTTGCAGAAGTAGAGTTTGTATTTTCCATCCAACACAAATTTGGTTTCTTCTCCCTATTAAATTACCATAATATGATTACTGAAAAAGCAATTTTAGATAAACCATTAAACTTTTATGGAATTTATTTACAAATTTTAATTTTTTTTTTTTAGTGATTTGAAAATCCATACTTCTTGTTAAAATGGAGATAAATTTCATAATTTTTTTTCCAGGAAATAAAATTTGAAATTGAAATTCCAAAGCCTGAGTTTTTGTCCATGGTTCTTCTCAGTCAGTGCTCAAATATGATTAGCACACAAACCCCAATTAGCACATGGATTTTCTGAGATGAGGCTGTGAGGTAGCTCGATTGAACTCCATAGATCTGATTTCAATAACTTGAGATTTCTTCTCTTTCATTCCATCCATAACTTGTATAAGTAAATTACAGTAACTTAACTTTAATCTTTTCAGTTTAGTTTTAGTAAATATTACACCAATAATGCTGAATTAATTCAGGTATTTGGTACTGTTGTTTCAAGAAAACCTTGGCTTCTCCAAGCAGTTTCTGAGTAATAAACACATGGTTGCTTAAAAACGTTTTCAGTCTCATTTTGATCATCTTACCTCAGATGCTCTTTGATTTCATGTTGTACGGGTGATTTGCAGTTGATGGGTTGCATGCACTCTGTGAATCTGGTTTGCCTTCTTATTGAAGCCAGCATCAACAACCTTGTGAGTACCACTTCAACTAAGTCTGATATACGTACCTCCAAATACATCCTTAGTTTCCAAACCACCACAATCATAAAAACGAGTTACTAAGGAGAAGTTCCCGAGCGAGTGTGGGTTGTCATATTGTTTCAATGACCCAATTTTGGTTTTGTTTTTCTAGTCATTTCCTTGGTTCCGGATGGCATATTTTGTGCTGTGGAGCTCTACCTATGTCATCTACCAATGGATTGTCCATGCCTGCGGAGCCCAAGAGTAAGAGGTTCTGTTCCATATAATCCCTTGTTACATCCTCAAATCATCACAAAAATGACATGTTTTTTGCTTCTTCTCTTGAGCAGGTGGCCTTACCCTTTCCTCGAGCTTTCAACGGCATGGGCACCTTTATGGTAAACTTGGTTCCAAATTTTCACTTAAATGTCTGGTCTGTTCCTGTTGATTCTTATATCAGCCACTCGTGTATGGGAATTGTTAATTTATGGGACAGGTACTTCTGCCTGGCGGTAATTCACCTACCATGTTATGGAGCATGTGTCCTGCTCGTCAAAATGAAAGACAAATATTTTCCCAAGTGGTTCCCCCACTCATTTGTGGCCTCTTGTTAGGGTTGTGATCATGGGAAACAACTACGAATACCTTAAAAACATGATTCTGATTTGGCGGGTTTAGAAACATGGCCAGAGGCTGTTTTGGGAGAAAATTTGAAGCGAAGACAATCTGCAAAGCGTGGTGAAGTCTGACGTGCAGCATAATCTTGGCCAAGAGACTATGGTCGAAGCATTAACACCCCACCCTTGTGTGTTGTGTGTATTGCATTTTCCTTCAGGGTACTGAGAATCAGATTCATACCTAATCAATATTCTTACATCAGAATTTTTGTTGTCAATCTGACACTACCCTGGTCTTCAAGCATCTCTGCCTCTAGATTTGGATGTTATTTTTTATCCTATCCAAATTAAGCTCATTAAATTTCCTTAAAAAATTTTTCACCGTAGTAGTTGGATAGGATACAGGCATGAAACTTGGGGGGTTGATGGTGGCAATTAGTCGGTCACATATAGGTCGAAAGGAAAGGTTAAAACTTTGTGGATTACATTGGCCAGTGACAACTTCAAGTTAGGCTTAAGTTTGTTTTAAATCGACCCATATATATTTTATATAATTTTAGATTTTGTGGGACGGTAATGACATCTCTTAAAATATATTAGGTATAAAAAACCCAATCAATTATTTACTTGATTTTAAAAATATTTAAGTTTATTTATTTTTATATTTTTATATTTATGATAATGCGTTTTATATATAAATCAAAATTATCATAATATTTTAATAAGGTAACGGAGAGTATTAGAATTATATTTTTATATTACCTTCCATATGTAACATGATGTCACAATCATATTTAGAATAATTCTATTTAAAACTAGCACTAGAATATATTCAATTATTTTCAATTATATTCAATTATTTTCAATTTGGGCTACGATCGGAATTCAAAACAACTACTCATACGTGTGCACGCAACCTCTAATCCATTCTTTAAAAAAATACTCTTCAGGGTTACAAAAACACCCCTAAGATTTTAGGTATCAAAATTGGATTCCTTTTTAAATTTAATTGATTTTTATCATATCATATTGAATTTGAGATGTGATGTTAGAATATATCATGTATCAAAATCAAATTAATTATTGATTTGATTTGATTTGGTTTGCTTATATTTTTATATTTATAATAATATATTTTCTATATATATTTAATTTAATGTAATTCTTTAATCGAGATAATAAAATATTAGGTTTACATTTTTACGCCAATACGTTGAAATTTCTTTTAATACCTGTTTTAAATGCAAATTACATCTATGTCCCTGAAACAGGCGGATAATTCAATTATTTAGATTTTTTTTTGGGGGGGGGGGAGTTTATTTACCTTTTCCAATATCAAAAGGAAGAAAAAGTTTATTCGGTGCAAGGAGTTTGTTGTTTATTAATATGGAGACTTGGGAGCCACGTTTCGTGTCTTCCTCCCAATATTGACAATTCACCCACAAGATCGCGAGGTCATACGAAGTCAATCTAAACTCCTTTTAATTCCCAAACAAAAGCAAAATCCAACTCTCGCTCCGAATCCACCACCTCAACTACCCTCCCCCTCTTTTCTATTCAATCTCATTATACTCTACCTGTTGGGGTCTCGAACCCTAATATACTCCTTTGTCTTCTCGTTTTCTCTTACTCGGGCGCTAACAGTTTTTGAGGAGAGAGATGGACGATAGCTGTGCTGTGTGCGCTGATACGCTTGAGTGGGTTGCCTACGGATCCTGTGGCCATCGCGACGTCTGTTCGACTTGCGTCATCCGTCTTCGTTTTATCTGCGACGATCGTCGTTGTTGTATTTGCAAGTCCGACTCCAATCTCATCTTCGTCACCAAGGTAACCCCTTTTTGTTTTATTTGGACAACATTAAAAACGTCGTTGTTTCTTTTTTCCTTTTTTTTGGGGGGGGGGGAATTTATTACAATCAATTCAGTCCTGTCGGATGTTTTATTGATCCTAATGACAAACACTACTGGAATTTTTAGTAAAAAACAATATGAAAGGGCATACGATCGGTGGCTGTGTTGTTTGGGTTTGCAGGCATTAGGAGATTATACGAGAACGATCAATGACTTCTCCCTTTTTCCATCTCAACCGCGGGAGGGTCGGGCGGGACCGTATTGGTACCATGAGGATACTCAAGCATATTTTGATGATTTGGAACAATATAGGATGATCAAGGCCATGTGCAAGCTTTCTTGCAGCGTGTGCGACCAGATGGATGAACACCATCAACCACCCAACGACAATTCCAAAAGGCGGCCTAAATTTAGGAACATTGAACAGCTGAAAGGCCATTTATATCACCGCCACAAGTTGTTCATGTGCAGCCTCTGCTTGGAGGGAAGAAAGGTGAATTTCTGTCTTGAACCTGACTTTATATGATCAAGTTTGCACCATTCTTGGCTCTTATTTTCTGCCTGTTAGTCATCTTGGCGCACACAGTTGATCAGTTGGCATAAAATATCTACCTTTACCATGCCTACTTTGATCTTTGAAACACATTTATTCTACTTTTGGATGTTATTACAATTTTTGCACATGAATGGTCTATTAAAGACGATTAATATGGCATCTGACCTGTGCTTCAAATGAATCAGATATTCATTTGCGAACAAAAGCTATACACTAGATCACAGCTGAATAAGCATATAAAAACAGGAACTTCGGAGGTGGATGGCGATGAGAGTGACAGAGGTGGCTTCTCAGGTCATCCTTTTTGTCAATTCTGTAAATCCCCTTTCTATGGGGAGAACGAGCTCTACTCCCATATGTCTAGTGATCATTATACCTGCCATCTATGCCAAAGGTAAGAATGCTATCTTTCTGCAGAAAAATTTGTTTCCCTTTAGCCTTAATACTTTTGACTGAAGCATTCTTTTACTTGGTGCAGGCAACATCCTGGACAATATGAATACCACAAGAATTATGATGACTTGGAGGCAAGATAAATTCCACATTGCATTTTTTTAATTAATATATATATATATATATATATTTTTTCTAAGCTAAGGATGTCTAATAATTTAATCTCTGCTACACCACAGCTTCACTTCCGTCAGCAGCATTTTCTATGTGAGGATGAGGCTTGTCTTGCCAAAAAATTCATTGTCTTTCAGACTGAGGCCGAAATGAAGGTGAATATCTTGAGCTTATGCGTTGAATGAACAGTGGCAGACTCGACTTACATTTTGATATATTTGTGCACAGAATGTATTTCTCTCCCGGCAGTTTTATCTCCTTTTGAAACTGTTTGATGGTGGTTCTTTTCTTGGTTTACAATTTTCCTACTCTGGTGCATTTAGTCTCATGACCTTTTTATATCAATTTCAGAGGCATAACACTTTAGAACATGGAGGGCGGATGTCTAGATCTCAGCGCCATGCTGCTCTCCAGGCAAGTATTACTGTTCTTATGCTTTTGGAATGAACTTGTTTCATTTGAGGGTACTAAATGTTAGTGCTACATTTTCTAGTTTTGCCACTCCCTGTGCATTCTGTACCTTTGTGTGTGTGCCTGCATCTTGGACTTGGCTGGTGACATTACAACCTGCTGTTCTGTTTTCTCTTTTTTGTCATCAGATCCCAACTAGTTTTCGATATCGACGAAGTAATGATCAAGACAGTAGACAAGGCCAGAGGGGGACATTCCAGCGAGATACTTCTGATTATCAACCTCACTCCAATGCTCAATCCAGTTTTCGGCTGGTTGATTCTGATGGCAGATTCCATGAAGACCCACCATTGTCAGCACCAACCACTCGAGAGGTTTTTAGTGACGAAGAGAGAACTGATGTTGATCCTCTAGTTAAGCCATTTGAACCATTATCCACTACAGAGTCTGAACCATCTTCAAGATACTTACAGGCTGTTTCACAGAATGCAAGGACTGCACCTCTAGAAGAAGCTTCATTCCCTCCTCTTTCTACCTCGGACCTCGGTGTTTCAGCTAAGTCTGAGCATGATTTTGAAGGTCTGCCCCAGAGAACTATGGCAGCACACTTGCGCCGCCAGAACAACAAGAACGTGGCTGTCACAAATTCAGCTCAGGCTTGGCCGACAATAAACCATGCTCCTATGCCACAAGCCAGCAATTTGGCAAATTATAGACCTGCAGCCTATAATGCACTTGGTTCGTCATTTACTTCTGGTCTGCAAGTCGCAGTTAATGGTCATGCTAGTTCGGTCTGGGTTCAACCAGTAACACATAATAGGATGTCAGCAGCTTCTTCTTCAAGGAATACGGGTAGTACTGCTCGTGTCATGCAGAACTCGAATGTGATGGTGAATGGATCTTTTGACTCTCCAACATCAGATTTCCCCCCAGTTTCTTCAAGACAAATGCAAAGATTTTCCAACAACCATGCTGCACAATATGCGGAGGATGTTCATACTGCAAACAAGTCCTTAGTGAAAAAGATTCATGCTGCTCTTGAATTCAGTGAAGAAAAATACAAAACTTTCAGGGACATATCTGGAGAGTATCGGCAAGGTCTGCTTGACTCAGGAAGTTACTTGGCCTCTGTGCAAGATTTTGGCTTGTTTCATCTTGTTCCTGAACTTGCAAGACTGTGTCCTGATCCTCAGAAGCAGAAAGAGCTCATGGATACCTACAATGCTAGCTTGCAAAGTCATTGGAAAGAATATGGCGAGGGAAATGACATCCATGTACGAAATAACAATGGTAACCAGAAAGGTAAAGAGAAGTCTCTAGATTCGGGAAGCTCTAGTTTGCAAAGTAGAGCAGAAGATAGTTTTATGGACACCGTTAGGAGCTTACAAATCAACTACAAACCCGCAGAGGAAGGTGTGGAGGTGTTATCAAAGGATGGTTATCATTCTGCTAAAGGCAAGACAATTGTAATGGCCGATGCTCAGTGCACTGAGTTGGATTCAGTTAAAAATGATACCCAGTCAGCTGGTCATGGATCTACTCAAGATTCAGGGAATGGCAGTGGAGGAAGTAAACAACAGAAGAAGACGTCCAAGTTCCAGAGGGCCCATTTAGGTGATGGGTCAATAGCAGCACTTTTAGATAAACGTTCTGATCATGAGCAGGAATTGATGGATGGTACATCTGACGGAAATAGGAACCGATCTGAAGGCTTGCCAGCTTGGGGTGTTTGGAAAAATGGAGGTGGTCGAAGGCTTTTAACAACAGCCTCCAGAGCAGGATAAGTTTTGGTAGCTGCAGCTCTTTTTTGGAGAACTAAGATCTTATGAGAGAGCGCATTTTGTGAAAGACTTGGTGCAGTTTTGCTTCCTAGTGATTAGCTTTGCTGCATCTATTAGGCAAATGATGGCAGAGGTGCCAATTTTTTGCCCACCGATGCCAATTTGCAATACCTATTTTTTGACGCAAAAAGGGTGAAAATTTATCACTTAGATGTCCATAGTCCTAAAGTGTTTGTTCACTTGCTAAGATTTTGCTGCAAACTGAATCATTTAGAGAATCTGAAGTGAACAAAATCAAAGTTGTCCTTGTCTTGGACGGATTAAATTGTTATGAAACGTAAGCTCTTTTTTGGACAGGTTAATTTGAATTTCCCTAAACCCAAATAGGTGTCTTTAAGGGCTCTTATTCGCCTTAGAAATATCTATTAGAATAATGTAGAATTTATTTTGACAGGGAGAAAATAAAGAGTCATGTGAGTGAATAGAGTGATTTTTAAAGGTCATGTGAGTTTTTTCAATGTATCTCTTACTATGCTAATAAAATCTAGAATAATGTATTAGTTTTACATATAAGTGGTCCTGTTATGTGTTAAAATAAGAGTGGGTGCTATTCATGATCATCTTTTGAAATATCCCCCATAGTATAACCTTGAGTATTTGTTTGAAAAAATCTTTATTTTAATTATCTGCTTGTCTTCTAAACAAATTCTCTCCTCTTCTCTTTTAACAAAATGGTATCAGAGCAAGGTTGAGGTTATGTCTAGATTAGTGTCTCCTAGTATCAAAGAAGAAAAATTATTTATGTGTTGGCATTTCAGAATTTTTAAAGAAAGATAAACATTCCATTGAGAAATCTCCAAATTTGAAGAAAAAAAAATTTTGTTGAGAAGGTGTGAGTCGTGAAAAGAATTCCATAAAGAAAAAGTTTTGAAGAATGGAGAATAAAGAGTCTACTATCATTGTGACTGTGTAATTTAAAACAATACTCAAGGAGTTATCGAAAAAGTTAAATTTGTTTACAGTAGAGTAGGTATGAGAAATCTCCAAATTTGAAGAAAAAAAGAGTTGTTGAGAAGGTGTGAGTTGTGAGAAGAATTTCACAAAGAAAAAGTTTTGAAGAATAAAGAATGAAGAGTCTACTATCGTTGTAACTATACAATTTAAAACAATATTCAATGAGTTATCGAAAAAAGTTAAATTTGTTTACAGTAGAGTAGGTATGTGCAAAGTTTGGTTCAGATCCTCTATCAAATTTTATTGCAAAGGTGATATTTGAAAACAAATATGAAAAGTATGAACAATATGAATTCATAGCATATACGAAAAAAGATGTCGAAAATGAAGCGGCTCTATGGACAACAAGCCATTTGAAATGAGTCTATAATATTGTCATTAAAGATGTGAACGAAAGAAATTATATAAAGTCAAAAATGATTTGGAATGATTGAAAGAAAATTATAAAGAATTAAAAGACAATTTTAATAAAGTTATGGACGATTTATAAGAATTAAAGATGAAGATAGAAGAAAAATGAATTTGAAGAGACTAGAAGCAATAAAGATGCATTGATGATTTGAAATAAAAAATAAATTCTAAATTAAGGGAATGAGTACCGGAATAATTTAGAATTTATGACATGAAAAAATAAAGAGTCATGTGAGTAAATTGAGTGATTTTCAAAGAGTCATGTAAAATTTTTCAAAGTGTCTCTTAGCATGTTAATAAAGTCTAAAATAATGTATCAGTTCTATTTATAAGTGGTCATATTATGTATTTAAATAAGAATACATAATCACTCTAAAAATAATAAAAATTTTATATAATACTATTAATGATTATCTTTTGAAATCACCCTTTTCTTAGTATAACTTTTAATATTTATTTAAAAAAATTCTTATTTTAATTATCTACACTTCTTATAAACAAAATTCTCTTCGCTTCACTTTCAACGATATCATGTACAACAATTCGGCCTTAAAAATTAGATGGAGGTACACAATCAGTTCTTGCAGGATCATAGAGGTAATGTTGCCGCATCTCATTTTGGCAGGATATCATTCGCTTGGGTCCCCATCCCCAACAACCAACAGACACAATGCTATGATGCAATATTGAAGATTTGCCACTTTCTGGGACCAACACAGTCCCCGTACTTATGACACTAGAACATAGCCTTATAGGATCCATGAGATGCATAACATATGCTGTATGATTTGAGGATCTTGCAGAGAAGATTGAAGTAGTACAATTAGTAAATTTTCTAGCTCTGTTATTTAAGATGTAATCCAGGTGTTAGTTTGTAGGTAGGGTATAACGTCATCTCCGATTTGCTTTTCCGGTTCACTTTGTAATAGCCAAATGATTAACTGGGTTTCCGGATTTTGAAAGATTTTAACTCCAAGAAAGCACAACCCTACCATGAAGCATATCTCCCCACATGGCAAACTGAACACTAGAGAATGCATTAATATCTCCTTTTCTTTATTTCCATCCATGCCAATACAACTTATTGAAACATGTACGCATGCCAAACTTCAGATTAGTGGATTATCAACCAATGTGTGTAAAAATTTCATATTAACACAAAATATTGACATGAGTTTTCAAGCTTTCACCACAGTATATACAGAGACTAAAGACATTCCCTTTTTCTGGGTATTAGCGTAACCAAAGGTTTTCTTGCTGCTGTAACACATGTACAAGAACCCATCATCGTCCCTGAATGACTCGTAGATGGATTCCATCAAGCTAGCTGCAAAGAGTCCAAAAACCTAAATCTCATCAGGTTTTTGAGGTTTAGAAAATAATTATTCAACATAATCTAGAAAGGCAATCTGAGTGAATTCAGTAGGAAACTTACATATTTGAGGTAAAGTATTCTTCACACACACAAACAGAGCTTTTCCATGTGTCAGATGTAGCCTGCTGCTTAAAATGTGTATAAATTGCCCAACTGACATATCCCGAGGAACCAGGAATCTACAATCATGAAAAGAAGACTAGATGTTGGTCTCTAAAACATGAGCGAGGAGGCAGAAAACGATAGCCTTAACCTAAAGCTTTGAGCCAAGTCCTTTGTAAACTAAGAATTCATTTGCCACCATAATATCTGACATCAAGGTGATAGTTTGGTAGGTTCCAAGTCTCAATTTCTTACAAGCAGAAGATGTTTATGATAGAGAAGATATAATAAACCAACAAATGAACAATCAACATAATATATGGTGCCTGTAGTCCTATCAATTGGATTTTCTTCTACCATTCTCCCCCAAGTAAATGTCAAGTGTGATCATTTGAAAGCCATGGTTTAACATCTGAAACAAGTAGAAAAGATTCAACCTGAACAAATATGCTCCGCATCTTGTGCTTTTAAGACAAGAAAGGCAGTTCCACCCAGCTTAAACAGGTTGACAGAGCTTACACCAAAAGCTCATATAATAGATTCAACCTCTAGACAGCATTAAGCCCATGAATACAAGATGTGACCTTTTCTACATCTCCACGCATGAAGCAAGCAGTACCTTATTCAACAACCACAAAAACATGCCCTTGATGACACCACTTGCTATGAAGCTCAAAGTACTATACGTTCTTTATATGAGATGTTCCAGTCAGGTCCAACAGACGCAAACCAAGGGGCAAATCAAATCTTTCCAAGAAGGCTTGATCCAGTTTCAGTAATATGATTTTGTAGGAGGATGCAAAATATGGATCATCCAGTTCTTTTTCACTTTAAGATGATCATCACATGGCACTCTGGTTATTGTAAGCAACATGCTATTGAGGGCACTTTATTTGTAAATTATTACAGCATTAATCTAAGACAAACCTAATTTTGTCTATTTCTTCACACTTAGAATGCCACACACACAGATGACATTCTGCCTGCTTACATGCCTCCCATTCCACTAACGGCACAAACCAATCCAAGCTGTTAGAAGAGCTTTGCAGTTAAACTAGCTTCAACTTAGGCAGATGGTCAAATTTAAACACGAGAAGGAAGTAGCCATTTAAACAAAAAAAAGGGGAAATATGTCAGCTTAAGGTCAACAAATAAGCCCACTTCTTATTTTCCATGTCAGGAAGGTCAGTTCTTGATTACTTCTCCACAACCACCTGTACCAATACAAGCAAAAATTGACAAATATTCAAAATCATCACCAAATTGAAACAGAAAATCCAGAGTCTGGGCCAGCTTCAATAGAAATCGTTCCTACTGACAAAGTTTACACACCGAATCACAACAGTGAAACTCTTGAGATCATACTCATATCCAAGTTCAGTTTACTACTCAAACTGATCCATTGTTTTTTTTGTCTTTTTTTTTGGGGGGGGGGGGGTTGGGTTCGATAATATAATCCAATGGAATCAAGGAGTTGATCCAATTAATAGTATCAAGATCTCCTTAGAAAAAACCGTTCAACAATAATTGGAGAAAAAAAGGAAACACGTAAAAAAAGATAAAAATAGGTCCCATAGTTTAGGAATTTGAGGAGGTTGTCCAAGGTATCTGTGTCCTTGCCTGCCAATAATGATCACTCCTTGGAAAGTAGTACATGTTTAAGCCACTCTCAAAAACATATATCCATTTCAATTAAAGCAATTTTTTTTTTGGGGGGGGGGGGGGGGACAACAACAACAACCAATTTACGAGATTAAAATAGAAAATTGTGAGGAAAAAAAATGATAGAAATAAATGGACATGAAAAAGTAGCTGGGGGGAAAAAGCTAGAACATACCGGCACACGATCGGGATACTTGGCAACGATATCGTTGGATTCTTGGAATCTCTCCTCTGCAATCACATAACCAACCGAGAGAATTCGATGCGATTTAGTCTCCAGAAAAAAATGGTTAAAGTACAAAACAGAGCACTGGGGGAGCACAAACCGAAAGTAAATTCTCCTCTGAAAGTTTTGACTCTCCCCATTGAGATAGATCGATGCGCCCTCCTCCCAATTTGCAAAATGGGTATTCCAATGGCTCTCTCGCTTTCTCCCCGTCGTGTTCCTTTTGTTTCTGCTTACGCGGGGGGTGGGACTAAATTGGAATATCATTATCTTAATGGACACTCACCGTCACGCGGGGATAGCTCAGTTGGGAGAGCGTCAGACTGAAGATCTGAAGGTCGCGTGTTCGATCCACGCTCACCGCATGAATTTTTTTCATCCTTTTTTACAATTTTGCCCGTTCGTTGGTTCGGTCGGTTAAAAATAATGGAATTAAAATTTTTTAAATAATTTGTTTTGGGGTTTTGAAACTGCGGGCATGGCGGAGGTGGAGGTGGAGGTGGAGGCGGAGCCAGAGCACAAGATGGAGCGCAAATGGCGACTCCACGACGGATATTACCTGGGAGAGATCTCTGCTCTCTCTTTTCTTCCCTTACCGTCTCCTCTCTCTCCTCTTCCTTTCCTCCTTGCTGGTTATCTCTCTAAAAGCCTAAAAGCCATGAAACCCAGATCGCACCCCCAGCATGATGATATTCAAAGGGTCTATCTGGTTTTTGATCATGAGAAATCTGCTATGCGCACATTTTTAATACCACTATTGTATTGTTATCTCTCATTTTACTTCTATTTTTTCTGAGCAGGAACTGGCTCCCAATTGATGCTTTATGATATGGAAAAAGGGAAATTGCTGAAAATGGTTCCTGTCTTCGAACGTGTTCGTGTGCGTGGAATATCGTGTGTTTCTATTACCTGCACTGAGGAACCATTTTGCTCTACGCTTGCTGGAGAGAGGAGAGTGAAACCTTTTAGATTGCAAATTGAAATGGCATCAGGGTCTTCAATAAAGGCAGTATAGAATCTATAGATTTCACTTTGCTGAAAGTGCTGCCAATATTAAGTTACTGGGTTTAGGATGTTTGCTTCTTGATGGCAGTACTTTACGCCAATTTCATTTCATTGTAAATGAGCTTAGATTTCCTCCTTATTCCATCTCTGACCTTTGTTGAACTGTATTGTTGGTTGTTGGTTGTCCATTGATAGTAGGAACAGAGAACTTTACCGGAGAATCAGTATCTGGCTATCGGATGCAATAACAACCCTGTCACACTCAGGTATATACTGAACTCCCGTGTGATTTTAGATGTCAGATGCCCAGGTTTGTCTTATTCTTTTGCCCAAATATTTGTACATTGAATGGATTAAGGTTAGCTGAATTTTAATAACTTAGGAGCAAGATTATTCAGTAAGAGTGTAAACCTGTGATTTATCAACTCTTGGCAGTTGCGATTTTGGTTAGCTGCCTTGGGAAATTTGTCTTCGGCTCACTCATGGCTTATTACACAATTTTAGCCGTCACTCTTTGAGGATGGATTAAGTCTTCTAATGCGTAGTGTCAGACTGCTTTTGGATCATGTGTTTGGTGTTTCAAGTTGCATTTGATTGCAAAATTAGCATCTTGGCTTTGAAGCATGGGCACTCCTAAGTTGGAAGCCTTGTCCATGCTCAACATAAAAGTACATAGAACTGGTCTTTTTGAAGAATATAGATTGTTTAAATGTGCTATTTGAAGTTTTTGTGTGGTTAACACCATCATTCTAAAGGATCCTGTTGAGTTCTTTGGCTATTTGGCAGTTTGATCTTGATGTTGATATGATTTATTCTCACTTTTATGTTGAGTTCAATGCACTTATGGGGTGATGAACTTGAAGCACTTCACAGTGCGTCTGGAGCTATATATAATGAGGTTGGTGAGATTACCTTTCTTAAATTTGTAATTTCTTTAGATCCATTGCTATTGTAGCTTTTCCAATTTCCTCAAGGTAGCTCTATCAGCTTGTAGCTAATTTGTGCAATTATTCATAATAAAAATGTTAATTTGTGCAATGAAGTATTATTCTACTTCTAGTATAAGCTTGATGATTTTTTAATGGTTTTTTTCCTTTTGCTTTTTGTCTTCTCTTACTACTGTTAGGTTAGAAGTCAAATATGAGTCTTTCAAGGAAAAAAAAAAGAATATAAGAGAATTTGTACTTTTAATACTGAAATACGAAAAGTAACACCCTAGATTGTTAAAATTTGCAAGACTCTAATTTTTGGCTTGGAGGCATCTACGTAGCTGATCCGTTAAATGGTGGGTATAACATCTGTCATCAAACGTATGTGCTTGTGATATTCAGATTCTTATTTTATTCAAAGAATTATGAACTAAGGACTTGATTAGCTGTCACATTTCTTTCTATCTATTAACATTAAAGCAAACATTGACATAATTTGAAATGTTATGCTTTCAATTTCTTTGCTTTAACATGGTGGAATCTTGTACTAAGGAAGATGTTCAATTGACCAAGAGTTACGAGCAAACACCATCTAGTTTTTCCTTGATCATCGAGATACTTGTCATTTATTTTTGAATTTAGGCTTGCCATGTCTTTTTCTTTTTTGTTGGGAGTCTTGGTGAGGATCATGAGTCCATTAACCTTCCACTTGGATGTGAAATTATTCGCTCATGAGTCCAAACAAGTATTACTTGTTGGCTGAAATATAGATTTGGGTCTTTGGCATATCATTGTTTGGAAAGTGGTTGCTCGAGGTCGCATACCGTCCTTGACTGGTCCAGCAAAGGACCAATTCAATTCAAGAGATTCAAGAGATTTTTTTGGCGATAGTCTCTAGCTTCATGATAAACCATTTGAAGTTGTATATTAGAGATGGCCATGTGCCAGTTCCGGTCTGGAAACAGGCCCAACCACCCTGTGGAAGCCCAGATCTGAAATCGACCCAGGCTATGAGGACCAAATCGGCCCGACTACAGGATGCGGGCCAGTTCATGGGCCAGTTCGGTTCCTTTTTTTTGAACCTCGAATCGGCCCGGCATGGCAAGATCGGCACGGTACCGCCCTGGCTCAGGAACTGGCTAGTCAGTTCCAACGGCTAGTGAAACTGGCTCGGCCTGACTAGTTCCAAGGACCAATTTTTTGAAAATTTTCTCTTTTACTTCTCCCAACAACTATAAAACAGTTAATTTGAATAGTATTTTGATCCATAAATTTAAAAATATTGCTTCACAATTCATTTCTAAATCTCACTTAATCTCCTACTTTCTATACTTAGAAAATCTTCTACTCTCTCTCACAACCTCTCTACTTATATATTTTCTACTTATATTCTCTTTTCTACTTACATCATTTTTTAAGATTTGACAAGATTTTGAAATTGTAAGTTCAAATTATTCAAAATTTGAGGATAAACAATCACGATTTTTGTTAAATCGGTAATATATTGGGGAAAAAACAAAAAAAAAATCATCTTCGTCTTCGTAATTAAATAAATTGATTTTATATTGACAAACACATAGATAAAGATTGTGACAACGACGATCATTTCGATATTTTAGGTTAGTGAAAAAATAATTCAACTCACTTCCCAATTTTGATCACAATGATCAAAGATATACCAATTTCTTGAGTGTCTATGGTAGTATCAAAAAATGTTTTAGTGCAGGTAGTCAAGTTTTATTGGAGAAACGTACAAAATTAACGGACAATACTCTGGAAGTGTTAATTTTTCTTAAAAATTGGAAGGATACATAAAAAAGGAAACAAGGTATGAAAAATAGCTCTGAAATGGAAGATGAAGAAAAATAATAAATTTATAATGAAGAATGAATATGAAAATGAAGAAGTAAGACATGAAGAAAAAAAAAATTATGAATAGACCAAAAAACTGTTGAACCGGTCAGGCACGACCAGATTCAGTGTTTGGGCTGGTTCTGGCTAAATTTTTTTGGAAACTGGTCTAGCATGGTTTGGGATATGCTTCCTAACTGTGGTCGAACCGGTCCGCAGTACCTAAGCCCGTCCCGAACCGGATTGGAACCAACCCAACCGACCCATCTCTACTGTATATGTATGTACCTGGAGCCATCCTAATGTACTTATAAGTTTTTTTTTTTTTTTTTAAAGAAAAAGTGATATCTCGTGTAATTACAAAATTGATTCATCTAACAACCATCTCAACAATGACTTGAAAAGTTTAATGTTCAGGATAACCTTTCTTTAATAAACATTAAAGTTGAGAAAGATTGGTTTCAATATTATATTGGCCATATTTTGTAGGTAGCATGTTGTATTTTTATTGAACAATACTCTTATTTTATCTTTCCTTACATTCTACTCTTATTTTATCAAACCCAATAATTAATTTAAAAGATGCCACAAAAAGAAAAAATTGTAGTAAGTAGAACCTGTGCATGCCGGTCTTCCCAAGCTCTTCTATATAAAGTAAAACGCTCTTGGGTGTGGTCATCCAATCACGTGACCACACCCTCATGTGACCCTTTTTTTTTTTCATACATTCTTTTTTTATCCGGCTCATGTGGCCTGTTCACTTGCTTTTTTGGGGTTTTTCCCCCTTTTTCTTGATTTTTTTTTTTCTGCTCAGTTGGTACCTTTTTCTATATTTTTTCTTTTTTTCATAATTTTTCTTTTTTCCTCAGTTTTTTTTTTTTTTTTGGTCTTGTTTTTCTCCCTGGAGTGGCCGGCCGCGTGCGCATGAGCGGCCAGCCGGATGCTTAAACGGCCGCGGGCTATCAAGCGGCCAGTTGTCAATTTTCGAAGTATAAAGTAAAATGGGCTTATGCGGTCACATGTTGGTTGTCACTCACATGATCTGCTTTGATCCCCTCTTGTTGTTGCTGAATTGGCGACGATGTGTTCAATTGGGGTGGGTTGCAATCGGTGAATCAACATACAAGTTCACAGTGGTGTAGCCGGTAAGGGAAGCCATTCCTCATGTCTCCCTGATCACGTGGTGCACGTCATCGGATAATCATGGAGGCCATTCCTCTTTGCTTGAAGAATGATTCACCTACTGCCACCTTCTCCAACTCCACATCAATTACGAAGAACTCCCTTCTCTCTCTAAACCAAAACCCTAAGTCGAATTAGATGTAATGGAAGCCATCCCTCATCTCTCTCTCTCTCGCAAAAAGCACTCCTCTCTTTCTCTCTCTCTCTCTCCCCCCCCCTCCGCTTTCTCTCTCTCTCTCTCTCTCAAATGTGGTGCTTGGAAATTTATTGATTCGCATGTATGGGAGGATCGGGCTTGTAAATTATGATTTTGGTGTATATTAGGCCATGGAGAAATTAGATGTTATTTCTTGGAACTCCTTGATTTTGAGTTGTTACCGAGGAGGTTGTGGAAAATTGGCATTAGATCACTTCTGTTTGATGACATCGATTGGGGTGTCACCTGATGATTTCACAGTGTTAACTGTGGTTGCAGTGTGTTCACACGTTGGGCATTTGGAAAAGGGTAAGCAAACTTTTGCTCTTTGTGTCAAGATGGGGTTTCTTTTGAACACCATTGTTTTGAGTGCTATTATTGACATGTTCTCAAAATGTGGCAGATTGGAGGATTCGGTTCGGCTCTTTGAAGAAATAAGGGAACGTGATTCGGTGGTATGCAATTCCATGATTTCGAGCTATGCCTGGCATGGTTTCACTTATAATTCTATGCATCTTTTTGCCGAAAGCATCATGCCCACTGAGTTTACCCTTAGTAGTGTTCTGAGCACCGCTTCTGCTCTTCTTCCTGTGGAACAGGGGACTCAGGTCCACTCTTTGGTCATCAAAATGGGTATGGAAACAGATTCCTTTGTTGCTAGCTCACTCATACACATGTACGCTATGTTTGGTTTTGTGAACTCTGCTCTTCAATTTTTTGCTACAATGGCTGTGAGAGATATCATATCCTGGAACACTGTGATTGCAGGCTTGTGCTGCAATGGTAGATTAGTTGAAACACTGATGACATTTAAAAAGTTACTCGCCGAAGGTCCACAACCTGATGAAACAACATTATTAGAGGTTCTATTAGCTTGCAGTTATGTGGGTTTCATTGATGAGGGGTCAAATATATTTTCTTTGATGGAGAAGAAATATGGAGTTAGGCCTAGAGATGAGCATTATGTCTGCATTATGGACATGATGAGTGGAGCTGGTAAACTCGAAGAAGCATTTGAAATCATTAGAACAATGTCTTATGAGCCAAGTTCTTTGGTTTGGGGAGCCATAGTTGGTTCTTTTGATGTTCAAGGTGACTTGAGGTTCACTGAAATGGTTGTAGAGACATTAATGGAGTTAAAACCAAGTCATCTCTACCTTATTTGGTGTTGGCTCGCACATATGAGGCAGATAAAAGATGGGAGAGCTTAATAAAAGTTAGGAGACCCATGAAAGAGAGAGGTGTTTAAGGGGGACATTGATTGTAGTTGGATTGGCTTTATCATTTCTTTCTCCCCAGTTCTCTTACATATCATTTTCTTGTTTTAATTTATTTATTTTATTTTGAAAACATGGATAGAATAAGGTTATGATTTACATGCTGTGCTTTACATTTTTTGCCACTATCTTTTCTGCAAATGTTGGTCGGCCTTAGATAAGAATGATATCTGAGTTCTTTTAGTTGTTTTTACTGTCTGCTTGACAATATTGTGTTACTGGATTTAACATTTCTCCATGTTGCAGATATACTCTCCTGGCTTGGATACATCTTCACCGAGATGGGTCCATGTTGCGCATGGATTACTTTTATTCTTGTACCAGGTAATGCAAAATTATTATATCTTCTCTATTGGATATTGCCTTAAACCTAAAAATATGTAGTTGTTGATGCATTTGCAAAAAGTGTTTTGAATAACTAGATGCTTGTAGATACTTTTTAATTTGCAGCTGCTCGACTCTGGTTCAAAAATATTTGAAGGAGAAGAACAAGGGGACACTGTAGGCAGTGTCTTTTGAAAAAACTATATATGCAAAAATATGCAGTCATATACATTTTTCCTTAAACTCTTTGTAATTTTGTTCCAGTTGCAATAGTTATCTAACCTTATCTCCCTGTGTTCTTTCCTTGGCGTAACCTAGACTTTTGATGCTGTTGATGGGAAGCAAGCTAGACGAACAAACTCCTCCAGTCCATTAGGGGAGTTGTTTGACCATGGTACTTTGTCCTTCTTAATTGTTATAATATTTATCTGACTCATAATTTTTTATCTTTGACAAGTGCTTCTCCACGTTTCTATGATATTGCAGGTTGTGATGCACTTGCTTGTGTGGTATGCATTCTCATCTGTGGTAGTTATTTGATAGCATTTGCCTGTTTATATATGTGAGCATTTGATTAATGTCACCCATAGTTTGAAGCCATGGCTTTTGGGAGCACGGCTGTGTGTGGAAGAGATAGTTTTCGGTTCTGGGTAACTGCTGCTGTCCCATTTTATTATGCTACATGGGAACAGTAAGTGATCCATATGATGATAGTACATGATATCACTTTGTTAAGGCTTAGACATCATTTTGTGCTTCTTGAGCCAATCCAGTGGAAAGTTGAGTCTTTCTTGAAAGATACCTTCTTCTTGTGAGGCAAATATCTTTGATTTGTTCACCTTTTGGGCCCTAGAGAAATTGTTCAATAAAAAAATGGTTGGTGATCCTAATACATTTTTTGCCTGTGAAAATAAAGTTGGAACAGATTAGAGATGATTCTACAGTTGCATGTGAGAGTAGCTATTGATAAGAATGGGTCATAGTAAGACTGCTTTCAAAAGCCCCGATGCAGAGGGGGTGAACTGTAGGCTGCGCATTATTTAGTGCAATGTTAAAACTTCATGTGAGTCATCAATTTTTCTTTCTGGGTTCATGAACAGCATATGCACACTTGCATATTGTTCTTGCCAGTTGCATATACATGGTTTCTGGCTGATGCCTGTACCAATTCTAGATGAGATTCTACTATTTGCATTAGACCCATGGGCTGTTTGGAGTCTGGCCTATGTTTTATTCACTTTTCTTGAGCAAATTCCCATCATCTATATGTGGAATTCAGATTTTTATGTTGTGCTTTTATTTATTTATTTATTTTTTATCCAGCTATTTCACCAATACATTGATTCTTCCAACAATAAATGGACCCGCAGAGGGCCTTATGCTGATATACATATGTCACTTTTTTACAGCTTTTGTTGGTATGCCTCTTTCTTTACAGGACCAATGATTGGTTAAACTTCTGCATTTTGGTGTGTTCTAAGCTCCTGTTGTATATTTGTACAGTGCACTTATAATGTTTATTCTCATCCTTTCTAGGTGGTGAGTGGTGGGCTCAGGAATTTGGGAAGTCTTTTCCTATATTGAGTCGGGTTCCTTTTATTTGTGGTAAGATGTTCATCTAGATGCTCAAGATGCATGATGAAAAAATTTAACAATCTACACATACTATGTGCTGGTGTAATCAATACCCCCGTTAAATATTAATGGATCTAAATATTCTCATCAGTCCTTTGAAGCAGATTCGGAGTTGAATACTTCTAACTTCTTGCATCTTACCAAAAAGTGCGGCTCTTAAGGCCAATTAATTTTCATTGGTAGCAATGTTTTGAATTTTTTGCAAAGAAGATATTGCTTGTTCTTGTTGCTCAAAGCGTAATATATATTTTGTCAGCAACATGCATGCATTAGATTGCCTAAAATCTCTTTCTGGAGTTGGACATTCTGCCTAACCTCTATCCGACCTGTAAAATTGACCTGAGACCCTTCTGGCATCGAACCACAAACATGTATTCATACTCTCGAGAGGTGAAACTCAATTCCTTTTTATATTATTCCATCTTTCAACTGCCTATCACTATATTGTTGTTATTTATTGTTCATTTGTACCAGTTGTTTAGAGATATGACTTGCTTTACCTATTTTCCATGTTTATGTGTTTGTTTTGTGTTCAGAGATCCCAACATCAAAACTTGTGTTATTTGTAATGATAGCTTCTGGAGTCATTACCAACTGTCTCATTCAAGTAAGTTGCTTTTAAATTGATCGAAACTTGTGCAACCCATCTGCAATTATATGTGGCCGATCTAATTTTCTGAATTCTGGAATGTTCATGTGACCGTTTCTTCCGGTCAACTTTTTGTTGATTGTCTGATATTTGTCCATCGTTGTAAAAGGGATTTCTGATCATTATCGTGGAAGTTGAGTACATGGATTTGTGTTTAGATGTTGACTCAAACTTATGGTTAGGTTTTGTAGAATATTAAAGTCGGTTCATAATCGCTATTATTATTGTTTCAAGTGGCATCAAATATTGACTGATCATGTACTGCTTAATTCGTGTAGATAACTTCAAATATTTACGGCACGCACCACCAATTTTTAAATCTTACGACACACACCGTGCGTGCTGGTGTGTATTCAACCTGCTAATAGGAACTAAAGTCACATATCATATCAGGTAGGCATAGGGGTCCCATTGGGAGTTGGGAGTGGTTACGAATGAACATGAGAGAGAGGGAGAGAGCGCGCACGTCCGTTGATCACAACATACTTTCTTAATCTCATAATCCGTCATTCAAATATAATTAAAAAAAAAAAAAGAGCCAACAACTCCCACAGGAATACAACTACAAATGCACTTTGTTACGTGTGAAAGGCACTTATCCCTTCTCCTATTAAATCCCACCTGCCGCACTTCTCTCTCTCACATGTTGGATGCCACGTCCCTTGAGTCCTCCCAAGTTGTGGCTAAAAATCTTAGTGTGGCTTGAGCTGTTTTAAGAGTTCTAATGCATAGTACTCGGCTTAAGGTAGGTGACTTAACTTCTCAAAGGAAAAAATGGCTCTTTTAATCCACTTATGAAATTGCGACCTTCTTGGACACCTCTGTCCTCTAGTTGTTGATGACACGCCCAACCTCATATATTTCATTCCCAACAACCCCCACTTATTGATGAATTACAAGCACATTTATTTACCTCGTTTCTGTTCTCTAGTTTTGATGCATTGGTTCTAGGTAGAGGCTGTCCTTTACTAAGTTAATAATTCAAACTTACAAAATTAGTCAACAATTTTGACCTATATTGTTCGTATCTTGTAGTTACCTTGGTTTACATGGCACCATGAGATTGGTTAGTTCTAAGGTAAGGAATAGCATTGTGGGGTGGGTAGGATTGCCAAGCATCTAAACAAAAAAGATGATTGACAGGAAACGGTATGGGGCACTGCCAAGCATCTAACCTAATCAAATAATTGACAGGAAACCGCATGGTTTGGTTGTTGTGCGAGGCACCAACCGTGTTTTGCCAATAAAAATCATTTCGTTCAGCTTCATAATCATGCAACGATAGGAGGGTTTGCTTGTCAATTTTTCTGCGTACTCGCATAGGATTAGAGGTTTCCTTTTTCTTTGGCAGCAACAATTTCAACCAGGCTAAATTCCATGATTTAAGCTCAGGGTAATGCTCCGGATTGTTTTTCATCTAATGTGTGATGGACCACTAAACATAATGGTGAAGCTCCGAATCTAAACCACTGCATATTTCTGAAAGACTTGAAAATGGATATACATATGCAATTCATTGAATCATTTAAAAGAGAGGGAGAGAGATTGATGAGGGTGTAATTTGCTTCCTACCCATTTGCAATTAATTTACACAGCTACTAGTTTTGCTTATTTATTCAGTTAAATGAGTCAAAATTAAACAAAACAAATTTGATTATAAAGTTTGAATTTGTTGATATAAGTAAACTCATATAGATATGATTAATCCGTACAAGGCAACGTTGTTCGGTGAGCATCCGCGGCCGTCAAAGGTCAATTCAACCGAGTTGGTCTTAAGAGTAGAGCGTCTCATTCTCCTACCAAAATTGAGCCACATCATCATCAATGAAATGAATGCTTCAATCGGCTCAGCTCAGCCTCAGCTTCAGCCAGGAACGACCGCCTTTGTCTATAAATCCGGGCAGCCCATCCCAAATAAAATAAAAAGGAAACTCGGTCAAGCTCCACATAGACATTTGAGTCCCTCTCGTCGGAACGGAAAGACCCTTCAACTTCTGCAGTAAACCGACCGACGCAGGACACCTCCTCTCCTCGTACGTACTGTATTGTACTTTTCTGTCACTTATTTCTACATTATTTCTTCGAATTTAATGTCTTATGCAATCTGTTTAGAACTAGAATGTTTTCCTAAGCTTTTTGAGGGGATAAACCTCTTCCTCCGTTTTTGTCTTTCAAGGATTCATTAGATTGGGTTTGAATACGATACCTGATAAGTCTCCAACTCATGGCTCTGGATTTTGCTACTGAACTTACATTATCTGTTTACATAATTATTAATATTGGAAATGGGGTCTCTTTTTAGGGCCCCCCCTTTTGACAATACTTATGCCTATGCTATGATTAAATTGAAGTGACCGTGGATGAAATTGTTTATTGAGAACAAGTGCAAGTATTTGGCCATTTCTTCAGGGTGATAATGTTGAAAAATTAATTTAATGCTGAAATGAAATGAGACAAGTCCCAATCCCATCCTCTTTGTCATTGTCCCCAGCACTATATGCCGGGCTTTCAAACACAGTTTTTGGAACCCGTTAATGGTTATTTTTAAAGTTCTTAACTTCCAAGGGGGGTGCTTATATTTCTGGTTTTAACTTGCTTCCACACGCTTGGGTATATTCTTTCCAGAAATTCTGAAACTGTTTACATCAAATGCTGGCATAAATAATACGGGCTTGGAGATTCTTGGATTCATTTTGTGTCACATTTTTCGTTTTGAAGGCAACTACTGATCATCTGAAAGTAAGTGGTGTCTAAGTAAGTCGTGTGTAAAGACGGCCCTGAATCTGATTCTCCAGAGTTGCCGGGAATTCATTTCAAGGCATCTTGATCAGTATTGAGGAATAAGCATGTTCCTTTTAAATGCTTTATTCTATGATCCGATAAGATTCGTCTCACTTATCACAAAAAAGAGATTCATTCGCCACTTATTGCTTGTATAATAACACGTTTAATTTTGCTTGTTGCTGTGCAGCTTGCGGCAATGGATACCTTCCTATTCACCTCTGAGTCTGTTAACGAGGGTCACCCTGATAAGCTCTGCGACCAGATTTCAGATGCAGTCCTTGATGCTTGCCTTGCTCAAGACCCTGACAGCAAAGTTGCTTGCGAGACCTGCACCAAGACTAACATGGTCATGGTCTTTGGTGAGATCACTACCAAGGCCAACATAGATTATGAGAAAATTGTCCGTGATACATGCCGTACCATAGGATTTGTTTCTGAGGATGTTGGCCTAGATGCTGACAACTGCAAGGTCCTAGTCAATATTGAGCAACAGAGTCCAGATATTGCTCAGGGTGTCCACGGTCACCTTACCAAGCGCCCTGAGGAGATTGGTGCTGGTGACCAGGGCCACATGTTTGGCTACGCCACCGATGAGACCCCTGAACTTATGCCTTTGAGCCATGTCCTTGCAACCAAGCTTGGGGCTCGCCTCACTGAGGTGCGAAAGAATGGAACTTGCCTTTGGTTAAGACCCGACGGGAAGACCCAAGTCACCGTAGAGTATCACAATGACAATGGTGCCATGGTTCCAGTTCGTGTCCATACTGTCCTCATCTCCACTCAGCACGATGAGACTGTTACCAACGATGAGATTGCTGCTGACCTTAAGGAGCATGTGATCAAGCCTGTCATTCCAGAGAAGTACCTCGATGAGAAGACCATCTTCCACCTCAACCCCTCAGGCCGCTTTGTTATTGGTGGTCCACATGGTGATGCAGGTCTCACGGGACGTAAAATCATCATCGATACTTATGGTGGTTGGGGAGCTCATGGAGGTGGTGCTTTCTCGGGCAAGGACCCAACCAAGGTAGATAGAAGTGGTGCCTACATTGTTAGGCAGGCTGCTAAGAGCATTGTAGCAAATGGGCTTGCTCGTAGGTGCATAGTCCAGGTGTCTTATGCCATTGGCGTCCCTGAGCCCCTGTCTGTCTTTGTTGATACTTATGGTACTGGGAAAATTCCAGATAAAGAAATCCTCAACATTGTAAAGGAAAACTTCGACTTCAGGCCTGGAATGATTGCCATTGACCTGGATCTTAAGAGAGGAGGCAATGGAAGGTTCCTGAAGACAGCTGCTTATGGCCACTTTGGAAGGGATGACCCAGACTTTACCTGGGAGGTTGTGAAGCCACTTGAGTGGGAGAAGGCCCAATCTTGAGCCTGGTATTACTTTAAACTAGCAGTTTGGTGCTTGCTTTGTTGCTGGTGGATGAATAATTCATCTGTCTACTCTCTGGAGTCGTATCATGAAATCTCTCTCTCAATCTCTCTCTCTCACGCGCACACACAATCAGCAAGAAATCTCTATTTTTCTTGTTTGTATCCCCTTGTCAGAAAAAAAGGAAAAAGAAATGCACTGTTTAATTTGCCCTTTTCTTTTACACTTCTTTACTAGATTTTATTTTTGGCGCCAGTGATTGGATTCTGACTTGATGGTGCCTTGAAATATTATTTGTAGACCGACTGACACAACATCATTTTCTAATGATTTAACGTGGCGTCCTAATTAATATTAAACCTAAATGAGCAGCCATGAAAAGAGCGTTCTGTGAATTGGTTCATTCTCATTAAGTCACATCAAAAATTATGGCCAGCAACAAAAAGAATTTGATAAGAGTTGATACGTGTGAACTGAGACTCTTTTGTTTAGAACTTGGATTTGTAAAAGATAAAAATAGGAGTGCACCGAGTGATCTGAATCCAATTAATTGAAGGAAATTTGGGTTTCTGGGATTACTATAAAACTTCCACAGGAACAGGGGAATGAAGGGATCATCGTCTAAAATTCTAAGACACAATAAATTACAAGTTACAATCAAGCAGGGTAAGCTTAACGCCCAAAGAGTTGCTTTAACAAATATATATATATATATATCAAACGTTGGAAAGAAAACCGACCCACCATCTTCCAAGTCATAATTTCAATGAAATTGAAGAGAAGATCCATAAAGACATGTAAAGCGTCAAGTAGCTTAACAATAGAATCCACCTGAGAAGTCCTAGAATACGAACAGGGAAAAAACATACACACAATATTATTATAAGTCAATTAAGGTCCAAGAACAAAACATTATGCGGTAATCACAACACGTCGTCTCGAGAAAATTAAAGAGGCAGAAAAACTCACCCGCACAAGTAGCAAAGCAGAGGAGAAAAGCGCAGCCCAGATAATATAGTAACAGTAATCGCTGCTTCTCTAGGATCATCATTGCTAGAGTTCTACCTCACACGGTTGGGGAGAGAGAGAGAGAGAGATATGAGGTGAGAAAGATGGAAAGCCCATCGTTTATGGTGGTAAAAAGATTTTGAAGAAAAATTTAAAAGTAAGCGGAAACATTGATCAACACGAGAAAGGCATGAAGGAGAGAATCATTCTATTCTTGACAAACAAATGCAATATAACGCCAACTTTCTTTCTAATAGTTGGTGACAGAGAAAGAGAACCTTTATTTCTTGCCCACAAAAATTAAGGTAGAAAAAAAAAAAAGCATAAAATGACATTAGCATGTCCATGACTGTAATGACCATGATTTTCAGAGTCTGAGTCTGAGTCTGCGACTGCAGCACCCAAGGTATTTGCGGGCACAAATCATTAGGTTTACCCATCTTTTGTGTGTGTGCGCGCGATCTCGCCACCAAGTGGAAAGGCAATCTTTTCCCAGAACAATAAATAAATAAATAAATAAATAAGGAACCTGGCCCTTGTTTTCGAATCACCGATGGTAGTTACGAATTTATTGGTTGCCAAGTGTGATTTGCATGTCAAAACTCTGAAACCACAAACACAGCCAAGCACGACGCAAGAGGAGGGCAGGAACAGGAACCATCACAACCCTCCCCCCAACCCAAAAAACAAATTTTAAAATTTTAAAATTTTAAAATTAAGATTCAAACTGTGGTTATAAGATTGAGACAATTCTAAAATCTATTGCTTTCACCCCATTTTTATTAATATTTTTTTACTTTTTATAAGTATTTATATAGTTACATAGTTAACATTAAATTTCCTTTTTTTAAGTAATTAGGATAAAAATATTATTTAAAAAGTAAAACTAAGTAGAATTTTAGTTATGTACAAATATGATGATGTGTCATATGCAACGCCCACAACTCGCATTATTTGTCTCGCCATGTCCTAGTTTTGAGTGGTTATCAGACATGCTTACGATGCTTACGATGTTTGAGAAAACCAAGAAAGAAAAATCATAAAAATGCAGACAGGCAAATTCCAGCTGCAGTGGGTAAATAACCATCAGTCACACTCATACAACCTTCTCCACTTCTCACCTCACCAATTTCAAAGCGACCCGAGTTCCATACCGGCCTATCTCTATGCACAACCACGCACATGCTTTGGCAAAGGATAAAAGTTAGGGAGGGCAAATACATAATGAAATGAAAACATATATCCCCTCCCATTTAGCTATTTAAAAAGGCAAATATACAAATAAATATCAGCGCTCTGATCAAAATTCAGAAGAAACAAGTCAGGCTTATTTATTTTTTAAGTAAATCACAAAATTAGTCAGTTGGAAACACAGTCGAACAAACATGACTTTTTGGTGATGCAAAACAGAAATCACTGGCGCCACATAGGGGTACTACAGTGTGCAACTGGTCCAAAACATTTTCAGGTGCTGTTTTATATATTACAGTTCTATGAATCAGATATATAGATTAACAGGTACCCAATTGCATTGACATGAAATTTAATTTTAGCCAACTTCACCTCAACTCGACCCATATTCCAACAACTCCCACCTGAAGGGTCGGAAAACATATAAAACTTCTGGCTGACTCTTAAAGAGTAGAGCCACACAGACGCAAACTGCAGCTATGGCCACCATCGAGACCGTTGCAGGCCTGTACAATAAAGATGTTGTTGCTCTTCCATAACCTAGCTTCTGATGACATAGCCCACGTTGCTTCTGATTAGGTCTCAAGTCTCTTACTCCAATCTGAAATCCAGAAACACCTGAGGAGGTAGCCTTGTCCTTCTGCTTCTGATTTGTATTGGACTCGGAGAGATATCTAGGAATGTCAAGTACCACATTCCCGGCTGATGGTTTCTTGCTGACTTTCCTCTGGACCAAATGGATGTAAGAGTAATGGCCACGCAGGCGAGCATAATCTTCTGGGGTGAAACCAGCAGCATTACGAGCAGCCTTCCAAGCTTCAATACCCACCTTAAACCGTAGGGAAAATAAGTTATATCACCATCCCCAGAGACAAACTTTTCTCAAAGTCAAATTACCTAAATTCAAACACAACCAAAAAGAAAAACAACACCGTGCATGATACTATTGCCATTGCAGGATCTATGCCCAACTATAGTTTAAAATTCAGTCATTGGCAAACGGCTTTAGGGTTGGCCAGGTTAAAATTTTGGCTCAAGCACAGGCCCACTTTGAACAACTCCAAACTTTACTTGTTAGGCTTTCTAAACAAGCTCATTAGATTCGTTTAAGTAGTCGAATATTACCCCCCCCCCCCAAAAAAAGAGAGAGAGAGAGAGAGAGAGAAGAAAACATAACCAATGCATCCCCCAAATTTGATACTATAACATCATCCAACGTAACTGTGACCAGAGATAAGTAAATACCATTCCAGGATCATCAGTTAATGCATCCAAAACATCTTCAGAACCATCTTTACCAGCAGCAATGTGAAGAGGTGTCATACATGCAGGACCTAAAGCATCAGGTCTAAATAAATATCTATCATTGTCTCCAAGTACTGGTAAGTTTTGTCCAGATCCCAAGTTATCCAGAGCCTTTTGAGGAATAAATCCTAAAAGAAGATCAACCAGAGGCATACAATTTTTTCTTACTGCTTTATGGAGAAGACCCATATCAGATAATGCAAGCTTCATGGACGGGTATTCTCCTGTGTCCACCGTACCATCAATCAGAATATCTAAAAGTTTCTTGACTACAGCACACCAATCATGGTCCAGTGAGAACTCCATCAACCACCTGAATCTTTTGAAAGGGAAGACAATTTTGTTATTGTCCAAGTACTCCAATCTAGACTTCAAGTTGTTCCTGTGAAGAAGCCAACCCATTTCATGTATAAAGTCCATAGCTTGTCCATAGGCTTCCATAGCTCCTGTTATTTCGCCATCAGATTCATCAATCTCAATCAGGTCCAGTATGCTCTCCAGCGTGCGGATCTCAGAGCAAACATCATGTTCTGCTATTATAAAAGGAAAAAATTCACTACTGAGACCATCATCTTCAACCTGCACAAGTTCGAGTGATTTTTTTCCCTCAGGTTATCAAATATAAAGATGCTGTACATAAATGCTCAAAACTAAGAAGCCACAGCAGCAGCGGTTGTAGCAGTAAATGATACTTATTGAAAAGGATATGAGCACAGTAGCATGTGTTCTTCACTAAGCTAAGGCTGTGGCACTAGAAAGAATGACCACATGTGACACAGGATTTCAAACATGACACAGATATGAATTTAACTCGAACATCACAGAACGATCACAAAATGCAGAAAATAAATGATAAATCTAGAATCTCAAAATTCATTATCAAAAGGTAAATGCAAAAGCTTTTACTTTTTCTAGGATCGTTTTCCAACCCTAATAACTAAGAAAAAGCACATTGCATGACTAGAAATTGACCCAAAAAATTAAATTTTCAGACTGCAATGAAGTCCCTTATGGGCCAACCTCCACCCCCCCCCCCCAAAAAAAAAAGCACCACCCATTCACCAACCTTCCTGGGCAACAAAGGAGAGGAAAAATTATTTCCTTTTTTTCCAACAGTTTATGAGGGAACAAAAGGAGACAAGAAAATACATCATGATATATGGAATGAGAAGGTGAAGTTCACCTCAATGAAACCTCTTCCAGATACTGCAGGTACAGAAAAGGAGAAGCTGAGGCACTGGAGCCCACCAGGCTCCTTGAGACTATCAACATTGTGCAACAATTCATGAGCAGCTTCCTGAATTAAGTAATTTCCATCGAGTGAACAAAGCAACCTGTAGACAAGACAAAAGGTGAACATGGAGAATGTCAGTATCACCCAAATTGCACCATGGAAGACCATAATTTTCTGGGACTAAACTACAGTTCATTTATATAATTTTTTAAGTAAAGAACAGAAATAACAAAATTATTGATTATGGTACTTACCTTGTGCCAGGCTGGTACAAGTTGAAACCTTTGACTGAAAAATGAGCCCTCTCTGAAACAGGTGTCGCGATAGGTCTAACACTTAAAATGATACACTGATCATCATCCATGCCAGGTAAGATTGCATTTAGAACAATTTGCCCTGTGTTGTGAAGAAATAAAGTAAGAAAATGCACTTTCATTAATAAGACTCAATTGACAGGAGATGAAAAAAGATATTCATCTACCATTGTAAACAAAAGCCATTTGATCCTGCACCCTTACATACATCCATCCGGTTTTCCAGAAATTGTCATCTGTTGAATCCAGAAGCCTACTCAAACTGACGCTCAGCTCATGATAAAGCTGTTAAAGTTTACAAAGATTTTGAAGGACAAGGGTCAGGTTGAAAACACAAATCAATATGCAGCATCCACTGTACACGTGATATAAACATACCTCCTCCCATATTGACTCATCTAGACAGAGATATATGGTTAAAACAATACAGCCAGGTCTAATGTGACTCTCAATGTCTGTGGGACTGTGAGATAACCAATCAAGAATCTGGGCATTCAAGTATATACAACAAAAGTTACATTTCTATGCAAGAAATATCACAGAAGAACGCCCCCAAAATATCATAGTTTACCTGAGATCGAAGGTGGACAGGAAAATCATTTGGTTCTTTCCCAAATAATTTGAAAACAATTCGTTCTGTACGGCTCTGGAACAGTAGAAAGCAAGGTAGATTCTTGCAGCAACAACAACAACAAAAAGAAAGAAAGAAAGAAAGAAAGAGGAGGAGGTGCTCTTGACAGAACAAAGTCATAAGCAATTTTGAAGATTCTGATTCCTTTGTTTTGACCAAGCAAGCAAGAATCAAATGCAAAATGGAATTAATAAAGAGGAACAGTTTTTGAGTTATTAAAATGTAAAATTTCAATAGCATCCACATATGAGCAAACGAATAATGCCTGCAAACTGCCATATTTAGAGCAAAAGGTAAGAATAATATGCTTATAATTTTTTGTCAGCAGCTGAACAAGGAACAGACTCTAAGTCTGGGAGGAGGTCATTTCCAATTATAGTTGGAGTGGTACATCACCCCCTTCAAATCCTCTTTACCCATCATTTGGAAGATTTAGAGGGTAAGGAAAACTATCATAATTATTTCTTGTATAAGTCATTTCATCCATAACTTACTTCTCAATACCTTTCCCTTTACGTCCATTGCAACAATGGGTTCATACATTACTTCTCCTCCCTTCTAATTCTTTAATTAAACATTCAAATGTACACAAAGTTTCCTTTATAAACCCTCTACATATCCCCAAGCACCCTGTGAATCTTGGATTAAAAGAGCATCCCCAATGTTTTAAACCATAGCATCATGGTGATTAAAGCTTCTCCGTGAATGAGCAGCATGTCTAGCAATTCATAAGTGAAATTACATGTAATCAGGAGACATATTTCAGATAAGAAATTAAGTAACAGTTTACAAAAATGTTTGAAGTCCATCCGCGATGTGAGAACACATGCATGTGCAGTATATGCTTTATCCAATTTCCATTTAATTCCTTTTTTGTAGGAACTTATCTCCTTCTACCAGAAATGACAGTTTTGGAATGAGTACTTGAACCATTTTTCCATCTCAACCAAAACTTAATGCGAATGTTATACCTAGTGCTTAACCTTCGAGAATTACCTCAGTATCTCCGCTGCTACTGGAACGTGACTGGGCAGATGCAGAATCGGAATTTCCACTTGTCTGAGGTGGACTAGATTGATGAGAATCCTGTCGTACCCATGAAGGACATTCAATCGAGCCAGTTCCCAGGTTTGTAGGAATAGGTGATTGGTCTAATTCATCCACTCCATCATCAGAATCGATGTATACATCATTCAGATCAATGTCACTCAACTTAGCCCTCCCTGTATTATTGCCTCTGACTTCTGAATAAGCTGGATGGGTTTCTTCAATTGGTGGTAGAATACAAGGTTTTGTAGAATATGTGGGTTGTACAACTTCATCCCGAGCACAATCTGCAAAAATGCCATTTTGTGGCACATTTGAAGAACGTGATGCAACATGCTGTTTCATAGATTGTGGCACACCCGGAGCACTCTTTGTGAGAAAAGCTGACACTTGTTCAGGATTCCCCAAAGAAGTACCATTATTTAGCATATATTGAGATTCATGTAGGAGCTGAGATATATCCCTCCCCTCATGAGAAACACCATGAAAAGCTAGATTTTTTAAAATGTATGAAAGCAGATCTTGATCCCTAGTCTTGTCAGATCCATTTGCTGCATGCCAAGGAAGTTAAAATAACAAGTCAATAAGCTGATTACAGCAAACATCTCAAGACATCAAAGGAATGTCAGAATAAAGTACTTAAATATTTTTTATGATCCGTTATGCGGAAGAAACTAGAAATTGTAGAACACTTACAAATCTGAGAAAATCATAATACTTTCATCCAGAAGAATTATTAGTATAAAAAGTTGTCATTGATTGTTCTCATTGTCATGGAAAAGGTTAAGCAAAATACCATGGATGTTTGACAGTACCCTCAGCAAACTTATTAAAAGAAAACCAGTGGCTTGTTCATCATTTTGTGAACTAATATTAGCTGCAGTATCAGGCTGTGTTTTCCTTCTCCGTCTATTGTGACCGGCCAATCGTCTACGGCAACTTCTCTTCCCTTCATCAAATTCTAGAAGGATGTGGAACCTGCCACATTGTAAGGATAAAACCTAACTAAATGAAGTCCAGAAATCACTCTTAGCATAGGGCTGCTAAAGGATTCCTATCTTCTAAATCCTATTTGACCAAAAAGGTACCAGTACTTTCTAAGTCATTGAAGATTTTCAAAAGATGGTAGAAGACAAATGTAAAGGTTAGTTGGGTATGTGGTACCATGTATCACCTAAAATTAATTATGCATAAAAAGAAATTATGTAACTCATTTTAGACTGGAAAGGGGCAACCGAAGCATATGTAGTCGAGCAATGCACTCTTAACAAACATGAATATGGCTGACCTGCTGCACTGCTGACAGAACCGCTGCAGAACATTTCCAACCAAAGCTTTACTAGCCTTAGAATGCATTTCACAAACCTTATGTCTTCGGTGATAATCCTTAGCTTTGCTTAAATCAGCCCCACAGTCCTCTACCTGACAAACTGCCCGAGTGAGAGCACCACCAGAGGACTTGGCTTTCTTGCCACCTGTAGCTTCCCAATTTCCCACCTCCCTGCTGGCAGCAGGATATCCATGTCTGCCAAGCTTTAAAGTAAGGCCACCAGCCTCATCATCCACATCATCTTTGATACGCTTCTCCCAATCAATCTTCCTATTGTCAATCCCCACATTCACCTCATCAGAGCAGGAAGACGAACTATTGGAGGAACCCCCAGTGTCCCGAATTCCAGACTCAAGTGTGAAAATTTGAGTACCCCTGCAATTTGATGGCGCTGAATTCAATCGTGTGGCAAGAAAAAGATCGCCATCCCATTTCCAATCATTTAAGTCCCAGTCAGGAGTCCTTTTGCCTAATCCCCTTAAATCCGAGGGCACCACACCGTAGAAATGATGAGCTTCACCTCCTATTGTCGCCTCCATCAATTAAAACCCCAAAATCTCAAATCCACTCGAATCCTTCAAAAGAGGCAAACGACAGCCACCAAATTTAATTGAACAAACGCAACACAAAACAAGCAACGTTAATTTCCGCCCACCCCTTTTAGGGAGAGACTAATCGGCCTCAGAGCGGCCCCAAAAGTCCAGAAACAGTACACGAACATATCCATGATTCCAAATAAGAGCAACCCACATAGCAATCGACGGAAAATTCACTTAAAAGATCAACTAAAACAGTTGAAGCATCATAAAAACCTAATCATTTGTAGCAACTTAAATTCTTGAAACTAGCTCCAATAAACAACAGTAATTTAGTAAACAAAGTTGAAATTGAACGGAACAGTGATACTTAGCTGAAAATGACGGATCCCATCGTCCAAAGAAGCAGAGGAATCCGATAAGAAAGTGTCGGGAGAGAGAGTAAGTGGGCTGGGTTTGGGGACAGAGTGGGGGTGAGAAGGAGATGGCGAAAGGTTCGGACAAGGTACTGCGTGGAGAGGAGAGAGAGGTTTTAATTTTTTTTTTGACAGTGAAATGAAGGTGGGTGTATTTGTCGGAGACACGTGTCGAAATGGTACAATAAAATTAAAAAATTAAAACAATACACTTAAAAAAAAAAAATTAATTAACAATTATATGCCAAATTTTAAAGCCTTAATAATTACTGTTTATATAAATAATAAATATTAAATATTAAACACTTGGTATATATAGATGATATGATAATACATATGGAGTCTTATTTGATATATATTGTTTATCTTTATATATATTGAATGTTAAAAATTTAATATATATTATTTATATAAATAATATATATCGAATAATCAACCTTCGATATATTTTTGTTTATTTTTTTGAGATAAGTGCTATTTTAAATTTTGCAGATCATTTCGACACACGTCTCGTATTTGGCTATTTGTGGGGATGAGACTTGGAGAGAAAATAACACAACAACAATCTTTTAATTATTATAATAACAATAAAAATGCGGGAGACATGACATGCACGAGGGGTTTCCCTAACTGGGATGGGACCCTCCGTTCGAAAAGATGCTTTCCCTGAGCACTTCCTGAGGAAATTATCCCCTGTTTCATTCACCATATTATCATTATCATCCTGTTTCCACTTTCCTATCATCTTTTCATTTTGATCAGATGGAGTCCTACCCTCGCCCCCAAATAATCTGGGTTAAGGCATTTTAATCACTATTTTGGAAGGCCCGGGTTTGATTCTAACAAAATTTTACAGTTAACCATGTATAAGCAACTGCTGATTATCTTGACCATCGACCATACTGTACAATATACTTCACTTCCGAACATTTACAATTGTGAGCAACAAAGGCTGTGACATCACATGTCTGACCATTATGGTGCATTTAACTGATTTTTTTTCTTTTTTTTGAATTAGATAACGATTTAAACACTGAATTTCAATATATTGAGAAATAGGATATTTCCAATTATAAACTTTTAATTGAATTTTCTTAGAATAGGAAACAAGACAAGAGTAAGAGAGAAAAGAAAAATGGAACAAAAATAATCAAACTTAATTTGAGGTACAGAGTAATTAGTTGAAAGTAATTTTGGATGACACAAAAGCATTTGCTGCTTCCATGTAATGAACACCATCCCAGCTTATACATCGTTCGTCTTCATCACAGACAAAAACCAGTTTGACCACATGTAATGTCAGGATTGAAATTATAAGGTGGCCCACCATAACCACAACAAGCACCATCAGTGAACATAATCAAAACTACTTGCAGATGTTCGTGTGTATGCATAATGTGGAGAAACAAAAATGCAGAACTCACATATAAGGAAGAGTTGGCAATCAGATCGTATTTGATAGAGTAAATATCAGTATAAACTATAGTCATCTCAATTCAGATTGAAGTTCTTCACATAAAGCGCTTAGCTTTTCATCGAAGGCTTTTGCACCATCATTGAGCTGCTACACGCCCATATTAATCGTATTCATCACCATACCTATTTGTTGCACAAGCAAGTTTTTGAGGTAAGCAAACTAGAGGCCCTGTATTGTGTACCCAAAAGGTCTTCCCACCCATGTTGATATATGTTCTGCATATGAATCCCAACAAAAAAAAAAAAAAAAACACATCCCAGAAAAATTTTACAAAAATAGCAAACCATATACATTTTTTCCTGAGTGACCAAACTAACCAAGCATTGGAAAAATAAAGAAATAAATAAATAGAAGAATAGAAATATTATGAATTGTTATAAAAACAATGATAACTCACCCGAATAGCAAATCTAATTTCATCAATAAAAGATAGAATTCATTCAATTATTTGTGCATATGATAGGTAGATAAATGCTGCAGAAAGATCATTCTGGCCAATTGCTAATACATAAATTGCATCCTTGAAGCCTTCATCTCCAACTAAGTTTGCATATCTTGTATGCAGAAGTTGGTACCTCAATGTAGTACAAGGTAACTAGGAAAAAATGTCATTAGCTTAGATATTATACCTTTCGAATTAATATTATTACCTTCAATATAAGATCAAGGGAGCGAGTCTGAAAATGAACAAACTGGAGTACTTGAACTTTCAAACAAAAAGGAATGTGTATCAATAGAGTAGACAAGCCACTTGTTGCAAAATTAGCTCCATTTGTAAAGTTTGGCTCCGGGGATTCTAAATATGGTGCAATCTTCACCTGCATGAAACATGAAACAACAAGAAGAATAAAAGAATCTTATCGGGACTGTCAGTTTGTGGAGCATAAAATTTTTTAAAACAACATTTTTTCATATTCAAACTTTCACATGCAAGAAACAACTTGTAAGATAGAAGAAATCTTATCTAAACTGTAAGTTTTCACAACATCATATATTTACAAGACAACAAATTGTAATCTTAGAAGTATACGTACCCACGAAACAATGATTGAGGTTTGGGTGGATGGTGCAAGATAACTAATCTGAAATTTGCACTAGCTACAAGAGATTCAGGACCAGTACCGATGCCATGCTGTCGTGTCGAAGACAGGAAGTAACATTTTCTTGCCTATGTTACAATTGATAACATTTTTATGGGTGGAAGTGCTTATGAACCACAAATTTTGGCTGATTCTGCTATTTATCCATGATATATGCTAAATAAAGAAGTTTGACCACGCAGTGGACCATTGTTGCAGAAGTCATTTTTTTGAGCACATGTAAAATAAGAGCTTTCATAAGTATGAAAGACGGGGAAAAATATATGTTTATCAGAAAGAAAAAAAAAAGGAAATTGAATCAAAAAAGTTCACAGTAGAGATTTTCAATAGACAGCACAGGGGTCACTGCCCATGGTTTTAGAATGTAGCTACCACATCAAAAATGTAACCTTTGGTACCATAAGTGGCAAACTAAGGAAGCAATTTGAACTTACAAAGGAAATCAATAACTAGACGACCATCGCACCATTTTAACAAATGGTTGATTCATGAAACTACGTACAGATGGAAGTCCAAAGTTGAATCCCAGTGCCGCAACCGATCCACCTGTGTCAGAATTGGAGCCACCAAAGTTGATACGTTGGAGGTGGGTTTCGACTTTCGGCTCATTTTGACTCGAACGAAAGCTTAAGGGCACAATTTGAAACCTATAAAAGACCGCGTGGAGGGTGTTCCGGCGGGAAAAGTTCCGACGCTCAAGTTAAAAAAAAAGGGTCTTCAATAGGAATGAAACAAATTAAGAGCGTGTGTCAAGTGTTGGGTTCATGAGAACATAACTAGGCTTTGGTGATGCGAAGGATTTTATGCATAAGTGCCACAAGAGCTGTGCATACTTGGAGTGTTATAATCCTAGTTTTCTTACGAAGAGATTCAAAAATTTCGGTTTTTGATAGTCAAAATATTTAGGAGATTTGTAATCTTTATCATTTAGGAAATTCAATAATACCATAGAGTTTCTTACCTTAATGATGAGATTCTAAGAGTTTCCTTCCTTATTAAGGAGATACGTTTCATGTTGAAATAGGAAACAAAGTTTACTTTGAGATTCAGTTGAACATCACCTTCGGTTAGTGAGAACAAAACGATCGGTTTCTTAAGGGGTTGTTGGTCATCGGTCGAAGAAAGGGGAAGCATCGGCTCAGACTTACCGAACACTTCAAAGGATTGGTATACTAATTTTCATCAAGGACTTGTTGAAAGATTGTCTTATGCTTATCCCTTTGGGGAGATAAGTCTCTTGTTATTGCGGTTTGCAATTTAGGTCTTTGAGTCTTTGGGTGCCGCACCAATAGTCATTCGGGTGACATTCTATCAGACTAGATTTACATTGCAAAGAGAATGAACAAAAAAGGGACATGGATAAAAAATCACCAGAGAAGTGAAGAGAGTAAAAGTCGGTGAGCCCTCGACTGCTGCAATCATTCTGTTTAACCCTCAATTCTTGCTTGGCTCACTAAAGATATTTCATATTAAGAGAGTATATGAGAAGAGATGATTCCTCCAACAGCCCACATATTATGCTTGTGAATATTACTTGTCCGGATTCACTCACCTGCAGTTTGTTCTATTTTTTGAGTTCAGGTCATAGCTCTGCATGTAAAGCAAAAATGTGGATCCACCTTAACTCATGCCCAGACCTTAAATGCCAATGAAAAAGAAAATTTATGGACGACTGAAGATCAAGACGTCCCTTCGGGGACATCCGATAAAATTGGAACAATACAGAGAAGATTAGCATGGCCCCTGCGCAAGGATGACAAGCACAAATCGAGAAGATCATGACAGATACCAAATGTTGTTGTTCAAAGGATCAACAATAAAATTGACAATTCAGAAAATTTCTCAGACTGGTTTGCCAATACTGGTCTCACTTACGGAAGTTTTAGCCTGAGGACCTTTCACAAAAGAAATTAAAGTTAATACGTGGGGTACAGTAAATTGTAGATAGTATTTTTTTTCTTCTGTTATAATATTGGCAGCTTCAGTGTAGTGAACTCCATCCCAACTTATGTATTTTGCTGGATCCTCAAAGCAATAGTACCGGGCTTGCCACAAGTAATTCTAGGATGGTTATTGTGTGGTCGTCCTCCAAAGCCACAGCATGGCATTAGAGGATTCTTGAAACTTGTAATAAGCAGCATCACATTTAAAAAATTTTTGACACAGGAAAAAAGTTGCTTAGTATCCATGATGAGGCATTTTGTAACTATGGAGATCCTAGAATTCTAGACTTACCATATTTGGTGGCACTGGCAATGAGATCATATCTGATGGAAAACGTATCAACATAGATAATAGTGGTATTTTTCAATTCAACTCTTAGTTCATCACCCATTAAGTGCAGTTTCTCATTAAAAGCCTCTGCTCCATCATTGAGCGACCGAAGACACCCATATTGATCAAGATCACTTGTATTTTTACTAGCTATTGCAAGTTTCATAGCAAGATCACTTGTATTCTGCCATAAATGTAAAACATACCCAGTATGACATGTTTGTTTTTGTAACTATCCAAAATTATAGTCTGTCCTCGCGTATGAATGAAGGCTCACCAGAATAGCACATTTTATTTCCTCAATGTAAGTTGGTATATTTTTAACGACTTGTGAATACAAAAGGTTGAAGAAATCACAGGCAAGATCATTTTCTCCGGTGTCCAATATATAAAGTGCATTCTGAAAGGCATCATCTCCAGCCAAAATCTTTGAACCTATGAGATTTTTCTTCTTTTTATTAGCAACAAAGAACAGTTTGGTACCTGCTCATCTAAGCCTGAGAGAGCGACCTTGAAAGCGGAGAAACTAAAGAATTTGAACATTCAAATTGAAGTTTTCATATCTTGGCATTGTGGATGAACTACTTATTCCAAATTTTGCTCCATTTGAGAAATTCGGTCCCAAGGACCAGGTAAAGTGTCAAATAACTTATATTAAAGCTTTCACCTGAAACCATCCCAAGAAAGGACTTCAAGATGAAGGAGATTGATAAAGCATAATTTTAATACCAAATAAAAGGAAAATGTGCAAGATATCTCTAAAGTCTCATAGATAGTCAATCACGAGCTGACCATCGCAAAATCGGCCCACAGGATGGTGGAAGAATGTCATCCCATTGGTTGGCTTAGCGATTAGCCCTGTCCCTGCCTTATAACCACTAGTGTCAGAGTTTGAATCTCCAAAAACAAAAATTGTTGGTTCTCGGTTACATTAAGAATCAACAATCAGGAAAAAAGAGAAGCATAGAAACAAAAGCAATGCAAGAAACGGAAGACCGTAGCCTCCCTTATCGTCCATACTTCCTTATGGAAAGAGTTACTCAAACACAATTTTTATATTAAGGTGAAAAGAAAGTAAGGAGAGACAACAAGCTGGATAAGATGTGTTTACTTGCAAGATTTTTATTTCATAAATGACATTCAAACGCCAAAAGGTGCCTGGAGTAGGAAAATATCAAACCATTGGCAACGTATTGACTTCACTAATTGTCTCGAACTGAGATCCATCAATGAATTCTTCACCACCCTGATGCCTATAAAGTACAATCAGTGACATGTGCTGCAATCCACAGCCATATCTGAAAAGGGTATATTTCTTTATTAGTCTGGCCACTTCTTTGTAAATGTAATGAGTATCATGAATTATGTGAGGAATCACTTTCCCCTCCAAATTTTGGTTTGATTAGAATTCAAGGCTTCTTCAGAGAGATGTTTGTTATATCATTTTGGTCAAATTATGGTGATGGTGAAACAATGTTATCCTTTGCAGCATACTAATTGAAAGAGGATAGTTGAGAGGTCAGTATGGACGGGCATATTTAACTGGAAACAATGCATAAGCCAAGTATATCTGCAGTTTACACTGATAGCAGAAGATCTTCTAGGTGATGAAGTACAGATTGATAAATGGACTAGAAGCCTCAGATCAACCCCCAAACTGTTGAAAATCATGTAAAAAGGAAAATCAATAACCCATTGGGATTGGACCTAGAATGTACAATATTATGCTATTAAGTCAGAATTTCTGGAGATGTAAGAGTCTAGCAGACGCCCCTAAAAGAGTTGGAGAACCAAAAGAGGGTGCACCTCCACATTGAACCAAGAACTATGCATGCAGATTTCATAATGAGAGGGAAATTAGCACTCACCTCATGAACACCCAAACTTTTCTTGATCTGATGCATTTAACTTGCAATATATTATCTGAGCCCCATAGCTACAATAGAAATCAAGAGAAGATCTGAGCTTGAGATTATCTTGGAATAAGTAAGCGATAAAAGGAGAAAAAAAGATTCAAAACTAACGTACCCATCTCTTTTAAGGACATGTGTTGATGTTTGGGACATATTCACTTAATGCATCAGATCAAGAAAACCAAGGTAGCAGATCATCACCGAAACCATGGCAGGTCAATACAAGAAAAGAGAGGAACAAGAATAGGAAGATGACAAAACCACATGTAAAATTATGTGTGCAGCAAAAAATAGGAGCGCCTTTTTTACCAGATTAAAGAAAGTCATTTTTACGTTTTGCAATGTCTTCTCTGCTTCCTATGCAAATTTCTTGTCTTCCTCCTATTCCTATAATTAGCAAAAAAGTTTAAAAATCAGTAGTAATAGGAGAGGAAATACAAAATGAGAAAAGAACATGGCACAAAGCATTTAACACTGAGAAAAAATTGAGGTTCATACATACAAAGTCTTGCACCGCAAAATCCCTCCCTTCTTTTCAAGCTTGAGATTAGTCTTGTAAGAAGGCTAGACATACACAAGAAAGAGACAGATCTGAGCAGATCAGATCAACTTTATACACAACCATATTGACGGCAATTTAAATCTCTCTGCGTAAAAGATCGCACTTGTTTCTAATATATCTAGAACAGAATTCTTAGGGTTTGATCATGAGGAAAGAGAGAGGAAATTGTTTTAGTGAGACGGAGGAAGAGAGAGAGGGAGAGAGACAGAGAGGAGCTTCGCAAGGATGATGAAGTAACCGTCGCTTTGTAGAAGAAAGGAGACACAGGGGTGTTATATGGCCGTTTCAACGCTGTAGACAGCAGTCACTTGAAAGTAGAAGCACAGACGCATTTAAATTTGAATGCTTGAGAGTTAAGTAAGATCAGATATAGCTGGGATCGCAAAATTATTCAAATTTTAATTATTTTAAAAATAATTTAGTTAAAATTATTTATGTTAATATAAGAGTGCATAAAAATAGCAAACAATAATTCTCTGGTTTTTTCGTTATAAAATTTCATTATTTATGGACATAAAAATTTATAGTATATAAAAAATAAAAATGTATTCATTTAATTTTGACAATTTTAATATCTAAATAGAGGTATTTTTGACAATTTTAATTTTTAAAATATTATCCAAATTTTCAAAATAAGACCCGAATTCAACCAAATCTACTTGCCTAATGATCGGAACCAACGTTTCACACGATGTTCTTGCCACTAGCCGTCTTCTTGTCACAACTGCCTTTATTCAAAATTAAGAAACATACCATTTATCTGGTGAAAACTAGTGCAGAAGGCCTGTCAAACCACAAGAATGATAAACAGGTCATGCAGCAGCAACACAAAACAAACAGGTAAAGGCATTGGTCCATGTATTTCAAACTACGAATATGCAAGCAGATGTATAATCCCAGATGAAATCAATGACAACGATCCAACTACATCAGCATACCTCTCCAAACTAACCATCTGAAGACTTCAACTTCCTAGCACTTTTGGACTGTGAAGGTGATGATGGACCTTCTGAAATCCTTGCAGTTTCCTTCAGAAAAGAAATGAAAATCTTAATATCTACAGAAGCACTTTTTTTTCTGGAAAATTTGTCTTTTTTCTTCGCCCCCCCCCCGGGGGGGGGGGGGGACAGCGGAGCAAGCTAATAGAAAGGAAAAGGAAGAATGATGAAAAGAGAAACATCATGTACCTTGCGTTTCTGGTCCCTTTTGCCAGATCTTTCCCATGAAGTTCCATTTACATAAATATGATGTCAAACTACATGTACAGAATCAAACCGACCAACCTCATCCTAAATAAATGATAATGCAGAAAGAATCGGAAATAGGTTCTAAAAATTAAAATATATTACCTCCAAAGCTAACTCAGGAACAAATGTCCAATCCTGATCTCCTACGCAGTTAGGCTACCGAAGATAATTCCAAAAACCAAATTTCAATTAATTCGTATCGGTGCCTGTATTTGAGCTTATCTTTGAGTGATCCAAAGAATGAAGAGATGCAATAATAACATTTGAAGGAGAACTTGAAATAATAGCATTTGAAGGAGAACTACTTTAACATACCTTGGGTGTGCCAGGTATTTTGGCGTATGAATTATCCCTATGGGATGAATTTTCAGCCTCCTTATATTGCAACTGTTTATTGGCCACAAGATTAGTAACCATGTCAAATGATAATATGAGAGAAAAGAAAACATAAGCAAATGCTCAGATAACAAAGAGTGGTTAAACTACATGCCATAGATGACATTTTTGGTTCCTAACGGGGGATGAGGAGACTCGAGCCTCCAACCTAATGGTTGGAGGGAAAATCGGGTAGTCACTAGACTACAAGGGGGAACAAGTGAATGACATTCTGAAAGAATATATGTAAATAAATAAAAGTAATAAGCGAAAAACTATCTTACAAAAAATAATAATAAAAAAAAAAGAATTCCATTAGAGTTTTATATGATTCAAATTGAATTTATAGTATCAACAAAAACATATAATTTTTTTTTAATGAATAAAAAGCTGTATTAAGAGTTTCAAGGGGAAATGCCACCCAAAAGGAAATTACATGTAAAGGGTGAGAATAAATAATACCTGTTTCTGAAGATTTAAGAGGGTCAAAATTTCTTTTCTCAATTCAAGATGCTCTGCACACATAGCTTTGGTGGGAACCTTGGGCTTTACATTAACCTGCATAAGAAAAGGTAGAATTTTACTAGTAAAAGAAGAGTAATATTATCAAAGATACATTAACCAATTATACTATCAGTGTCAGTCTCTACCTAGAAAATTCTCATCCCAATGCTTAAACAATATTATGCACCCATACATTATGTTGTCCTACCCAGTTTTCAGGAAATTTTTAGTTGTTAAATGAATAATTGGTCGAAAGAATTTTGGATGCCACCAGGTCAAGTGTATCTTCTGTACAATGAACACCATCCCAGCTTATATATTTTCATCTTCCTTATGAACTGTAAACCAATAAAACCGCATGTGATGTTTGAGTTGAAATTATAAGGTGGCCCTCCATAACCACAGCAAGCTTCCTGAGACCTGTCAATACAAACATTGAACAAAATTTAAATGCCGCATGGATGTATGTATGCATAATGTGGACAATTAGGAATTCAGAAATGGGGTCTCCCCATATACAGAAGAGTTGTCAATTAGGTCATATTTGATAGACTAAATATCAACATACACAATAGTTGCATTCCCCATTTCAGATCGAAGTTCATCACATAGAGCCTTTAGCTTCTTATTGAAGGCTTTTGCTCTGTCATTGAGCTGCTGAAGGCACCCATATTGATCATATTCACCGGTGTTCCTGTTAGTTGCAATAGTAAGTTTTTGAGGTAAACAACCTAATGGCCCAGTATTATGTACCCCAAAAGTTCTTCCCACCATGAGCATACAAGATCAGCACATGAAACAACACCACCAGAAAAATTTATTGCTTGGAGCTACCAGCATAAGTCTTTGGACTGACTAAAGGACCAGAAAAAGGTAAAAGCAAAGAAAATTATGAATTGTAGTAAAAACAACGGCAACTCACCCAAATAGAAATTTTTATCTCATCAATAATAGATGGAATTTGTTCAATTATTTGTGCATAAGATGGGTAAGTAAATGCTGAAGCAAGATTATTATGGCCAATGTCAATTACATAAGCTGCATTCTTGAAGTCCTCTCCAACCAATTTGATAGATCCTCCATTCAAAATTTGGTGCATCAATGTGGAACAAGATGATTCGAAAAACAATATATCACAATGGATTGGATACAAAACCTTGTGGTATAAGATTGAGAGTGTAAGTTTGAAAACGAACAGACTCAACTGAACATCCAAACTAAAGGAACATGTTTAGGTAGCATTGCTGAACCACTTATGGCAAAATTAGCTCCATTTGTGAACTCTGGCTCTAGGGATTCCAAATATGGCATCAGATCGCTAGCATTCAAATTTTCACCAGCAAAAACAGCAAGGAGAACCAGAGAATCTAATTTAAATTTTCATTTCATACAACATCGTTCTTTTTTCTAAGAAAACATTACAATTTAAAGAGGAAAATACACTCAAAATTAATGATTCTGTCCTGGGGGACCGTATGAGATAATTAACTTAAAATTTGTCCAAGCTACATAAGAGATTCAAGACCAGTCCTGGTTTCATTAATAAAGAGTCCTAGAAAGAAGGAAAAATTTCTGGCCTTGGCTACATTGGATACTATTCTTCACAAATCTGAAGTACTTATGAACTAAAAACTACAGAAATAACTTTTTGTACTCGTGTCGAATAATTTTCATCTGTAGTATCCAGCCATGAATGAAAGTGGGTAAGGCTCATAAACTAGATTATAATAAATCTCTGTGGGCTCAATGTTTACCGGCTTTGGAGGTAAAATCAAGCATTCATCACTGCCAAAAGCTGGCATACTAGCTAAGTGCTTCTCATTAATAACAAAAGAGATAAAGGGCATACCCAGTGCCGAATCTTCCACTTTGTGGGGTCTGGGGAAGGGAGTACCTAGACAGCCTTTCCTTTACTTTTTTTTGCAAGGAGGCTGATTCGAACCCTGGACCTTCAGGACACAATGGAGAGACTCCATCATTGCGCCAGACCCGCCCTTTTTTAATAACGAAGAGACCCAGAAAAGAAATTGAAAGAAGCTTATACACTAAAATATGAATTGAACAGCAGTCTTTTCTACCATATGAAAAACAAATCTTTACATAACAACTTCTGTAAACAAATGGCATTCAGTATTGAAAAGCAAGGGCTTGGTTTTAACTTACAGAGGAAATCAATCACTAGACAAGCATCACATGATCGGTTGGCTGGTTAATGGAAGAAAGCACGTCCAAATGGAAGTACAAAGATGAATCCAAGGGCAGCACAGATTCCCCCAGTATCTGAATTGGAGTCAACAAAGGTGAAAATGACCGGTTTTCTGTTGCACTGAGAATGAACAAACAAGTGAGTAACACAAAGAATCGCCAAAAATGTGAGCAGAGGTGAAGGCAGGGAGCACTTTAACATGGCAACCATTCTTTTTTTGCTGTTGATATGGGATGAGCTCACTGGGAACATCAAAGCATGTAGCACCTCAATTAATAAGAGAGATAGATTAGTTATTTTTCCAATAAGGGAAAGTATATAAGCAACATGTGCAGTTCTCAAATTGAATCTAATAGTTCACATAAAGAAAAAATTATTGGTTCTCAAAAATGGCTATTTCATTAAATTGAATCAAATAGCTAACATAAAGAAAAATTTAATACTTAGAAAAGTAAATCTGGAAACTCAATAAATTAGTTATGTTTAGTGAAACCTTTAACCTTTCATGCCCCCATCTCTCTCTCTCTCTCTCTCACACACACACACACACAAAAATTAATTAATTAATACAACAAAATGTTCTATGACTTGTATAACTTAGGTTTGAAGCTTACCAGGCAAGCAAGAGATCATACTCCCAAATTCCAATCACATAAAGAGCAATGTGAAACCCATCTCCATTGCTAAAAAAACTCTCTGTGATGCTTTAGCAGAGTAATTAGCCTTAAAGCAATAGAACACAAATGGTAAATAGAGTGCACAGCTGTGCATGAAGGTCACCTTATCATATAAGTTCAAGTGGACACTTTTAAAGCAAACAGACAGACACAATTGAAAATCCAATACAAAAGGGATGAACTAGAGAAACATGGCTGCCCCAGTCATTGCAAAGTTCACTCCACTTGTGAAATTCAGTGCCAATGCATCCAAATAGGGCACAAATAACTTAACTAGCCTGGCTGGAGAACAAAGATATTCAAACGATGTCAGAGAAATGTTCAGATTTCATTTGTCCCAGTTTCTTAGAAAAAGCATACACAGGAAAGGATTCTAGACACCAGAGTCCAAATGGAATTAACACAAGGAATACTGTCGACATATATGGCTTATGGTTCGATTATTACATGTTTCAAATTGACATAGTCTATCAACATCAATCATCTAAACAGGGCAAATGTCCTTTTTCCCTCCACTTATGCTGATCCTAGTGTGACATGTTGACAGAGTTATGATCAGTCAAGAAAAATTAGACTACTACATAGGATTAGCAGCACAACTGACAAAGATATATTCAATGGGTTGCCAAAAGCATTTAGCCTAAACCACGAACCACAGCATTAATAGGAAAACAAAAAAGAAATAATAATTGAAAATGGTTAAATAGGCTAAACAGATGATATCATTACATGTTAAGATTGGTTTTATATGTCATCTTACATGTCCACAAAGAGACATGCAGACGAAGGCTAGAAGGGCAAAGAGAAAAACAGTTGCTGAAGATTAGACCGACAAGAGAAATCAAAGCAGAAGACCTCTATCTCCCAGTGGTCCAGTGCCAGCTAATGCTCCTCCAGTGTCCAACTGAAATCAGCGAGGGACCTCCCCTGGATGGAAATGAAAAGGTCAGACACGTTCAAAAGCATCAATACCATAGAGGAATTAAGTGATGAGAAGGTTTCTCAAGCTATGTTCTTGCCAGTCATACTTAGATCTGTAGTGTATTTAATGGCATTACCTCTTGTTAAGTCATTATGTCTACAATGTGATCTTGCTTTAGACAATACACCATTATGGAGATGACCTGCAGATCTGTTCCCATCTGAAAAAGTAAACTAAAGACCAAAGAACACCATGTAAAGTAACTCAACTTCAGTTAAGTATACTTCACCACATGCTAATGGCTACTCTTTCAAGAAACTGTTTTGCTTTACCTACTTTCAGTTTCAGATGCCCTTGTTTCCTAATGCTTCTGGTAAGACTAGACCTGCAACTTATTAAACACCAAAATGTAAACAAACCCAACTTTAGAAGGCAATAGATAGAAGTGTACCTATATATTCTGCTCATCGATTTGCGATGAATTTAAAACAGAACCCTGTTACACTTTGCATTTCCCAAGCCTGATATATTCCATTTATGAAGCATGAACATGGACTAGAGATATTGGAAATGACACCACACGGACACAGGAAGATGACAAATTGTAGTTTACACAATTATGAGCTACAAATTGTTGTGTTTAATGTCGTGGTCTAAGAACTGTGTCGGTTCTAACAAGAAGTGTTCATACAGCACAAATTTCCATCAAATGAGTGGTAAAAATATCAAAAGGGATAAATCAGAATCCTGTGCTTGAACTATATTGACATTGTAGGTCGCCCGAGAATATGTTCGAGGATTGTTATGTGCCTACATAATCAGAAACGGGGAATGAGAGCCAAAACTAATATTCGTGTCAATTTCATGATGACCATAATGTGTTCTATGATTAATTTCTGACTGCAAGAGCAAGACCCCACACACATACAAGAATCTCCAGAAAAAATCCTCAAATTGATTTCACACATGAAACCACAGGCCTACCGTTCTGCTCTGATTCTCCAGGTTGTAACAAAAATTTCAAAGACAATTCTAGGGTACTGCTTTACCTCTGCTCTGCTCTAACATAAATCTCAATACTCAAAAACATATCAATATGACTTTACCTTAACAAAATGGTATTATTATAAAAAATTTATTCATATAATTGATATTTAGTTTGGTTAAATGGTATAACCAATTTTCCATATAATCAATTTTTATAACAGTATCAGATATTCCCAACAATTGTTGCCAACTCGAGTGGTGCCATTGTAATGCATTTGAAAATGTGTCTTATGATTAATATCTGTGACTGCAAGAGAAACAACAGAAAGCAGACAGGAATAACAAAGATCTCCCGCAAACTATGCCCTAATTATGTTCACCTGTGAAGCCCTGCCCTGATTCCTGTGGTCATAGTAAAAGAGTAGCAGACAATTCTAAGGAACTGCGATAGCTATATCATTACTTTAAACTGCTAGATGGCACGAGAATACATGAAGCCCATACAAACAGATTACAGGGGATAAGGTATTTTCATCACTATTTTGGAAGACCCAGGTTTTATTCTAACAAAATTTTACAGTAAGCCATGTATAAGCAAGTCAGAGTCTGCTGATTATCTTAACCATCAATTATACTAGAACACACTTCACCTACAAACACTTCAATTGTAAGCAACAAAGGGCTGTGAAATGCCTGCTCAATATAGTGCATTTAACCAAATTTTCTTAGAATAGGAAATGAGATAAGGACAAGAACAAAAAGAAAAATAGAAAAACTTAATTTGAGGTATAGAGTAATTAGTCGAAAGTATTTTGGATGACACAAAAGCATTTGCTGCTTCCGTATAAGGAACATCATCCCAGCTTGTATATTGTTCGTCTTCTTTACAGACAGAAAAACCAGTTTGAACACATGTAATGTCAGGATTGAAAGTATAAGTTGGCCAACAATAACCACAGCAAGATATTAGAGGATTCTTGAAACCCATCAATACCACCAGTGAACATAATCTAAACTACTTCCAGATGTTCGTGAGTATGCATAATGTGAAGAAAATGAAAAGAGGAACTCACCATATAAGGAAGAGTTGGCAACATATTTGATAAAGTAAATATCAGTATAAACAATAGTCACATTCTTCAAATCAGATTGAAGAGAACTTAGCTTTTCATTGAAGGCCTTTGCACCATCATTGAGCTGAGGAAGGCACCCATATTGATTGTATTCACTAGCATACCTATTCGTTGCAGAAGCAAGTTTTTGAGGTAAGCAACCTAGAGGCCCTGTATAGTGTACCCAAAAGGTCTTCCCACCATGTTGATATATGATCTGCATATACAACAACAACAACGTAGGCCTTCTATCCCAAAATTTGGGGTCAGCCATATGAGAAACAAATATCGAAATCGAAAAAAAAAAGTTGATTTAGTTTGTGTGGATTCTCCTACGCCACTCAATTTAAGACCATCTCCTCAACTAAATTCATAACTATCATATATTTACGAATGCATTGCATCCAAATTTCAACGGTCTACCTCTACGTTTTATTAAATCTCATATATTTAAATTCTCTGCATTCCTAACAGGTATGTCCTTAGACTTTTACTACATATGTCCAAACCATTTCAGACGGTACTCTTGCATCTTATCTACAATTGAGATAACTCCCAATTTATTACGTATCTCGTCATTTCTAGTTTTGCCACATATCTACCTAACCATTCTCATTTCAGTTACAACATTTTTTTACTCTTGTTACTGTTTAATGGCTCAACACTTAGTGTCATATAATATAGAAGGTCTTACTGCGTTTCTATAGAATTTTTCCTTTAAATGTAATGGTATCGTGTGATCATAGAGAACTCCTGATGCCTTTCTCTATTTCATCCAAGTCGCTTAAATTCTATTATTTATATCTCTATCTATATTGCCATCATTCTAGATGACAGAACCAAAATATCTAAATAGTTCTATAGAATTTTACTCTTTTTCTGGGATGTTTTTTATTTTTTTCGATTTATATGCAGATCATATGCAAATATATGATCTCCATATGAATTGATAAAACACACCCTAGAAAAATTTTATAATAATAGCTAACCATATACTTCTTTTTCTGAGTGACCAGACTAACCAAGCATCGGAAAAAATAAAGAAATAAATAGAAGAACAGAAATATTATGAATTGTTGAAACAATGGTAACTTACCCAAAGAGCAAATCTAATTTCATCAATAAAAAGAATGGAATTCTTTCAATATTTGTGCATGAGATAGGTTGGTAAATGCTGCAGAAATATTATTCTGGCCAATTGCAAATACATAAATTGTATCCTTGAAGCCTTCATCTCCAACTAAGTTTGTATATACTGTATGCCAAAAGTTGGTACCTTGATGTAGTACAAGATGACTTGGAAAAAAATGTGTCATTAGATTAGATATTATACCTTTCAAATTGATATTATACCTTTCAATATAAGATCAAGGGAGCGAGTTTGAAAACGAACAAACTGGAGTAATTGAACATCCAAACTAAAAGGAACATGTCTTGGTAGAGTAGATGAACCACATATTGCAAAATTAGTTCCATTTGTAACGTTCGGCTCCAGGGATTCCAAAAATGGTGTCAAATAGCTAGTATGCAAACCTTCACCTGCATGAAACAACAACAAGAATAAAAGAATCTTATCGGGACTGTCAGTTTGTGGAGCATCATATTTTTTTAAAATAACATATATTCAAATAGCTAGTTTCAACCTTTCATATGCAGGAAACAACAACAAGGATAAAAGAAATCTTATCTGGACTGTCAATTTTCACAATATCATATATTTCTAAGACAACATATTGCAATCCTAGACGTATACGTACCCACAAAACAATGATTGAGGTCTGGTGGATGGTGCAAGATAACTAATATGAAATTTGCACTGGCTACAAGAGATTCAGGACTAGTACTGATGCCATGCTGTCGCGTCCAAGACAAGAAGTAACATTTTCTTGCCTATGTTACAATTGATAGCATTTTTTTGGGTGGAAGTGCTTATAAACCAAAAACGGCACTAAACAAATTTTGGCAGTCATGCTGAGCAATTTTGATTCTGGTATCTATCCATGATCTATGCTAAATAAAGAAGTTGACTACCCAATGGACCATTGTTCCAGAAGTCATTTTTTTGAGCACATGTAAAAAATAAGAGCTTTCATAAGTACGAAAGACAGAGGGAAAAAGATATGTCTATCAGAGGAAAAAGAAAAGAAAGAAAAAGAAATTGAATCTGAAAAGTTCACATTAGTTATTTACAATAGACAGCACAGGGGTCACTGCCCATTGTTTTAGAATGTAGCTACCGCATCCAAAAAGTAATCTCGGGTGCCATAAGTGGCAAACTAAGGAAACAATTTGAACTTACAAAGGAAATCAATAACTAGACGACCATCACACAATCGAACAGATGGTTGATTCATGAAACTACATCCATATGGAAGTCCAAAGTTAAATCCCAGTGCTGATCCACAAGTGTCGGAATTGGAGCCACCAAAGTTGAAAATGACTGGATTTATATTGCAAAGAGAATGAACAAAAAAGGGGCATAGACAAAGAATCACTAGAGAAGTGAAGAGAGTCAAAGACGAAGAGACCTCACCTGCAGCAATCAGAAGAGATGATTCCTCCAACAACCCACATATTATGCTCGTGAATATTAATTATCCGGATTCACTCACCAGCAGTTTGTTCTATTTTTTGAGTTCAGGTCATAGCTCTGCATGTAAAGCAAAAAAGTGGATCCACCTTAACTCATGCCCAGACCTTGAATGCCAATGAAAAAGAAAAATTATGGATGAATGAAGACCAAAACATATACCAAAGGTTGTTATTCAAAGGATCAACAATAAAATTGACAATTCAGAAAATTTCTCAGATGCAGACTTGTTTCCCAATACCGGTCTCACTTACGGAAGTTTTAGCCTAAGGACCTTTCACAAAAGAAATTAAAGCTAATACATGGGGTACAGTAAATTGTAGATAGGATTTTTTCTGTTGTTTGTAACATTGGCAGTTTCAGTGAACTCCATCCCAATTTATGTATTGTGATGGATCCTCACAGCAATTTTACCCGGGCTTGCCACAAGTAATTCTAGGATGGGTATTGTATGGTTGTCCTTCAAAACCATAGCATGCCATTAGAGGATTCTAGAAACCTATGATAAGAAAGCAACATCACATTTAAAAAATTTATGACACAGGACAAAAGTTGATGTAGTATCCATGATGAGGCATTTTGTAACTATGGAGATCCTAGAATTCTAAACTTACCATATTTGGTGGCATTGGCAATGAGATCATATCTGATGGTAAACGTATCAACAGAGATAAAAGTGGCATTTTTCAATTCAACTCTTAGTTCATCACCGAGTGCAGTTTCTCATTGAAAGCCTTTGCTCCATCATTGAGGGACTGAAGACACCCATATTGATCAAGATCACTTGTATTTTTACATGTTATTGCAAGCTTCACAGGTAGGCGGCCCAGTGGCCCAGAGTTATGCGCCAGAAGTTCTGCCCACCATGTTTGGATATATTCTGCCATAAATGTAAAATTTAAAGAGTGTAAAACATACCCAATATGACATGTTTGATTTTGTAACTATCCAAAAATATAATCTGTCCTAATGCATGAATGAAGGCTCTCCAGAATAGCATATTTTATTTCCTCAATGTAAGTTGGTAAATTTTTAACGACTTGTGAATAGGTTAAAGAAATCACGGGCAAGATCATTTTCTCCATTATCCAATATTTAAAGTGCGCATTCTGGAAGGCATCTTCTCCGGCAAAAATCTTTGAACCTATGAGAATTTTCTTCTGCTTTTTTATTAGCAACAAAGAACAGTTTGGTTATGAAATCGTAACATGTAGCCATACCTGCTGATCTAAGTCTGAGAGAGTGATCTTGAAAGTGGAGAAACTGAAGAATTTGAACATCCAAATTGAAGTTCGCATATCTTGGCATTGCGGATGAACTACTTAACGCAAAATTTGCTCCATTTAAGAAATTTGGTCTCAAGGACCCTAGGTAAGGTGTCAAATAACTTATATTCAACCACTGAAAAAAATAACAATTGAAGATGACCTGTGTATTTTCCTCTTGAGAATTTTGAGTGTTTTTTGAGTGTATTTAATGGCAAGACCTCTTGTTAAGCCATTATGGCTTCATCGTGATCTTGTTTTAGACAATACACCATTATGGAGATGACCTGCAGATCTGTTTCCATCCGAAAAAATAAACTAAAGATCAAAGAACACCATGTACAGTAACTCAACTAAAGTTTAAATATACTTTGCCACATGCTCATGGCCACTCTTTCAAGAAACTATTTTGCTTTACTTACTTTCAGTTTCAGATGCACCTTGTTTCCTAATGCTTCTGGTGAGACAAACCTGCAACTGATTAAACACCAAAATGTAAACAAACCTGACTTTAGAAGGCAATAGGGAGAAGTGGACCTATATATTCTGCTCATCAATTTGCAATGAATTTAAAACAGAATCCTGTGGCACTTTTCAATTCCCAAGCCTGGTACATTTCCATTTATGAAGCATGAACATGGACTCGAGATATCAGGGATGACACCATGCGGACACAGGAACATGGCAAATTGTACTTCACACAATTATAAGATACAAAATGTTGTGTTTCATGTTGTGGTCTAAGAACTGTGTCTGTGTTCTAACTAAAAGTGTTTGTGCAACACGAATTTCCATCAAATGAATGGTAAAAATAATCATAATCCTGTGCTTAGACTATCTTGACATTGTCGGTGGGCCCAGCACATAGACAGAAGATTATAAGGATCTCCCAAAAAAATCCTCAAATTGATTTCACACATGAAACCACAGGCCCGCAGTTCTACACTGATTCTCCTGGTTGTAACAAAAATTTCACAGTCCATTCTAAGGTACTGCTTTACTGTTGCTCTGCTCTTAACATAAATCCCAATACTCGAAAGCATGTCAATATGACTTTATCTTAACAAAATGGTATTATTATAATAAATTTATTCCAAAAAATCAATATTTAGTTTGCTTAAATGGTATAACCAATTTTTCATATAATCAATTTTTATAAAAGTATCAGATTTTGCCAACAATTTTGAGGTAAGCAATCTAGAGGGCCTGCATTGGACACCCAAAAGTCTCCACCATGTTGATATAAGTTTTGCATATGAATCAAAAAAAATAAAACACATCGTAGAAAAATTTTACAGTAATAGCTAACCATATACTTCTTTTTCTGAGTGACCAGACCAACCAAGCTTTGGATAAAAAAAATAATAATAAATAGAAGAATAGAAATATTAAGAATTGTTGTACAACAAATGGTAACTCACCCGAATAGCATATCTAATTTCATCAATAAAGGATGAAATTCTTTGAATTATTTGTGCATAAGATAGGTAGGTAAATGCTGCAGAAATATCATTCTGGCAGATGTCAAACACATAAATTGTATCCTTGAAGCCTTCATCTCCAATTAAGTTTGCATATCCTGTATGCAGAAGTTGGTACCTCAATGTAGTGCAACATAACTTGGAAAAAAAAATGTTTCATTAGATTAGATATCATACCTTTCAATTTAATATTATAACTTTCACTATAAGATCAAGGAAGCGAGTTTGAAAACGAACAAACTGGAGTACTTGAACATCCAAACTAAAAGGAACATGTTTTGGTAGAGTAGATGAACCGCTTATTGCAAAATTAGCTCCATTTGTAAAGTTTGGCACCAGGGATTCTAGATATGGTGTCTAAAAGCTAGTATGCAAACTTTCACCTGCATGAAACAACAGAGAAAATATAAGAATCTTATCAGGACTGTTAGTTTGTGGAGCATAATATTTTTTAAAGCAATGTATATTCAAATAGCTAGTATTCAAGCTTTCACCCGCAAGAAATAACATGTAGGATAATAGAAATCTTACCTAGACTGTCAGTTTTCACAACATCATATATTTCTAAGACAACATATTGCAATCTTAGAAGTATACATAACCACAAAAGAATGATTGAGGTCTGGGTGGACGGCAAAAGAAAACTAATCTGAAATTTGCCCCAACTACAAGAGATTCAGGACCAGTACTGATGCCATGCTGTCGCTTCCAAGACAGAAAGTAACATTTTCTTGCCTATGTTACAATTGATAACATTTTTATGGGGGGAAGTGCTTACAAACCAAAAGCCACACTAAACAAATTCTGGCAGTCATGCTGAGCAATTTTTGATTCTGGTATCTTTCCATGATTTATGCTAAATAAAGAAGTTGACTACGTGATGGACAATTGTTGCAGAAGTATTTTTTTTTTTTTTTAAACACGCGTAAAATAAGAGCCTAAGTATGAAAGACAGAGGGAAAAAGAGATGTCTATCAGCAGAAAAAGAAAAGAAAGAAAAAGAAATTGAATCTAAAAAGTTCGCAATAGTTGTTTCCAATAGATAGCACAGTGGTCAGTGCCCATGTTATTAGAATGTAGCTACCACATCAAAAAAGTAATCTTTGGTACCATAAGAGGCAAACAAAGGAAGCAATTTGAACTTACAAAGGAAATCAATAACTTGATGACCATCGCACAATCGAACAGATGGTTGATTGATGAGACTACATCCAGATGGAAGTCCAAAGTTGAACCCCTGTGCCACAACCAATCCATCAGTGTCTGAAAAGTTCACATTAGTTATTTTCAATATACAGCACAGTAGTCACTGCCCTTGTTTTTAGAATGTAGCTACCACATCAAAAAAGTAATCTTTGGTACCATAAGTGGCAAAAGTGGCAAACTAAGGAAGCAATTTGAACTTACAGAGGAAATCAATAGCTAGATGACCATCGCACAATCGAACAGATTGTCGATTGATGAAATTACGTCCAGATGGAAGTCCAAAGTTAAATCCCAGTGCCGCAACTGATCCACCAGTGTTGGAATTGGAGCAACCAAAGCTGAAAATGACTGGATTTCTATTGCAAAGAGATTGAAAAAGGGGCATAGATAACACTAGAGAAGTGAAGAGAGTCAAAGACACAGAGCCCTGAACTGCAGCAATCATTCTCTTTAACCCTAAATTCTTGCTCAGCTCACTGAAGATATCTCATATAAAGAGAGAATAAGAGAAGAGATGATTCCTCCAACAACCCACATATTATGCTTGTGAATATTGTCAGGATTCACTAACAAGCAGTTTGTCATATCATTTGAATTCAGGTCATAGCTCTGCATGGGAAGCAAAAGAGTGGATCCACCTTAACTCATGCCCAGACCTTGCATGCCAATGAAAAAGTAAAATTAAGGATGAATGAAGCAACCCACACAGAGACCAAATGTTGTTATTCAAAAGATAAATAATAAGATTGACAGTTCAGACGATTTCTCAGATGCAGACCGGCTTTGCCAAATGACACCAGACGGTAAATTTTAGATAGTAATTTTTCTGCTGTTATAATATTGGCAACTTCAGTGTAGTGAACTCCATCCCAACTTTTGTATTTTGATGGATCATCACAGCATTTGTACCCAGGCTTGCCATGAGTAATTCTGGGAGGGGTATTGTATGATCGTCCTCCGTAACCATTACAGGATTCTCGGAACCTGTAAATAAGTTAAAAAAAAAAGGCGTATCGAGTGCCGAAACTCCCACATTGTGGGGTCTGGGAAATGGAATATCTGGACAACCTTCCCCTTGTTTTTTTTTTTTTTTGCAAGGAGGCTGATAAAAACCCAGGACCTCCAGAATACAACGGAAAGATTTCACCATTGCGCTAGACATCCTTCAAATAAGTAGCATCACATTTAAAAATTTTTTGACATAGTCTAAAAAATTATATTGGGACAAAAGCTGCTTAGTATCCATGACGAGGCATTTTTGTGACTATGGAGATCCTAGGATTCAAGAATTACCATATTTGGTGGCATTGGCAATGAGATCATATCTGATGGTAAACACATCAACATAGATGATAGTGACATTTTTCAACTCAACTCTTAGTTCATCACATATCAAGTGCAGTTTCTCATCAAAAGCCTTTGCTCCACATTGAGGGTCTGAAGACACCCATATTGATCAAGATCACTAGTATTTATACTAGTTATTGCAAGCTTCATAAGCAAGCAACCGAATCGCCCAGAGTAATGCACCCAAAGTTCAGCCCACCAGGTTTGGATATGCCATAGATGTAAAACATAAAGAGTGTAAAACATACCCAGTATGACATTTCTGATTTCGTAACCATCCAAAAATGTAGTATGTCCTAATGCATGAATGAAGGTTCACCAGAACAGCATATTTTATTTCCTCAATGTACGTTGGTGTGTTTTTAACGGAGAAGCTGAAGAATGAACAACATCTTCTGTATAATGAAAACCATCCCAGCTTACGAGGCATTTTTGTGACTATGGAGATCCTAGGATTCAAGAATTACCATATTTGGTGGCATTGGCAATGAGATCATATCTGATGGTAAACACATCAACATAGATGATAGTGACATTTTTCAATTCAATTCTTAGTTCATCACATATCAAGTGCAGTTTCTCATCAAAAACCTTTGCTCCACATTGAGGGTCTGAAGACACCCATATTGATCAAGATCACTAGTATTTATACTAGTTATTGCAAGCTTCATAAGCAAGCAACCGAATTGCCCAGATTAATGCACCCAAAGTTCAGCCCACAATGTTTGGATATGCCATAAATGTAAAACATAACCAGTATGACATTTCTGATTTTGTAACCATCCAAAAATATAGTATGTCCTAATGCATGAATGAAGGCTCACCAGAACAGCATGTTTTATTTCCTCAATGTACGTTGGTGTGTTTTTAACGGAGAAACTGAAGAATGAACAACATCTTCTGTATAATGAAAACCATCCCAGCTTACGTATTTTTCATCTTCCTTACAAACTGTAAAACTGGTAAAACCACATGTAATGTTTGGGTTGAAATTATAAGGTGGCCCTCCGTAACTACAGCAAGCCATCAGTGGACTCCTGAAACAGTTAATACTAACATTGAACAAAATTTAAACGCTCGATAGATGTATGTATGCATAATGTGGACAATTAGGAATTCTGAAATGGGGTCTCACCATATACAGAAGAGTTGGCAATTAGGTCATATTTGATAGAATAAACACAAACGTATGCTATAGTTGCATTCCCCATTTCAGATCAAAGTTCATCACATAGAGCACTTAACTTTTGCAATGTCATTGAGCTGCTGAAGGCACCCAAATTGATCATATTCACTCGCATTCCTGTTCGTTGCAATAGTAAGTTTTTGAGGTAAACAACGTAATGGCCCAGTATTATGTACCCAAAAGTTCTTCCCACCATGCGCATATAAGGTCGGCACATGAAACAACACCACCAGAAAAATTTGTGGTTAAGAGCTACAAGTCTTTGGACTGACTAAAGGACCAGAAAAAAAGGTAAAAGAAAAGAAAATTATGAATTGTAGTAAAACAACAGTAACTCACCCAAATAGCAATTTTTATTTGATTGATAAAAGATGGAATTCATTCAATTATTTGTGCATAAGATAGGTAAGTAAATGCTGCAGCAAGATCATTCCAGCCAATGTCAATTACATAAACTGCATTCTTGAAGTCCTCTCCAACCAATTTGGTAGATCCTGTATTCAAAATTTGGTGCATCAATGTGGAACAAGATGATTCGAAAAACAATGTATCACAATGGGTTGGATACAATACCTTTTGGTATTAGATTGAAAGTGGGAGTTTGAAAACGAACAAACTCAAGTACCTGAACATCCAAACTAAAGGAACATGTTTGGGTGGCGTTGCTGAACAACTTATGGCAAAATTAGCTTCATTTGTAAAGTCTGGCTCCAAGGATTCCAAATATGGCATAAGAGAGCTAGCATTCAAACTTTTGCACCAGCAAAAACAGCAAGAAGAACCAGAGAATCTTATTTAGATTTTCATTTCATGCAACACTGTTCTTTTTCTAAGACAACATTACATTCTCAAGAGGAAAATACACTCAAAATTAATGATTCTATTTTGGGGGGACAGTGCGAGATAATTAACTTAAAATTTGTCCAAGCTAAACACAAGATTCATGACCAGTCCTGGTTCCATTGATATAGAGTACTAAAAGAAGGAAAATTTTCTTGCCTCTGCCACATTTGGATACCATTCTTCGCAAATCTGAAGTACTTATGAACCAAAAAACTACACAAACTACTTTTTGTACTCGATGAATAATTTCCATCTGCAGTATCCAACTAAGAATAAAAGTGGGTAAGGCACACAAACTAGATTGCAATGAATCTGTGAGCACAATGTTTACTAGCTTCAGAGGTAAAATCTAAAGCATTCATCACCGCCAGAAGCTGCCATACTAGCTAAGTGCTTCTCATTAATAACAAAAGAGATACAACAACAACAACCTAGGCCAACAAAAGAGAACAGATAAAAAGAAATTGAGAGGCTTATATACTAAAATATGAATCGTACAGCAGTCTTTGCTACCATATGAAAGACCAATCTTTTCATAACAACTTCTATAAACAAAAAGCATTCATTGTTGAAAAGCAAGGGCTTGGTTTTAACTTACAAAGGAAATCAATCACTATACAACCATCACATGATCCATTTGCTGTTTATATGGGATGAGCTCACTGGGAACATCAAAGCATGTAGCACCTCAATTAAAAAGAGAAAAAGAGATCAATTATTTTCCGATGATGAAAAGTATATAATCAAATACATGTAGTTCTCAAACTGAATCTCATAGTTCACATAAAATATATATATATATATATATATATTTTACGACAATAGAAATAGTATAATCAATATTTGCAGTTCTCAAAAATGATAATTTCATTAAATTGAATCAAATAGCTCACATAAAGGAAAATTCAATACTTATGACAAAATTAAATTTCGAAACTCAATAAATTAGTTATATTTAGCGAAACCTTTAATCTTTCAAGGCCCCATCTCTCTCTCTCTCTCTCTCTCTCTCTCTCTCTCACACACACACACACACACACACAAAAATTAATTAATACAACCAAATGTTCTATGACGTGTGCAAAATTTAGGTTTGAAGCTTACGAGGCAAGCAAGAGATCATACCCCCAAATTCCAATCACATAAAGAGCACTGGAAACCCATCTGCATTGCTAAAGAATTCTCTGTGATGCTTTAGCAGAGTAGTTAGTCTTAAAGCAAGAGAACACCAACAGTAAATAGAGTGCACGGCTCTGCATGAAGGCCACCTTATGATATGAGTTCAAGTGGACACTTTTGAGAATCCAAGACAGAAGGGACAAAATAGGGAAACATGGCCACCCCACTCATTGCAAAGTTCACTCCACTTGTGAAATTAGGTGCCGATGCATCCAAGTACAGTCACCAATAACTCAACTAACCTGGCCAGAGAACAAAGATATTCAAATGATGTCAGAAAAATGTTTATATTCCACTTGTTTCAGTTTCTTAGAAAAAGCATACACAGGAAAGGGAATTCGCTTCTAAACACCAGAGTCAATTCAAAGGGAATTAACACAGGGAAAACCGTCAACATATATGGCCTATGTTTTAAATTGACATAGTCTCTCAACATTAATCATCTAAACAGGCAGATGTCCTTTTTCCTGCACTTATGTTGATCCTAGAGTGACATGTTAACAGAGTTATGATCAGTCAAGAAATTAGACTACTTCATAGGATAAGCAACACAACTTACAAGCATATTTCAATGGGTTAGCAAAAGCATTTGGCCTAAACAATGAACCACAGCCTTAATAGGGAAAAAATAAATAAATAACAACCGAAAATGGTTAAGAAGGCTACAAAGATTATATCATTACACCTTAAGATTGGTTTTATATGTCATCTTCCACTTCCACAGATACATGCAAAAGAAAGCTAGAAGAGCAAAAAGCAAAACAGTTGCTGAAGATTACACTGAGAAGAGAAATCCTCTTAACTATTTTCGAGAAATCCTCTTAATCAGAAGACCTCTATCTCCCAATCCTCCATGGCAGGCAGGCTGATAGATGGTCCAGTGCCAGAGAGTGGTCCTCCAGTGTCCCACGGAAATCGAGGGGCCTCCCCTGGATGGAAATGAAAAGGTCAGACATGCTCAAAAGCACAAATGCCATAGACGAAGAATTAAGCGATGAGAGGGTTTCTTGAGCTATGTTCTTGCTTATCCATACTTAGCTCTGTTGTGAATTTAATGGCATGACCTTTTGTTAAGTCATTATGGCTACATCATGATCTTACTTTAGACAATACACCATTATGGAGATGAACTGCAGATCTGTTTCCATCTGGAAAAATAAACTAAAGATCAAATAACACCATATAGAGTTACTCGACTTCAGTTTAAGTATACTTTGCCACATGCTAACGGCTGCTGTTTCAAGAAACAGTTTTGCTTTACCTACTTTCAGTTTCAGATGCACCTTGTTTCCTAATGCTTCTAGTAAGACCAGACCTGCAACTGATAATCACAAAATGTAAACAAACCGACTTTAGAAGGCAATAGGGAGAAGTGGAACTATATATCCTGCTCATCAATTTGCAATGAATTTAAAACAAAATCCTGTGGCGCTTTTCATTTCCCAAGCCTGATATATTTCCATTTATGAGGCATGAACATGGACTCAAGTTATCGGGGATGACACCACGCAGATAGAGGAACATGGCAAATTGTACTTCACACAATTATAAGCTACAAAATATTGTGTTTCATGTCATGGAGTAAAAACTGTGTCTGTGTTCTAACTAGAAGTGTTCATGCAACACTAATTTCCATCAAATGTGTGGTAAAAATATAAAAAGGGATAAATCATAATCCTGTACTTGGACTATATTGACATTGTAGGTGGGCCCCGCACACAGACAGAAGATTACAAGGATCTCCCGAAAAAATCCTCAAATTGATTTCACACATGAAACCACAGGCCCATTGTTCTGCTCTGATTCTCCTGGTTTTAACAAAAATTTCACAGACAATTCTAAAGTACTGCTTTACCACTGCTCTACTCTTAACATAAATCTCAATATTCGAAAGCATATCAATATGACTTCACCTTAACAAAATGGTATTATTATTATAAATTTATTTTTAAAAAATCTATATTTAGTTTGCTTAAATGGAATAACCAATTTTCCATATAATCAATTTTTATAAGAGTATCATATATTGCCAACAATTTTGAGGTAAACAACCTAGAGGCCCTGTATTGTGTATCCGAAAGGTCTTCCCACCATGTTGATATATGCTCAGCATATGAATCGAAAAAAATAAAACACATCCTAGAAAAATTTTACAGTAATAGCTAATCATATACTTCTTTTTCCGGGTGACTAGACTAACGAAGCATTGGAAAAAATAAATAAATAAATAGAAGAACAAAAATATCAAGAATTGTTATAGAAACAATGGTAACTCACCCGAATAGCAAATATAATTTCATCAATAAAGGATGGAATTCTTTCAATTATTTGTGCATAAGATAGGTAAGTAAATGCTGCAGAAATATCATTCTGGCCAATGTCAAATACATAAATTGCATCCTTGAGGCCTTCATCTCCAAATAAGTTTGCATATCCGGTATGCAGAAGTTGGGACCTCATTGTAGCGCAACATGACTTGGAAAAAAAATGTTTCATTAGATTAGATATTATACCTTTCGATTTAATATTATAACTTTCAATATAAGATCAAGGGAGCGAGTTTGAAAACGAACAAACTGGAGTACTTGAACATCCAGATTAAAAGGAACATGTTTCGGTATACCACTTATTGCAAAATTAGCTCCGTTTGTAAAGTTTGACTCCAGGGATTCTAAATATGGTGTCAAATAGCTAGTATGCAAAACTTCACCTGCATGAAACAACAACGAGAATAAAAGAATCTTATAGGGATTGTCAATTTGTGGAGCATAATATTTTTTTAAAGCAACATATATTCAAATAGCTACCATTGAAGCTTTCAACCACAAGAAACAACATGTAGGAAATCTTATCTAGTTTGTCAGTTTTCACAACATCATATATTTCTGAGACAACATATTGCAACCTTAGAGTATACATACCCACGAAACAATGATTGAGGTGTGGGTAGATGGTGAAAGATAAGTAATCTGAAAATTTCCCTAGTACAAGAGATTCAGGACCGGTACTGATGCCATGCTGTCGCGTCCAAGACAGAAAGTAACATTTTCTTGCCTATGTTACAATTGATAACATTTTTATAGGTGGAAGTGCTTACGAACCAAAAACTGCATTCAACAAATTTTGCAAGTCATGCTGAGCAATTTTTGATTCTGGTATCTATCCATGATCTATGCTAAATAAAGAAATTCACTACGCAATGGACCATTGTTGCAGAAGTCATTTTTTGAGCATATGTAAAATAAGAGTTTTCAAAAGTATGAAACGCAGAGGGAAAAAGAGATGTCTGTCAGAGGAAAAAGAAAAGAAAGAAAAAGAAATTGAATCTGAAAAGTTCACAATAGTTGTTTTCAATAGATAGCACATTGGTCACTGCCCATGTTTTTAGAATGTAGCTACCACATCAAAAAAGTAATCTTTGGTACCATAAGTGGCGAACTAAGGAAGCAAGTTGAACTCGCAAAGGAAATCAATAACTTGACGACCGTCGCACAATTGAACATATGGTTCATTGACGAAACTACATATAGATGGAAGTCCAAAGTTGAATCCAAGTGCCGCAACCGATCCATCAGTGTCTGAAAAGTTCACATTAGTTATTTTTAAACGACAGCACAGTGATCACTGGCCATGTTTTTAGAATGTAGCTACCACATCAAAAAAGTAATCTTTGGTACCATAAGTGGCAAACTAAGGAAGCAGTTTGAACTTACAGAGGAAATCAATAACTAGAGGACCGTCGCACAATTGAAGAGATGGTTGATTGATGAAACTATGTCCAGATGGAAGTCCAAAGTTGAATCCCAGTGCCGCAACCGATCCACCAGTGTCAGACTTGGGAGTCACTAAAGTTGAAGGTGACTGGATTTTTATTGAAAAGAGGATGAACAAAAAAGGGACATAGACAAAGAATCACAAAAGAAGTGAAGAGTGTCAAAGACAGAGAGCCCTCAACTGCAGATATCATTCTCTTTAACCCTAAATTCTTACTCAGCTCACTGAAGATATTACATATAAAGAGAGAATAAGAGAAGAGACGATTCCTCCAACAACTCACATATTGTGCTTGTGAATATTAGTTGTCAGGATTCATTAACAAGCAGTTTGTTCTATTCTTTGAATTCAGGTCATAACTCTGAATGTGAAGCAAAAAAGTGGATCCACCTTAATTCATGTCCGGACCTCGCATACCAATGAAAAAGTAAAACTAAGGATGAATGAAGCGACTGAGACAGAGACCAAATGTTGTTATTCGAAAGATCAACAACAAGATTGAAAATTCAGACAATTTCTCAGATGCAGACCGGGTTTGCCAAATAACACTAGTCTCACTTAACGGAAGTTTTAGCCTGAGGACCTTTCACAAAAGAAATTGAATTTAAGACAAGGGGTTCAGTGAATTATAGATAGTAATTTTTCTGCTGTTATAATATTGACAGATTCAGTGTAGTGAACTCCATCCCAACTTGTGTATTTTTGATGGATCCTCACAGTGATTGTATCCAGGCTTGCCACAAGTGATTCTAGGATGGGTACTGTACGGTCGTCCTCCATAGCCACAGCATCCCATTAGAGGATTATCGAAACCTGTAAATAAGTAAGTAGCATCACATTTGAAAAATTTTTGACACCCAGTCCAAAAAATTATATTGGGACAAAAGTTTCTTAGTATCCATGATGAGGCATTTTTGTAACTATGGAGATCCTAGAATTCAAGACTTACTATATTTGGTGGCATTGGCAATGAGATCATATCTGATGGTAAACATATCAACATAGATAATAATGGCATTTTTCAATTCAACTCTTAGTTCATCACACATTAAGTGCAGTTTCTCATTAAAAGACTTTGCTCCGCATTGAGGGACTGAAGACACCCATGTTGATCAAGATCACTTGTATTTTTACAAGTTATTGCAAGTTTCATAGGCAGGCAGCCCAGTGGCCCAGAGTTATGCACCCAGAAGTTATGCCCCCCATGTACGGATATATTCTGCCATAAATGTAAAGCATAAGGAGTGTCAAACATACCCAGTATGACATATTTGATGTTGTAACTGTCCAAAAATATAGGGTGTCCTAATGCATGAATGAAGGCTCACCAGAATAGCATATATTATTTCCTCAATGTAAGTTGGTATATTTTTAACGATGTGTGAATACAAAAGGTTGAAGAAATCACGGGCAAGATCATTTTCTCCTGTGTCCAATATATAAAGTGCATTCTGAGAATTTTCTTTTCTTTTTTATTAGCAACAAAGAACAATTTGGTTATGAAATTGTAACTTGCAGCCATACCTGCTGATCTAAGTTTGAGAGAGCGATCTTGAAAGCAGAGAAACTGAAGAATTTGAACATACAAATTGAAGTTTGCATATCTTGGCATTGTGGATTAACTACTTACCGCAAAATTTTCTCCACTTGAGAAATTTGGCCTCAAGGACTCTAGGTAAGGGGTAAAATCACTTATATTCAAGCTTTCACCTGAAACCATCCCAGGAAATTTCTTCAAGATCAAGGGGATAGAAAAGCATAATTTTAAAACCTGATAAAAGGAAAAGGTTCAAGATATCTCCAGAGTCTGAGAGAGAGACTAGATCACGAGCTGACCATCACAAAATCGGCCCACAGAATGGTGGAAGAATGTCATCCCACTGGGTGGCCTAGTGATTAGCCCTGTCCCTGCCTCATAAGCACCTGTGTCAGAGTTTGAATCACCAAACACAAAAATGGTTAGTTCTTGGTCACATGGAGAATCAACACACAGGAAAAAAGAGAGGCATAGGAACAAAAACACAAGAAACCATTGCATCAGATCAAGAAAACCAAAGTGATAAGAAACCATCAGATCAAGAAACCATTGCATCAGATCAAGAAACCATTGATCAAGAAAACCATTGCAAGAAACCTAACGTACCCATCTCTTTTAAGGACATGTGTTGATGTTCAGGATGTATTCACTTAATGCATCAGATCAAGAAACAAAGTGGTAAATCATCACCGAAACCATTGCAAGTCAATACAAGAGAAGAAAGAAACAAGAATAGGAAGATGACAAAATCACATGTAAAATTACATGTGCAGCAAAAAATTGGAGCACCTCTTTCACAAGATTAAAGAAAGTCATTTTTACGTTTTGCAATGTCTTCTCTGCTTCCAATGCGGATTTCTTGTCTTTCTCCTATTCCTATGGTTAGCCCAAAAAAAAGGTTTAAAAGTCAGTATTAATTGAAGAGGAAATGAAAAATGAGAAGAGAACATCACATAAAGCATTTAACACTGAGCAAGAAATTGGGGTTCATAGATGCAAAGTCTTGCACTGCAAAATCCCTCACTTCTCTTCAAGCTTGAAGATTGGTCTTGTAAGAAGGCCAGATATATACAAGAAAGAGACATATCGGATCAGATCAACATTATATACAACCACATTGTCGGCAAATTAAGTCCCTCTGCGTAAGAGATCACACTTGTTTCTGATATATCCCGAACAGGATTCTTAGGGTTTGATCATGAGAAGATAGAAAAAGGACGAACGCAAGAAACTGTGAGAAAGAGAGAGAGAGAGAGAGAGGAGCTTCGTGAGGAAGACGAACAAGTAACCGTTGCTTTGTAGAAGACGCGGAGGCGATATAGAGCCGTTCAATAGAAATTTGAGTTTCACCGACAGCTGTCCCTTGAAAACAGAGCCACAGACGGTTAAAATGGAGTTCTCGGGGAGTAATTAATCGGATACAGCTGAGGAGCATTATTGTATTGATGCCCCTGCAAAATTATTCAAACTTTAATTATCTTAAAAATAATTTAATTAATATTAATTATGTTAATATAAATGTGCATAAAAATAGCAAGTAATAATTCTATGATTTTTTTAATAATAAATTTATATTATTAGTAGATATAAAAATTTATATTATATAAAAATAAAAATATATTCATTTTAATTTTGACAATTTTAATATTTTATAAAAAAAAATCGCATAAAGATGTTTTTCTTTGACAATTTTAATTTTTAATATATTATCCAAACGATGTCAAACCATGATCCAAATTCAACCAAGTCCACTTGCCTAATGATCAAACCAACCAGGCATTTCCCAAGATGTTTTTGCCGCTAGCCGTCTTCTTGTCACAGCTCACGTTGTCTCTGCCAAACATACCCTTTATTCACTCAAATTCAGCACCCGGATATTTTATTCATGCACACTTTGTTATAAAGGCCTAGGCCTCATCACAAACTTCGCACCCCACTTGACTTTAACATCATCCATTTTACCTTAACCTCCTCGATCAAGGCCTTTTACCCATTGAGCACACAATTTGCTCTAACACCCTCCATGCCCCATCATATGAAACTGTAACGTTGATTAAGTCTGAATTTTTATGTTTATTTTAAATAGACTAATTGAAAATTTTTATATACGTAAAAATATGAGAAAATAATTAATAGAAATATGAAATTCTGCGTTTGAGGTTGTTCAGATGATTCATCAAATATTTGATCAGCGGATGTTTTAAATCTTAGCTGATCGGTTAATAGAGTATTGGCTTGTTCGGTAGAGACTGCTCCTAGGAGATTGTTATCTCTAGACCATTTATTTATTTCTATCGTTCGATATATTATCATCGGTTATAATTGAATTTCCGATCGATACCTATCTACCAGTGACTTTTCCATATTTCTCAATATTCCTAGCATTTGACACTTTCATAGACCCATCGGTAACCATCAGTTATTTACCAATTAAGAACCTCTATCGATATTTTACTCCATTCCTTCTATCATAATATTTATTCGGCTCAAGATGTTTACTTTACCAATTTTCAAAGTTCTCATTCGGCATACTAGATTGCTATTTAAACTGATCGATTATTTTGTCACTGATCGGTAACGTGTACCATCGGTAAAATGAGGTTTGTGAATTTCATTTTTTTCGCCTATCGACAATCTTTTTTACGGTTCGGTATAAGGCATTTCTATTTCTTTTACTGTTCGGTGTACATCCCATATTTTTATTTGTTTCTTCGGTGCTCTCTTTGATTATCACATACATATTCGGTCACTATGTACCCAATTGACTGAACACTTACTTTTCATTTTTACTGAACACCCAATGTTTATCTTACCGAATACTAAATAAATTTTCCATTCTCGATCGGTAATTCATTTTCATTGATCATTCGGTGATCTTAGTTTGTTGATGATTATTTCAACCGACCGCCCAATCCAATCGGCACATATACATACATATTTATTTACTTGTTTATTTATTTATTTATTTTCTTCATTTTCTTTTCATCGGTTGAGTCCATCGGTTGGTACAGTATCCTTTATATTATTTCCCTCCTCCGATCAAACAGTGCACCTACCTTTTTATTTTTATTTTTGCTTCTTGTTAAATTTACATTTTCTTTCGGTACCGAATAACTTGCCCCTTATCTCACAAATGCACTTGACCGAACAGCTTTTCCTTGAATTCACATATGCTGTTGATCGAACAGTGTGTTCTTCGGACAGCTTGTTCTTCAAACATAACCGAACAGCCCTTATCGAAGGGCCCTTCTCTTCTTTGATGAACAGTCCTCTTGTTTTCCTTCGGCACCCTCGTTCGGCACGTGGGTGTAATTCAAATCAACTTAAATTTTGCACACCCAATTTTTCAATGAACAGCGTCATTTGACCAAATATGACCAGACAGCCTGTTTCTTCATAGATGCATCTCCATCGGACTGCTTTCTCTCAATTTTATTGACCAGACACATGCATCCCGAACGGCTGCCACATACACACTTCAAACTCCAAAATGAAATTGCTTCGCCGTGTGTGTCATGGAGAATTGAACCTTTGACTTTTCAACCATCCAAAAAGTTTATGCCCACTAAACCACTTTAACACCGCTGGTATGGTATGCAAAATCTTTATTATATTCTATAATTTTGGAATGCTACTAATATGTCTCTATATGTGGATATAACCTTTCAATGGGACACACTTTTCTTTCGCATTGTGTTTGAACAATTTGTCTACTCTTGTTCGGTAGTCGATGAGTATTGATCCAATCCAATCACCGATCACTCTTACTCAACAAATAATTTTTTTTAAATATTTAAATTCATTATATTGAATACCTAATTATCAAAAATGGATATATTGGGAGCTTAGGTAAGCTGAGAGAGAAATGGACAATTAAGTAAATGAGAGAAATGAATTGTAAATAAAAAGTAGTGGGAGAGATTTTAGATACGACGAAAGTCAAACTTCATTTTATCTCCTTCTTCCTTCTTCCTTCTTCCTCTTGGTTCACATTTTTTTTTCACTTTCTTTTCTTATTTTATCCAAGGATCAATCCAAATATCATCAAAACTCATGCTCTAAAGGTTCCAAAACTTATAACCTAATCTCTAGAAGGTTAACCTTGGTGAAAAATTGGAATGATTCTAGTGAGAGAAAACTTAGGGTTTGATCGTAATTTGGTTTGAGACGAAATTGAAAACTAAAAGTCTAAGTAATATTTTATTTTCAACTTGGGTCTATTTTCCTCTTTTATGGTTTTAGAGTTAATGTTAAAATTTGATGAAATAGATTTGGTGGATTTTGAGCCATCGTAAATAAGAGAAAGATTGGGTATTGAATGTTAGGGTTTCTGGATTCACTTGAAAATAGAGATTTATGATTTTTTTACATGATAATGTCCTTAGGAGCTGGACGGACCGATCATGGTAAGACTATTACCGTAGAGGAATTTGAGAATGACTACCCTCCCTGTCACTGTGAGTGGACGAACTGTTGTGTTTTGAATGAGAAAATGATTTTTATAAATTCTTTTATAAATGATTTTTAAATGATTTTCTGTAATTATTTGTATTTGTGGGATGTTTCAAAAATATGATTTTGAATTCACTTGCATCCATTGTATTTGTGAATAAATATGTGCAATTGTTGTTGTGAATTGCATTTATGAATATTGTGATATGGTTTGGTAACCATTTGCTGAATTTATGGCACATTGGAACATGTTTGAATATTGTGAAATGAAAGTGCTAGTGATGGTAAATGGCTATAGTCATTCTCCCTACGGAGCAACCCGACGGGGTGACGTGGTTGAGAGTTTGTTTGGCAAGGGAGGTAGACGCAGCTTCTTGCGTCCCCGTCGTATTATTCGGATAGCACCCCGGTGAGGTACGAGTTAACGTCAAGAAAGAGAGACTTAGTCTTTTGAAAAGAAATGATTGAAAATCTTTTGACGGACTTCCATCCACGTTCGGCCAAAAGTTGGGCAGGAGTGTTTTCTTTAGATAGATCCCATGATTTATGGAAAATATGAAACTTGTGGATGCATATGTTTTTATAATGAGTTGAATCGTATGATACTATTTATGAAATGATGAATTGATTGGAAATTGTGGTTTTGACATTCACACATGCACCATTCATTTATTGTCATAACATGCCATTGCACTCCACTTACTGGGTATTTCATACTCACCCCTCCCTCTTCATTTTTACAGAGGAATGTCAGCTATTTCACGAAATCGTTTAGAGCCAGACTTATTGAGAAGACCTTTGGCTGAGACTCCTTTTGGTATAGATCTTACTATTGTTATTGAGGTACTAATAGATTGACCCATGAAGAGCATTTTGTATAAAAATCTATTTAAATATTTTTGAAATTCTATATTTCGACTGTCATTTGGATTTGGCTATGTATAAATTTTTTTTGGGAACCCTTAATTTCCTTTTTATGAAATTTTCTTGGAAACTATTGCTGATTTTAATTTTTATCTCTAAAGAGGGAATTGTGTTCTGATTGATTGGTGGTATTCGATGGCCGGGATGGCCTATGGTTTTATTTGGTATTCTGAATACCTTGCGATGCCTTAGAACACGGGATGAGATTCACACGTGTTCAAGGTAGCCCGTCGGTTGTCACGTGTTCGGACCTGCGGATCAGGGCGTGACAGAAACACTTGTCAGATAAGCCAGCACATCTCTTGTGAACTCTCTTGGGGTGTAGCGATTGACGACAATGAAGCAACCATTGCTTTGTAGAAGAAAGAAGACATAGGTGTTACATGGCCGTTTGAATAAAGGGTAATATATTAATTTAGTTAAACCGATGTAGACGGCTGTCACTTGAAAGCAGAAGCTACAAACGTTTAAATTTGAATTGAAGACATTACTTGTCAGATCTTTAAACTTTATAGGAATTCATAAATTAATTTTTAAATTTTAAAATGTAATGATTGAATCTTTATATTTTAAAAATGATAATATTATTAGGGACTATTTGGCATTGTTTTAAAAAAGCTACTTATAATCACTTAATGCTTATAAGTAGGTTTTTAACTTATAAACTCATTTTAACTTTTTTTAAAAAATAAATTGTTATTTGTTTGAATAAACGTTATTTAAAAATAGTTAACTATTTGATAAAATAACTACTTATAAACTATATAAAATAGATAAAAGACCATAGTGGGTATAATATACTTTTACATAATTATGCAATGCATATTTTAAAAGTGAACAGTATTATAATTTAAATGACAGGAAAAAAAATTAAAACAATTCAGTTAAAAACGGATAAATGAAATAAATAATTTTTAGATTTATTTTTGTAAATAAAAATATATAATTTAAATTAACATGATTTACAATAGAGTTCATAATCATAAATATATTGTAAAAGTCGGAGCCAAAAATGTTAGAATGATGAGAGATGTATTACAGAAAAATAGATAAATTGACATATTGATATTTCTTAAAATTAGTGAAACTCAATTATTATATGAGAATATAAAATTTGTGTCATAATTATAATTTTTATTAAAATATAAAGGGTAAAAATATATTTTTATTTGTTAAAATAATTTATTTTATTTGTGTTTAAAAGTATTAAAATAAAAAAACTGATAGAAACAGTTTATTATTTTTTTGATTTATAAACACTTTTTAACCTTATAATTATTTTTATAAATTTTAATTATCAAATAATTAAAATTTTAATTTTAACTTATAAACTAATTTAATCAATTTATAAATAATTTAAAATATCCGCTTAATCATTTTTCGTCAATAATGCCTAATTTATTATTAAATAATGAATTAACGATTGAGGTAGACTGATATTATTTTACATAACTTTTAATATTGCGTGAATTGCTCACGTATTAGTTAATACGTCAATATTTTATACAAACAGTATTATCATGTGAATATAATGCTAGCATGACATTACATGTCAGCAAAAACTAGGTTGAAAATTTTTTTTAAAAAAATCCTCCCTCTCTCCTCTCCCACGTCAACGCTCTCTCACTCTCTCTCTAAAAAAACACTCCTTATCTCTCACTAAAACCCATCAAAATCCACCACATAAAATAGGACAGCCAGTTTTTAGATGCAACCCAACAACATCGATCGTGCATTTTGGTTGAACGGCCATACTATTTTTTGAACAACCCATAAAAATTGTTCCCATCATCGCAACGATGTCGAAAATCAACAAGAAGAAATGAAGACATATCCAAAATTTTCTTTTTTGTCAAAGACATTTTGGCTTCTTTCGACCCAATTATCGGTGAGAGGCGTCACATCGTGACATTCATTCTGTTTTGTGATTCCCACCCAAATCCGATCAGAATGAGGTTTTAATTCGACCAATTGGTGAAAATAGGAATTGGGTATTGCTTAATTGGGGTTTCATTAATCAAGATACATTGGGAACAAATTTGGGAAGTTCATGATTTACCCCAAATTTGATCAGATTGAGGTTGTAATTCGTCCCAATTGGTGAAAATATGAAATGGGTTTTGCCCAATTTGGCAAGTTACTTCTTCGATCAAGAAATATTGAAACCCTAGAAATTGGCTTTGTGAGAAATGGGAGCGAAAACTCCTAAAGCTTTTCTTTGGGCATTGTGAGAAATTTAGTGTTTTTGGTGCAATTTGGCTTGTGTCATTGTTTTACATGTTGGGTAACACAGCAGTAGATTACTTCTGTTGTTCATTGGAGATGGTGGCATATATCTTGAAACTTCCTCTGACAGTAGCAGGGGTTACTCTACTTCCTCTTAGAAATGGAGCTCCTAATGTGTTTGGGAGCATTGCCGCTTTTATTGGGACAGATGCAGGGGAGGTTGGACTTAACAATGTGTTGGGTGGGGCAATGTTTGTTACGTGCATTCTTGTAGGTGTTGTTTCTTTGTGCGTGGCAGAGAAGGAGTGCAGGTTGATCAAAGAACATAGCCATCTCAAAGGGAGGGAGGGAGGGAGGGAGAGGGGGAGAGAGAGAGAAAGAAGAAGAGGAGGAATGAAAAGCTGTCTTTAAGGAAGAAAATTTTGGAGAGCGACGAGGAAGAAGGAAATGAAGAAGTTGATGAGCATCTTCCCCAAAGAAAAGGAAGAAGAAAAGGAGAGCAAATTGAAATAGGTGGGTTTTGACTATGATGAGCATCTTTATGAGGTTTTCTGATTTTCAATTGGGTTTAAAGATTCATACCCTTGCTGTGAGGGTGGCTTTTGACTATGATGACTATGTGAAGACCAATTTGATTGCTTTGTATGCGCCGTGTGGGTCTTTTGAGGAGGCATATAAGCTGTTCGATGATATTACTGATAAAAAATGTGATTTCTTGGACAACGATTATTGTAACCAAAAACACAGGGAGAGAGAGAGGGGTGTTTTTTATGGGTTTTGAAGATGGGAAGATTTTGAAGTTGGGTTTTAGGTAGTGGATTTTGATGAGTTTTGGAAAGAGAAAGAGGAGTGTTTTTTGAGAGAGAGAGAGAGAGAGAGAGAGTTTAGCAAAAGAGCAGTGAAGTGACAAAGGGGGAGGAGAGAAGAGGGGGGAGGGGAAAGGATGGGGTTTTTTTTTTTTTTTTTTTTTAAGTGAGTGGAGAGAGAGAGAGAGAGGAGGAGGAGAGGATTTTTTTTTTTCAACATTGTTTTTGTTGACGTGTCATGTCACGTGGTAACATTGTTTGTGCATAGTATTGATACGCCAGAACGTGGGAAGGTTCGTGAGATAGTATCAATCCACTTTAGTCGTCAATTCGATATTTAATAACCAATGTGATCCATTAATGACGAAAAGAATAATAGTATTATGATTTTTAAAACGTAAGAATTCAATTATTATATTTTAAAATTTAAGAATTAATTTATAAATTCGTTATAAAATTTAAAACTTGATAAATAATTTCCTTAATTTGAATTCTTGAGAGTACGATCGACAATTGGGTCGGGTCGGGCCAAGCCGAGCGATCCATTTTGAAGGGCCAAGTTTGGTTTATTTCGGTTCAGGTCGAGTTTGGACATGTTTTTAGATTCGTTTTAATTATGAGCCAAGCTTGGATATCGGTGAACTCAACCCGTTATAAACTTGACCCGTTTAGTTTTTTTAGTGAGATTTAAAATCAAATATTGTAGTATTTGAATGATAATCTTGATAATTTTAATATATTATTCTTAATATAATTTTTTATTTTCTCATAACATTATTATTTTTAATTTTTATAATAGTGTGTAATTCTTTATTTGAAATGGTTATATCTGTTTTGTATTTTATTTTAGATGATTTATGCGTTTTTATTTTGTTTTTATATTATAAAATATGTTAAAAATATAAAAAATGAAATTATATAAAAAAAATTGTTTCGGGTCTAGCCTTGCCCGAAATAAGTCCGAAACCCTTTTAATTTTTCGAGCATGACTCGAACCTTGATTTGTTGAGCTTTCTTAAGCCGACTCGGGCATGGGCCCATAAAAATTTAATCGGGCCGAGTCCGAGCTACGCAAAGCCCAATTACCACCCCTACTTGAGAGTTAAGTAATAATAGATAGACAGATACAGCTGGTATCACAAAATTATTCAAATTTTAGTTATTTTTAAAATAATTTAGTTAAAATTAATTATGTTGATATAAGAGTGCATAAAAATAGCGAAAAATGATTCTCCATTTTTTTCATAATAAAATTATATTATAAATGGATATAAAAAATTATATTCTATAAAAATAAAAAATATATACATTTAATTTTGACAATTTTAATATTTGAATTTTGAAAAATATGTTGAAATTTTGAAAATGCCAAACCAGAATCCAAATTCAACCAACAAAACCGACATTTTACATGAAGTTCTTGCCACTAGCCATGTTCTATAACACTAGCAGGCAGGCAACACCGTGCAAAAAATAGCTAAAAATAATTATAATTTATTAAGTTATTAATATATACATAATTAAAAAAATATTTTAAGGTTTCGATCATAAAAGATTTAAAAATCTAAATTTTAAATCTAAATTTTAAAATAATGCAATAGATAGATAACATCTTGAAAATCGAAAAAAATCTAAAATATATGCAAAAATGAAGAAAAAACCTTAAAAATATATTGTTGGACTGTGAAGCATGCAAATGAGAGGGAAAGAAAAATAAAATATTACTTTTTAAAGGGTTATACACTTGCGTGTATATTTTTTGGAACCACCAAGATATTAAAAAAAAAGAAACATATAATTTTATAATAATAAAAAAAAATGTTGTTTTTTGAATGAAGAAAAAAAGAAATATTGATTTTTAAGGAAAAAATTTAATCTAAAATTATAATATTTAATAATTTAATTGTAAAAAACTCATAAATATTAATATTTAATTTAAATTTTTTAGATATAAAAAATTTAAAATTAATTCTAAATTTTAAATATTTATATAATACAAATGATAATTTGAAATATCAAATATTTTAATATTAAAATTTATATATTTGATATTTAAGTTAAAAATAAATTGTAACACAAAATACTAAAATATTTTAAAAAATAAACTAAAACTATATTCAATAATTTAATTTAAGTAAAAGTATAAATATTAATATTTAATTTCAAAATCTATAAGAAAAATATTTAAATACTCAAATATTTATTTAACAATAAATATATTAAATTAGAATGATAAAAAAATATATAATATTAATATTTGTACAATATTTAAAAATAATTTAAGAAAATTTATAGATATTAATATTTAATTTAAAAATTTATAATAACAAAAACAATTAAATATTTAATTTAAATACTTAAATATTTATTCAATATTAAATATATTAAATTAAATGAAAAAAATATTTATATAATATTAATATTTAAAAAGGTAAGGAGCTTGATCACGGGTTTATGCGATCACGTGATTTGACGACCACACGTAACCGTACAAACCCCTTTTAAAATTTTATTTAGTTATATAGATATATAAAAAAAATACAATTGGAGTCCTAAAATAGAAAAGGGGACAAAAACGAACAAAAAAAGTGAAAAAAAAAAAGAAGAAAAGACTTGGTTAAAAAAAAGGAATTGGATTAAAAAATGACCTAGATTACAAAAAAAAAAAAAGAAGCAAAATCAATAAAAAAAGTGGACGAAAAAAAAGAAGAGAAATAGTGGGGTAACGTAAGTGGTCGTCACTCATGTGAATCCACAAAAATCTTTTAAATTTATATTTAGATAAATTAAAATACTAAAAAATATTTATATAATTTTAATATTTAAAAAGATAAGGAGTATGATCACGGATTTGTGAGCGGTCATGTGACTTGATGACCATACTTGACAGCACAAGTTTCTTTTAAAAATTTACTTAGATATATAGATATATAGAAAAAAAAAAGTGCAATCGGAGTTCTAAAATAAAAAAGAGGACAAAAACGAATGTAAAAAAAAGTAGAAAAAAAGAAAGGATTTGGTCAAAAAATAAGAATTGGATGGAAAAAAAATAAGAGTCGGATTGTAAAAAAAAAAAGATTCGGATTGAAAATAAAAAAAATCAATAATAACAATAACGACAACAATCTGAGTCTTATTCCCAAAATTTGAGGTTGATTGTTTGAGAGACAAATAAAAGATGATTAAAAAAAAGACTATACATATACTATCCAAATACATTTATAATACGTACAATGATAATTTAATTTACTTTAATTTTCTTACGTCATTTGTTCCTATTCGAAATCATCTCTTCGGTTAACTCCTTATCTGTCATATCTTTGCGAATACATTGCATCCAGATTTTTAATGATCTATTTCGTCGTTTTATTAAGTCTCCTATATTTAGCATCTCGATTCTCTTAACTGGGGCATTTTTGGATCTTTGTTGCACATGTCCAAACCACCTTAAGCGATACTTCCTCATCTTATCCACAATTGAGATCACTCATAATTTAATGCGTATCTCTTCATTTCTAATTCTATCTTTCCTAATTTTACCATACATCCACCTTAACATTCCCATTTCAGTTACAGTTATTTTCTGCTCTTATTTTTATTTAATGGCCCAACATTCGGTGTCATATAATAATACAGGTTTTACTGTTATTCTATAAAACTTCCCCTTCAAATAGAGTGTATCATGCGATCGCAAAGAACTCCAAATACTTTTCTCCATCTCATCCAACCTGCTTGAATCCTATGATTTACATCTCCATCTATATTACCGTCATTTTGAATAATAGACCCGAGATATCTAAAATATTCACTTTTTGAAATATCATGTCCTTCTAATCTAATTCTTTCTCCATCATTCTGATAACTATCACTGAATATGCATTCTATGTACTCCGTCTTAGATCTGCTCAATCTGAATTCTCTGAACTCTAGTGTATTTCTCTATAACTCTAATTTAGTATTAATATTCTCTTTAGTTTCATCTATCAATACTATATCATCTACAAAGAGTATGTATTATGAAATTTTATTTTTGATACTTTTTGTTATTTCATCTATCACTATTGCAAACAAAATTGGGTTTAATACTGATTCCTGGTAGAATCCAATATTTATTAAAAAGTTATGACTTACTCCACGCAAGTTCTTACATTGGTAACGACTCTATCATACATATCTTTAATAAGATTGATGTAACTTATAGAAATTCTCTTTTTCATTAATGTCCACCATAATATATCTTTTGGTATTCTACCATACGCTTTTTTTAACTCTTTGAATACCGTATATAAATTTCTTTTCTGTATTCTAAATATCTCCATCAGATTTCTTAGTAAGTGGATTGTTTCGATAATAGATCTTGCTAACATAAATCTAAATTGATTTTGAATCACGTTTATCTCTAGTTTTAATCTATGCTCAATCACGCTTTCACACAACCTTATAGTATGACTTATAAGTTTAATTTCTCTATAATTAGAGCTGTCATGTATATCCTTTTTATTCTTATATAATGGTATAAATGTACTCTCTCTCTATACTTTGGGCATCTTTTTGGTTTGCCAAATTTTGTAAAAAAACTTTGTTAACATTGTTATCCCAACCTTCCCAAGCATTTTCATACTTCAATGGGAATGTCATCGGATTCTAAGATTTTATTATTTTTCATTCTCTTTAAAACTTCCTCTACTTCATAAGAACAAATCTTATGTTTGAATTCCTTATTAATCTTTTCTACAGGTATTATGATATTATCAATGTCTTTTGTACCCTCCACATTGAACAGATTATCAAAATAATCTCTCAAATACTTTCTTATATCCTCATCCCTCACAAATATACTATTAGTTTCACTCTTAATACACATAATACTATTTAAATATTTTTCATTTCTTTCCTTAATTTGGCAATTCTGTAAATTTTCTTCTCTCCATTTTTTATTTGTAATTTCTTATATAATTCATTATACACCTTATTTTTTTATTTTTGGATAATTTTTTTCACTTTTTTCTTCGCATTTTTGTATAATTTAAATGTCTAATTATTTTTCATATTTTTAAGATTTCTATAACACTCCCATTTTGTTCTTATAGCAATTTGGACTTTCTTATTCCATCACCATGACTCCTTACCTATTGGAACCCGCCATCTAGATACACCTAGAACTTTCATGCTTATATTTTTAATATTATTAGATATTTTTATCTACATAGTTTCTGAATCATCATTAGTCGACTAAGTTGATTCCTGCATTAATTTTTCTTTAAAAATTGTTACTTTTTCTTCCTTCAATTTCTATCACTTAATTCTTGACTCTACCAACGAGCGATATTCATTTTGCATTTTAAGCACATGCACATTTACAACTAAACGTTTATGTTGAGTTGTTACATTCTCTCCCGGTATAACTTTGCAATCCTTACAAGTCATTTTATCGCTCCTCCTAGTGAGAAAAAAATCTATTTAACTAGCATTCAATCCACTTCTATATGTAACTACGTGCGACTCTCTTTTTATGAAAAAAGTGTTTATGAATATCAGATCAAATGCTGTAACAAAGTCTAGAATGGTTTCTCCCGCCTCATTCCTACTACCAAAACCAAAGTTTCCATATATAGTTTCAAATCTTTCGTTACTCTCCCCTACATGTCCATTAAGATCTCCACCAATAAATACTTTCTCTGTGCTAGGTATAGTCTGTATAAATTCATCCAAATTTTCCCAAAATTGATTTTTACTAATTACATCTATACCTATTTGGAGTGCATATACGCTAACTATGTTAATTATATCTTTTCTATTAACCATCTTGACAAATAAAATTTTATCTCCATTATATTCTCATGTAAGTTTTTATGAATAATTATTTTTACACCATTTCTAGTTCTATTTCTACCTGTGTACCACAGTTTATATCTATAAGGTTCAATTATTCTAGTTTTCTCTCCTACCCATTTAGTTTCTTGTAGACACCTGATTTTAATCTTTTTTCTATTCATTACTTCCTCTATCTTTTCTAATTTGCTAGTTAATGATCTTATATTCCAATTATCTAGATGAATCCTATCTTCATTGTCTCTCATTTTTTTTTTTTTTGTATTTTGATAAGGGATTCTTATATTGACTGACAAGTGTGATAAACTAAATTTCACCAAAATTTTTAATTAAGAAAAATAAAAAAATATCAAAAACAGTAATGTAGGAAATAATAATGTCAAAATTTTTAATTAAAAAAATAAAAATATCAAAAGGCAATAATGTCGAAAATAATGCCAAAATTAATTGTAAAAGTAAAATAATTATTATTTGTCTCTATTTTATTTTGACAAAAGTTTTTTCACTGCTTGTCAGCCCACCGCAACCTACTCCTTTATCCGGGTTTGGAACTGACCTTAGCGGAGTTCTTTTAAAAAAAAACTAAATTAATATATATACTCATAATATTACAATTATAATGCTATAAGTTTGACAAATTTTAGATTTTAGTAACATTATTTTATCTTAACCTAATGTTAAAGCTTATAAGGCTTATAGAAAAAATGAAAATAAAAAAAATGAAACCAATGAAAAAAAGTTAGAAGGAAAAAAAGAGGAGAGAGAGAGGAGTCACATGAGTTATAGAAAAAAAAGTACAATTAGAGTTCTAAAATAAAAAAGGGAATAAAAACTAATGGAAAAAAGTGGAAAACAAAAAGAAGAACTTCGTAAAAAATAAAAAAGAGATTTAGATTAAAAAAAGATCTGAATTGTAAAAAAAAATGTGAAATCAATGAAAAAAATGGAAAGAAAAAAAAAAAGAGAAAGAAGCAAATCAATGAAAAGAAAAAAAAAGCTGAAAAAAAAACGAAAACAAAAAAATGGAGAGAGATAGTGGGTCACGTGAGTGGTCATCACTCACATGACACAGATATAGATATAGATAAATAATTGAAATGATGTTTTGTATTAATACATGAAAATGAAACTTTGGAAAATATATAAATATAAAAATATAAGAATTTTTATATAAATATTAATTATTTTATAAGAATAATAGAATAATCATATTTATAATAAGAATTTAAAATGATACGATATGTAATTATTAATTATAAGATAAATAACATAAAAATAAAAATTATAGATAAATAAATAATTTATTAAAAATAAAAACAATGTGTAGATATAAAAATATAAAATTTTTTAAATAAATAAATATTTTTTATTATATCAAGGTTTAAATCCGAAATCACCGAGTTGGGGGAAAGGGGTTGTGACCAATAGGCTGTTAATTGATTTAAAATACTAAATAGTTTCAGAAATAAAAAATATTTTAGAAATAGGAGATGTACATGATTTTAAAAATGAGAAATATTTGAAAAAGAGAAAGTTATAAATTGGAGATAGAAGCTGTAGACATGTATAGCCGCAGATGGTGGTGTCAACAAAATTAGTGAAGAAGGGCGGCGGTTTTGGGTAATTTGCGTAGCCTATGCTGGGGAAGTGCATCAAATGCAGTCGCGGTGGACTTGTGTATCTATGTTTTCATTAAGTTGAGTTGGGGGCACAAGAAGCATGGGCCGAAAGTCATTTTTGACATTGCAGTCAAGGAATGTTCCTTTTGCATCATCTAACGAGCCTAGGTAAAATTCAGTCCTCATCTGTCCCCTTTTCTATATTTCTCAAATTAGATAGTAACAATAACAATAATCCAAGACTCTGAGCAGTAAATGAAATTATAAAGACACTTTAAAAAAAAAAAACAAAAGAAAAGAAAAAACAAATGATGTTTTATCGTTCTTCAGGGATAGTAAGCGAAACAACGTCGTTTTGGGAGTCTCCTTTGCTAATCGAAGTTGCTTGTTTAAGCCATAACATAGTGTGGTCCAAGCGGAACTGTAGACAATTTTTTTTTTTGGTGAAATTTAAACAAGTAGCTTTCATATATATATATGTATATGTATATATATGTGTATATACATATATCCGTATTAGACATGCAAAATGCACTTTTCTTGTCGCCTGTAGACTATTTGGGTCAACCATAATAAAGAGAGAGCCCATTTTTTTTTTTTTTTTTTTTATCGCTGATAGGCATAAGTAAAGCCCATAATTCCCGGGCTTGAAGCCTTTCAAGTCTGCGGCCCACTAAATGCATTACAATCATAAGTGAGTCATCAATACGGAGTTTATCTTCCAATCAGATAAATATGACTCATTCTTTCAACACACGATAATTGCTCTTCTCTTGATTGATAACAGCCAAACCGGCTCTCAATTCTATGGTTCTGCTCAATTGGAGACTGTATACGTCTCCCCTTAAAGTACATAACCAATCTCTCATAGTTGAAAATGGGATCTTTGACGGTTTCTGATAAGGAAAAAGATCTTTTATAATTTGGCCTTTCCGAATAGTGGTATTTTAAATCTTTAGGAACCTCTTACAGCGATTCCCATAATCTTGGGTATTTCCATTCAGAAACTAAGACTTCAACACCCCAATGGCACACGACTCTCACGGATGAAAGATATAAATGCATCACCAACTGAACCATCTAGATAAGTTCTTTTCCGAACTCAATTGAGACATAGAACATAAGAACGCCCCGAATCTTTTCTCTTAGTCTGTTTCTTCCTTTTTCGAAAGCCACTCATTGACTTGAGCGTCGGAGTTTCTTCGCTGGAACATCCTCTAGTGATTTTTGTAAGGCAATCGCATCAAAATCGTTAGTCCACCCTCTAGATCGTTCGAATCAGCAGAGCCGATATCTATGGAGTTTAACCCACTTCCAACAAATTAGCACTGTTAGTGAGAACAGACTAGAGAGAGAAGTTCACCTCACTCATCGCTCCCTCAAGAGGTTATGCCTCCAAAGAGAATGACTAGAACTACGTCTAAAATGACAGTTGCAATGGAAGGATGTACCGTTACCCCTACAGATGCTATCTAACCCGTAGCGCATGATACCCCTGCCGAGGGACATGTCTGGCTCCTTGCCACTCTTGATTAACCCAAAATTCAATTGCAGGCCGTGCAGCCAGACCAACCGCTCCCACCCCTTCTCCGAACTCTCCGGAGAAAGTCACTTGGCTTGAGATGGCAAGACTCGAGTCCAGAATGTACGGCATGAGCAAACAATCGAAAGAACTCAACCGCGTTATTAGATCAGGAGTGCAATCTTCCTTGCACGGATTAGGTCATATGCGTCAATAAAAACTCGAGCCCAGAGAACACTAAGAACCATCGGTAACCACTCAACACCATATGGATGACCTAAGGAAGCAGGTCGAGGAACTCGTGGAAAATAAACTCAGATGTGCCAACATGAGGAGAAACGAGCCGGTTCAACATGTTGTCGACCTCTCACCATTTGACTTCAAAGTTTCTATTGAGCCGATGACCTGCGATGTGCTTCTCCCTCCTATGGAGAGATATGACAGTACTACTGACTCCCAAGACCACATGGCCCACTCTGTGACGTGATGGTCTCGAGAGATATGACTGACGCATCCATGTGTAAACACTTCCCCACAACCTTGAAAGGCAACGCCCTAACCTTGTTTAACTCGCTCCCTTCATTTAGCATTAAGAGTTTCTCTCAACTCCAACTAAAGATTGAGATGCACTTTGTGATTAGTAGGAGAGCCCAGAGAAAGTCCACGTCTCTTCTTTCCCTGCACCAACGAGATGACGAGCTATTGAGAAACTTTCTCGACAAGTTCAAAATGAAGATGATAAAGATTTCGGGTTTGAATCACTCTATCGCATTAACTGTGTTGCTCACTGGACTGCAGCCATTGAGAACAAAAACATCCATCACAAAGAATCCCACATCCACCATTCAAGAGTTTTACGCCCATACAGAGAAATATATCGCTGCAAAAGATGTAAAAGTGTTCGACCAATGACGAAACTGACCAACCTGAAACGAGCGTAGCCGATCACCTTGGTTGCCATCCCCTAAAAGAGCCTGACAAGGACCTCCTCCATAGCATAGGTTTACGGACTACACTCCTCTCAACAAATCACCAAGTCAAGTTCTATTTCAAATCCGAAACAGACCATACATTAGGTGACTCCCTCGATCCACAGAAGATGATTCAAAGAAAGATAAGACACGATACTGTCACTTTTACTGGGATTATGACCATTTGACAGATGAATGCAAGAAACTCAAGGACGAGCTCGAGTCCCTCGTTTGAAGTGGTCGGCTTTAGAGTTTCATCAATGCTGAGAGAGAAGGCCTCACTCCTCAAGCCCCACACACTGCAAGACGTGAAATGATCAAAATGAGCAATCTATACCAGTAGGTGCCCACAATAGACCGGATGAAGTGATACTCCAAGTGCAAAGTGAATATAATCCTATAAAACCCTACCTTCCAGCCCATGTCTTGATGATGCTGCACGACCGGGGGTATGCACGGTTGAAGGAAACCGCACAAATAGTGGCCCTAATTTTCCACAAAGTCGAACCATCGAGCTCCTCAACTAAGGAGGTCCTAGCCACACGCACCGAGAAGTAACCTAAGTAGAAAAGGCTGATAATCGACTTCAGTGATGATGATTTGATAGGGTCAACCTGGATTGACATGATTCCCTTGTTATCACGGAAAAAATCAAGCAATATGAATTAAGAAGAATCTTTGTAGACTAGGGAGTCGGCTGTAATCTTCTCTATTGGAATACTTTTCAGCAAATGGGTTTCACTTGGGTGCACCTACAGCTGCATGCCGACCCTATTAAAGGGCTCTCGGGCAAGTGGATATACCCCAATAGAGTCATTTCACTTCTAGTGACTCTCGAGACTCCCCTTAACCAAGCCACTGCCACGACGATGTTCAACGTAGTTAAACTGTCCTCACCATATAACGTTACTCTGGACCGCCTTGGCTTAAACACCCTAAAAGTATTACCAAGTACAAAACACATAAATATCAAGTTCAAGACTTCAACTGGTATTGGAACCTTGCCCAGCAACCCGAAATCCCCAGCAAGTTTTCCTAAGTAATTCTAAAACTTTTTCTCCCTCATGATTCTTATCGTAGAACTACTAGTTTAACATCCAATTGCTTATCCCATCGATTACAATATGGTTACTTTATTGATAATGGATAGCTTTATTGATCTCTTAAGGTATGCGAATTGTGCCAAACACTCATCACTGATCCCATTCTATCGAACGAATGTATTGATAATAAGGGACGTGTCTCCTTACCTAGTAGATACAACCCACTTTATCGAATGAATATATTGACAATAAGTGACGCATCTCCCCACCGGGTAGGTACAGCCCGCTCTATCGAACGAATGTACTGACAAAAAGGGGTACATCTCCCTACCAGGTAGGTACAGCCTGTTCTATTGAACGAATGTACCAACAATAAGGGATGCGTTTCCCTATTGGGTAGGTACAACCTACTCTATCGAACGAATGTATCAACAATAAGGGACGCGTCTCCTCGTTGGGTAGGTACAGCCCACTCTACCGAACTAATATACCAACAATAAGGGACATGTCTTTCTGTTGGGTGAGTACGACCCATTCCACTGAATGCACATATTGACGATCGGGGATATAATTCCCATTAGATTATCAGTTGACTGGCCAAAAGGAAAATATTCACTCTTTTATTAACCCGTTCGAAGACATGCAAAAGTCAAAAGAAAACAAAAATACAATTAATGACGAGATGGAGATGGAACAATCGAGGACCCTAAATCTACTTGAGACGATTGTGGCGTGTCAGTTACGGCATCTCTTAGAGGCAGACCGCTCATAGAACTGACCGCAAGGCCACCATCAAGCACTTCAAGGCTGGCCCTCTTGGTGTCCATGGGCATAGCCCCTGAGAGCTTGCACTTTTAATGATCTCCTTGGCACACTGCAGCCTTTCACCCCACCTATACCGAGCACGTGCATACTGGTCAATCGCCTTTGTAACGGCCTCTCCCACCTCCTGAATCTTTTGCTCAACGGCCTCTAGAGCCCGACCACGCATCTCGGCTAAACTTTGCATGGTGTACAAGCGAATTTCCCACTCCCTGGCTTTTGCCTCCAACTCTTGGCACCTCTTGGAAATGGTCTTGCACCGTTAAAGCATCACATCTTGCTCGACGCCTAACCGCTTCACCTCCTCTTCGTGAGCATTCAAAGCAGTGATAGATTTTCTCTCCTCCTCGATCTCTTTCTCCCTCTAAGACAGAATGTCCCACAGTTGAGACACTTGTGCACCCATTTCGTCAGCTCAATGCTTTAGATGCTCTATTATCTACTCTCTCATCAATCTTTGAAATTTTGCTAAGATAAGAGTCTGCACGAAGTAAGAGAGGTCATAAACCAAGAATAAAGGATGACAAAGCATGCTCTAGAACAATCATACCGTAAGGCCTGAGGATATGAGAGCATTATCGCCCTGCTCAAGGGATAGTTTGTTCAACTCCAAATCAAAGAAGCGAAAGTCAACCCGGTCTGCGATCTTCCTCGCTTCATTGCCATCCACGTAGCTATAGCGATAGTGGTGTGTCATCAAACAATCAAAAATAAATTAATTTACTTCACAAAATAATTGTATAGAGTGAGTAAAGTCATTTACTTAGAAAATGGTGGATTTACTTCTTTTAAGAAAATAAAAATAAAAATATGAGAGTTTGAAAAATTAACTAAACTAATAAACTAAAAATAAATAATTCAAAATTAAAAGAATAAAAACTAATGAGAAGTCAATTTTCTAGTCAAAGGACTTATTTCTACCTGTACTTGATTAATCATTGATAAAAAAATTATTCAATATCATGCAAATAAATTAGTTATAGTCGTTAAATATTTCGAAATGACCAATCTTTCCTAACTTTTTCAGTAATTAATATATAACCATTAATTACTTTCCTAATCGAAAGACAATCCAAAAAACTCTCGTTGGATTTAGTATTTCGACAACTTTAAGAATTAGAGAGACCCAATTCTAATTTGAATTTATTTAAATTAGATTATCTAATCTCCTCGTATAAGTTAAATCACTTGTGAAACTATGAAACTATGTCAATCACCATATTATTAAAAATAAACAAAGTTTACTATTTTTAAATAGTTGTAAACAATTCTAACGTTATCAAATATAAGTCTTTATTTAATAAATCAAAAACAATCATGATCATTAGAATATGAAGATTAAATAAATATTTACAAAATATTAAGCTAATGACCTCAATTAGATCACACAATCTTCATTCATAAAGATTTCAATAAACCCTTGACTAGTAAATAAAATTAGAATGAAAATATTAGAAAGAAAAAACTCACAAAAGTGAAAGAAATTGCTCCCATAAAAAAAACATGGTTGCTGTGTAGAAAAAGAAAGCTACATGAAGAATAAGTCTACAATGAATCAATTTGCTGCTGTTGGACGAGGGGGTGGCTACCCCCTTTTCTGGTCTCCCTTCCTAAATGTGTAATGTCTCATATATATAGGAATGAGTTGCTTATTTTCTTAAAAGAAAATCTTTTTAGTTTCTAGACAACTACCAAGTAAAAAAAGGAAGTTTCTAATGATAAATAACCTAATTGACTTATTAAAGAAATAACCCAACTAAAATAGAAAATTACAAAAATTAGAATTTTTCAAAATTTATATTTCTAAATATTAGGAATAAAATAATATCTTCAAAGTCTCCAATATTTCTAAATTAGACTTCTTCATTTCTTGAATCTTTGTGCAACTTAAAGTAAACATGTTGATTTGGTTTTCAAGAAAGTCTAGTAATATCTTCATGCGATCCACATGTCCACGTGTTAATGAAAGAGTATTACTGTCCATTTTTCCATTCTTTGCATGAATACTCAAAATTAGCTCATTTTTCTTCACTTTCCTTCATAGGTCTCTTTCATCAATTCTAACATATAAAATACTATAAATTATAGACATTAGTATAATATTTATTCAAAAATAAAACAAATTCGATAACAAATATTATATTAATTTATGCCCTAGCAGATAATCACCAGCGCTGATGGTAATGGTCCCGTTTTCCCACAGCCTATGTCGACCATCAAAGGACGAAACAGGAATAAAATCTCAAGAGTAACTCTCCCGAGCACCTTCTGCTTACCCGACATCAACAGAATAGCCGAAGACGACCCCACATCAAGTCCCACTATCGAGTGTGGGGGTACACTCCTTGGGTTCTCAGCAGCTCCTCCAAAGTCTTCAGGGGGACAATGCTCAACTCCCTCGTCCTCCCCTTCCTCCCTCTTTTCGATGTCCTCTTCGATGACCCTGTTTCCTGTCATCTCGATATCCTTTTCAGTGGTCTCAACGTTTTTCAAAGGCCTTACCCAGGCCTTGTCTCCTTGGGTTTCAAGTTCAAGACCTTCAGCCCTGGGGTCCCTGACCCACCTAAGGTCCCCAGCACTTCACGTCTCCGTACGGCCTCGCTTGACGGGCTCGACCAATGAGTCCTCCTTTTCTTTTGCACTAGTGTTGAAATAAGAGAATTGTCACCCCCAACGTCAGCCTTAGCAGCCCCTCTCTTCGACCCGGGCCTCATTCATTTGATCTACGTAAACTCCTCAAGATCCCCTTCCTCAGGGGGGGAAGATGTCTACAAGACTTTTTCCCTTCTTCTCCACGAGGAGAGGCCTTTCAATTTTACTATTCTCTCATAGCAAAAGACCTGCTAGAGCCAATATCTTATTATCTAGAAGAGTCTCCATGCAAATGCATCAATCCTTGGCCTTGCAAAAATCTCTAACTAAGCAAACGAACTATAAATGATGAAAGGACTCCAGGGCCTTCAACCCCAGGAGGAGTTCCCCATTAGCCCCCTGTAACACGGGTATAAAATTCTTATTCAAAAACTTGACAAAAAAGTGCTTGTGCATCAGCTCTTGTTAATCGTCTTTTTGTAAATAAACTCCCAATTGAACTCTGGCCTAGTCTAAAAAAAACCCATCATTCGGTAGGCCCTTCTTGGGCACATCTCTTAAGAGAGAATACCGATGCCAAAATTTTGAAATCAAAATAAAGACGACAAAAACTCAACAGTGATGTCACAGCCACCACCAAGTGTTAAGCGTTAGGAATTAATAGCGTTGGAAAATATTCCAACCGAGCAGGACCTGGGCTAAATTGCCCGTGTATGGCACCTTCAAACCATATTTGGCACACCGTTTATATATTGGGACACGAAAACCCAACACCCTGTTAGCCCTATCCTCATTTGTAGCTAACCAAAGAGTATAATCATCTCATAACAACATATCGTTTTGGATACCCAAAAGGTCCTCCTTTGTCATAAGGTTTTGTAAGTCATTGATGCTCGGGTAAGTGCGATATGATTTACCCTTCGTCATTTGCGACTTGTTTCTTTCTCCAGGTAACAATTGGAGGTTTCGGAGGAAGTGACTTATGAATCGTCTTTTTGATCAAAAAAAAAAAAAAAAAAGAAAACCGTCAAAAAGCAAACACAATTGCGCACGAACCAAACCGACACCACATCTTATGAAGTGTGGTGAGGATGCCTCGCGGAAATCAAAGCGGCACGCGCCGCATTTAATGTAGAGCATTCACATTTCTTCAAAATCCTGTCCGTTTGATGCTACTTTTGAATCCTTTCCCATGAAACGATATCAGTAGTCGAGGGAAAGTGATTGGACATAAGTAAAGGCCCATCGCTCCCAAGCTTGGAGCCTTTTGAGTGCGCGACCCACAAAATGTATTACAATTAGAAGCGTATCGTCAATATGGGGTTTATCCTCCAGTTGGGTAGACACGGTCTATTTTCTCAGTACACGACAACTGCTCTCCTCTTGATGACAACCAAACCGCCTCTCAACTCTTCTTGATGCTCCATGATTCTGCTCGGTTGGAGGCTATATACATCTTCCCTTAAAGCACGAAACCAATCTTCTGTAGTTGGAAAGGGGATTTTTGATAGCTCCTAACAAGGAAAAAGACTTTTTGTGATTCGGTCTTCCCGAATAGTGACATTTTAAATCTTTAGGAATCTCTTACGACAATCCCTGTAATCTATAGCATTTTTATTTGGAAACTAAGGTTTCAATACCTCAACACCACATGACTCTCACGGGCAAAAGATTAAATGCATCGCCAGTTGAATTGTTCATGTAAGTTTTTCTTTCCTCTCAATCGGGACATAACAACAAGAACACTCTGAATCTTTTTTTTCCCCTTTGCGAAAATCATTTTTTGACTTAAAAGTGAGAGTTCTTCTTATCGAAACACCTTCCGACATTTCTTTTATAGGGTAATTACATCAAGTCTGCCAACCAGATCATTCGGGTCGATTGAACCGATATCCATGGAGTTTAACACGCCTCCAACAGTCGCAAATGTAGATCCAGCGAATGAAATACGAGTTACGACGTAGTCTGCGGTAACTATACCATTATTCGTCCGGCGTTTGCCAAATTGCGTTTTCAATGAAGACAGTTTTCCAAATTCCATTCATTTAACACAACTAGCTAGTCCAGTTTCATAAATTCCAGTGTTCGGGTCTATCGAGATCACAACATTGATCAGTCGGATTCAAATAATCATAGTGGAACGCGTCTTTGACTGTGTACTTCTTGTAGAAAAGTACTATTGTCAACGGTGGGACGCTTGATCGTGTGTCTCGGAGAAAATTCAAACCAGGCAGTATAGTCAGTCAATTCCGGCTGTCTGCGGCCAGTCAGGCCCAGTAATCCACACCCAACCTCCCTTTGTCTCATGACCCCCCCTCTTCGCTTTCTTCTAATTCCGCATCTCATCACTCTCTCTCTCTCTCTCTCTGGGTGTCTCCAAATTCAGTTCATTTAATTGAAGGTAAGTACCTGCCCTTATTTTTATGTTTAGGGGGTTGGAGGTGTTTCTTTGTTAGTCCCAGGTGCAACCCTAGTCGACCTTGGATGGATCGATCATGCATTTTAAGAGTTTTCTTTGTGTGTCTAAGATCGATGCAGTACTGTACTTTTTTTGTGAACTGGGCTTCTTCTGATTTTTATGACAAATATCATGCCTGCTCAAATTGGAAAACTATTTCACTTTCTTTTTTTTATTTTTTATTTTTTAAATTGCAATATGGTCTATTTGTGACGATGCTTGTGCATCCAGGAAATACCTGCCACTGACATATAATGGCGCCCCACTTTTCCTAACTTGGTATTTATGGATTACCGGATGTTCTGATAACCTTACTGATGATTGGTATCAGTACAAGGTTCCAAGCCTCCCTTGTAGATGAAAATGATTTTCTTTTTGTGCAGTAATACTGCTTTGCCTACAAACTAAATCATTAAGGTAGGCATCTAAGACCGAAACATTGATGGCTGGTAGTGGGAGTTGGAAATTAACCATTTTAGGTGAAGGTCTGCATGCATAACTATGTTGCTTTTGCGCAACTTGGACAGTGGGATTGAATTGGAAAAATCCCCCAGATTTAGCGTTATCTTGTTCATCAACTCGGGAAAATCCTAACTGAAAGCTTGTTTTGGGTCGTAGAAAATTCTAATTGAGGAGAGAAATAGTCATGAGCTGTTTCAGCTGTTGCGAAGATGATGACTTCCATAGAACTGCTGACAGTGGAGGCCAACACATGCTAAAAACTTCTGCCGGTACTCTCTTAATTCTTGCGCATACTGTACGTGTTGATTTCACAGATCCTTCCATCAAGAGTGTTACTTGGTCGAGCCCAAATACATTATTGCTTCAATCCAAACAACCATAGATTAGTAATGCACATGCATTCACAGGCACACAAGTAAATACAGACAGCATGAATTGGAAAATCTAAAGGCACTAATTTCTGTGTGCTTCTTTAATATCTTTGATCTGAATTGTTGTTCTCATGCAGGAAATGATGGAGATTATCATGCCACAGAAGCAGTACCTAGAGATGTTCAAACTGTTGCCGTTCAGCCTATTGCAGTTCCTGCCATTCCGGTGGATGAGCTAAAAGGCATAACTGATAATTTTGGGCCTAGTGCCTTAATAGGGGAGGGCTCTTATGGCAGAGTATACTATGGGGTTCTTAAGAGTGGGAGGGCTGCAGCAATAAAAAATTTAGATGCCAGCAAACAACTGGATCAGGAATTTTTAGCTCAGGTATGAATTAAATCATGGTCATTGTCATTCTCTTACTACACCATTGAGTTCATGTTATGAAACAATTACAGCAGTGGTTGATCGCTGTAATTACAGGTTTCTAGTGCATCAAGGCTAAAGCATGAAAATTTTGTTGAGTTGGTTGGTTATTGTGTTGATGGCAGTCTCCGTGTTTTGGCCTATGAGTTTGCATCCAATGGATCTCTTCATGATATTCTTCATGGTATGGTGATGGATTTTTTTTTTCTTAACTGAATTTCTGCTCGGAAATGTCATTGTTAGTATTTTTTTTTTTTTTTTTTTTACTTGGAGTCCTCGAATATTAGTGAGCTTGATGCAGTTGTAGAGCATACTTTCGTCTTCTGATTAGCAATACATGTTGCTAGAAGGCGGATTCAGTTGGAATTCATATAACCCATGTATTCATTGTGGTATTCTCTTGATATGTCAGTTTGTTCTCCCAAAAAAAAAAAATAATAATAATAATGATAATAAAAGAAAATCAACCAATGCAGCCTTAGTCTAGCATCATGCAAGAATATATGCTCTAGTCATTTTCATGAATTTATGTTCATACTCGAGGCATTGTTGACAGTGTTTTGCTCATGCTTCCTTGATGTATAACCCATGACTTCTAAAGCTTTATGCTATTATTTTTCAGTTTCCAACATTATTGTATTCGACTAATTCTGCTGCCGATATATGATTTCAACTTTTCTTTCATGTGAAAAGTTTTACAAGTTATTTCCAGGGATCACTATGTATTTCCTTTGTTAATTTGATGGAGTATAGAACTTTGGCCAAGTAACCATTTCCACAATGCTAGAAGATTCGCTAGACTTCTTCATTGGCTTGTTATTGCCACAATCGTGATTGCTTGACCTTAATACTTTTACAGGGAGGAAAGGTGTTAAAGGTGCACAGCCTGGTCCTGTTCTGTCATGGCAACAGCGGGTTAAAATTGCTGTCGATGCAGCAAAAGGACTTGAATATTTACATGAAAAAGCGAAAATCATCCATCGCAACATAAAGTCCAGCAACGTACTACTTTTTGATGATGATGTAGCTAAAATTGCTGACTTTGATCTGTCAAATCAAGCTCCTGATGCAGCAGCACGCCTTCATTCCACGCGTGTCCTTGGAACCTTTGGTTATCATGCTCCTGAGTAAGCTATTCGTCAAGTTTTTCTTCACATGCTTCTTTATTTAATGTTTGAACACAAGCAATCCACTCATAACATCCAGTTCAACTCTTCGAGAGAAAGCTATCTTTTGACAGCTAAAGGCTAAAGCTCCTGTTCAGAATTTTAATGTGATTTTATTGAAAATTGCATGTTGCCCTCTCTGCAGATATGCATTGACTGGACAAATGAACTCAAAGAGTGATGTATACAGTTTTGGTGTTGTGCTGCTTGAGCTTCTGACTGGACGAAAACCTGTAGATCATACACTACCACGCGGACAGCAGAGTCTTGTCACATGGGTAATTATTTTCTTAATTTTCTGTTCTGCTCTTATGCCCGAAACCCGTATAATTTGCTTGAAGATTGGAAACTTGTACCTTTAATCCTATAATTATAAAAAGTGGGTACTGAATTACATGATAGGCGACTCCAAAACTCAGTGAAGACAAGGTGGGGCAGTGTGTTGATTCAAGACTAGGAGGAGAGTACCCTGACAAGGCAGTTGCAAAGGTGTATACTTGGATTTTGGTTCCTTATATTATTCAGCTTCTGCCTGTAGTCTGTTTGATTTAGTAATGTGCCTTGCTTTGTGTTGGATGCAGATGGCTGCTGTTGCTGCATTATGTGTGCAATATGAAGCTGATTTCAGGCCAAACATGAGCATTGTAGTGAAAGCTCTCCGGCCTTTGCTACATGCCAAGCCAGGACCACCCAGTGAATCACCTGAGTAGTGTGAAGTATGCATTTCACAGTTCACACACACACACAGAGAGCAGGAGACGTGCATTCCCTTAGAATATCATCAGGTAAATAGGGATAGTATTGTAGTTAGGTGAGCAGTGGGAAAGTTGTTAATCAATTGTTATTCTTTCACATTCTTGTATGTGAAATGTGCAAGCCCCACACCCATTGGGTTTAGGTTTTTCTTGTACTATCATCAATAGTTTGGATGCACACATTGATAATTTTGATTCAAAGTAACAATTTTTTTCCCCCTATTATGACAAAAAATGATAATGTTATTTATAAGGATGATGATGGTGGAATTCTTTACGATGTTTGGAAATGTGAATGTTTTAAGATGGTTTTGAGGAATATGTAATGCCACTTTCTTTTGAGGCTTATCCCACCTCGGTACTTAGTATGCAACATACGAGGAATACATTTTACGGAACAATGAAACTCAATATTTAATTCATTGTGCACTGCACTAACAAAATCAAACCATAGGGTACACATGTGAGAATTATCTTATTATTAGAAATACCGTTAACAATTATTTTAAATGCTATAATTATTGAGATATTCAAATTCAATTCTGGCAATTATTTGAAAATAAATGTTCCGAATTTGAAGTTATTAAATTGTTTCAAATGCGGGTAAAATTCATATATAAAAATGCGCATAACTTTTATATTAGAAAAATTAATTTAAATAAATTATTTTACAAATTTAATAAGACAGTAAATATTTATCATTAGAAATTATTACATTAAATAAATTAGTCCTCACGTGTGACAAAGAAGTGGATTTTAAAGACACAATAGAATTCTAATTAAATTACTACCTGTTAGAGGTGAGTTAAACTCCACAGATAATGACTCTGCTAACTCAAACAGGATGATTTGATAGTTTATCGATCTCGATCGATGAGACTTACAAAAGACTGTCGGAGGGTATTTTAACGGGGGAGGCTTTAACGTTAAACAGACTAAAAGAAAGCCTTGTGAGCTCTGTGCAAGTATCTTGCATATCTGGCTGATTAGCCTAGCGATGTACATATAGTTACTGGGCACAAGAGACGTATGTATGCGAGGCGTTAAATCCCTAGTTTTCTTATAAAAGGATCATGAGATTGCGGGGATCATGGTGAAAAGATCTCAAAAGGATTTCAAACACTTTTGATTAGGAAAGTTTGGATAGCTGCAGAAATTTCTTTCCATAATTGGAGATTTTCCTTCAATTTATAGAAGATCATATCTGTGTTTGTGTGAGAAGTGAATATTTGCCTTAGTAGGCTGAATGACGATCACCGAACACTAAGGAAGTGATGTGGCCGAGCAATCGTCTGTCAATCAGAACTTGGTCGATGTATACAGAGAGGTTATGGGCCATGTGTATCAGTCTAGGAGATAAATCTCGCATTGTCAACACGTTTCGGTCGATATATCCCATAAGGTAGGGGTTCAAAGGGACTAGAGTCTCATGATAATGACAAGTCTTTAAGCTAAACAGTTGGTCAATTAGGTGGATGCCAATTGAGTGAATAATTGGGTTACCGTGAATCATTTGATACATTCAGGGTTGGTCTTGAGCCTAACACGGTTTAGACCTTTTCGACCATATATCATCACTTGCCCCCACTCCTGTTGTTGTTTCGAAGAAGAGACTTCAGGAGTATGACATAACGGAGACTTTTTAGATCTTGCGAATCAAAGAATTTAATGCTGCATGTGCAGCTTCAGTCACCACGAACTGTCTTCAGCACGCTTTTTATAATGCACATCTCACGATTCGTTTCTCTACTATCAATTTCACTTTTGGATAGTTAAGTTTCTTGGTGATTTAGTCTTCTATGAAGATTTTTAGACAGAAGATGGCTAAAGGCTCATTATCTAAGTCTTCCTCCGGCATTGGAGACTTTAGAAGCATTATGTCTAAAAAGGAATTGCGTGACGTTCGGAGTGACATGTTGTTAGTCAACAACTTTGTAATTGTATCGACAACGGACATTGATAGAGCCAACATGGCCTGGGGGAGCCGAGTCCCCATGTACAGACAATTAGTAAAGTACAGTCTAAAGGTACCATATGTGGGCCTTATCGCTAAGGTTTTGTTAAGTTGGAATATTTTTCTCACCTTGTTGATTTCCAGAACTTGGCGCTTAGTGATTGCAATGATTTCTCTGATGAGTTTCTGTCATTTGCGGTTTGATTTTGAAGTTCTATCATCTATGTTTTCATTGAAGCCGTATGGGAAGAGGGGGTCTACCAAATGTTGGTTTTGTTTGCAAACTCGAAAGAAGTTGGGTTGAAGGTTCTTTTAGAACGAGACTATCGATAAAAGCTGGATGCATAAGTAGTACTTTGTTAAGTTCCCAAAGGAGGAGCTGATGCTGGAGCTTCTGGCGCCTGATGCTAATCCGTTTGTTGGGTTAAAACCTTGCCAGTCTTTTCGCAATTCTAGCTTTATCGGATCTGTAGGTGAATTTTGTCAGACTTCGAGAGAAGCATTTGTGTCGACCGTCTCCAAGACAATAAGATGTTGCTGCTTGGGGGTCTTCTGCTCGGGGAAAAGAGGGGAATCGAGAAGCCCCTATTGCTCGAGAAGAAAAAGAAGAAACTCGAAGATTTTCTATTTTCCTTCACAGAGGAGAACTTAAAAGAGGTTACCACCGTTCCATAGATAAGGGCGAAAGCAAAGGGAGCCCCAGGAGAGACTGAGAGCTCGTCAAGGGCTCATTCGCCTGATTTGACTCCACTTGCCTCATTGAGGCCCAAAAGAAGGCGAGGGCAACTACAAGAGTCATCTAAGGAGGAGACCAATGAGAGCCCAAGAGAGAGGTCTCCCACTGTCCAAGGACTTGTCTGATCAACCGTCGACGAGTTGGTAGAGGCTAGCGGTAACGAGCTTGGATGCCAACGTTCTATTGTTAGAATAGATAGGGGTTCCTTTGTGAGAGAGCCAACAAAAGGAGGGGAAGCTAAAGATATTATGACCATAGGAGTGGGGATAACCGAGGTGACTAGAGGTCCTGAGAGATACAGGGGAGGCAGAGAGATGTTCCTTAGGGCATCTTGAAGATGTTGGCCCCGAGTGATAAAGGGTCTGGTACAGGGCCATCTGCTGTTGTTCCATTGGTGCCTTTGGACAAGGGCAAGCGTATGATACTCGAGGAGGAGATATTTCCTTATGCTATCCTTGTTAGATCTTTTGATGGGTACCGAGGCTCAAAGGAGCACAGGACGATGATGATCTATGTTGGGGACAATCATCACAACTATGTGGACGTTATTGAGGAGAAACGAATAGCCGATCAGCTGAACTTCTATCATTTAGAGTTGGAGCTAAATAAGCTCTTACTCATGCAGGGCGACAAGACCTTGTTCTCTGGGGCACTGACAGTATTTTCCTTCTCCCAATGTTCATTTGCTTTTCTTTCTTTGGCTTACTGACTCGTGCTTATTTGTTTAGACCATAGTCCTGGCGGAATTCTAGAAATGGAGGAGGGAGCAAACATTGAGCCATATGAGGCACCGAACTGACCAGATGGTGGTAGATGTGGCTCGATTAGAGAAGGCCATTTCCCAGAAAGAAAGGGAGCTAGAGAAGGAGAGGTCTTCTACAGCCATTCTGAATGCTCAAAATAAGGCAATGGACCAACTTTGGGCCGAGCAAGATACAACACTCCAACGATGTGAAGAGTTGGAGGCAGAAGCCAAAGTCCATGAGGCATCCCTGCAGGCTACAAGGAGGCTGTCGATATGCATGACCAATCCCTTCAAGTTGCTAAGTGAAGGATATCTAAACTGGGGATTGCCGTTACAAGGAACTTCGACCAACACACGCACACTCAATGCAACCTTTCGAAGAGGCTCCATTGTGCTATGGAAATCATTTATCAAGTAGGGTTGGCAAGTGTCATGCCCCTGGACACTGTGGATGTTACTTTGAACTCGAGTCTGCCAGTGCTCTTGTAAAGCTCAATGTACCTCCTACCCCCTGATCGAGGTTTCTGTTTTCTTTTGTAGTTCTTCCCTTCTGTAACTTTGTATGCATCAATGAAATACTTCTTTGTTCTTATTATGACTTGTGCTTTGTATCAGTAGTATTACTTCTTGAATAGAATGTTACTAGGGAGATATGTCCCTAATTGGTGACACATTTGTTTGATGGTGAGGTCCCTGAGGACAAGTCATAGGCATCCAATGGGGAGGTAGGTCCTATCCTAATAGTGGGCTTAACTTCGGTAGGATTTGCTCGTTTGACAGACCAGATGATGTTTGCACATTTGGGGATATAGATACCTAAACGGTAGGCTTGGCTCGGTAGAACTGGGTATATTTACCCATTCGGAGAGATAGATCCCAATAATAGACTCCACTCAAGAGGACTGGGCGATACTAGCATGTTTGGGGAGTTAAATCCCAGCAATAGGCTTTGTTCAGGAGAATTGGGTGATACTAACCCATTCAGGTAGATAGATCCAGACGATAGATTTTGTTTGGGAGGACTGGGCGATACCAGTCGGTTTAGAAAGATAAATTCCAATGATAGACTCTGTTCGGCAGGACTGAACGATACTAGTCAATTCGGGGAGATAGATCCCAATGATAGGTTCTGTTCGTTCGATGAGAGGGGACCCACGGAATGTGCTTGGTGTGATCAATTCATAAAGATGGACAAAACACCTCGTTAAAAAGAGAATAATAGTTAATAGATCAAATGCTAAGGCTACATATCACTGTCCACCCGTCAAGGGTACCACGAAAGCAATCAGTCGAGGAATTTGAGTTCATCTTTTAGTATCGTACACTCATCGGTGAGGTGGTTATAGTCTCGATGGAAGTGACAATACTGAGTCTTATCATTTTTAGGATCATCCTCCGTGGGACGAGGGGGCCACCGGATGTAAGGCTTGTTCCGAATTTGAAGGAATGCTTGGTTAGGGGTCTTGTTTAGAGGAGTGTAACTAGTAAACCTTCGCTGATGTGGGGACACTTGGCGAGCCTCTTTAGGTGGGGACCCTTGATGTGATATGTTGCACTCTTTCTAAGTTAATCGATTGCGTCGCTTGTCGAAGGTTTCAGCATTTTCTATCAAGATATACTTCTCTATACAGCCGGAGACCTTCATTATCTCGGTATTGAACTTTTTGAGGAAGTATCTCAGTAGCTCATCATCTCTTTGTTATAATTAGAAGAGGGATGTAGACTTTTTTTAACCCCATGCTAATGACAAAATATGTCTTGAACTGTTGTCGGAGTTGGGAAAAATTTTTGACATTGAACGGGGGAAGCAAATTAAACCACGTCAATGCATTACCCTTTAAAATTGTTAGGAAGTGCTTACACATGACAGTGTCTGATATGTCTCTTGAGATCATCATAGTGATAAAGTGGGTGACATGATCTTTGGGATTAGTAGTGCCGTCGTACCTCTCTAAAGGAGAGAGAAGTATGTCACGAGGCATTAGTTCCGAATAGATCTTGAAGTTAAATGGTGAGAGACTGGTGGGGTACTGAGTAGGCTCGTCTCTCCTCACGTTTGCTAGCTTTAGCTTGTTTTCCCCGAGCTCTTTGACCTACTTTCTGAGGTTATCTGGATTGCGTTGAGATGTCATCGAGGGCTCTCAATGTTCTTTGGGTTCGAGTCTCCGTATACGCTTGTGACTTAATCCGTGGGAGGAGGACTAAACTTTTGGCCGAAGGGTGCGACTGAATTCTTCTAACTGTTTACTCATACTTTGTATTCTGGATTCCAGCCTTTCCACTTGGGGTCAAGTGACTTTTTATGGAGAAACAGGAGCAGTGTGTGGTGCTGGGTGGTTTGGATAGTCGACTGAGGTTAGACCTCTGGGCAACTAGTGACAATGGGAATTCTTATGGAGTTGTTCACTGTATTCTGTGCAGTGTTCGTCGGGGTGGCAGTGCGCCCTTCCATTAAGGACACGGCTTTATAAGCAGCTTTGATTATTTTTTGAAGAGGCATTCTCTCTTGACAAAGTGAAACCGTGTGGGATAAGTTTCTTTATAGTCTGTTCCCACGGACGGCTCCAATCTGTTGAAATTGGATTAGACTCCACAAATGATGACTCTGCTAACTCGAACGAGATGACTTGGTTGTCTGTCGATCTCGATTAATGAGATCTGTAAAATACCGCTGGATGATACTCCGGTGGGGGAGACTCCAACAGTCAAATTAAAGAGCAGTTTTCGAGAGAAAAAGAAATAGACTGAAATAAAGCCCTGTGAGTTCTGTTCAAGTATCTGCGTACCTGACTGATTAGTTTAGCGATGTATATATAGTTACTTGGCATAAGAAACATATGTATGCAGGGCGTTAAAATCCTAATTTCCTTACGGATGTGTCATGAGGTTGTAGGGATCATGATGGAAAGATCCTGAAGGATCTCAAACACTTTTGATTAGGAAATTCTCGATAGTCGTGAAGATTCATTTCCATGATTAGAGGTTTCCCTTCCATTTATGGAAGATCCTATCTGCGTATGTGGGAGAGGTGAATATTTGTCCTAGTAGGCCGAATGACGATCACCGAACGCTAAGGAAGTGCTATGGCCGAGCAATAGTCTGTCGATTAGAATTTGATTGACATATACCGAGAGGGTATGAGCCATGTCTACCCATTTGAGAGATAAATTCCACATTGTCAACACGTTTCGGTCGATATATCCCATAAGCTAGGGGTTCGGAGGAACTGGAGCCTCATAGTAATGATAAACCTTTAAGCTAAACGGTTGGTCAATTAGGTGGATGCCAATTGAGTGAATAATTGGGCTACCGTGAATCTCGAGGCTGGTCTTGAGACCGACATAGTTTGGACCGTTTTGGCCATGCATCATCACTACCCTCTTGTAAACACTTCAAATTTTATTGGTAATGATTTGTTGGTATGAGCTTTGTGAGGATGAGCATCAGTGTATGGATGGGCGCAAATGTCATTTGCGCTTGGTTCTGCCAGTTTCTTTCCTTTTTTTCCTTTTTTTTTTTTTTTGAATGACGCTAAAGCAAGTGTGTCGCAAGGGAAGAACTCCAGAGGATGACATGGTAAGTCCTTTTGTCAAAACTCTTGGCATAGTGTTGCAAAATGTGAATAAAATCACATGCGAAATGTATATCAAGTTTTACCGGCTTCATCCATGTAAGCTGGATTTTAGGTCGTTAACTTTCTGTCCTGTCTTGATTTCAATTGGTTCAGCAGTATCATGGAAAGTAAACCCGAGGAAATTACAAGACAAATCGTCCAAATTATGTGCTTTCCTTGTTCTGTGGTTTCCATTTGTTTGCTTTTCGGTTGGTATTTATTCTTCTGTCTCCTTGAAGACACATTATGATTGGAGCTAATCAAATATAGAACGGAATGATTTGAGTTTGATCTGGGCTCCTTTCGTATTGGAGCTTATTGACTATATTGTCCACCAAATCTCATCCCAGAGGACTGAATCTAACCATGAACACACTGGACACGTCTGGCGGTGAAGAATCAGTGCGATTTCCAAGTCATTTGATCAACATTTTATATGAGATGCCATTCGAAACATATGGGCGCATAGTTTCTCGCGTTAGTCTAATAATACGTGTGAACCACGCATAATTTAACGTTGTGTAACATCCTCAAACCTTTCCCAAACACCAAGTTTTTAAAACACATCATGGGGATTTTACTCGTAACAACATTTTACTTTAAGATATTCCACTAGAATTTATGGTTTGCAATAATTCGTTAGATAGCCTCAAAGAATTTTGTTATCTACTTCCACTGCCACATACCAAGTCTTGGCTACAATCTATTACCAACTGTCATAGAAGGGACCCTAGCAAGGCCAGCATTTTGAATCCTGGCCACCTTTCCTAAAGGCATCATTGCTGAGGGCTAGCATTGGCAATACGCAAATTTTCTGATAATTTCTCAACTCCAGCATATTTCTATGACCCCCTATATTTCATCGTTTCAAAAACCATCCTCTTTTTCTCTCAATTTTTAAATACTTTCCACACACATATGCGCACACAAATGTGCGTGGATTCAACCTCAGTTATTGCATTGGAACCCACAATGAAAGAATTTCCATGATCTTTCTATTTAACTGTTTATCCCTGTCCAATTTCCATACTTTCCGCATGTTCATCCCGAGCAGAAAATGAGAATGAGGGACATCCTACCTAGCAAGAAGTCAACGAGTAGCGAAAGCACTCAAATAAAACATTGTTCTCATTCAAATCAGACTTCGTAATAACGGCAGAAAAATAATGCAACCCCTTATTCAATATATAGGGAGCATTCTAGATATCAGTAGTCCCAGTAAAATATATCTCACTGGGGCCTACATGTATTAACGGACAGAGATAAAAAACTCCGAATACATCATCTGTCAATTCACTTGATGGTCAAGGATCAAGGAAGGAAAGGATTGTGAGAAGGATGTGCATCTCTTTCCCTTCTGTATGCCCTGAGAGGACCATGGAATTGAATATGTTAAGCCAATCTCATCTGATCCCATCTAGAACATTTATGGAAATAAAATAAATCATTTCTTGGAACTAAAATTGTAAGATCACCTTGACGCGCTCACACCTCCAAGAGCAATAGTTCCCAGAATGATGAAAAGAAAGGGCACCTTGATTAAAGCATGATTTCTTCTTCCAAACTGCGACCTGGGAACTCCAGTTACTATCACCTCAGCATGCATAGCTGATAAAGAAGGATTATCCCTGGTGAAATAATGGATCAAAAGGGAAGAACAACTTAATTCAAAATTCCAAACACATATCAATGGATAAATACCTTGAGTTGATCCTGCTCCTCTCACCCCTGTAATAACACCGTGTCACAGTCATGTCAATGGAATTTTCTAGGTGAAGCAAATCTATTTCTTACTCCTTTCGACAGCATTCAGCACTAAATAATGGCTTGCAAGCTGAATCCCACTTATTTAATTTATTACTAGTATTTTTGGCTTTACAAACAAACTTCAGACTACAATCTCCCTCAGGAGATGCGAGAATCTGAATGACAGTAAAAACCAAAAGTTGAAGGATACCATACTTCTTTTGCGATACCTTCTACCACTCTGATGCCATTTCATGTTCTCCTTGATTCTAAGATACACATCTTCAGGATCTTTTTTACAGAATGCAACTTCTCCAGGGATTCTCGCCAAATGTTGCTTAAACAGGTTTATGCCTCCACCGATAACTTTTCACAGTGATTGCATTTCACCTTCTTCTTCCTCTCATCTCGAGCAACACAGTGCTCCCACACGGTCCACATATCCTAATGAATGAACTGGAGTCAAACTTATGACTGTACTCTTGTCCTCAGCTACTTCCTTACCCTTTTACTTATAACCAGTGTGCTCTTCTTCGTTCTCATTATAATCATTACAATGGAAGGTGAGAGGTGCCTGCTCATACTCCATCTTCTTTTCCTACCCGAACGACATCCTTCAAGATTTCCCCCCCCCCCATTTGTAGACAAGCCACTTCTGGGACCTTTTCATAGCGAGTCCCCAGAAATTCAAGCCAAGTGTTGCTTCAATCTGAATATCCCACCACTAACTACTTTTCCACAATAATTGCATTTAACCTTCTTTTTCCTTTCATCCTGAGCAATTCCATGCTCCCATCCAGGATCAATAGATCCAGTAGTGCGAAGGGCAGTCATCTCTTCAACCATAAGCTGGTTGCAACCGCAGCCCTCCTAGTCCCAAGTTAGCTGCTGCACTTGTAGAACCGAAGTATTAGGTAGTGAAAAAAAGAATAGAAGAGCTGTCTAAAATATACATTCATATACTCTGTGTGTGTGTGTGTGTGTGTGTATGGATTATTCAAACCAAATACGTTCAATCTTCCCCTTCCAAATACAATCCAGTTATCTTTTCTTGTAAAGGAATGTGGCTCTAGGACTGACGACTTGAAAGTTCAGAATCATTTCTCCTTAGTAACAGAAAGGTTTGGAAAACATATAAAACTCACTTCCTAAAAATTTCTTCAGAGAACAAGCAAATTTCTTTTGTACTTTTTTTTCCCCTTGTATTATTATAGAAAGAGGATCTTAAAATTGTCACTTTGAGAATTCAAAACTCTAACAAACAAACATAAAGGTATGCTCAAATGCCCAACCATTTTCTTTATTGTGATTTCAACATATCATAAAGCTTAAAGGCATACAAGGAAGAACATTACTTGTGGAAAGCAATCTGCCTGCATGACACACGAGCAATCCTCCACAAGGAACCTTCTGGCCACATGCCTGCCTCAAATAGATTCCCCAAGAAAACCAGAACTTTTTATAAAAACTACAACTACTTGTAAGACCATGAATCTCGGAAAGTATTGCAGAGAGAACATGTAAGTGGAAATTCAAACATTTACCAAAACACAATGAATGGACCCATATCACTAGCAGAAACATGTGGTCAAAGTGGCACAGAAAACCATGTCACAAGTTCTGTGCGTGTATCTGCTTGTCAAGACTCAAAAGGAGTTCATCTATCAAGATTGTTCAATAATTATTCGCGTCAAATGGGAAGCTTGCAAACCATTATTTATTCTTTTAAAAGAGCTTCCAGATACATAAAAACAGGAGAAATACAAGAGACTAGATTACCAGACTGTAGGCAGGTGTAAGCTTCTGAAATCTGCAGTAGATATAGAACAGCAATCAGATTCGCGAGAAAAGAGGAAATAGATTTTTCATCAAAAAATGAAAAGAAAATAGAGATTCCATTGCAATACCAGCAAGAATAAACATAAGCCAAGTGGAAAGAAATGTGGTGTTGCAGCCTTATAATTAATAACTCATGACTTGCTAAATACATACAAATGTGAAGCATTGATGATCCATAGAGACTGAATTGATCCTTTCTGAAACAGGAAATGATTTCCAGGTCAGAGGTGCACTTTTTTCTCCTTTTAAAGATGTACTTTTACCCACATCTAATGATATACTGCATGTTCCGACCAACAATGATGGAGTTTCACAATACAAGCAACAGAAGAATTAGAAAACCCTGGTCCCCACATAACAACCAGGAAAGGATGATAGAAAAGTCTATTCAACATGGTCATCATTGTAAAGGTATGAATTCTAACCTAGTTACATAACGAAAGATTAACGGTACTGGGGATTTTTTTTTTCCCTTTCAAGTAATGTCATTTACTGATCCCTCAAATTTAGCCACATTTATGAATACCAATATATTTTAGTAGTTTTTGCCATCCCCCCCCCCTCTATATTACAATTTGAACAATTTTGGGGCGATAAGAATTTAAACTACATGAATCATTAGTCTGAGTGCCCAAAAAGTGCAATGTTTGGCGGCCTAGGGTAAAGGGTAATTGTTCCAATAGGAAAAAAATCTTTTTGGTCTAATAAGAAGTGTTGGTAGTGTTTTAAATTTTTAATAAGTTTAGTTAGAAATAAATAGTTGGAATTTACTTTTTAAAAATCTATATTTTCTTAGTACGTCAAATTTTAATTAGAAATTTCTAAATATTTTAGATTTTACTCAAAATAAAGTTAGTGCATTCTTTTATAATTTTAGAGTTTTAGAAACTTTTTATTTTAGTAAATTTTGAGTCTTATTATAATTTTATATTGATTAAGACAATTTTTTAGAAAGTTCCAGGAGTGCCACTAGGTTATTCTAGGACTTATAAATACGCCTCATCAATATAGAACATGAATAAAGTGAATGAATTGATGAATAAATTTATCGCTTAACTATTAGTGTTGAAGGCATGCCTGCCTAGGATTTTTTTCTTCTTGCTATATATATATATTTTTTTCTCTCTTTGTGACCTTGTTGATTAAAGTTCTCTCTTATCTTTGAATAACTAATTCTTCCCTATTCTTACCTACATCTTGCAACCACAAATCCTAAGATTTTCTCACTCTTTCTTCCGCTACAATAATTTCTTAGCTTTTACCCACCATTTTTCCAATTATAGCCAATCTACCCTAGTTGTTCTACATTGATTTGGTACCAGAGTAAAAGATCCTAGTTTTTTTTTTTTTTTTTTTTTTTTTTTTTTTTTTTTTTTTTTTTTTTTTTGAGACCAACTTTACCAATGTAACCGTTCGTCCAAAATTGAGGCCTTCTACAAAGATTAAGAAATCGGCAAACATGACAACATGTTGAAGACTGAAATCTCTAGTATAGAGTTTACTTTGGAGCAGATAAAACAATAGTTAAAAGGAGTTTTCAAGTGATAACCAAGGTAACAAAATTGTCTGGACAGACCCTACACAAGAAGCTTGAGCCTCAACTCCCCCTATACAAACAAACCCTAATTTTCAGTCGCATGTTCCACCTGTTTCTCAGACAATTGTATCCCCAACTAGCCAAATTCTATATGTCCAACAACAATTTCAACCAATAAACCCCAGTAAATCAAAAGGGAAATTTGCAGGGAAATTTTCTTAACTATGTTTGACGAGAACAACCTTCCTTTTTAGTCCAACAGCTCTCATCCAATTCTTCCAATCCAACAGCATTCATCCTATCTTTATATTGGAGAGGCAAGGTTTGAATCTTTTAACAAGGCACTAAGTTAGAAGTTCCAGATTTTTATGGAGATTGTACTCCTAAAATTTCTTAAAATTGGGAACAGAGTTTGGAGCATTATTTTTGACAGTATGGAATGAATGAAATTCAAAACATACATTTTGTTGAGGCTAAGCTCAAGGGAACTGCATTGATTAAGTAACAAGAATATTACAAAATATGTGATTTCGGTGATGTGGCAACCTGGGAAGAGATGAAGCCAATAATGAGACACTTTGTGCCGCCAAATTACGAGCAAATAATTTACTTCAATTCAGTAGCTTGAACCAAAGAAATATGTCTATTGAACAATACACCAATCGTTTCTATAATTGGCTGATTGTTCAGATTGTGCATGAATGGAATGATGATATCATGATTTATATGTATAAGCCACAAATAACTTCAGCTTCAGGCACTTGTCAACTACAAAGAATGAGAGATGCAATTCAAATAGCATACCAAATAAGGAGGATTTGCGATGAAATTTATCCACGAAAACCTCTCAAATTAACATGCAAAAGAATGATCACCTTTCAGTCAAATTTAGTTGACATAAAGAAGTTGAATGTTCTTGATTTTCTAAAAAAGTGATCTTTGGAATCTTAGTCTAAAGAGGTAACTGTTTCATTGCACAACAAAATCTTCTTGGTTGAATAAGAAGACTCCTTGGTAATGCTTTAAATTTCTAAGTAAATGCGGTAGTTTAGAAATAAGTTGCCAGAATTTAGTACTTCTAAAAATTCTATTTTTTAACATGTTTTGTTTTAGTAAGAATAATCTACATATTTTAAATTTTAGCCAGTAATAAATTAGGTCTTCTTTTAGAGTTATAAAATTTTAAAACTTTCCACTTTAGTGAGTCTTGAATCGTATTATGTTTTCATGTTGACTGAGGCATATTTAGAAGGTTTTGACTACCGTTAGGTTGTTCTAAAACTTATGAATATGTTGATGACGAATACTTTTATTGTTTTAAGTTATTTGTGTTGAAAAAATGTGCCTATATTTTCTTCTACTTGCAATCTTGTCATGTTTTCTTCTTAGCACACTTGTTGATCAATATCTCTCTCATCTTCAAGCAACTAATTCTTCTCCACAATTTTCACCCAAACCTAAGTTTTTCTCACGATTTGTTCTACTACAACTATTTCTTATCTTTTAACCACAATTCTTCCTATTGTAGCCAGTCTTCCCTAATTGTCATGTAAAGGTGAAATAATAATTTGAGAATAAAATTATTTATCTTTTAAAGAAATTTGAAACTAATAATTGTCAAAGAAATTGTTGGTATTAAAGAACAATAGTTAGAATTCAAAAAAAAAAAAAAAAAAAAAAAAAACACCAAAAACCAAAAACAAAAAAGAAGAAGAAGAAGAGTAGGGGTTTCATCAGACAGAGAGGGCGGGGACTGATCCCCCTTACCAATATGGGGCAAGGCACTGTTTTCCCCATATTGGAATTGGGGGAATCAATAAGGTCAAATTTTGAAACCATGCTTCCTGCTCAACCAAATGTTTTCCAAATTAAAAAAAGTCTTGGCAATCATATTCATCCAATTGGTAATAATTTGTTAAATCTTTCATTTTTCTTCATGCATAGAGCTAATTGTGCAGCCAGTAAACTATACATTCTAAAAATAGAAAACCCTTCTATACGTCAAAACTTTGAGTTATCCAATAAGTATCTATGTAAACATGACAAAAATGTCTAAGTCCACAAACCATACAAGAAAGAAACTAGAGCAGGATCTAAACTCATTTCTGATGCAAACTTCATTAGAACAAGAAAATATTCACAATTTCATTGCTTGCTCCAGTACAATATCCTTGATTAAACATGAAAAATGGCTTTAGAGTTAAGGATGTAGATAGCAAATGAGGATTTTAACTTATTATGCTACTAAGCAATTACCAATTTGAACTTGGATTCCGCATAAGACTTTTCATCAAGTGGAAACCGATCAGGATGAAAATCCCATGCTTTACTTCTGTAAGCTGCTTTAACCTGCAAAAATCAACTTATTAAAGCATCTACCCCAGCCAAGGAAAGAGACTGAACATGTAGCATACAAAACTAGATATTCCAAATTCAGATGCACAATATAGTTGGACAAAATTAATGCACGGAGCAGAGGCTTGCGTGGATATAGTTAACTGAAGTTTGACCAATAAATGGACCACTGTAAATAGATTCCAAAATTTTATTTTCAAACTTTTCTTAGCAGTTGGACGGAAGGAAAAGAGAAAGAATTGCAGAGATTGTAAATTAACATGGGGTTGATGGAGCAGTTTGCATATCGGTATTTCTCAATTTCCATAGACTGGTCCAGGTCTTGGCAGGAAAGAAACATATCAATAAACCCCACTTTTGTGTTGTTTGTGTATGTGGAGTTAATTGAGGGTTCAATCATGGGTGTCCAGCCACACTTGTTTATAAATGAATACATCAGTCAATCCGAGAGTTTTGACATGCCTACCATCATCCATCAATTTCACACAATTCATTACGGAAAACACATGTTAACCTAAACTCTCTGTTTCCAATTCAAAGAATCCACAAAACCCTAATAATTGGATAAGATTATATTATTGGAACAACGAGTGTGATATCTACAGCTCCCAAATTAGATTACTGTAAAAAAGAAAAAAGAGGAGGAGACCGGAGAAAGAAGATATAAATTGATCAGTGGGAGGGGAATAATAATACCTGGGAAGGAGTGGGACGAGAATTTGGAGGAAACCCTAGCAATTGTCGAGCCTCATCCCCCCGCATTTCTGAAGTTTCTTCGGGATCCTCTTCCTTATGTTTTTCTTTTTTATCTTTTTATATTATTTTAGGTCCGGGTCCGGGTGACTGCTGCCCTTCCCTTCCCGTACATAAAGACGGGCTTTTGACTTTGGTCCCCGGGGGTTGACTTTTGTACCGAGGCAGCAACTTTTCCACCTGAAATAAATAAAATGACGAAATTTATTTTATTATTAATTAACAATATAGTTATAAGGGTGATAGACTAATATCCATGTAGGATTTCGTCGTCCTCCGCGTGACAGCTGTTCTTCACTTGGTGAAAGGTCATTGATTTGTTTCGCTGAGTTGGACGCTAATAGCGAAAGACAATTGTTCTCCAATATTGTTACAAGTTTGTAGTGGTATAGAGGTAATGGAGGTCATTCCTCATGTCTCTCCAATCACGTGTTGTGCCTCATCGAATGATCACGGAAGCCATTCTTCAGCCATTCCTCTTTACGTGCATAGTGAGTCGATCTCTCTCTCTCTCTCTCTCTCTCTCTCTCTCGTTCTTGTTCATTAGCAAAATTTCACACTCCCTAGATCAATCGATCGATCAAAGCCAAGTAATCAATCACTCTCTCTCTCTCTCGTTTCAGACTCCAAAGCCATTTTCCTGGAGCTATGCTTCTACTCATATCAATGGGGGAGATTTTAGGGTTTTGAAAATGAGGGATCCGATTTATACTGTGTTTTTGCTGGGTTTGCTTGACGCCGAAAAGAGACACTTCAGGAGATATGTTGAATTGTATACTGAAAGTGGGGTTAATGCGGTGACTTTTGTTGTGAGATTGAGGTCGTTGATTGGGTATGATTTGGGGAAAAGAGTGGAATCTAAGGTTTTGGAGCTCATGCAAGAGATTGTTAAATGGGTTTTGGAGTCTGAGAATGATGGAAGAGATAGACTCTTGTTGTTTCACACGTTTAGTAAGACTGGTTGGCTTGTGTACGTTGTTTGTTTGTGGCATTTGTTTTGTTCTCTTATATTGTAGCTCACCTGTTTGTCAGTTTGCTCATTTGAATGTGATGAAACAGTGGATAGCATTGAAGATCTAACTCATGTTGTTTACTCTTTTTGGGTTGGTAGATATGGATTAATCCTTCAACATTTGCAGGATAGAAAAGACATATTGGAGAAGTTTAAAGGGTGTGTTGTTGATTCAGGAGGAAACCCGAAAATAAATCCTCAGGTATATTTTGATCATTTTATGTTTTCTATGACTTTTGGAAAATTTGAGGACTATTGGGTGGTGCTTGCATCACTGTCTTTTTGTTGATTCGGGTGTATTGTTGATTAAAGGGTGTCTTGTTCATTCGGGAGGAGAACCAGAAATCAATTCTCAGTTATATTGGGATATGTTCTGTTTTCTATGACATTTAGAAAATTTGAGGACTGTTGGTTAGTGCTTGCTTTACTATTGAATTGATTATCTATCTTGATGCGAACAATTCTTTCCATTTTGAATGACTTACTTTGGTCCAGGATGCGAACAATTCTTTCCATTTTGAATGACTTACTTTGGTCCATGCAATTCTGCATACTATCTATACTATGTAGTTCTGTGGCTTGGTGATGCAATAGTTCTATGAACATACTATAATGTTGTTTTGCATTCTGTAGTTCCGCATGTTGAGGATTCCACTCCACTGTGTTGTTGTTATATTGTTATTATATTGTTAACTTAGATACTTTTATGAGATATAAACTGGTCGTTAGTTACAAGTTTACAAATAGTTCTGTGATTCTACAAAATTGGTGTAATTCTGCACTATAGAAGTGGTGTAGTTTGGCAACCAAAGTTTAGACGAGTAAACCAGAACCACAGAACTACATTCTCTTGTTAACTCTGATTGTACATTCAAGGGTATTCCTGTCTTAGTTCTGCATACTCAACAAATTGAAAATTGGTGAACTAAATGGCAGCTTTTGTTGACAACGAAAGTGACAGCTGGGTCGACGAAAGCCGAATCTTAGTCGACTAAACCTTGGTCACTTATTTTAATATAAAAATATATTTAAAATATTTTTGACTATTTTTGTAAGTTTAAATTTTATAATTCTAAGCGGCTATTAATGTTTTTAAAACAAGTATATAATATTTAAAATGAATAATTTAATGTTTTAAAAAAATGTGGCATCTTTATCACTCACTAAATGTAGCATATTTATCATTGAAATGTAAAATATTCTATCAATTTATCACTTACGAAAAAATTTAAAATGTAGCAACTTTCCACTATAACCAAAAAATGGAAAAAAAAATATTCTTACGGTTTCCATTGAGTTAAAAACATTAGGTTAATTTAGCGAGAAAGATTACTGGCAGAGATTTTTGCTACCTTGTAGAGTTTAGGTTCATACTAAACCTATGATGCTCATACTATCTGATTCTAATTTTTTCATATTGCTTTTCAGCTTGTTCACGAGCAAGCTGAAAAAGCAGTCGGTCAGAGAACAAAATCAGACACTGCCATGGTTGATTCCCTTACTCCTATTGCTGCCTCATCTTCTGAAACTCCATTAGCTGCTGCTACTCCAGTTAGCTCCACTATACCAATTGCAACATCTGGTGTAGGTTCAAGCCCTGTTTCTGTTATGCCTGTTGCGGCCGCTGGTAGTGGCTTCTGGATCATTAGCTATTCCTGGGTAGTATTGGAACTATGGTTGCATTTGAAATGTCTCTGTTTTCGAATGCAGGAGTAGTGAGAATCTGTCATCCAAAGTCTTGCAATCTCATTAGATGGAGCTTCTATGTAGGATATTGAGGTACTAGTGTAACGCATTATTTTTAGGTTGTAAGCAATTGTGATGACCGTGTACCTGGGTTAGCAATTCTATGAGTAAGAAATGTGGCACAAAATTTCTTACGATTTGTAGCTTGTCTGAAACGATATTCAAGCTTACTTTATTAGAACAAAAGCACAAAGTGAAATGTTTCAACCTTGGTAATCAAGGCATTAAAATTTTTTTTTCATTAAATATATATATATTTATGTTCAATTCCTTCAATCTGGAAGACAAAAACCATCATCGGATGATAATATTAGAACTTTGGAGAAGTCAGCTTCAAAACTTCAACATTAGTGTTTATCAGCAGGAGTAATTTTGATAATGAGTGGAGGAAAATGTGTTTTTATTTGGATAATCATCACTAGGACAAAATTTGGAACCTTGACAATAATAGTTTTGTCTAGACCCGTTTTTTGCTCGTTTCATCTGGATATTACCTAAGCTTTGCCTTGGGGGAAGCTTTGTTCAACTACCAAAATACAAATTCAAATAAATTCTTATAGGTTCACCTTTTGAATTTTAAAAGTACCTCAAGTTTTAGCTTCTCCCCCTATTTGCTTGGCCTTAACATTTTCCTTCAATTTGGAAGGATGGTTGATATTAGCGGTGACAACTACTAGATATGTAAATGTTAATGTCTTTTTGTGGCGCTATGGCAGCAAGCAAAGAAAGGAATGGCAGTTGCTGGAAAGGTTATTGTGACTCCATTGGAAGAGAAAGCTGCAGATGAGGAACCCTTGTTTTTTGCAAATAAGCAGGTAATTGTTTAGACATCCATCTTAATTCCAAAGAAGCAAGGCCTTTCCCATCTTTCTTTCATTCTTCCTGCTCTTCTCATTTATTCTTATTTTGGTCTTTTTTGTTCTTTGTAGGACAGTAAAAATGCATTCAAGTCATTGCTTGAATCTGCAAATGTGGAGTTAGACTGGAACTGGGAACAGGTTTATTTGCCGAACCTCTTCAATTTTATCATAGTTTTATCATCTATAATTGTCATTAGACTATGGATTATTAACTCTTCCATCTCAGGCAATGAGAGTGATTATAAATGGCCCGAGATATACTGCTTTAAAAACACTTGGTGAGCGGAAGCAAGCTTTTAATGAGGTATTTATAGGGTAGACTGCCTTAAAGTAACTTGTAAACTTAGATAAATGATGACACTTCTGTTATGTGCTATTAAATTCATGAGTTTGGTGAGTTAAAATTTTACATTTATAATGCTGTAGTATTTGGGGCAATGAAAAAGGCTGGAAGCTGAGGAGAGGCGCATCAAGCAAAAAAAAAAAAGCACGCAAAGAGTTCACAAAAATGTTAAAAGTGACTTGTATTCAGAATTCTTGATTGTCGTAATTACTAATTTTTTGGTGTTTGGTGGACTGAATAAGTATTTTTGATTTGTTTTTTTTTTTTTGGGTTTTTTTTTTTTTTTTTTTTTTTTGGGTTTTTTTTTTTTTTTTTTTTTTTTAAGTAGGAGTCCATAGAGTTAACTTCATCTACCCGATGGAGGTTCATTTTTTCTCTAGTTTTCGTATTCTTTTCCATCGCTCTGGCAGCTTTAATATATTTTATCAGTTGTATGAAAATGAAGAAATTTATTATTCTTTATTCCTGTTTTACCAACAAAGCTATAACTATGTTTGAAGATGATGAATGATTCAAAGCTGTTGAACGGCCAGAAACTGAGAGGATCTTTTTGAGAATTACTTAGTTGAACTCCAAAAAAAGGTAACATTTCCACCTTAATGTTCATTGTTTTCTATGCTAATTGTATCTTTATTTTTAGTGTTGAATCCCAGGGACCCCTAAAAGCATATCTATCAAATGTTTTTACTTGAAGTTTGTCAGCTTAAATTAGTGCATCTGCTTACAGTTTTACCATCGAAAGCTACTAAATAACATTGCTTGTATGCTTAATATCGATAACAGTTGGATAAGGAGGGAAGTGGTAACATTTTAATATCCTTTTGAAACAAAATCATTCTGTTCTTCTCTCTATGCTCTTTTTTTTTTTTTGGCTGGGGGGTTCTCTAATAGTGTTCGTTTAGGGGAGTTGGAAGAAGGAATTGAAAGCAAGCCTTTTCTATGTTTTTATTTTGTTTTGTTTTCCTTTATGCCTCCCTTTTGGTCTCAGAGGATTTTTATTCTTTTTGCTCTTTTTTGTTATTTTATAATATTCTCTCTTTAATATTATCATAAAAAGATTAAGAATTATTCTTGGAATCTTTTGAGTTTTCTCGTGCAAAGATCTTTGGACTTTTAACTGATTTTGTGTTAGTGATCCATTCGTCACAACTTGTAAGAACTTCAGTGTTCTTATGTTGCAGTAATTATGCTGTATTTTCTTGTTCATACCCTCAATTGGAGGATAGAGGTCGAGGCAAAGTCATATTTTGGTTATAATTACTGATAGTTTCAATCCTTGTATCAGTGATACCCTCAATGGGTGAATCTCCTGTTGGTGATGTTGTTTGCACCCTTATATTAGTCCTTGGTTTCAATTCTTGGAAACAACTCTTTGAGAAAGTATCGTTGTCCTCCTATTGCACATCTTGGTTCCAAATTTTCCATGGATGCTTTCTGCTCCTGATAATTCTTTTCCCCTAATATCAGAGGAAAGTGAGTGACTCACAGTGCTGATTTCATGACATTTAGACCTACAAATGTTGGACAATTTTTCCTTACTTCTGTCATCCTCTGGCTTGGCTAATCAACATTTCTATAATGACTTTAAAATCTTGTATATACTCATGACTGGAATCTTTTATCCAAAAAAAGTAAAGAAAAAAAAAGGACTAGAGCATGTTTTTAAAATTGGATCATGCTTTATCAGATTGTGTGTTCATTAACAGTTACTATCTCGTATTTTTATTTGGATCTCAACTTTAGACTTCCACCCAGTTTCTATGGTGCATGTTTGGTTTATTATGCTAATTCTCATTTTTTGTAACATCTGGGTTCATGCAGGAAAGAATAAGGGTTCTGGAGGATCACAGGTGTAATATCACAGAGTATCAGAAATTTCTTGAATCTTTTATCAGGACAAAAAGTATTGCTACTCTCTCTCTCTCTTTCTATTTCTCTTTGGCGGTTAGCAAGGATTCTACTTAGTGAATTCGAAAACTTTCTGATATTTGGAACTAGGAGTTTACAGAATGCAGATTCAACTAATTTCTGTCTTTCTCTCTCTGATTCATTTTTTTGGGTGATATATGATATTTGGGGAATGCAGGAAATGGATTCAGTTAATTCCTCTCTCTCTCTCTCTCTCTCTCTCAAATTTTTTTTGTGATATTTGGTTTTTGGAGTTTGCAGAATGCAGATTCAGCTAATTTCTCGATATATATTCGCTCAAAGTCTGGTTTTGTGTTTGATGAATCAACGTGTAGGTCTTCTTTCTTTCATGGTCGTTAGTTGAGCAATGGTATAATGGTATGATCTTTGGCTCTAAATTTGAAATTTCTGATTTTCATAGATTTTTGTTTGATATGATATATGTTTAGGGTTTTTCCTGTTGTAATATTCTCAATGCAATAATAGTCTCAAGACAATACCTCCATAGTGGTAAAATTTAGCGGTCACACTATTTGGCCTTAAAATGGGACAATACACTCACGTGACAGGTCTTTTCATTCAGTTTAGCTTCTGCAGGAACATTTATAATTTTAATCACCACAAAACTAAGGCCTCCTTTTTAACCTTTACTTTATCAGTAGTAGATGATGTTGGATACGCAAAAGAAATAGTATGTGAAGTTTGTCTTGCTTGCCACAATAATTTTAGAATGGCCACGACTAGTCAATTGTTTCTTCAATGCTGTTGGCCAATAGAGTTGAAACTGATACTAATGTAGAAGAACATTAAGTACAACTTAATGGATCATAGCAGTTTTGATGGCCATAGGAAATGAAAAAGGAATTGATTGAATTGCAGATAACAAAACCTATTTGTGAAAGAAAAGAAGTCTCGAATTTCCTTGAATCTGGGAACATGCCGTGCTTCAAATATTCTTCTTTTTGACATGGTGACAAATGTTCGCATATTCTTGTCATTATCTTACATGACAAGGTGTGACATATCTTATGCCCAACTATTCACTTGCACTTTGTGGTCTTGTAACACTTGTAAGAATGTGGATGGGACATAGAATGCACGACCTTCTCTATGCTTTAGCATGTGACCCAAAAGAAACTCTTCAACACAATCGCTATCATTGAAATAATAATATTTTTATGGGTTTTTTTTTTTTTTGATACTGAAAGAAAACAATTTTATTGATCACAAAATGATGCCAAGGTTAGGTTATTGAAAATGCACTAATTTGTGGGTTAATACTTACATGTTGTTTAAACTTGATTTTTACTATTGTCAAGTGCCATATTCAACCTGTTTTCCACAAGCATTTTATTATGAAGGGAAGGCAATAATGTCAAATAAGGAATTTGGCAATCTCAAGGAAGAATTGAAGTGGGAAGGAAGCAATGTTGTCATGCTAAGTATGGACCGAATCATCTGAAGGGACCCTTGTTTTATATAATATGATGATAATCTATCTTGGTGGTTTTCTGATTTTGCATTGGCTCCTCAAAGCAGGTTCTCATGAACAAAAGTTCCTGGAAGCTTCAATGGCTTATGTATCTGGGGAGCCAATTTTGATAGATGAGAGTTTGATAAATTGAAATTAAAACTTAAGGTCAGTATTACCTATTTCTTATTTATCTATGAAGGGAGTGAAATTGTTGTTGAGGGTCTAAGATTGTTTAATATATGTTGGTTTATGATGAAACACTGAGTTTATTCGTGTTAGACCAAAGAAGACGAAATTGGTTTCAGTAGGTTTGTTTGGCATCAAATTTTCAGATGGAAGGGACTGAAATTGTTGTGGAGGGTCCAAGATGCAGTTTCCGAAGTAGAAAGGTGTGCATATTTGTTATACCTTTTCTTGTATATTGTGATCATTTCACTTCATTTCATACTTTCAAGAGTTGAACTCAATTGATCAGGGTGAAGCAGTTGCAGAGGTTTTAGTAGTTGTTCTTATGTCAACGATAGTTACGACAAGCATTTGGTCAAGTCTTGCATGATTCACCCGGTTTTGAAATTCGCGGAATGCTAGTTGTTCCTCCTTTAATCTGTATAAGCATGATATTCATCTCTCCATGGTGGTTGCCCTTCGGTAGTATACTAATGTGTTTTTCTCTCTCTCCTTATAATTTACCATATTGCCCGTTGATTGATATCTATGATAACCATTAATGTTCTTAGAAAATGAACAAACAAGAAAAAATAATCATTCTTTCCATGAGACTGCTCTAATTCTGTCATGTGTATGATTTTGTCAATACATGTTGCAGGTTAGAAGATTTGATGCTAGTTATGGGTGTTCTATCATGTCACGTTTGGTAAGCAAAATGTTGAAGGTCCTATGAGATTATGTTATACCATTGCCTTGTTAATTGCTACATAAGAATTTTTGAAGAACCATCCAAGACAGCTGAATAAATAGGTATTTCCCCACCATATGATGCAAGGAATGTGCCTTTGCCAGTCTCAGTGTGTCACCCCTTATGATCCTCATTTTTATATGTACTCATATTTATGTCTTTACAATGGCTTGTTCTTTGTTTTTGAAATTTTGACTATTTGAAATTCAAATTTAATTATACAGATTGGGCCTAAGAAGGCATGAGAAATGTGATTCTCACAAGATTCTATTCTGCTTCTGAAGCAGGAAAAATGGGATTGATTAATGCTGTTGTTCCAATAAGTTAATTTTTGGTCAGGAGTTAAACTGTTTCTGGGTTTCAAGATTAATCTTCTTTTGATCTTTGATGATAATATTAGTTGTGTGTTTCTATTTTGTCTAGCTTGAAAATTTAGAGAAAGAAACACTCGAATGGTGTCGGGGAATCCTAAGAAACAGCCCAACTGCAATTCAAGTGCTCAAATCAGCCCTTAATGCTATTGATGATGGCCATGCCGGAATGTAGGTGGTCCTTACTATTAGCTTTCTTACAACACAATGATATTCTTTCCCGTTATTTCTTTTCACTTTTAGCTCCAATGTATTGTAACTGCTCTGCTGGTGTCAATTTTTCCTTTCTTTTTTCCTACATATTCAAGTTAGGTTTCTTTCTTTTCACTTTCCTCGTAAACTTTTGATCATTTTTCCTTTTGATTAGGAACTTAGTGGGAATGTTGCTCAAATCTTTTATGCCGTTGAAGAAGGTAATGAAGGGAAGAGAGCATATATGGGGCGCAGACGTCCAAATTTTTCCAGATTTTGTAAATAACTATAGATCGAATAATTTGATTTTCTGAATGTTAGAAATTGTGTTTAGACTCAAATCTTTCAACACTGTCTTATGTGGTGTAAGGAGCAAAAAAGTTCTGTCATAACCATATTACTTAAAAAAAGGATGGTAGCATCAGTGCAAGTAGCAAGGGTTTGTAACTTAACAACTTGGGGTCCTTTTATTTTTCCTAGCAAAATCTCAATTTTAGGTTGAATTGAAATTTAAGTGTTTTTTAATGTTTTAAAAAAATTACCTAAGTTGAACTTAACAACTCTTTCTCTCTCTATCTAGATCTGTTTGATTATTGTCGTTTGTCCAATGTGTAATTTAAGTTGAACTTAAACTCAATCATGTGTAGATCTGAACATAAATTTCAGTAATCTCGGGTCAACCCAAGATTGTGTCCATATTAGGGTCAACATGAATATATGTTAGGTCGACTTAAATTTAAAAATTCTAACCATGAGTTGAACTATTGAATGGATAGATCCACCGATACGGTTGAGTCGACCTAAATGAGAGATTTGGGTTGACATAAAATTATTCAAAGCTCGTGCTTTGGTTGACCTAAGCTCATGCTCGGTAGATGTGTCATGTCAATCTTAATGGCTTTAATTATAACTCATATTTTCAAATTTATTATTAATTCAGTTTTTTTAATTTGATCGTCATCAAAACTTAATTTTTGTCGATACCTAATTTTGTTAAGAGACATCTTATACCGATTTTAAGAATAATATATTTTTTACTTTGTAATTATTTATTGTACTTGTCATTTTTCTAACAAATTTCAATCTTTTCTAATTTAGGTTTATAAATTAAAAATTCAATACAACAATAGCAAGATCTTATATATTTTTTTTTATATTAATTTTCAATGAACGCATGATGTAATATTTCATATAAAATTTAAACTCCACACTGCTCAGAGAGTGCCTATTGTGGAAATCGTTAAGTAGACTAAGGGCATGTTGTGAACAAGCTTGCTACATTGGGTTAATATTCTATCGGTGGAGTACCACACACTGCCCATAAGTATTATAACATGTCCTCACAAGTACTATTATAAAAAAATTCAAACTATGAAAAATCTCAAGAACTATTATATCATAACTATCTTGTAAGATAGTTTTGATCCTAAAATTGAAGTACTTGTAATTTACATTTGCAAGGGTATTAGAACAACAATACCGGACATAAATGGCGTAGTAATTGCTACGTGGGCATAGAGAAAGCTTACCCCACCAAAAAAGGTTATTGCCATTGACAATCACAAGCTACAGATGCTGCAAGATGTGACAAAGCACCACCAGTTGGAACAAACTCCACCAATTGTCGAATAAGCCATTTTTTTTTGTTTTTCTTTTTTTTTTTTTTACTTTTTTAATGTCTTAACATGTCTAAAACTACAATCATATGTAGTTCTGTACCAAATTAGAACTATATTATAGTTTCCAGACACTCCATAAACTTAATATTTCGGACCCACAAGTAATAAAATTAATCAACCGAACAAACAATAGTGATAAGAGTAAGAAATAAGTAAAATTAAAGTTGAAAAAGAAAAAGAAAAAATAAAAACCCCACCTTCTTTATCTACCGGGAAGAAAGTGGAAACAAAATAATTACCAAAAAAAGGCTCAAATTCAGATCAGCTAGAGCTAACTCAATTGGAAATCATCAACCACTAAAAAATTTTCCCAAAAAATAAAGCACACCCAGATCAAACGTTTTCTAAAATAGTCAAGCCACTCGTATCTGTCCCACAATCAAATTAAAATACAAATAACCTAATGAAAAGAACAAATCGACAAAAACAAAATTTTAGTCGACTAAACAAAAAAAAAATGTTTAGTCGATTGAGATAGTCCCTAGTCGACTAAGTAGTGTAGTCTTGATCGACTAAACACATAAAATTCTTAATCGAGTAAGCAAACTCTTAGTCGACTAAGCCCACAATAACTTGGTCTCTAGCCTGCAAATCTACCCTATAACATCTACTTGTACCACTCAAACTCAGTTCTAATAACAACCCAAGTTATGATGATCTTAACAACAAACAACATAGTTCTAAATAATACTCAATTGAAACTCTCCACCAGGCAGATCCTCTCATTTTTCTTTCCAAATTTAAAACTTTACACCGCGCAAAGCGCGATCTTCTCCTCCTAGTCTTTTATATTATTTTCCAACAAAAAATATTTCTACAACAACTTTTGTTAATTCAATTATTTGTTTTCCTTGTACAGATAATGTTATTAATATCTATAATTAATATCGATGTGCAATTCTCTTTGAATTTCATATAATTTGATTTATATTGAAACTTGTGTTATTTTCAAATGGAGTTAATGTTGAATATTATATTTTAATAATAAGTGATACTTTTCTCAGAAAATACTATCAAACTACTTTTAGTTGGTTGAGAGTACTTGTTAATTTGAGTTCATTTATTTATTTATTTACTTTTCAAATTAAGTAATAAATAATGTATAGTTTATGGATGTTATTATTTCAACTATTTAATATTTCCAACATATTATCATAAGAGAATTTTTTTTACATAATTAAATTTGTGGTCTATTAGCATTATTACTTCAATTATTAAAATTTTTAAGGCATGCTCATTTATAAGAATATGTGTGCGCGCGCATGAATTTGTTTTTCTAAAAGTTTGTAAATAAATTGTTTTCACATTAAACAGTGACATTGATACATAAATGATGGATAGACAAACCCTTCTCCCCTCACCACCCCCCGGGGGGGGGGGGGGAACTACTGTGTGGCTATTGTTGTCATTCCTCAAATAGAAAAGATAAAAGGTCAAAAGGGCCAAAATTCTAAAAAAGCGTCTCACCACTGAATTTCAACGTACGACAGCCATCCCATGCAAGAGGTTCCCTCCCAATATGGAGTGTTGGAGCTTTATATAAACCCGTTCTTCATCGGTGTATTAAAAACTCCATTCGATTGGGGATTAGACAAGGGTCAAATTGCTTAATCCCCTCTCCTGTTGGGAGGGACAAAGGGAGTAGAATAAGAAAGGTACGAAAGTTCTGCAGGCCCTCCCCACCCACCTAATAGGAATGAAGATGGTAGGCAAGGTAGTAGTTAGTTTAGTGTCTCTCATCCTGGTTGTGGGAGCAGTGATAGGCGTAGTTGTGGGAGTGAAAAGCTTTGGTAACAGTAATGGCGGTGGCAATGGCAATAGCATTGACAATGGCAATGACGTCTCTGCCACACAGAAGGCAGTGCAAACCATCTGCTCAGCTGCAGAATACAAGGAATCTTGCGAGAAGACTCTCAGCCAAGTTGGCAATGGAACTTCAGATCCAAAGGCATACATCCAGGCTGCCTTTGAGTCAAGCCTCAAGCAAGTTGATTCCGCTTTTGCATTGAGCAAAACCTTGACCGTGCCTAACAATAACAGCCGCATCCAAATGGGGGTTGATGATTGCAAGGACATGCTCGAGTTCGCAGTTCAGAACCTCCAGGCATCAATGTCCATGGTTGGTGACAACGACATGCACACTGTCAAGGACCGCTTGCGTGAGCTCCAATCCTGGCTCAGCTCTGTCATCACGTACCAACAGACTTGCGCGGATTCATTGTCTGAGGCAGAGGCACCCGAGCTCAAGAGCGTCATGGAGAACGGCATGGTCGATGCCACTAAGCTCACTGACAATGCTCTGGTTGTCGTTAAGAAGGTCACCGAAATTCTGGAGGCCTTCGACATTAAACTCCCCAACCTTAATGGCGCTGGCAGACGCCTCCTTGGCAACACGGAGGAGGTCGACAAGGAAGGATATCCCACATGGTTCTCCACTGCTGACCGCAAGCTCTTGGCCAAGACAGACAACGGCAACGTGAAGCCTAATGTGGTAGTTGCTAAGGACGGGAGCGGCAACTTCAAGACCATCCAAGAAGCTGTTAATGCCTGCCCCAAGAACAACAAGGGAAGGTTCATTATCTACGTCAAGGCCGGTATCTACAAGGAGTACGTCACCATCCCCAAGGACAAGGCTAACATTTACATGTACGGAGATGGCCCAAGAAAGACCATGGTCACCGGTGACAAGAACTTTGGAAAACAGAAAATCGGAACCATGAACACTGCCACCTTCGGTAAGTTAATAATAAATTCTTTTTATTTTTCTTTATTCATAAGCTAATTAATTAATAATTTCTATCATTGTAATGTAACAATATGATCAGCCGTAACTGCACCCAACTTCCTTTGCAAGAACATGGGATTCCAGAACACAGCGGGACCCGAGGGACACCAGGCTGTTGCACTCCGTGTTCAGGCCGACTTTGCAGCTTTCTTCCGTTGCCGAATTGACGCCTACCAAGATACCTTGTACGTTCATGCTGGAATTCAATTCTTCCGCAACTGTGTCATCTCTGGAACCGTTGACTTCATCTTTGGTGACGCTGCTGTGGTCTTCCAAAACTCACTGATCGTGGTCAGGAGACCAATGGACGGCCAAAAGAACATGGTGACCGCCAGCGGAAGGGTTACAAAGAACCAGTTCACCGGCATTGTCATCCAAAACTGCAGAATTGTTCCAGAGCAGAAACTCAACCCAGACAGGTTCAAGATCCCAACCTACTTGGGACGCCCATGGAAGCAGTATGCAACCGTAATGATCATGGAATCTCAGCTTGGTGACTTGATTCATCCTGATGGCTGGTACCCATTCGAGACCAACATGGATTACATCAAAACCTTGACCTTCCGTGAGTACGCCAACACTGGACCTGGCGCCAATACTGCTAAGAGAGTCAAGTGGAATACTGTCAAGGTCGCCACCAAGCAAGAGGCTCAAACCTTCACTGCTGGCCCATTCCTCAGAGGAGACCAATGGCTCCCGGCCACTACCGTTCCTTTCAATCTTGGTTTCTTCAAGTGAGAAAAGAATGGCCTAAAATTATTATGAAGCCCACCCTCACATATATACACAACCAAAGTTATGGAATTTTTGGGATTTCCAAATCCAAAAGTATATACTTATGTAATTCGTTGAGGAAATAGAAAAAAGAAGGGATGAGTGCACTACTGTTGACACTACAGAAAGCATTGTTGGTTAGGTGCCCAGGGCCACTGGAGTTTTGTGTCTTTCTTCTTTTCATCGTAGAAACCGGTGATGTTGCACCCATGTGCGAAGGGCTTGGAAATGTTGTAAAATTTTAATCTTGATATTAGACTCCTCGTATGTTTCTAGACATGCAATCTAGAACCAATATTATGTAAGAGAATTATATCAAGATAAAATTTGAAGAAAATGAAGAAGAAAATGAAAAGAACTTTCTTTGTATTGATTGAAGAAAATTACAAGAGAGAAGAAAGAGAGCTAATGCAAGAGAGAAGATTGTCTCTCATTGCTTGATTACAAAATGTGGAGAATAGCCCTATTTATACAAGAGTTTAGCTAGTAGAGAAAAGGAAAGAAATTTGAATAAAATTAGTAAAAAGGAAAATAGTAAAAAATAAAGTTAAGTTTCTAAGTATATAATGATTGAATAAATCAATCATTATTTAAATCAATTAAATATAGAATGATTGATTAAATCAATATCAATAATTGATTAAATCAACCAAATATATATAATTGACCAAATCAATTTAAATGGTTAAATCAATCATAGTAATTGAGTAAATCAATTATTATGATTGAATGGTTGATGGTTGATTAGATCAATCATGATGGTTGACTAGATCAATCAAGGAATCTCATTTTGATCTATTTTAACACTCCCCCTCAAGTTTGGCGAATAGATATCTATGGAGCCTAACTTGTTGAGAATATTTTCCATGTGACTTGTCGCAGTTCCCTTAGTAAAAATATCAGCAAGTTGCTCACTACTCTTTATGTGAGGAGTGACTATGGTCTTGTCTTCAACCTTTTGGAGCATAAAGTGACAATCAACTTCAATATGTTTTGTTCTCTCATGAAAGACAGGATTAGAAGCAATGTGAATGGCAGACTGATTGTCGCAGAAAAGTTTGATTGGAGAAGTGACTTGAAATCCTAATTCTTCAACTAGAGCCTTTAACCAAACGATTTCCTACCGGGTTGCTACTGCCATGGCTCTGTACTCAACTTCCGCACTAGATCTTGAAACTACGGATTGTTTCTTGCTCTTCCAAGACACGAGATTCCCACCAACAAACATGCAATAGCCTGTGGTGGATCTTCTGTCTGTTGAATCTCCGGCCCAATCCGCATCACAATAGCCCACTATTTCTGAACTTTGATTGTTCTTCATGCAGATTCCTCTTCCAGGAGACCCTTTAAGATACCTAAGAATTCTTTCAGCTGCTTTCCAATGGCACACCTTAGGAGCATGCATATGCTGACTGATTTGACTCACGGCATATGCAATGTCGGGCCTGGTGATAGTCAGGTAAATGAGCCTTCCTACAAGTTTCGGGTACTTTTGTATATCTGTGAATAGTTGATCAGTATCATTCCCTTCATTAGATGTTGAGATAGGGCTAATGACTGGTTTTGCTCCCAATTTACCTGTTTCCTGCAACAAATCAAGAGTGTACTTTCTTTGGGATAGGACAAGCCCCTTGTGAGAGTAGGCAAGTTCTATTCCTAGAAAATATTTAAGTATCCCTAAATCTTTAACATCAAAACTAGATTTAAGAAAATTTCTAACTTGATCAATATGACTCATATCACTCCCAGTAATAATAATATCATCAACGTATATGAGCACAATAGTGATTCTTTCATTATCAAGTTTAGTAAATAGAGAGGAATCACTATTGCATTTTTTAAAATTGTTACTGAGAAGTGCAGAGCTTAGTTTTGCATACCAGGCCCGAGGAGATTGTTTGAGACCGTAGATGGCTTTCTTCAATTTGCACACTTGTCCTTCGTGACCTTGGTTGAGCCCTTGAGGTAGATGCATGTAAACCTCCTCTTCTAGCTCTCCTTGCAAGAAAGCATTCTTTACGTCCATCTGGTACATTGGCCAGTTCTTATTGGTTGCAAGAGACAAGAGGACCCTTATAGTGTTCATCTTCGCTACGGGTGCAAAAGTCTCTGTATAGTCCACTCCATAGGTCTGGGTAAACCCCTTGGCTACAAGTCTAGCCTTGTAGCGATCAATTGAACCGTCACTTTTATGCTTGATCTTGTAGATCCATTTGCATCCAACTGCTTTCTTTTCTCTTGGGAGAGTCATTATTTCCCAAGTCTTATTCTTTGTGAGAGCATCTAACTCTTCTTTCATTGCTTTCCTCCATTCTGGGTGATTATTAGCCTCATTGAAACTTCTAGGCTCCTGTACTTGATCAATGCCACTCAAAAATACTTGGTGACTTGAGGAAACGTTAGTTGTAGTATAATAGTTAGCAATGAGATAAGATGTGACCTTAGAGACATAGTGATCCCATCTTGATGGAGGGAATCTCAGCCTTGTTGACCTTCTAAGTAGCGGTCGAGATGATGACGGATCATTAGATTCTGCATTTGCTTCTAAGGGAAGTAAGTCTTCTTGGATTTGGTCTCCCCCTTGCCCCTTACTTCCTTCAGTTTTGGGGGAACTTCTATCTTTGCTTTGCTCAGAATTTTCTGATAATTCTCTCTCTTGCTCTTGCTCTGAGTTGTCATCTTTATTAGATTGGCGAGAAGGGTTGCTAAGTTCTTTAGGAGTTAACAAGAAAACATACAGATCTTCCTTTTCTGGTGTTCTCTCTTCATTTGTATCTGTAAAATAAAACTCATTTTCTACAAATATCACATCTTTTGATGTGTATATTTTGTTAGTCATAGGATCATAACATATATAACCCTTTTGAAATGATCCATATCCTATGAAAACACACCGCTTCCCTTTTTTATCTAATTTATTTTTAAATTGTTTTGGTATATGTACATAGCATATGCATCCAAACACTTTTAAGTGAGTAATATTTGGTTTGGTTTTAGTGAGAACTTCTAAGGGAGATTTATCTTGAAGTATCTTAGTGGGTAAGCGGTTAATTAGATGAGCTGTGGTACTAACAGCATCGCTCCAAAATATTTTAGGCATGTTAGCATAGAACATGATTGTTCTTGCTATTTCAAGTAAGTGTCGATTTTTTCTTTCGACTACTCCATTTTGTTGGGGGGTATATGGGCATGAAGTTTGATGAATTATTCCATTTTCTTCTAGAAAATTTGTGAATGTATGATTAATGTATTCCCCTCCATTATCTGTCCTAAGCATTTTTATGTTTGCGTTGTATTGCCTAGTGACAAAATTGTAAAAGTTTTTAAATGCTTCGAATGCTTGTGCTTTTGAAGTGAGCATATATACCCATGTGTATCTAGTCTTGTGATCAATAAAGGATATAAAGTATTTAAAACCTCGTCTAGATATTTCAGGAGATGTCCAAATATCAGAATGTACAAGATTAAAAGCATTTTCATAAATTGTTTCTGAAATCGGATAATGCATTCGAGTCTCTTTTCCAAAAATACAAGCTTCGCAATATCTATCTTCACAATTTTTTGTTGGAAACAGATATTTCAAAATTTGCTTACTAGGGTGACCTAATCTAGCATGCCATAAAATATAACTTTCTCCTTGATGTGCCGTATATGCATGATTATCTTGACTCAAAAAATATAGATTGTTTCTTCTGAATCCCCTACCAATCACTTGGTTTGTTTTGAGATCCTGAAAAACAACAGTATCAGGATCAAATGTAACTTTACAATTTTGGTCCCTAGTAATTTGGCTAATAGACATAAGATTAGAGGAGAATTCGGGAATATATAAAGCATTAGCCTTTTTTCCGAAAAAATTAATTTTTCCAAATTTTCTTATATTTAAATTATGCCCATTAGCAACCTTGACTATCTTATAGTTTGGTAGAGATTTCAGTTTCTTAAATTTATCCTTATCTCTAACCATATGATGGTCACAACCCGAATCTACCAACCAATCTTGAAAATTCAAAGTTGAGTTTAAGCAAGTACCTGGATTAGTTGTTTCTTGCTTGAGCAACATCTTTGATATGATACTTTCGATAGTTGACTCAAGTGATGCATTCTGGGCTGCATTTGAAGATATTTGGTCCTTTCTCTTCATGTGTTCAGGCCTTAGGTGAGGATGAAGAAACCAACATCTTTCTTGTGAATGATTTGGTTTTTTGCAATGAGCACATATCTTTTTGGCCATGTGGTGCACCTTATTGGCCACTTGCCCTTCTGTGGTTGAGTTGAAACCATACCCTTCTATTTTGGATTGAGGAGTATCCTCAAATTTCATACTTGCTTCTGCTCGTTGGATCATGGCTCTTACTTCTTGATAGGAAGGAAAATCCTTCATTCAAAGGATTTCTACTTGTAACATGTGCGAACTGTTCTCCAAGAGAAATGAGGAGCCCAAAGGACTTGTCCTCATCCTCTCTTTTTTGTAAAATTTTGAGATCGGTTGTGATCGGTCTCAAAGTTTTGATCTCGTTCCAAAGATCTTCATATTCGCCGAATAGTTGGGAGAGAGTTTTTTCATCTTTTTTGATATTGGCAATTTGCCTTTTTATCTCAAAAACTCTTCCTAAATTTGACTCTTGCCCATAAAGATTATGCATTTGATCCCATAGGGCGTTTGAATTTGGAGAGCAAGTGACCATAGTTCTATGAGTTTGATCCATAGAACTTGTGAGTAGGATAAAAACTTGGTCATCCCTCATTTTCCATTCTTCAAATATTGGGTTTGACTCCTCAAGAGGATCCTTTGTGATGTGACTCAAGAGATTTCTTGAGTTTAAGGATCTTTTAATATGAGCAGCCCATTGGAAATAATTTGAAGATGTAAGAAGAATGGAAAAAAAGGGTTGTGAATGAAAAGAATTGATTTGGGAAAAAGGATCACCTAACCTCGAAGAGGAAGGAATCGAAATTTGCTCTGATACCATGTTGTAAAATTTTAATCTTGATATTAGACTCCTCGTATGTTTCTAGACATGCAATCTAGAACTAATATTACGTAAGAGAATTATATCAAGATAAAATTTGAAGAAAATGAAGAAGAAAATGAAAAGAACTTTTTTTGTATTGATTGAAGAAAATTACAAGAGAGAAGAAAGAGAGCTAATGCAAGAGAGAAGATTGTCTCTCATTGCTTGATTACAAAATGTGGAGAATAGCCCTATTTATACAAGAGTTTAGCTAGTAGAGAAAAGGAAAGAAATTTGAATAAAATTAGTAAAAAGGAAAATAGTAAAAAATAAAGTTAAGTTTCTAAGTATATAATGATTGAATAAATCAATCATTATTTAAATCAATTAAATATAGAATGATTGATTAAATCAATATCAATAATTGATTAAATCAACCAAATATATATAATTGACCAAATCAATTTAAATGGTTAAATCAATCATAGTAATTGAGTAAATCAATTATTATGATTGAATGGTTGATGGTTGATTAGATCAATCATGATGGTTGACTAGATCAATCAAGGAATCTCATTTTGATCTATTTTAACAGGAAAGGCCCCGTTCTACTCCCAACTTTTGAGTTCCCTTGTTCTTTCCTCTATCTATTATCTATTGTATAGCCTATACTTACCTGGAAGCGCATGCTTATACAATTAACACACCGTCCAAATTGGAAGAGAATGAAAGGTTATGGCTAATATATTCAAAATATCAGAATGGAATATTTTGTTGATGTGCGCGCCCGGAATTGCACATCATCAAAACTAAATTCTCTTTGAGGTAAAACTGAGTGGTTTTCCCGATTAATCCAAAACCAAAAAAAAAAAAGAAAAAAAAAACCCTCAATAATAGGGTTATAAGTTGTGGGATTATTTATGTTTATCGTGAGCATTCGTACAAAATCACATAAGTTGTCAATATACCAATAATTTCTTATATTTAACAACCTAATCTCTTATAATCTTAAATGTTCCTGAAAGCTTTTTACCTAGATATATATATATATATATATATATATATATATATATATATATATATATATATATATATATGTATGTATGTATGTATGTATGTATGTATGTATAAGAAATTTATGTTTATAATCTTTTGTGGCATTTTTTATCATTGAATTAAGCAAACAAGATAAAAATTTTTGCTTGAACTTTTAGAAATTATATTGCAATTGTATTATTAAGCCTTCTCACTACCATAGTTTTGAAATACGAAGAGGTAAAAGTTCTTATTGACATTTAACCATAACATAAAGATGAAAAATATTATGTATTATATATGGCTAAACTACAAATAAATTCCTCATTTTATAGTAGGAGAGGTGGTATAAATAAAACAATTCAATGATTTTTTTTTTTTTTTGCTACAACATGTTCTCTTTCAAGCAATGATAAATTAATTGTCATAATCGAAATAGCATTTCGATCTAATAATATAAAAAAAAAAAAAAAAAAAAAAATTGCTGGAGTAGGAGGAATGTTTGTGTAAATGAGGAATTCGAGGAATGTGTTCATGGTTTCGCATTTCATGGAACACAAGTGCATATACTTAGTAGAATTTAAGTCTTTTGACTAATTTTAGCAGATTTTTTGTGCGATGGGGAGGGAAGGGGCCAGCCCGATGTCTAAATTTCTCACAGAAATGCTTTTTTATATAAAAAAGAAATAACAATCTAGATAACATAGCTTTAATTTTTTATGAGTTTGGAAATGTTCAAATAAGTTGAACTCCCCTAACTTACCATATTTTTTGTCTTATTTTATTTATAATATTTTTTAATCAAACTAAAATTTCTTAATAAAAATATAAAATTTTATAAAAAAAATAAAATCTTATTTTATATAAAAAAAAAATCTAAATGCCATTCATGGTTCAACTAACATCAACTCTCAAAACAAAAATGATTAATTACGTGTAAACTCATTGTTCTTTAAATCAAAATTTAAATTAAATCACTAAACTTTATTTTATTATTATTTTATTATTATTATTACTGAGTTATTAAACTTAATAATACGTATCAATTGGGTATTTGGACTGCCACTAATGAGATATGGATGTTACGTGCCAATTTTGCATGGTTGATTGGTTAGTAGGCTTTGATCTGGACTCGAGGTGCACGTCAGCAACCAATTATGCCACGTTGGAATGCAGGATAACATCCGCATTATAAACACACACACACACACTAGGTGGGCGTTGGCCGCACCTTAATATTTTTATTTCCTCCCAATAAATAATTAAATTTAAAATTTATATAATATATTATTAAATATAATTACTTTTATACAGTACATCAATTAAATAATATTTATAATTCTTATCGATAATAAATATATTTTAATCTTTTTCTATAAATTAATTCTGTATTTTTAATAGATTTAATTTCTTTTTTATATGTGAATTGAATAATATACATATACATACACATATATATAATATATATAGTTTTGGAATTTTTTTTAAATACTGACATAAACACATTCTTACAAATTTATTATATTCCTTAATTTTTAAATTATTCTTATTTAAAATTTTTAATACGACTTAATTTTTTTCATTGAAAAATCTATAATTACTATTTTTTTTAATACATAAGAGATGGTCGAATTTAAAATTTTTAAGAGAAAATGAATGGTGTTAGTTGAATCAGAACTCATTAATAAGGCATGTAAATACAGTATTATATAATGAAAGTGAATTTTCTCATAAAATTATTAAATAATTTATACTTATTATTAGAATTCAAAATTATTTTGTTGAAACAACCATTTGATATATTTCGACTATATATATTTGTGTATTGATTTAACAATTTTAAGATCTTGCAATTTGTTTAGAAAGAGAGGGCTATTTATTATTATTATTATTGTAAAACACAACTTCAATTATTATTAATTAAAAAGAACTTATCGACATAAGTTTTTTTAATCAAATAAAACTACAAGATAATAAATTTTATATTTTTATTTTTAATTATTATCAATATCTCTAACGGTATTCATATCTCTCTCATTTAGCTATTGTCACAAGTACAAGTACAATTGAAAGAACAATACAAATGAGATATTTTATACTCTATTTCAATTTTTATTTTTTAATTTTGATGAAGTGATAATTAATAGATTTGATTATAAAAAAGTTTAATTTGTATTTTATAATTTTAAAATACTCTATGAGTGTCTTTTGGTTAGTGTCTTAAGCAATATAGGAAAAGACACAAAAGATAAAATATGTAGTGATTTGCTTTTATTTGTTTGTTTGTTTTGTTTTTTTGTCAAACAATTTAATAATTTACAATATTTGCTATTTTTAAAAATTATTCTAATTGTTTTTTGTACTTTCAAAGAATGTATTAAACTTGTAAATTTTACGTTAATCAATCATAAGTTCTTCCTTTCATAAGTCATCACCAAAATTTAATTTGACAACAATTATAGTTTAAATTATACAAAGATAAGTCAATATTTATGTTAAGAAAATTTATTTTTTTTTTATGAAATCAAATTAAACACTTAAAAATATTATTTATGAAATTATTTTTTTACAATTGAACGATAATTTTATAGGATTATTAACATGAAAATATTTGTTACCCACTGTATATTAAATTAAATTAAAAAAATTTGTTTTTTATATATTAAATTAAATCAAAAACAAATTAAATACATATTTAAAAAAACATGTCCAGTTTGGTGGGTTAAAAAATAAGTTATTTTATCTTAATATTTATTGACCACTGTATATTAAATTAAATTAAAAAAACATGTATTATTATTGAGTTATTTGATTGTGAAGGTGATAAAAAAAGTCTTTTAACTCTCCTCCATTTTTTTAAGCTTGATGGACATATGTTATATTCCAAAAAGAGCATGTAGCTAAATATGGAAGAAATCTTCTAACTTTTTATATAGTGAAACTCACAAAAAAAAGAAATAAAAAAAAAGTGGAGAGATGAGAAGAGATAGATTAATAAGGAAAAAAATGGTGAAGGGTAAAAAAAAAAGAAGTAAAAAAGAAAAAGAAGAAACCAAAAAAAAAAGTAGAAAAAGGGAATAGTAACAAATTTGAAACTCAAAAAAATAAAAGAAGTAAAAAAAAGTAGTTGAAAAAAAAGGAAAGATGAAAGGTGGGAAAAAAAAAGAAGTAAACAAAAAGAAAAAAAAAAACCCAAAAAAAAGTTAAAAAAAAATAAAGAAAGGTGAAGGGTAAAAAATAAAAGAAGCAAAAAAGGGTGATGGGTAAAAAAAATAAAAATAAAAAAAATAGAGAGAAGAACAAAACCTCAAAAAAAAAGCAAAAAAAAAAAAAGGAAAGTAGCAAACTGTTACCATCCGAGATGACACCTCCTCCCACTTCCCTCTCCCCACTTAGGTTTTTATTATATAGTAAGGTAAGATATCAATATCAATTCAATTACCCAATTAATTAATATATATTATTAACATTTAAAGGAGCTCAGTATGAATTTGGGCCAAATTCACAGATAATTGCCCCAATAAACTACAAATTTGCTTTAAACAAGCTACACCCGCACCTCAAAGTTCATTAACTCTTTCAAATTGCATTAGGGTTGGGTTTTGCTTGTTTGAATGGAAAAACATGGTGAATGTTGGGGCAAGTTTTTGTCCTTGAAATTGAGAAATTCTAAGGTTTGCTCAGAACGTAAAATTGAAGGCGATGATAGGTGAAACACATGTAGTGCCCTTTTTTCTCAAGTTTGGTGGCTTCTCTCTGTTCTTTTTATTTTTTTTATAACTTTGTTCTTTGGTTAGAGTCTCTGTATTTTAGGGTTTTAAGGTGACATTGATCATTATGTACAAGGATTTTGATTCAGCTTCCTTCTGGCCTCTTTGGTTTTGTGTATTTATATTTTGTTTGGAAATTTCCTTTTTTTTTTTTAAAGATAATTCTATTTGGCTTATTGTTAAAAATTATCAAGAAAATGTTTTGGTCTTTTTTGAAAAAAAAAAGAGAGGAAAAATTAACCTTTTGAGTAATTTGATAAAAAAAAAAAACGTATTCAATTTAATGCTACATCATGGATAAGCTTTTGTATTATTAAAATTGTGTTTAGAATCAAATGAATTCAAAGGAGTTCATATTTTTTTTTGTTTTAATTTTAATTTTTGTTACCTAAAAATATAAGGTTCAATTATAAATCCATAAACATATCTAAATTTCTAAATTAGCAAAAAAAAAAAAAAAGGAATTTAAAATGAATGATTCAATTTTATATCACTATGGTATGCTTTATAATTATGTCAAGTTGGATCGACTGGAGTTGTGATGTCGTAGGGATGGGATTTTAAAATTTCATTTATGTTACGATGCGGGCGGGTTGCAGAGAACATACATACCTAATTAATTTAATGTTATTGAATTTTTTGTCACTAGAAAAATTAATGAGCAAAAATAGTCTGTTGGTTTTCCATTTGTAGTGTAGGTGGGAGCTGTGTCCGCGTCTGTTGCTTGTTTCTATTTATCACTTTTGTTCTATTTTTGGATGGATTTCTTTATCTTTTCATGCTGGAGTGAGTCCATTTGTTGTTATGCTCATGTTTGTCTGTCATCTGTTGTATTTTACTCTTAAAAATGGGATTCATTCTTTTATATCTCTTTCGATATGGTTGTGCATTTATTGCCAGCCATGTTGTTGGGTCTTGGTTTGGACAATAGTTAGGAGGATGGCTTATTTTTGTTATGATTGTAATTTTTATGTCTATTGACAATATATATATATATATATATACACACATTTTTTTTAACTATTTTCAGAAAATGCAGAATTATTTTATTGTTTCATATTAAGATTACAAATATTATGATTTGTAGTATTGGGCTAATGTTGATTTTGATGGTTTGTTTAGATGTGTTGTGATCCAATTATTCTTTGATTTGATTTGGTTTATGTTGTTTTATTTCTGGCTTGGTTTGGTTTGGTTTGTTTTGTTTTGTGTAAGCAGGTCGTGATTATTACAATTTCATGTGCGCAGGCAAATTTTTGGTTCCTTGCCTTTTTTGTTTTCAACTTTCAATCGCAATGCCATTGAGGTTAGGTCAGGTTAGGGGAGGGTTAGGTTGACTCTTTTCTGAAGTAATAATGTGATTTGTCGTGGACTTGATTTTTGGTTGAATTATTATTATTATTATTATTTTATTTATTTTTTTATTAATCTCTTCCTTCCGTCGTCTTTTTGTTCAACTTTTTAGATTTTACCATCACGGATGAGATGATTTTCTTCCTATACCCTAAAACCCTACCCTGTCTTGTAATTGCAATCGATTCCCCATCACCATCGTCATCATCACAACCCTAACCCCTTTGAATATCAAGTTCCAAGGCGCGTAATAGTTGATTTTTGCTACTGGGTTCAGCTGACTCCCCTAACTCCATTCTTCGGTCGTCTGCTTCTTCTTCTTCATATGCAACCGGTGTTCATTTTTCTATTTCTCTTGTTCCATTTCATTCTGCGTCATGTATAGATTGTTGCTTCCAAAAACCCTAATCCTAGTTTCACGCACCTAAAAATGACAAAATTTGAAGAATGGCTATTTACCTCATCTTTATGTATTCGTGTCTTTCCATTAAATCCAGATTGTATTGATGCTATCTTCTTAGAGAGCCATTTCTTTAGTGAAGTTTTCACAATGTTAACTTTTAATTCTAGCGAACTCAAGTTCCTGACTTTGTTGGATACTCTGTATCAGACATAAAATGATTTGGCTGTGTCTGTGAACCAGATAATCTCCCTCGGCTAGAGTTATTGTTGCTCTTACCTTTACTTAGATGCATCATATGATTGAAAAATGTTGAATTTGTAACCCTCATTCATTTACAGTAACGGCTAATTAAACTTTTGATCATGGCATGCCAGAAACACGCCCGCCTTTATCTCCCTATCTCATCAAGATCATGGAACAAAGACTCATCTATGGTGCACAGGACTACTTGGCTTCAAAATCTCTTGAACCAGGTCACCCCATCTCTGCCTACTTTTGTATTGGTTTTAGTGCAGGCGAGTATCTTTTTCTTTATTTTGAGTGTAACTTGAAATTTTAGCAAGAAAACATTATTTGGGTCAAAAGCTTGTGCTTTAATTTATTTTTTTGGACATGAGCATGATTCCGGCCTCCGGCAGTGGGAGGGCTGGAATGCTGCTGAAGCATGGTGGGAAACATCTTGCGTCATATATCTTTTGGAGATAATATATTATTTTGGAAGATAGGCAGCAAATGTGCCAATGAGAAGAAACTAAAGATGTTAGATGCTTAAGGTATAAGAAATTAATTCTCTGGTTTATGGATTTAGAATAAACTTGCAGAAAAGAAGTACGTGAACACTTGAAGGGAGCAACTTGATCAAAGGATTTTTTCTTCCTTTTCTTCTTTGGGGGAGGGGGGACGGGTGGGTTGTGCTCTTTAATGGCTTGTAATCTAATCATAACTTGTTTGAGTTGTCTATGATTGTTCATTTGATTTATAATTATAATTTGCACAAATTCTGTTCTGATAAAGACGGCGGGAAGCCTCTCCAGAAGAATATTTGATCGCCAGCAAGGAGCTTTGGAAATCTAGGAGTTCAGTTGACCTTATACACGATCTAAGGACCAAACAGAAGGTAATTGAATTTGTCAGTCCCTCCAGATCATTCTTAACGTTGGGAAACTCAGTTTTAATGCCTGACCTGCTGAGAGGACACAATATTTCTTAAATGTAGAATACACCAACTGGGTTTGTGTTGATTCCTTGTTATGTTTTCTGGCTCATTGTGATTCGTGTGAAAAAATTAAATCGTAATTTTATTATTGTTAACGGTTGAACCCTGACACTGAATCTTACAAAAGATGTTCTAGCAAACATCCTTGTTCCTGGAATTACAGAGGTGAAGGTAGACTTCTGTTCAACCTATTTTTCCATGTCTTTTTGTTTTTGTTTTTCTGTTTGTCCTTTTTTTTTCCCTTTTCTTTTGTTGGGGCGGGAGAACATGTGATAAATAGAATGTTCACCTTGGTATTTTCAGGATTGCTATGATAATCCTCTTCTCAGTGTTGTGCTCACTCATTTTTAAGGTGCTTAATGCCAGTAGCAAACTTGAGATGCTCCTCAGATGCATACTTTAGCAACCATAAAAATGTAGAAGCAGGGAGATGTAAATGACTTTACATGCTCCAAGAGCTTATTTTGCAGTATATTTTATAATTATGGATCATAATGAGTATCCTTGACTGGTAAAAATTCCTGCTTCATTGAGAATTTAGGTTTGTGAGTAGAATGTTTCGTTTGTTATCAACTAAGAGCACTTTTTGCTTGCTGTAATGTGCTTGGTTCTGATCTTTGACTCTAAATGCATCTATTAACTATTACCCCGTTCCTTTGATGTCTGTCTGGGTCTTTACTTTGTTTCTTTTGTTAGCCCTGTTCCTTTCAATTCTGCACTTTGTGTTGTGGTTGGTATTTGAACATTTTTGCATCATTTTTTTTTTCTTTTTATAGGAAATCGGTGGTTTGAAGTCAGTAATGGTCAAATGTCCAGATGACAAGGACATGTATGACATGGCTGCTGAAGAATTGGAGCAGGCTATGGTGGATGAAAAAAGATTGCAAAGCTTGCTTCTGAGATCATTGCTTCCTAAGGATGTTGCTGATGAAAGGGACTGCATTTTGGAGGTGAGAGCAGGTAATGGATACATCGGGCATCTAAAATCAATTGCTTGGAGGGCTATTAAACATATTTTTTTTTCCTTTTTCTTGGGATGGGGGAATCAATAACCATATGATCTATCTGTGCTTTTTGCTTATCATAAGGCCTGATCTTCACAAAGTACCCCCAAGTATATAAGAATTGGTCTGCAATTGTTGTGTTTTAAATTATTCTCCCTTTTCTGGTGATCGCTTTTGAGACAATTTTGTATCAGGAACCAGAGGTGAAGAGGCTTCTTTGTTTGCAATGGATACATTCAAAATGTAAGTGATCGCTGTTGGAAATTTTGCTTGTTTATGTCTTGTTATCACTTTTCTCCCAATTGAAATTACTGCAGGTATGAAAGATACTCTCAGAAGGGTTGGAAATTTGAAGTGGTAGACATAACAGAGCCTGACATCAAAGGATTCAAGGTCTGCCTTTCATCACAATTTAACCAACTCCAATCCTCAGTCTCCATGTCTTTTTTTTCCTTTTCATTGGAGCTCAGGCTAGATCCTCTTTAGAAAGCATCCAGAGGTTACCTCCTAAATCTGTTTTCAAGCACGTAATTTAGTTTGGGATATTGCAAGAAACTTCCTCGTGACTGGTTCATGCATCATGTCTCTCGTTACTACCTTTACTTCCTAGGAAGCCAGTGAAGCTATTTCGGTGGTGCATATGGGAAGCTTGAATTTGATAGTGGGATTCACAGGGTGCAGGTTTGTATGCTTTTTCTGCCTTAAAATCTCTGTGTTTGTACATGATACATTTTCTTTTTGAAAATTCTAAGACTTGTGTATAGAAATCCAGCACCATAACTCCCTTGTCAAATTCCTCTAATCTTTGGTAACGGGGTCATGCTGAGTGCTCGATGGACATGGTTGTAATTTTCAAATATGTGTTTGCTAACAAAGATGATATGTTTCCTATTGGGCAGAGAGTTCCTGTGACAAATAAATCAGGACGTGTTCACACCAGTGCCGTGTCTTGCTATTCTTCCTCAGGCTGACGTGATGCTACACTATTTCCAACTACGTTCCCTTATTACTAAACAGTGTTGCAATATATTTGCTCAAAATTCCTATGACATCTTTGTTACATGGGCTGACACAACAGTCTTTATTTAAAGGATTTTTATCTTGGTCAATATTGAATATTTCTTACCCAACTATTCCAATATTGTTTTTCTTCATAAAATTCATTATGGATGAGGCTCGGGTAGAGGTATTACATTTTGTACCTCTGCAGGTGGATGTCCAGTCGAGGAATTACGACTTGAGAATTGATACAGATCCGGTGGCTCAGGCGATCAGCATGCAAATTACTACAAACAGTGCTGTTAGGATAACACACATACCCTCAGGACTGACAGTCTCCATGCCAGATGAGCGATCCCAACACATGGGGAGACAATGAAAGATCTGATTCCCTTAGATTCGATTAGCCCCTCCTTTGATTAATGAATAAAGAACTAAGCGGCATCTTAGAGATGTTAACTGAAACTATGCATGCAGACATACAATAATTTTGTTTACGGATTGTCATTGTTTGGTTGTTCCATTCTGAAGAAACGTATATTATTTGCACCTGTAGTCATATACAACGTTTAGTATCTTGTAGTAAAGCTACGGTTTTTCATGGATAAGGTTGTAACACACAGCTTTCAACTAGCCTCTGGTACTATATTTACTCCTCTTTTTGTACTGCACATAAGCTCATCAATTGGCAGAGTAAAGCCAAAACATTGAAGGTAATATATGCAAAGCTTTATGAAATGGAAAGGTCTAGAATTCAGATGACTAGATCCAGACTCAGAATGGAGCAGGTAAAAATGTCTGATCGAGCAGCTTGTTCTTGCATGTATTGGTCTCCTTTTATCGTCACAAGAATGACGTTTGTACTTTTGGCCTATTGAACAGATAGGCAGCAAGGACAGATCCGAATGCATTTGTACATCTAACTTTCTCCTAGGACATGTCACTGATCACTGTGTAGGCTCATCATTCAATAAATGATTTGATGCAAGGGGAAAATTTGGGTGTTTTCATCGATCTCTTCTTTTGAATCAGGAAATGGATGCTATTGCATCACTCAGCTCTAGTCAGTGACATCACTGTATACCAGTTGCTTGAAACACTAGTAGGTCAATCTTTGTCCATTGTTATTGTCGGGTATCAGGACCCATGCTTCCAGTTATTTAGCTAGATTTATATTTCTTGAGTAAATTATATATCTAGCACCTAAAATTTGTACTATTTTTATAAATTAGTCCATATACTCAAAATTTCAAAACTATAATAAGTTGGTCCTTTCGTCATTAACGACGACAGTCTTATCATCAAGTGTTGATATAGCAATTTACGTGATCATACGGACGCTGATGTGTCATGATCAGATCAACAACCTCAACACATCATGTGGACACGTCAACATTTTACTGATGTGGTAGTGCTATGTTGTCATTTGCTGATGTGGCACTGTTACGTCAGCATCATGGGGCATTTTTCTACAACCAAGAGAGAGAGAGAGACGCATTTTGGTCTTTCCGCAATCGAGAGAGAGAAAGTAGATGGAGAAACACTGAATCATCATCATCATCTTCTTGTTCTTTTTCTTCTCCAAAGCTAGGGTTAGGGTTTCCCCCAGAAACATCACGGAAAAACAAACCTAGGTTAGGGTTTTGAAAATTCCTCTCTCCATCTCTCTCTCCATCTTCCATCTCTTTCTCTCTCTCTCTCTTTTCGATTTTGGATTTCTAAGAGACGGAATCAAATGGTTTGAAATCGTCTCCTCTTCAATCTGTTGTTTTGGGATTTAGAAAATCATCTCCTCTTCAATCGTCTCAAACTTCATCTTCAATGCCTCAGTTTCAGATTCAAGAAGTCTACTCTCATATTGGGGTTTGGAAAATCCAAACCATGCGCTTGGAAAGGCATCTATTGTAATTCAGGGTCACCCTGCAAATCGATGAGACTCACTCGACAATCCAGATCTCAAACTTGTTCGCGACGCCATCATTTCCTTGACGGGCCAAAGAGAGCAATTAGGGTTCCAGATGTTGGAAGAGGCACCGACCATGTGCTCGGGGTGTTTTTCAAAAGTTTTTCGAAAGATTTGCTCAAACTTCCTTCTGTGGCTGTTCTTCAAAAGTTTTACTCCTTTGAGAGTAGAAAATTTGCTCTCAATTTTTGACTAATTTTCGTTTTCCACCACGATTTGTATTCAAATTTTTGTATTTTCCTCAAATAAGACGTTTTCTTCATCTGCTATTTTAGTTGCTTAAGATGATTAGGGTTTGTCTACCGGTGTATTTTCCTGTACTTTCCTTAATTTTGTAGTCAATTTTCTATATTTTCCTCAGTTTACTTCATATGTTGTTTCAATTTCTCAATTTTCTGTATTTTCCTCAAATATGATCTTGTTTGTTTGGAGTCGGATGATTATGGATTTGTCTGTGAGTCTGATTGATGTAAGGTTAAATCCACTGGGAATAGGCCAAAAAAGCAAAATGACCATAATGCTCCTGATGCTGACGTGGTAGTGCCACATCAGCAATATGACAGCGTGGGCATCGCCATGTCAGCAAAATACTGACGTGGCCACATGATGTGTTGAGGTTGCTAACCTGCCATGACACATCAGCGTTTGTATGGTCACGTAGACTGCCACATCAACACTTGACGGTCAGACTGTAGCCGTCAGTGACAGAAGGACCAACTCATTACAGTTTTGAAAGTTTGAGGATCACAAAATAGCATTTCTAATTATAGAGACTAATTTGTGAAAATGTGGTAAACTTTAGGGACTAGACATGTAATTTATTCCATATTTCTTCCTGCCTCTGAATTTTGTTGCAGTGTATTGTAGTTGGACTAATGTACAGTGTTAAGAGTAGGTGATGTCATGTTATTTTGGGTTGGGCTCCATCATCCTTGAGCGTCTCAGGATTCCATGATCAGTCAAAATTTATTGCTTGGAGCATGTCTTTTTCGGCTTATGTGGTTGGAGGATTGCCTGGCCTTTGCTTGGTGATTTAGATGGCGTTTTTCATTTTCCTGCTGGGCCTTTGCCCAGTGGAAGCCAGTTAACAGTGTCATGATCTACTCAATTCACTTCCTTGTAGCACCATCTCAACCCAACCTCAGACCAACCCTGCCCGCTCAGTGTCACCATCTCTATTACAAGATAGCCCTTGCTAGTTATAAGCTTGTCACGGTCGGATGATACAAGTCAGCTTTTTCTCTTTTTTCTTTTTACCTTCCACTATTTTGCTGTTTCCTTGTGTGTAATTAGCCTGACGGGTATACCATATTATTTAGGGTTGTTTTTGAGCTTTGCTTGTTGGGATCGGAAGTTTTTGGCAATGAGAAGCATCAGCTTAGGTGTTGAATGGCAGATTTGTGATGTATTTTGGGGGAGATGGGAAATGGTTGGGACAAATTCAACGTCTGGGATAATGTTTATGAACTATTTCTGGGTGTATATCCCTCCCTCATCCCCCTGGGTTCAAGATCATCTTTTGGTTGTCCGTAGGGAACATGTCTCTGTTCTTGTGGGTGATCATGATGATGACACGAGGCAAAGCCCAGATGTCTCCCCGGCTTATTTTGAGTGACAGTGTTGTGTTTTTGGAGGGGAAAGTAGGCGTTGTATCAAAGCCGTGGCATTCCTTATCACTGTTGATGTTACATACAAAAGGCACATTGCACACAAGTTGGATCAAAACAATCCGTATTTGTCTGACACTCTTGTAACAAGATAGATATATCCCTAAATAAAGCACATTTTCCTCTCAATTATTGCCAAGTTAGGTTGCCCCACCCCTTCAATTTAAGCCTGCATGTCGGGGAAATTCCGGGCACATAGCTTGATGGTACCGGAAAAAACCCTAACCCCAAGATTTTGAGTTATACTCTCTCTCTCTCTCGTGAGAATCAAAAAGAACGAGTGCCATATAGAGTCCGCTTAAGTCAGAAAACTTGAAGTCAATAACTTGCTCAGATAACAATGAGCCGAGGGCTTTTAAAAAGTGATCGTTGTTTATTAAATCATGTAGTCATATATCTGTCTTTCCACATAATGTATGAATCAATCCAATCCTTTTGTAGGAGGGTAAAGCATATGCGTTACCCGCCAAGGCAATAGCCAATGGGCAAAGCCCAAAAGGTATATAATAAAATAGCAAATCTAATGGGTCCGCTAATATCTGGGCAAAATAAAATCATCTTCACCCAAATGACCGACAACCTTGGTGAGACCTTAAAATGACAAGCCAACTTTCCTCTGTCTTGTGCAAGCAAGTAAAACTGGCATATTTAATATCAAACTCAGTGGTGAGAGTGACAAAAAAATGATGATAAATAACAATGTCCCTCCCCCTGTCACTAGAAAAAATGAAGTCATTGAAGTGACCCTAATTTAATTGCTTGAAAATACAAAAAAACTAAGGTGGGTTGTTTGCAATTCCTTCCACAAAAGTCTTTTTCTATTCCGGTAAGGTAGAGCCGAAGAGTTTCGAAAATATCTGTACCTCCCCTTTCTTCGTTGGCTTTCTGGGATGGATAAAAATAAAAAAATAAAATTATTTTTTTCTTTCTTCTTACTCATGCTGACTACATTTCATGATGTGCGTATCGAAAGGATTCCTCATTTTGGTGTTGTGTTTTGTTTTGTCTTTTCTGGGTAATGTTTTCCGAATTTGGCCCAATTGGACCACCTATTGTTATTAATTTCTCTTGCTATGCTTGATAACGATTCTTCATTTTTAAAACGACCAATAGATACATAATTACGATCCTAATCTTTTTTTTTTTTTTTCGTTTCCTGTTCCTATCGGAAAGAATCAAAGGATAAATCAGAGTTGTTTTAAGATCCGAAACAAGGGAACACATAAGCATTAATTTAAAAAGAGAAAGGGATTTTCATTCGCAGTTACAGTTTGTTTCCTGGAAACATATACAGCGGTTTCGTACGTTGTTTGATCAGAATCTGGTCAAGACTGAGAGAATCAAAACAGAGGACCCATTAGGGATTCTCTTTTTCTTTTTCTTTTATTTTGTAAGAACAATTTATATTTGTTTCGATGAATACTAGAATGTGAAATGAGTTGTCTTATTCTCCTAAGTCCTATATATTTTTCTCTGCCAGAGAGAGAGAGAGAGAGAGAATGGAATTACAATATGAGAAGAAGAAGATGAATGAATGGAGCTGGGAAGAGAACAAGATGTTTGAAATGGCTTTGGCAGTGGTAAGTGAGGAGGACCCAGATCGGTGGGCAGTGGTTGCGTCTATGGTTGGTGGTCCCAAGACTGCTGAACAAGTCCACCAACATTATGTCTCTCTTTTGGAGGATTTGCACTTGATTGAATCTGGCAATTTGGATCATAAAATTGGGGATTTTCAGTCTAATTCTGTTCAATCTTCTAAGCCCGATGATGATCACAAGAAGTACGTGCTATCTTAAATCTTTCCTTCCTTCAACTAATATTTTCTTCCTTTCCTTTTTGGGGTTTGATCTTATTGGTCTCTTACGTATTCTGCAGTATTCATGTTGATTTAAGTTAGCCGAGAATTAGTCTCATAAGAATTCCTTAAAGGGTTGAATTTTTCTTCATGTTCGTTCTTTTGTGTTATTCCCGTAATTCATTTCTGGGGTTTGCACCTACTTTGCGAGAAAGAGTTAGCACACTTGGGTTTCCCATGGATCGGTCCCAGCATCTTGAAATCAAACGATTTAAATGCAAAATTTCTGTCCAAACTGATCAACCCACCATCTCGAAATCAAACGATTTGAATGCAAGATATATGTACAAATTGATCAAATGCAGTTTCTGCAATTGCATGAATACTGAATACCCCAAATGCATGGAAATAGGAAGGAGTGATCATGAACATCAATCAAGAAAAAGAAAAAAGGAATAAAAGAAGAGACTGGAGGGACAAGGTCCATAATCACTTTTCCCCCCTTAGCGTGATTGATTTGCTGCTTTGGTTTGATAGAAGCCACATATGTCTTGGCACATCCTTGTGCCGACTTTGAACCACTTGGAATAATATATAGAGTATGACAGAAAAATGAGCTTCTGCTGCTGCTCCAGCGAAGACCTTGCAGAACTACCAATTAGGACCAAATACTAATGAAGTTATGTTTCCACAGGAAGGAGAGCAATCTCTTTGAAATAAAGGCAAAATTAAACTACTAATTTGCCTATGTTTTGGACTTGACCAATTTACAAGTTCAATGCTAAATGTTATGAGCAAAGTCTGAAAGGGCCCGGTGCACGTTGAGTTCAACCTACTTTTAATTAAATTGCAGGCCTGGTCAAAAATCATGGTGCTTGGAGTTCTATCTAGCCGGGTAGGATTGTTTCTTCTTGATGTTTACAGTTTCATATGGAACTAAGGCGTACTTTTAGCACAAGGGAGAAGGATAGTGGGATAAATGTTAGCCAAATTATACTGTTTAATGTATTGTCTAGTTGTATGTATAGGAAATTGTAAGCAAGGAGAGGGTTAGGGTTGAAAGGGGATAGAATGTATCTTCAGGTTGGATGGGGTACAGGATTATTATCGCCTTCTATGCTAATATAGGACCATACACATAGATTGCTTTCTGTAAGAGGTATCCTCCATCTTTTCTCCTTGTACCAAACATGAGACTTGCTCAACCGAGCATAGAGATCTCCTTGCGTGTTGAATTTAATTAACTGGGGAGTATGTTATTGGAACCAACTTGCATTAAGCACCTGTTGCTAAGCCATGCGTCTTTAGTCAACAACAAGGTAGCAGACAATAAACAAAGACACCTACCTTCACAGCCAAGCATAAATATGGGTTCATGCTCGTTTAAAAAGGGTAGATTTGTTAGAAGCTTGGTTCAACTAGCTAGACAATTGAGTTTGAACAAAACTTGATGCTCTGTTTAACAAGGTCAAGCTTGACTCAGCTCAGCTCATCCAAGAAACAGGCCAAGTATGAATACTCGGTCGGTAGATTAGCTGTAGATGTAGTCTTGAAATTTAGTAGTCCAAGAACCTGAGACCACAACTGCATAAACCAGACCTAGTTTAGTTCATTGTTCAGATTATTATATTTATTGATTTTGTTGGGTTTCTCTTTAGTTCCAAGCGTACACATGTTTTTGTAAAATAATGGAATGAGAAGTTGAGGTACTTTTATACACCAGGTTGGCATATTTGAATTGCAGTTCAAGGATAAGCCCTGATCCTCCTGTTTACAATTTTGGTTGCAGGTTGTTGGTTCGGTTAGAGATAAAGTGATCATTTAACATTCTGTCTGAAACAGAAGCGACCCAAGAGAAAACTCTTTTTCTCTCTGTTGCTCTTTCATAAGTTAAATAAAACATAAATCGGATGGCGGAGCAAGTTTATTTAGTTGATCACTACTTACAATTATTTTCCAATGTTGCTGCATTGAAGGATTGTCCTCATTTATCACCAGCAGGATTCATCATTTTACAAATAAATAGTTTAAGAAAGTAAAAGTCTCTCTCTCTCTCTCTCTCTCTCGATTTACAATATGTTGAGCTGAATGATATTTATTTCAGTGGCGGATGTCATGCGATGACCCAAGATCTGTTGCAACATGTAACACAGAAAAGGTTTTGTTTGGGGGGTACTCAAGCAAAGATAAGGCTAATAGCGAGGAGGAGTAGGTCATAAGAAAATGAAAAACTGTGTTATTTTCTTTCTTGATACAACAGAAAACTAAGAATTATTTTTGGTGAAAATGAAAACAATAATGATAATCCCCTTTGACTGGCTAAGTTATAGACGATCAACATATGGGGCTGAAGTTTTCTTCGCGTTCTGTTAAAGTTGACCAAATCTGCAACATCGACCATTGATGATCAGTACAAAAACTTTTGATCTCTGACCTGAAAGGAGAGCTCACAACATCTCCTTGACTGCACCACAGGAGGATAGTTTTAAAATTAACTTCGATTCGTTGTATTATGATTGCCTCCCTGTTTATCTGGGGACAAGGAATGCTGAAGATTAGATTCAGAATTTACCAATTTGTTGTCATCGAATAAATAAAGAAATGAATGGGGAAAAATTAGCCAAGAGAGATGAAGGAAGATGGTGGGGGGGCGTAGAGAGAGCCAGGGAAGAGGCAGTGCAGGGGTAGTGTAGCAACAATTTTCCCATGTTGATAGCTCTATCCATGCTCTGCCTCGTCCCCCCCCTCTCTCTCTCTCTCTCTCTTCCTCTGCCTTACCAGTTACCCCCTCGTTTTTCCAATCCTACCGCTAGTTTTCCTCTTGAAGGCATTTTTCCTTCTTCATAGATCCATTAGGGCCAAGTGTCAAGATCTACATCTAGGATAAAAGATGTTTTTTGAGGGACCATCAATAACCTTATATAATAAAAGCTGAGGAGCATTAAGGGTGTGTGGTAACTGCTGGTCGTACTCGTACACTAGGAATCGTGTTGGACTCTTTGTATTGTACTGCACATCTCGTGGGAGTACTACTACATTCATTCCTAAATCTCTTGACCTAATCCCAATCCTAATCCTAATGCTTCAATGGTTTCACCACGTACTTATCTATCAAGTTTCCCCCACACACTTTTCCTTAAATTTGTGTTAGATTCGATATATAAAAAAAAAATCAATTAAATGAATCAAATTTTATTTCTGAGTTTAAATTAATATATTTTAATTACTTTATAATTCATAAAAACATTATAAAATTTAATGAAGGATTCATTTGATTTGTTTAATATTATAGATTTGTCAATTGTAAAATTAAAAGAAAATTCTCTCTTCATCACTAAATTGGGCTACTCTTTTATTGGGGGAAAAAACATCAAATTACGCCTGATCTAAGATTTCAAATAAAATCAATACTCTCATTTTCCGTTATTTGCTTTGATTTTCCAAGTAATTCTCTATTATTATTATTATTATTCTTCAGTGTGTGATACGAGAAGAAAGGAATTTTAAATTGAAGTCATATCATTTTAATCTCATACAGTACTCAAACTCGGGTCCTTCTTCCCAAGAGGGGAAGAAAAAGGCTAGTCTTATTAGTGTTGGACAGCCTGGGAGGGAAATGCCATCATGCCAGTGGCATGGACATGGAATTACCCACGCGTTCTCATTGAACTGCAAACAGAATTAGATTATTGATGGTCCAAAGTTGTAACGTATGACACAGCTTGTCGTGGGGTGCCAAGTTCATGTTTGTAAAAGCCAAACCTTAATTAAAATAAAGATTCTCCCCCAGTAACATTATAATACATATCATAAATGTGTACTACTTCATCTGTTTTGAGTTCGTGAAGATGTACTACCATTACTATATGCCCGGGGTCACCCCTCACCTCAACAAGTCTTACACCCAACGCCCCCCCCCCCCCGGGCACACCAAAAAAAAAAATTGTAACAACAATAACAACAACAGCAGGTTCGAGTTGGTGCCTTTGAAACTAATCTCTCTATGTTGGCTTAACCCCAAATGGGAAGCGGACAGCGGGGCTGAGTCCTGTTAAAGGTGAAGATTCCATATGCTTTGGATTTGGGACAACCTCAACATTCAACTTGTTTGTTGGGTTGAGGCATCAGACTTCATTCTTCTGAATGGGCCATCAAAACGGAATAAAGGACAATGCCCATGCCAAGCAAGCCCATCGGGAACTTGGCCCTTTTACATTGGGGAGGGGGTGTTGAAAAGCTGGAGGGCCCAACAACTATTCCTAAGCCCAGCTTCCTTACATGGAATTTTTTTTGTTTTTTTGTTTTTTGGTACAAGAAGATGTAACCAAACGGAAAAGAAATGATGAAAGAGAAAATGGTCTACCGCTTGAGTTTTCCCTGAGGGACATACACGGAATTTAAGAGCTACAAACTTCGCATTTCCATACCCGGGGGAAATTGATGGAAAATGGTGGGAAGAAAATAGTGAAAAACATCTCTTTTTTTTTTTCCTTTTGAAATGAAGACACAGGTTGATAGTTCGATCTGGCAAATGCCCCCCATCTTTACTCCATCATAAAGCAATAGTGACGGCACAGACAAGGATTTTCAATCCACATTTTTGCCGTATAATGCAGTAGTTGAATGTCCAAATCTCAAAAAGCTTCTGGGATAATGACAACGTGAACCAAGTTAATATAGTGAAAAACAATTTGTTTTTCTTTTTATTTTTTATTTTTTAAAAAATGCTTCAAGAAAATAGATCTTGTTTATGAAAGAATGACATCAAAGTCGGTGAGAGTCCACTCTGCTATTTCATCTTTGTCGCTGATAAAAATTTCAGTCCCTGAATCAAGGGAGGTCCATATTCTTTTAGCAGGTGGGGTGCAAGGATCCTGCAACCAAAAGCAGTGAGAGTTTGTCAAATTGTTCACATAGCATATGTCGAAAGTGGCAAGTTCTTTGCTATTGCTACTGACCTGATAGAAGTAGAGTCTACCCGCAAGTCCACCAACATCAAGCTCCCAAGTTCTTGCATCTCCAACCCAACCATCACCCCTTCTGGTTGGAAAACCATATTCGGCCCATATTGGGTGAGGCAGTAACTGAACTATCTCTTGTGCCTGAGGATTGCTGTAAGGATCACAAGTGCTCACCGGTTGTTCCAAGTACTTGGCATTTCCAGGAGCACAGTAGTAGTGATATGCTCCATATGGGAAGTTGGCAGTGTCATTTCGGTAAATCTTTTTGTTGTCCGGAGTAATATGGTAGGGCGGGCAACTGATAAGACTGGTGGGGCTACACCAAGCTGGAGTATCAGGATTGATGATCATCTCACTGTACCTAGTTACATCTGTGAGCACGTCTCCATCGCAAGGAGATCCGTCGTTCTTCCAGCAACTGCCCATATCTATTAGGTAGAACTGACTCTTGGGGCCACCTCCTTGCTTCACATCTAACCTCAATCTGACCTTAAAATTTGGTGACTTGGGAAGCTGATGCAGAAATGAATTCATTATTCGATCAAATTCATAATAACTGCCGAACATATGACTTGCACACCTTTCACTCCCGATCGTGTTGGTAAACCATATTATGAACTAATCACAGTGGCTGCCTCGACATCATTAAATGCAGGTTCATAAACAATGGTGATATATATAGTATTTCAAAAGTTTCTTAGATGATCCGTATAAATAAGAGCAGGAAGTAATAAATCTTTAGGGACTCTTTTCTCCTGGTGTTTTATCTAATTGGCTTGGTTTTACTGAGTTCAATTGTAGATCAGGGTTGCAACTAAAAAGCTGACATATGAATCAACAATCTCAACTACTTTTCTAGAAAAACCCATCTGGCCATACGATGTATATTTCGCTGTCAGACCAGTTGAGCCCTGTCAAGCTGATTGTCTAGAACAACATGACAAAGGACTATCTATTGACCAAATCGGGTTCGAAAAAGATCAACACGTAGCAGATGATTAATCTATTCTGGCAAAAGTAAATCTGGATGCCAATTATCAACGGACTACCCGAATTTTCAAACTATTTTGAAAAAGTTTCTGTTGACAACCAGTGCAGAAAAAATGAATTCTGGTTTAAGAAAACAATTTTCATACCATAAAGGAAACGGCTTTCGAGCTTCCCACACACGTATATAATATATAACTAGGAAAAGTAAAAACGTAATTGGAACTTGAGTTGTTAAATCAGACAATCGCAGAATTAAGAAATGATGCTTACAGTTTTGAGCATCCCTCTGGTCTCATAATGGTAGCCTCCAGAATATCCTCTAGTTGCATCAGCTCTGAGATACAACATGAGCCAGGGATACTTCTTTGAAGTCTTGAGCTTATGCCTGAATTCCCAACTTCCACTACCAATTTTCTTCTCCCACACGACCTCATAGAAAGATATTCCGTCAAGCCTACCACTTAGAATATCAGAATCCAAATCATATGTCCCATAGAAACTTCCTCTCAATGTATCATTCCCAGTCAAAGCTGTGGCATTATGATAAAAAATGGGTTGATTCATACATCCTTCCCCAAAGCAAGGAAACCTTCCCGGCTTAAAAGGGGAGACTTTTTTCCCGTTTTCAGGACACAGAGCAGACCGAGTATCATAATTACCATTTTTGAGCATTACCATCCAAAAGTTCCATGGTTTGGAGGAGTCTTGGACCTCACACAAGGAACCCAAATATAGCTCCTTCTCTACCGCATAAAGGTCGGGATCACAATAAGCTCGTGGGCTCAATCCAGGAAAAGATTTTCCCACCCCTAGCCTGTTGACAGCTTCCGATACCTTGTGCTTCGGAGAAGCAGCTGCCACATCACGGCAAAGAATCAGAACCAATTTGATTTTGTGCAAAGAACATGCCAAACTGATATTATCATAATTAGAAACTGAAGGGTAAGATACTAAACATTCTAAAGTAAATAAATAGAAATCAATGCTTGAAATTGTGTTATGTTGTGATGATTTTCGAAAAAGGGGAAGGGGGAAATTTTTATGCCACCCCAAAATGGTTTTATGTAATTGTCAAAAAAAAAAATGAATAAGGATAAAAGGAAAAAGGACCAACTCTGGTTAAATTTATGTTTTCTGGTGGGGAAACAGCGGTGATGCTTACCGGAGAGATCGAAGCAATCAGCAGCTCTAGGACTGCCCATGGAAGGAGCTTCTTGGCCAACCTCATTGCAGAAGTTCCAGGCCTCAAATGCTACTCTCAATCCGTCCCTCCTCATTCCGGGGTCTCCCACTGCTGAAGTGCTGCTTGCTCGTTTTGTATAGTTAGAAAACCCAGACACCATCTCATTTACCATTACAAATGACATCAGAACCCGAATCATAATCCCCATGACCATTCTCTGCTCCTGGGAACCGATTGCAACGAGGTTTTTTTCTCTATCCCTCCATATAGAGAGAGAAAAGAGAAAGAGAGGGAGGGGATTGGATGAACGAAGGCCGCACTGCAGCTGCACCTGCAGAAGACTGAAGCTGGTGGTGGTGCCGGCCGGCCCTTCTTCCCGTGTATGTATGTGTATCTCGTTTGCTTGTGTTTTTTATTTTTTCCTGTACTTTTTCTTTTCCGCTCTCCGTTGCCTTATTTAAAAGCATGATCAGCCGCAGGCCCTGCCCTTATATGCACACGCGCTCGCGTGCGCACTCGCACAACCAAAACAATGTTAAACATAAAAATATATAAGAGTGAGAATTGGTTAAGAAAATACTTAAAACATAAAAATTATTAATAAAAACTTTTTCATTAAATAGATTGGGGCACTGACATTATTTTGGAGGGAATACAAAAGGTGCTCAAATATAAGCACAAGTAATATTTAAAATCTCGAATTATTTATTTTTTAATATACATTTTTACTTATTATTACCAAATCTTGCATTTTTTTTTAATGAGAAAATGATTGTGCGATAGGTTGGTTTGGTATCTAAAGATAATAATACTATAAATTATTCTGGTTTAATAAAACATATAATTTATGAGAATAATATGATCACCATTTTAGACAACTAAGCAAAAGAATGTTATGATCACTATTATAAGAAAATATCTTTAGATAGTAATAGGAGTATTAGTATTTATGAGAATAATTACGAATCTTGCCTTTTGCAACCCATAAGTATCTTTAGATAATAATACTAATCAGAGAGAAAGACAAATAATTTATTAGTATTATTTAAGTGTACAGTATAGTGTTAACTAAATCTTGCCCTTTTTCCTTTTTAATGAGGAAACGATGGGTTGGTTTGGTATCTAAAGATAACAATACTATAAGATTCTTTTGAAATCGTGCCAAAGATATTATTTAAATGTCTAAGAGTACATAAAAATCTTAATTATTAGTATTACTATCTTAATTTATGACAAAATTAAGTGCATAGTTTAAATCTTTACTTTAGATACATATAATAATACTTTCCTTGTCTTATTATATTTGTTTGCAAAAATAATATTAAGTATTAAATGAGATTTCAAATCTTGGCTTTTATGACAGTGGGTATGGATAGGTAAGGTATCAAAACCATCTTCGGTTCTTTCTTATAAGCATTTCTGTTTGGAAAGGAAGAAGCAATCGTATCATGTAGAGTAAAACGAACATGCAATTCAATGCTGTTGGATATTTTAGATTCACGAACCATTTAAATAAATTTTGAAAAAATTAAATAGATCAGGTATATGATTAAATATCTTGAATGTAGAATCTCAAAATAATCGATCGATGCGTATATCAATCGATCGGATCTCACAGTCAAGATGATGATCACGACGTTAATCAAACCACCACTGCAATACCGTGACGTCGCAACCCTCATTCCGACGATCGTTGTGACGGGAGAAATTTTCCTCAGCGAAAATTTCTCAAAACCTCAAATAAAATTCTCTCTCTAGATTGCACTCATAGAAAGTCATCAATGATGAACAGTACCATGGTGAGAGGGAGAGGTTAGTCTCCCAATTGAACTCTAAAATGTGAGAGAGATTCATGGGAGAAAATAGTGTAAAGGTAGTTATGGGTTAGTGGGAGTTATCCCACTAACCCCTATCAATTACCTAAAATGTCTCTCTATGGCACAATAAACTAATATCTCCCACTTGCACTTGAAAGCATTTTGTATTCGTCACAAAAGCACAACTCATACGATCATATCACCCTACTGGATTGGGCGTCGTGCGACCTGCGAGTACACCTGCAAGCAAAAACCCATCGATGCACCTGTTAGGATGATCAAGAAGCCATCGTTAGTATCAAAAGAACTCGTTGCACCCCAGATACAAGACTAATTACATCGATCAAGTTATTTTCCTTATCGAAAGTAATCTCCAATTAATGTTCGACTGTGTATCCACTATTATACTTACATACCAACATGGACAGGCATAATAGGCATGCCGGTGAATACAACACAATGATCTAATGCCAATTGATCTTCATTTTCCCAAAGTCGAATCTATTAGCCTCAATTCAGCTGCTTTCCTAGACCTATCCCTCAGATCTCAATTTATCTTCCGGGCCATCGGTAAACAGATTAAAGTAGTAACACTGAATCAAGATTTCTAGAAACAACGAAAGTGATAAGGGTATAAGAGATCCCACCCAATGAATCTAGGGTCTCACACAGTAGGAACGAGGATCAAAATCATATCAGTGTCTCAAATAATGCTCCCACTATCCTTGGTCGTCATATCATACACGGTATGAAACGCGTGTCACAGTGTTATTCCCTCATCTCTCAAAGGACATATGTCAGATTTCTCTAACACTGTGCAGGTATGGAACTCAGTCTACACATAAGACTTTACCCAGAGATCTCAGAGAGAGTATCTCAGAGACAATATCACTAGTTGCAGGTGATATCTGAGATTTCAAACCTGACTGCTTACAGGCAACATGGATGTGGGTACTTCTATGTCCGTCATATCGCATATGACTTCATCCTGAACACATATCAGGGCGACTTATGTTCTAGTAGGGCCACTCTCAAAGTCTCTTACAACTAGAAACCGTCTCATCTCGGCTCACTCAGAGCCGGAGATGGTCACTCGTGTGAGAAAGTCGACCACGCCTACCTGACATATCATTTATCACAACAAATTACAAAATATATGACAATAAAATAGTGCAATAAATAAGTGACTCAATCATGCACACATGTCATATATATAACACAATAAGTATCAGTACAAGGTGAGAAATGTCAATATACATGCAAACCTAATGATTCCTATATCTCATACAGAAATCTTTCACAATGGATTTATTTAAAGGATCAGCCAACACGCTGTATAGTAATGTACTTAATTTGTCACTTCACCCTTCTCGGTGATGTCTCTCATAACTTAGTATTAGGTATCAATATGTTTGAACTTACTGATACTTAGGGTCTCAAGTGCGGTCAAGGGCGGCCTGATTTTCTCAATAAATCATCCACAGACCTCCTACTGTCTGTCACAATCCCTAAGTGATCCAAAAATTTCTGAAACCAAACACTCTCCTGAACTGCCACTGAGCATTTCATAAGCTCAATTTCTATGATAAATAGAGATATACAAGTTTGCTTTTTGCTACTCCAAAATAGTAAAACCTGATATCGATTTGCATACATTCATCTCGTCAACCCAGTCGGTATTTAAATACCCATCAAAATGCAAATCATCTCCTCCGTAATATAAGGAGAGGTCCGCAGTTCTCTCGAGATATCACGGAATCCTTTCACTGCTCTCCAGTGATCCCCTCTAGGATTCGATCGATACCTAATTACCATACTAACTGCAAAGTAAACGTCTGATCGTGTACGCGACACTACGTACATCAGACTACTCAATGTACTAGTATAAGGGACTCTACCCATTTCCCTTACCCTTTCCTGAGTCTTGAGGCATATGTCAAGAATTAGAGTTTAACTTTTTAGCGATAAGAGTATCTTTAAAGTCGTGGTCAATTTTCTCGAAGCACTCGAGAACTCCCTTGATGTTGGACTCCTGTGAAAGAGTCAACACCTGTCTCGAGTGATCCTCCGGATCTTAACTTCGAGGAAGAACTGAGCCTCACCCAAGTCTTTCATATCAAGACTCGATAATGCCCACATCATCGTGATCATCAGATACTCTTTGTTGTTCCCAGTCAACAGAATGTCATTCACATAAAGACATGATCACAAAAGAATCAAAAGAACGTAAAAGGTATACGTGATGATCCTCCTCGATCATCACGAAATCGTGAGATATCACCTCCTCGTGAAATCTCAAACGCCACTGCCTGAATTGATGATTAAGGTCGTATGTCAATTTCCGAAGTCAACAGACCTTATCATCCCGATCTACAGGAATAAAGCCATATGGTTGTTCCTTATAGATCTCCTCATCCATACTCCCACTCAGGAAAACAGTCACAACGTCCATCTGGTCTCATTCCAGATCCATATCATGTCCACGGCAATCATTAAAAGTAAACGAATTGAGGTAATCTCGCCCTCTGTCTGGTTATGAGACGAGCCTTATACCTCTACACCGATCCGTTAGCATTTTTCTTGATGTTTAGAACTCACATGTTCCCAACGGCCCTACTACCCTCAGGCAAATCAACTAAAACCCAGATCTCATTGATTCTCATAAACTCCTTCTACCCATGGCCTTTAATCAATGGTCTTCCGCAGAACCCTCAAGAGCCTTTAGGATCGTTAAAGGTTTCTCGTAATCCTCAAGAGTCACACTGATAGCCTCTCCCTCAATCGAAAAGCGACGGTTAGGTACGCGTCCTCAACTACTCTTAAGAGGAAGGGAAACCTTTTTCACCTCTAAATGGATCACTCCCACTAGAACCAAGATCCGTAATGGATTCTTAGGTCCCACCGCTGGGATTAGCTAACTACTACGCTCATCCATCTGATAGAATGTAAAGTTCCAATTGATTTCACCCCTCATAGGGAAATCATTTTCAAGAAACTCAGTATCATGAGACTCAATCTCAATAAGAGTGTCGTCTGTATGCTCATAGGAACACAACCCCCTGGAGTGTTATGAGTATCTCATAAAGATACATCTCTTTTCTCGTAAGCCTAACTCGCCGTGTAAATGCGAGAAATAGTGAACATACACAACACAACCCCATAATCTCAAATGGCTAACGTCAGACTGCCTCCCTGTCCAAGCTCATATGGAGTACTGAATACGGATTTCAATAGAATACAATTGAGAACGTAGGCTGCAACCAATAACGCATCTCCCCAATGGGAAATGAGTAAATTGGCTTGCGCCATCATCGGCCTCACTGTTTCAAACAAAGTCCTATTCCTCTCTTGCAGCTACTCTACTCCACTGAGTAGAGAGGAATAATCAGTTTCTCGTAATGCCTTTCTTGAAACAGAGCTCTTCAGACAAATACTTGCGCTCTCGATCGACTCTGAGAATCTCCACTCTCAAGTCTAACTGATTCTCAATCTCGCTAGTAAACCTCCTGAAGCATCTCAATACCTTAGACTTGTGCGGGATCAGATAAATGTAACCGAAACGCGTGTAATTATCTATGAACGTAATAGAGTACCCAATTCCATTTCAGGTTCTCACATTCATAAGGCCACAGATGTTGGAGTAAAACGACTGCAATGGAGTCTCAGCCCTCATTGCATTGTCAAATAGTTTTCTTATAAGTTTGTCATTTAGGCAAGACTGGTTAGCAGGTTCTACAAAATCACTCACTGCTAACCGGTTAATCCTCTCTCACACTAGGAGGATATCAAGAAATATCATTAAAAGGAATCACTTCCAGTGCATATAGTCCCTCACGGACCAAAACAGAACCAATCAAAAATTGTCGTAATAAATAGAAATAATAAAATTTCTAAATTAATAGAGCATATTTTAGGCTGAAATCAAGTTCCGTCGAACATTCGAAGCGTAAAGAGCATACAGAGTCTAGCATATTTGTAACTCCAACTTGCAAGTGCTACTCTCTCTGATGTCGACAAACGTTCCGATTCTCTACGTAAATCCTCCTACTTGAAGACTTACTGGGTGGAACTATATAAGCGTACTCCTATCTTGAGCTACGTGGTCGGTTGCTCCCGTGTTCATAACCCACAAAGGAGAGAAAATAATGAGCACCTCAAACCACGTAAAGAAGGAAGAGATAATTTCCACTCGTCGCACTCACGAGCGAAATGACCAAGTCTACTACAGATGTAGTGCTACACTTTGGTCGTATCCAACTCTTTCTCACTGCGCATTATTATTATCGATTTTCTTGGATGTTTTTCTTCTTACCTGAATCTCAAGTCCACAGGAGTCCTTGCTCGACTCAACCGCATAATCATGACTTGAGTATGGCCTACTCACCTCTAGATGCTCTTACTTGAGCTCACTGTGCCTATTTACATTAGTAAAAGTACAAATACTTTCGTCGTATGTGAAATAGACTTTCACGATCTCTCATGAATCAGGTGAAGAACTGGATCGCATCCAGCACAAAAAAACATATCCGAAATGAGCTCAGTCACATTCCCCAACTCGGCGACCATACTCGACATTTTTATCAAATGTTACATCATCGTATGATCAACCCTTTTTTTATAAGTTATTAAACTTATAAGTCAGTATTCTCATCTCAGGATCTGTAAGAGCACCAAAATACTCTTTATAGGGTGAGCCCAACCGATAAAACCAAAGGATATTGCTTATCGATTAGGATTACATCATCGTACATGCTACTCAGGAGAATTACCCTAACTCGGCCATCATTCCTCTTCCATGCACGTGTTGTCCCCTAATCCCGTCTGTTTGAGGTATGGTACCCTCCTCGGAGTCCACCATCTCATGTCTCAGAATTTTAATTAGATCTTGTTCCTCGAAGATAAATTGAATCTACTAGTAAAAAATCACATAATTATCACCATTCAATTTTATCCCTCTTTCAAAGATTTAATACGACAATATTAGAAGCAATCATAGAGATAATCGTGACTTGTGATTCTTATTCTCACATTTTGTGCACCCCACGAATCTACAAAAACCAAATGACTCGAGTACAGACCCAAGACGAGCGTATGAATCAACACACCATACATCACAATCTGGGATTGCATCTCACCATTCAGACTACGATTCGATACATAAAAACCCACAAAAAGTCACTTTTATGGATATGAGACCCCTAAAAATTGAAAAAATTTCAATTCCAGACGACCTGACGCGCCGCCGGCGGTCCCACGCTCCGCCACGTGCCGGCGGCGCGTCCCCACGCGCCCGCAAGCGCTCGCAAGCGCCAGACGCGCAGGCGCGCGGGTCATGCGCCTGCACGCGCGCGACCCACGTGCACGGGTCGGAACCCTAAACCCCCGGTTCGGATCCGGTCGCGGGTCGAGCACGGTCGGGGTGACATATGTCCAGGTCGTAACTGACCCGGACGCCCCAGGCCGGTTCACGCTCCTCTCTCGCGTGTGAACCACACGCGCCAGACGCCCTTTGCTCCATGCTCCACCCGCGCGCATGCAATGCACGCGCCTGCGGGTTGGAGCATTTCGTCTTCGCCCGATGGTTTCTGTAACCGGGTCTTTCGACTCGATATCCGAAAAATATATTTTCCGACTCATTTTTCACCGGATTTTTTTTATGGAATCTTTAATTCCAATTATTCCAAGTATCCTTAACTCAATTTTTTGGAATAATCTTATCCTAAACTCGACGTATTTCGCATCCAAAATTCTGACCCTTCGCAACCAATTTTGAAACTCAATTTTCCGGCATCAACAATATACAATATATATATACCAAATCGAAGAACATGAAACAAGGAACACAGATCTATAATTTTCATGCATTGATTTGTCCTAAAACTCGACAAATCTGGGGTTGAATGGTTCGATCACTATTCACGGCCGAAACTTTCAACTGGAATTTTTTTCGCCTAAACGTGTTCAGAAAATTACGAAAAAATTATTTTCGTGTTTTATGGATCATGAGTAATACAGTCGTGTTCTCGGATTCACGAAATTCATCTGTGATCCGAACCCCAAATTTTAAACCCTAAATTTTTATACCCAAAAGTAAATCTGAAAATTATTTTTTAATAATCCAACGTATGCTCTGATACCAATGTTGGATATTTTAGATTCACATGCAGCGGAAGCATTCAAACAATTTTTGAAAAAATTAAATATATCGGGTATAGAGTTAAATACCTCGAATGTAGAATCCCAAAATAATCGATCGATGCGTATGTCCCTCGATCGGATCTCACGGTCGGGATGGTGATCACGACGTTAATCGAACCACCACCGCAATACCACGACGCCACAACCCTCAGTCCGACGGTCATTGTCACGGGAGAAATTTTTATTAACGAAAATTTCTCGAACCCTCAAATGAAATTCTCTCTCTAGATTGCACTCATAGAAAGTGATCAATGATGAACAGCACCGTGGTGAGAGGGAGAGGTTAGTGTCCCAATTGAACTCTAAAACGTGAGAGAAATTCCTGAGAGAAAATAGTGTAAAGGTAATTATAGGTTAGTGGGAGTTATTCCATTAATCTCTATCAATTACCTAAAATACTCGTGTAGGACACGATAAACTAATAAACTAATATAATGCAAACAGAAGCGAAGAGATGAGAAGTTTGATACATACAATTGAATCCTTTTATTAGTTAAAATATATAACTTAAATCATTCACCTTGTCCCCGGAAAATGATTACATAGGGAAAAAAAAAAACGTTTACAGAATTATCATTTTTTAAATTATTATGATGAAATTGAGTTAAAATCTGATACGTTGGTAATATTTTATTATTTAGAAAAATTTAAATTTAAATTGTGAATATTTCGATTTTTATATTTGTTTCAATTGAAATAAACGTAATAAAATAAATTTTGATCATAAATTTCAGGACCAGATTCTGCCGGATTTTTTTTTGGGGGGGGGGGGGGAGGGAGGTTACAATACAATAGAACAAGAAATATCACACATCATATAAATATCACATATTTAGTTTCTTACCATGGCAATTTAAATAAAGAAGAGAGAGCGATTTACTGAAAATAATAATTCCAAAAATAAATATTCATTATTGAATAAATGGATTTTATTGCCACTTCCACATCATATACAGCAAAAGTAAATATTATTACTATTTCTATTACTTATTACCTTTTCCTGCCCGTCAAAGAACCATTATTTTTTTCTCAATAAACCGTAGTTCAATTGTTATAATCCCTCTCACTCGTATAAAAATTTTAAATTCCAACCTTCCTATGTTTAAAAAAAAAATAAACCATAATTTTTCTCTCCTACCAACCCCATGTTACTCGGTTAATTTTTATTTATTTATTTTTTTTTTGACAATAATGATAAGTAGAGCATATTATAAAGTCAAAACTCGGCTCAGATATACTTTAATAGATAAATGTAAAAGTGAACAAAAAGATCCATTACTACAAAAGTTGGAACTCTACTAATAAATTTTATCATTTCTATCATCGGAGTAAATAAGATTCACCCATCCAAAGTGTTAATTATTTTAAAAAATAATAATAGTAAAATTGTGACTCTGGTACGTGTAGAACCAAGCAAGTATCAAGGGAATAATAATAGGAAAAACAAAATGTGCAATGAAAAGAAAAAGATGTTTGGGATGGACAGTGATTTTTGTTAAATTCCTACATCATTCATTCCAGCACAAGCTAAAATACAACAATTTTAGTGGGAAAAAAATATATATTAGGAATAAAGTATTATAATTTAGCAGACCAAAATGTTTCAAATTTTAATGAAAGAATATTATAAATAAAATAAAAGTAAATTAAAATTAAGGTGATATTTCTTGTAAAGGAAGGTTTATGTTACGACGGTGGGGGTGGGTTAGCCGGTGGCGTCTCAATTAGAATCCGGCGACATCTGTTACGTCCCCATAACGTGTACCCGCCAAATTGGTTGCGAAAGTCTGTGTCAACTCGACGCCACATATGTATGCATGTCTTGTCAGGTGGGGTCCCTTAGGATTAGAAGAGCGCAAGCGGTTTGTGGGCAGCAGTGTCTTATAATTTTTAAAAGCCTTAACCTTAAGGATAATGGACCCAATGAATTTGGTACAACCATTTCATCGGTTGTACTCAAAGCTTTTTTTTTTTGGTATATTTTTCTTTTTGGAGTTATTTAATTATTTATATATGTATGATAGCCGGATATGTAATTAATTGTAAATGGCACGCCAACTCCGAATCGATGGTATGCTCTAGAGGCCCAACTTCAACCAACAATTCAAAATTGAGTCGGTAATTTTGTCATGTACCTATCGTATCTTATCTTTGATTTCTTATTATTAATAAATTTTGATTAAAAAAAAAAAAGAGTTTGTGTGATTATGATTAAAAATGGGACTGGGACTGGGACTGGGACTGGGAGGTCAGTATTGGAGGTGGGTAGAGTAGAATCTATTTGCTTCCAAAAAGCCCTGCTCAAATTGAGAGCTCGCAACAAACATAACATATAATCCAAACAAATTAACGTGTGGTCAGTTTTGGTGAGGGGAAGGGATAACAATCGAAGGAAACACGAATGGAGAAAAAATGTCTTAGACTGCTCAAATTGCGGTGAGAACAAACATAACATATAATCCAAACAAATTAACGTGTGGTCTGTTTTGGTGAAGTGAAGGGATAACAATCGAAGGAAACACGAATGGAGAAAAGATGCCTTAAAGTACCCAAATTGGATACCGCCATGCGCAACAGGCATACGTAAGCCACACAACGCAGGTCAACAAACCATTTTAGTACATGTCATACAATACCGTCCTATCACATGATTGATATCGTGGCAAATCCCGGTTGTTACACTTTCTTTTTTTTTTTTGTAAGAAGATGCGATTCTTTTTGTTCATTGTACGCTTAAGTCTGGTCTTTTATTTCGTGGTGCATTGCTTCGACTTCAAGCTGTCCGTTGAAAACAACCTCACGGCCCCTCTTCTTGCTTTTACTTCTATCGGGATGCAAGATTCATTTTCATTTTTGCAAACTTTTCAAATTTAAAATGGAAATCCTAAATTCGAGGGACCGATATTTTTCATAAAAAATACCTTCTTTTAAAAAAAAAAATCAAAACATAAATCCTTAAATTTTCCAAACTTTTTGCCAAGATCTTGAAAAATACCAATGCGACCTGTATATTTTCCAGCAAAATGTGGCATGTATCTTTCCCAACTATCCAATTTCACTGAGATAATGTTTAGAAATTCCCGAATGTCTTGTATGGGGACATGAATTTCCAAATCTCTCGTTTGGAGACTGAATTCTGAGAGAGATTTTATTTCCAAAACTGTACCCAAATTGAAGATGCTAATATTAGAATATTTTAAATAACATCTAAAATTTCATCCTGCCTCCTAAACACTTTTAATATTAAAATTTTAGGAATCATACAATCAGAACATAGTCAGTATAATTATATATGTAAATGGTTATCTCCCTTTGGACCCCTCTCTTAACAAACAACAAACCATTTTTTTCAAATGTCTCAAAATAATTTCAACTTTCGAATTTTGCCCTTTGTCTCTCTTTTATTTCTTGTGCAACTATTTAACTTTTCTATTTTTCTTTGCCTCTTTCTCTTTAGAAAGTATTTAATTTTTTCAATATACTCTCCATCATAGTTGTTAGTTTAGAACGCCCGAGAGGGGCATTTTGGATATTGACAAAGGGTTAATAGGATAATTCTCACTTATCCATGTTAACCTAATCTCCCAAAAAATCTCCCTGATATAAAATTACATACAATTCAAGAGACAAACCTATTATTCCATGGGAGATTCAAGAAGCCATTAGAACAATAGTGCGAGAAAAACATAAAATTCTCAAGATTGAGAATTTGTTTGAGTGAGCGAAAAATTTTTGCATAGAAAAATTTCTCTCGTCGTTATAATTATCGGATTGAGGGTTGAGGTGTCATGGAGTTGTGGTGGTGATTCGATTAATCTCGTGATTATCATTCTGACCGTGCGATCCGATCGAGAGATTTGTCGTTCGGTTGATTTTGAAAACTCTACATATTGAGATACCCTATATCCGATCTCACTTTTATTTTTCGAAAATTATTGTTTCGTTCCGCTATGCACATGAGAACCCTAATTCCAACATTAGTATCTGAGCCAATGTTGGATTAATTAAAATAATTTTCGGGTGTAAAAATATAGGGTATTAAATTTATGATTCGGATCATGAATGAGTTTCATGAATCCGATTACACCACTGTATTACCCATGACATGTGGATCATGGATATAATTTTTTCGTAATTTTTTTAGCACATTTAGGGTACGAAATGTGAGGTTGAAGATTTCAGCCCAAATATTGAACGGACCTTTAGATTTTAAATTTGTCGAGTTTAAAGACAAATTGATCTAAACAAATGACATATATGTGTTCTATGTGTGCTGATCTATGTTTCGATATATGTTTTGTGTGTTGCCGTTGCCGAAAACTGGGTTTTCCGAAATTGGCCGCGAGAATTGCGACTTTGGGTGTTCGATTCGAAACGTTTGAGCATTAATTCTTCATAAAATCAAGTTAAAATGATTGAAGGGGACTGGAATTTAATTTTCCCATCGAAATCACCGTGAAATTTAACCGAAAAATGTGTTTTCCAACAACCGGGTCAAGAGGACCTGGTTGCAGGCCCGTCGGGTGAAGGAGAAGACATCCTGACCCATGGGCGCGTGAAGAACACATGCGCAGAGGTGTGTGCTCATGCATGTAGGCACGTGACCCACACCCCTGCGCGTCTGGCGCATGCGTCGACCGCAGAGCACACCCTAGGCTCTCCCCAGTGCGTGCAGGCATGTGGGGACTCATCTTCGGCGTGTGGCTGTGTGCGGACCCTCCCGGCGGCGCGTAGGTTTGCCCAAAAATGGAAATTTTCCAATTTATGAGGGTTTTATGCCAAAAATATAACTTTTATGGGTTTTTGTATATCGAATCCTAGTCCGAATGGTGAGATGCAATCCCAGATTATGGTGTATTGTCTGTTGACTTATACGCTCGTCTTGGAGTCTGTACTTGAGTCATTTGGGTCTTGATGATTCATAGAGTACACAAAATATGAAAATAAGTAACGATAAGTCACTAAAGTTTCTAAGATTGCTTCAAAAATTGACGTATTAGATTTTTACAAGAGTAATAAAACTGAATAATGATAATTACGAGATTTTTCACCGGTAGATTTAGTTTATTCTCGAGTAATAAAATCTAATTGAAATTCTGAGATATGAGATGGTGCACTCCGGGGAGGATACCACACCTCAGAGAGATAGGATTAGGAGATGTTGCGTGCATGGAAGAGGAAGGAAGGCCAAGTTAAGACAATCCTCCTGAGCATTATGTGCGATGATGTGATCCCGATCTACGATTAATATCCTATGGTTGTGTCGGTTTGGCTCGCCCTATAAAGAGTATTATGGTGCTCTTATAGCTTCTGAGACGAGAATACTGACTTATAGGTTTAATAACTTATAAGAAAATGGTTGATCATACAATGATATAATATTTGATGTAAATATTGAGTATAATCGCCGAGTTGGGGAATGTGAACGAGCCTATTTCAGATGTGTTTTCTAGTACTGGGTGCGATCCAGTTTTTATTTGATTCATGAGAAATCATGAAAATCTATTTTACATACGACAAAAGTATTCATACTTTCGCTAATATAAATAGGCACAGAGAATTGGAATAAAAGCATTTGGAGGCGAGTAAGCCATACTCGGGTCATGCTTACCCACTGGAGTCGAGCAAGGACTTCCATGGCACCAAATACAAATGGCATAAATATGAGTAATAGACTCGAGATTTAGATAAAAAGAAACCATCCGAGAAAACCAATAACAAAGTATTAAAGCAAAGAAAGGAGTCAGATAATACCAAGGTGAAGTGCTACATTCATAGTAGACTTGGTCGTTTCACTTGTAAGTGTGACGAGCAAAAATTATCTCTTTCCTTTTAACGTGGTTTGAGATGCTCATTGATTTCTCTCATTCGTGGATTGTAAACTCAGGAGCTACTAATCACATAGCTTGAGATAGGAGTGCGTATATATAGTTCCGACGAGTGAGTCCTCAAGTAGGAGGATTTACGTGGGGAACGGAGCGTTTGTCATCATCAGAGGGAATGATACTTGCAAGATGGAGTTGCAAGGATACCAAACTCTGTACGTTCTTAACACTCTGGATATTTGATAGAACTTAATCTCAGTCTAGGATATGCTCTGTTAATTTGAAAATTTTATAGTTTCCATTTATTACGATAATTCTTTGATTGGTTCTATCTTGTCCATGAGGGACTATATGCACTGGAAGTGAATCCTTCTAATGGTGTTTCATGTTATCCTCCTAGAGTGAGAGACGATGAACCAGTTAGCAGTGAGTGGTCTATAGGGCCCGCTAACCAGTTTTGCCTAAATGACATAATTACAATAAAACTATTCGATATTGCAATAAAAGTTGGGACTCCATTATAGTCGGTTCACTTTGAAATCTATGGCCTTATGAACGAGAGAACCCGAAATGGAGTTGAGTACTCTATTACGTTTATAGACAATTACACATATTTCGGTTATATTTATCTAATCTCGCACAAGTCTGAGCCATTGAGATATTTCAGGAGGTTTATTAGCGAGATTGAGAATCAATTAGACTTAAGAGTGAAAACTCTTAGAACTGATCGAGAACGCGAGTATTTGTCTAAAGAACTCTGTTTCGAGAAGAGTATTAGGAGATAACTAATTATTCCTGTTACTCAGTGGAATAGAGTAGCCGTGAGGAGGAATAGGACTTTGTTTTGAGACGATAAGGTCTATGATGACGCATGCCAATTTGCTCGTTTTCTAATTGGGAGACGTATTATTGGCTGCAACTTACGTTCTCAATTGTATTCCATCGAAGTCCGCAATCAGTACCCCATATAAGTTTGGACAGGGAGGTAGTCTGACTTTTGTCATCTGAGATAATGGAGTTGTGCCGCATATGTTCACTATTTCTCACATTTATACGGCAAGTTAGGCTTGCGAGAAAAGAGGCGTATTCTTATGAGATACTCAGAACACTCCAAGTGAAATGTGTTCTAGGTTAGCATACAGATAGCACTGTCTCTGAAATTGAGTCTCGTGTTGCTGAGTTTTTTGAAAATGATTTCCCAATGAAAGGTGAAATCGATTCAGACTTTACCTTATATAAGATGGGTGAGCCTAGTGGCTTAGCTCATCCTAGTAGAGGGACCTCAGAATCCATTACGGATTTTAGTTCTAATGAGAGCGATCCATCTAGAGGTGAAAAAATTTTCCCACCTCATAAGAGTAATCGAGGACGCGTACCTAACCTTCACTTCCCGATTGAGGGAGAGGCTCTTATTTTGACTTTTGAGGATGATGAGAAACCTTAAACGTTTCTAGAGGCTCTTGAGGGTTCTTTGAAGGACCATTGGTTAAAAGTCATGGATGAGAGAAGAAGTTGATGAGAATCAATGGGATTTTGGATCTAGTTGATTTGTCTGAGGGTAGTAAGGCTGTTGAAAACAAGTGGGTTCTCAAGATCAAGAGAAGACCGACGGATTGGTGGAGAGGTATAAGGTCTATCTAATAACCAGGGGTTACACTCAAACTGAGGGCAAGATTACCTCAATCCGTTTACTTTTAACGATTATCGTGGACATGGATCTGGAGTGACACCAAATGGACGTTAAAACTGTCTTCCTGAGTAAAAGTTTGGATGGGGAGATCTACAAGGAACAGTCATCTGGCTTTATTTTTGTGGATCAGGATAATAAGGTCTATTGAATTCGGAAGTCGACACATGACCTTAATCATCAATCTAGGCAGTGGTACTTCAGATTTCACGAGAATGTGATATCTCACGGTTTCGTGGTGATCGAGGAGGATCATCGCGTATACCTTATACGTTCTCATGACTTTTTGTGATCATGTCTTTGTGTATGAATGACATTCTATTGACTAAAAACAACAGAGAGTATTTGATGACCACGATGACGTAGACATTGTCGAGTTTTGATATGAAGGACATGGGTGAGACTCAGTTCTTCCTCGAAGTTAAGATCTAGAGGGATTGCTCGAGACAGGTGTTGAGAGAGAGGCTCTTATTTTGACTTTTGAGGATGATGAGAAACCTTAAACGTTCCTTGAGGTTTTTGAGGGTTCTTTGAAGGACCATTGGTTAAAAGTCATAGATGAGAGAAGGAGTTGATGAAAATTAATGAGATTTAGAATCTAGTTGATTTGCCTGAGGGTAGTAAGGCCATTGAGAATAAGTGGGTTCTTAAAATCAAGAAAAAGGCTGATGAATCGGTGGAGAGGTATAAAATCCATATGATAACCAAGAGTTACACTTAAACTGATGGCAAGATTAACTGGATCCATTTACTTTTAGAGATTGTCGCGAACATGGATCTAGAGTGACACCAGATGGACGTTGAAACTGCCTTCCTGAGTGAGAGTTTAGATGAGAAGATCTACAAAGAACAACCATCTGGCTTTATTCCTGTAGATCAAGATGATAAGGTCTGTTGACTTCGGAAGTCGACACACGACCTTAATCATCAATCTAGGCAGTGGTACTTGAGATTTCACGAGAAGGTGATATCTCATGGTTTCATGATGATCGAGGAAGATTATCGCGTATACTTTATACGTTCTTATGACTTTTTGTGATCATATTCTTATGTATGAATGACATTCTGTTGACTGAAAACAACAGAAAGTATCTAATGACCACGATGACATGGATATTGTCGAGTCTTGATATGAAGGACATGGGTGAGACTCAATTCTTTCTCGAATTAAGATCTAGAGGGATTGCTCGAGACAGCTGTTGGCTCTTTCACAGGAGTCCAACATCAAGGGAGTTCTCGAGTATTTTGAGACAAACGATAGCAACCCTATAGTCACTCTTATCGCTAAAAGATTAAAATCTAAATCTTGACATATACCCTAAGACTCAGGAAATGACAAGGGAGATGAGTTCTTGTACCAATGCAGTGAGTAGTCTAATGTACGCAGTATTGCGTATACGATTAGACATTTGCTTTACAGTCAATATGGTGATTAGGTATCAATCGAATCCTATAAGGGATCACTGGATAGCAGTGAAAAAGATTCAGAGATATCTCGAGGGAACTGCTGACCTCTCCTTGTGTTATGGAGGTGGTGATTTGCGTCTCGTTGGATATTCAGATGCCGACTGAAATAATGATCTGGATAGACGCAGATCGACAGGTTTGGTGAGAAATTTGTGTATCTCTATCTATGATAGAGACTGAACTTATGGCACACTCAGCAGTAATTCAGGAGAGTGTTTGGCTCAAGAAATTTTCAGATCACTCAGGGGTTGTGGTAAATAGTGGGAGACCAGTGATGATTTATTGTGAAAATCAGACCGCAATTGACCACACCTGAGACCCTAAATATCATAATAAAACCAAACACATTAATACCTAATATCATGTTATGAGAGACATCACCGAGAATAGTGAAGTGACAAATTAAGTACACTACTATACAGCGTGTTGGCTGATCCCTTCAATAAACCCATTTTGAGAGATTACTGTATGAGATATAAGAATCATTGAGCTTATGTATATTTTTTACGTTTCTCACTCTGTATTAATGCTTATTGTGTTGTATATATATATGACATGTGTGCATGATTGAATCACAATTTTATTTATTGCACTATATTAATTGTCATATATTTTGTGATTTATTGTGATAAATAATATATCAGGCAGGCGTGGTCGACTCTCTCACACAAGTGACCACCTCCAGTTCTGAGTGACCGGAGATGAGACGGTTTTTAATTGTAAGAGACTCTGAGAGTGACCCTATTAGAACAGAAGTCGCCATGATCGTGTTCAGAATGAGGTCATATGCGATATGATCGATATGAAAATACACACATCCATGTTACTTGTAAGTAGCCAGATTTAAGATCTCAGATATCATATGCGACTAGTGATATTGTCTTTGAGACACTCTCTCTGAGATCTCTGGATAAAGTTTTATATGTAGACTGAGTCCCATACTTGCATAGTGTTAGAAAAATTGGATACGTGCCCTTTGAGAGATAAAAGAATAGCACTGTGACACGCGTTTCATATCGCGTGTGATATGTCGACCAGGGATAGTGGGAGTATTATTTGAAACATTGATATGATTTAGATCTCCGTTCACACAGTGTGAGACCCGAGATCCATTGGGTGAGATCTTTTGTACCGTTATCACTTTCGGCTGTTTCTAGAAATCTCAGCTAGTATTTGTTACTTTAATCTGTTTACCTATGTCTGAAAGATAAACTGAAGTCTAAAAGGTAGATCTAGAATAGGGGTGTTAAGACACTCGGGTAGTGTCACGGGTACCTGTGACACTACCCGGTCAAAGCTCGACCCAAGCTCGAGTCGAACTCAGGCTCGGATAATTTGTTATCGAGCCCAAGCTCGAGCCCAGATGTGTCGAGCTCGAAAGCTCATCGGGCTACCCGACTTATTATGAAATTACCTTTATACCCCCATTGTTTTTAGTAAATTACAATTGGAAATGGTTGTTTGTTATGAAAATTAATAGGCGAAATGGTTTTTTTACAGAATAGATAACCTAAACTAGGCATGGGCTCGGTCGATCGATCGAAGGATTCTCTCTCCACTCTGCCTCTTTCCTCTCACGAAAAGCCGAAAACCCTTGCCTTCTGATCTCGATCGACGCTGCACAGCGCAACCCTGATCTCTCGAATCGAAGGTAAGATCTCCTTCTCCGTATCTGTTTCTGTTTCTCTCTCTTTCTCCTTCTCTCTCTCTCTCTCTCTCTCTCTCTCTCTCTCTTTCTTTCTCTCTCTCTCTCTCGGGTTTTTGCAATAGGGTTTTGATTGATTTTTGTTTTTCTCTTCCAAAACCCTAGCTCTCTCGATCTCGAGTCTTCATCGCGTCTGTACAACCCTAGCGCTATTGCATCTCTCGAAGGTAAGCTCTCTCTCTCTCTCTCTCTCTCTCTGTCTCTCTCTGTCTCACTCTAACTCTAAGGTTTTTGCAAAAGGGTTTTTTTCGATTTTTGTTTTTCTCCTCTTCGATTTCTATTTTATTCTCTTCATGATTTGCAATTTCTCATTACAAATTGATCTTGATCTAACCCTAGGTCTCGAATGTTGTCGCTGCTTCATCCCGTCAAGGGTTTTTTGTTCTTCTCGAGTTGATCTTCTTCTTGTCATCACGAACTGATCTTCTTGTTCTCCTCTTGCATCGAAGGTAAACCCTATCTCTGTCTCTGTCTCTATCTCTCTCTCTCTCTCGGTTTTTTGTTTCGAGTCTAGGGTTTTGTTGAATCTAGGTCTTTTAGAGATATGTGAAAGGTTATGTTGAATTGTGGATGATTTATTGAATTGTGTTGCATTGTGCTGAATTCATATTGATTTGTTGATTTATTCATTTGCCTCATTTTGTCCTTGATTCTTGCATTCTGCGAACTTGATTTATTCATTTATTATTCTTGATTCTTGCATTGTCCTTGATTCTTACATTCTGTGAAAAATTTTTGCATTTGAATTCTGAGGTTTGCATTCTCTTATTCTGTGAAGTGCTCTCTTCCCTTTTGCATGACAACTTCATGTTAATTAATGGTTATCCAAAAAGCTGAGAATGATAAAATTATGAGATCTGAGAATGATAAAATTATGAGATCTAAGTGGCCATGTAAGCTCAATAATGGGTTAGCTTGATAAAAAGAGGGAAAATGGGTCAGTGCAGTCTGATTTTGTCTAATGGTTTGTGTGAATGGAAATGTTTGAGTAGCGGATTTGATGTAATTGGATTAGCTCACATTTTATATTGACTCATACCTTTTTTCTGCAATCATGAATTTTAAAATCTTTTGGGTGGAGCAACTGCCAAGATTCTCCATTCATCTTAGAACTCCTCTGCTAAAGCATATGATAATCTGTCTGATGTTAATGTTGGTCACCATTCTCATCTTATAGAACCTTATCCTCCCTCATTTTCTTTCATTCTTTGCCATTTTTTCTTCTTTGTATTTTTTAAATTCTTGAAATTAGCATTAATCTCCCCCCTTGCATTTGTTATATCCTGTTTTTGGGTTACCCCTACAATGTTATGCTTACTTTAGGTAAGTCCTAATAGTGCTACATAAAAGTTTTGATCTTATTTCATAATGTAATGACTGCCTTTTCTCCCCTTCATCTGTAAACATAATTCTCTTTTGTCTCTGATTTATAATACTTGATTTTACGGGATATATATAGTATATGTCAACTTCTCCGAAATTATTCATTTGCTATTTTCCAGCAATTCTAATGGATATTCATACCGCTTTGCAATTGTCATCCAAATATTTGATAGTTTTGCATATTAAAATTAGAAACTGTTGTCTTATTTCCTTTTGTCCTTGATTAATGTTGTCTTAGTTCATGTGAATCTAGGGTCTATTGCCTCTTCTTGTTTCTTTTGATTCCTAATTTTTTGACTCCAATTGTTTTGTTCTTAATCTTTAATTGTTTTAGATTTTGTTCTTAATAAGAGGATGGATCCAAAAGAAAGCATAGGTAGTGGTAGAAAGAGAAAGCGAATTGAATCTGATCCAACTGAATTATCGGCTACACCTATTTTCATTCATTCTTATTCTATTTTCATGCATAAATGTGTATTAAATCAAACTTGATAAGTCATTGCATTTAAGTTTTACCAATTTTAGCGATTATGCTTTGAATTTTTTTGAATTAATTTGTTGCTATCTTTTTTTTTTCTTTATTATTTGTTGTAAAGTTTTTTATCTTCTTCTTTGATTTGTCTTTGGACATGCTGATTTTTTATCAATAAAGGGTTTGGTCTTTCTCCAAATAAAAAGGCTGTCTACAGCAAGTATTACAAATTCCCTAGCTAATATTTAATTTTATAGTGTTTCATGCATGGGCTTAACTAAAATCCCCAGAACCAACCAATACAATTTAAGAAGCAGTCTCTGTTGTGAGTTATAACTAGCTTCAGTTGGACTATAATCTTTATAAATAACCAAGACATATGCCCATAAAAAAATAATCTTATCCATAGAAGAGAAAAAATCAATGGTCTTATTTTTGAAAATTCTAGCATTCCACTCCTCTAATTTTTCATATTATTGTTTATCTAGAAGCAACGTGAATAAGACTAACATTGAAAAGGCAAAATTCAAATCAACAACTCCAAACTACAAATGATGTATATGAAAAATAAATCTTGGATACCATCAATAGACTTGCAATACACTAATGCAACTTCAGCAAAAATTGTGTTTCATTGCCTAATTTTTTTTTATTATTTTTTTTAAAAAAAAGGAATTAATTGCTCAAACTGAACTACACTAGTCGTAAAAGGTAAACCACTTCCTAAAGAATAATGTTGTACGATTGCAATTCACCAAATTTAGAACAGGAAATGAATACATATGCCTGCAAGTTTGCACTTGATCTGTACAAGTTCAATCCTTCACCTCACCATGAAAATCTACCTCTGCAGTTGTATGTGTCTGTGTATACATGTGCATTCATGTGTCTATGTGTTTGCATGTGAATTTTCCCTTTCTTCGGGTGGGGGAAGAGAGATCATGAAATGTTTCTATACAATATGGGCAGAATGGTTTATTACCAATAAAGGCTTGCCTTGATCGTAACATATATTAGAACAGGAAGAATATCATCAGCTCCAGCTGTAACACGATTCTCTGACATCGACACATTAAGAAGCAAATTGTTGATAACACGATAACAATTTAAAATGCACAAAAGCTTTTCATGAGGAGATTTGAAAGCATTGATCTTTTGCAATTCTTTCTCTGCAAGCTGAGAGAGAAGTTCAAAACAAAATTAGTCAGCTTCACTGAGCTCTATTCAGTTCAATCAAGCTTTATAACCAAATTAGTTGAAGCAGGCCATGTAACACAAAGACCCTGTTGACCCATATCTTTATATAAACCAAAAAAGAATCTTCTTTGCCATCTTTTTTTTTTCTTATTTTAGTTATTGATATAACTTTATTTTTTTATGATTTGTGTAGATTGAGTTGTTGAGTGCTAGAAAATATTGCTGATGCTGAGTTGTCGTACGACTTGCTAGAGGATGATGCTGAGTTGTTGAATGTCGGAGGATGTTGCTATTAGGAAACTTACTGTTGGAGGATAATGTTAGTTTGTTGATGTTCTAAAGACATGTGGTTAGATTTTATTTGATGCATCGTTATAGATTTTATTTAATACTTGTGTGGTTGCAAGTTTGTAACTTGCAAATTGGATTGTGAATGGATTTAGTTAAAATTTTCAATGAAAGCAGGTTTTAGATTTGAAATGTTCAAAAAACAGGTGGAATTCTGTCAAATTGAAAACAAGAATTTGAAAATGTGTTCAGTCCTAATCTCGGGTTCGGGCTCGAGCTTGAGGTCGGGTTCGGGTATGATTTCGAGCTTGAGCTCGAGCTCGGGCCCGGTTTCACGTAATTCAACTCGTGACACTCGAGCTCGAGCTTTTCAATGGCACATCGGGCTCGAGCTCGAGTTTGGAAAATACAAGCTCGGCGGGTTCGAGCCCGAGCTCGAGCCCATCCAAAAAGAACTCGAGCCGAGCTCGGGTGTCATGATATTCGAACTCGACCCGGGTGTCATAACACTCTTAGTTTAGAAAAGTAACTGAATTGAAACTAATAGATTCAAGTTTGGGAAAAAAAACCAATTAACATTGCATCATTGTGTTGTACTCACCGACTAGCCTATTATGTCTGTCCATGTTGGGATATAAGCATAATAGTGAATACACAGTCGAATGTTTATCGGATATTACTTTCGATAAGAAAAATAGTTCGATGGATGTAATTAGTCTTGGATCTGGGGTGCAACGAGTTATTTTTGATACTAGCAATGACTTCTCGATCATTCTAACAGATGTATCGAGGGGTCTTTGTTTACAGGTATACTCGCCGATCGCACGACACTCAACCCTGTATAAAAGTCCAGTAGGATGATGAGAAAGATCGTATGAGTTGTGATTTTGTGACGGACGTAAAATGTCCTAGCGTGCAAGTGTGAGATGTTAGTTTAGAATGCCCGAGAAAGGCATTTTGGACATTGACAAAGGGTTAGTGGGATAATTCCCACTTACCTATGTTAACCTAATCTTTACTAAAATTTCTCTGATATAGAATTACATACAATTCAGGAGACTAACCTATTATTCCATTGAAGATTCATGAAGCCATTAGAACAATAGTGAGAGAAAAATATAAAATTCTCGAGAGTGAGAATTTGTTTGAAGAAGCGAGAAATTTTTATGTAAGAAAATTTTTCTCATCGTTATAATTATCGGATTGAGAGTAGATATATTTTGGAGTTGCGATGGTGATTCAATTAATTTTGTGATCATCATCCCAGTCGTGCAATTCGATCAAGAGATTTGTCGTTCGGTTGATTTTGAAGACTCTACATATTGAGGTATCCTATACCTAATCTTGCTTTTATCTTCCCAAAATTATTATTTATTTCTGTTGTGCCAATGAGAACCCTGATTCCAACAATTGTCGATTTTTAATCTCTCTCTTTGTACCTACACAAGAAATATCGGACTCTTTCTCTCTCACTTTAGACTTGTTATTTTCTTCTGAATAACATTCAACTTTATTCTCACACTCTCTCTCTTTCTCTGGGTTAAACGTCAAACAATACTTAGTCTAGGTCTTTTAAATGCAAATGCTAATTATTTGAAACATAGATGCACTTTTGATTATAAAAACTCGTAATCTCAATACGATGTACCAAAACAAAATATTTCAAATCAGTATGTTTAAAATTGAGATAATTACATTCAGAATGGTAAACATTTTGCCCATTTTTAGATTTAGCTCTAAATCTTCTAAGTATTTTTATCGAGTTCTAAATATTTAAATTTAATTATGATCTTTGGTCCGATGACAAAATTACACGTGGATAGTCCGGTCAACCAGCAAATAAGATACATGACTGCCACGTCACTATTTATATGCCACTTCATCAAATGCTCCGAGACTTTTCTTTTTTTTTTTTTTTTTTGCAACAAAAAAAAAATGTTATATATGTCTCCTTCACAAGGCACAGATCTGGTGATTTTTGACATTAAAATTGATTTCAAAATCTAACTCGTACTCTCGTGCAAGTTCCCACTCTAATCCAGCCCTAGGGTTGGGATGTAATGTTTTTGGTATTTGGAATTGGATTCGAGCTCCCTGCCCAATTTCTCCACGTATGAAGGATCGCTCGTTTGCACAAAATAATGAGGGAGAGAAGATTGTTTGATTGGGATTGGGATTGTATTTAAATTAATTACTTGGGGACAAAATAAATTGAGATGAATGACGGTTGACAGAGTTTTGGTTTTGGATTCAATTCTGATCCAGCCACAGAGAACACCCAAATTTTTGTTATTTTTTCTTCTATTTTTTAATAATTTTTGCTAATTTTCGTGGGGAAACAAATAAAAAAATATATCATTTTTCATATTTTTAAACTTACGTAGTTATTTTGTATATATTTAATTTTAAAAAGATTAATTTTAGACGTCTTAGTGAATTGGCATATGAATAATGACGTGACAAGCATATTAAAACTACCTAAGTTATCACGTGTCTTATTTAATGATTGAGTAAATAATCTACTCGTAACTCTACTATGGAATAAAATTATAACCAAATATACATATTTAAAACTCATAATATAAATTAAAAAATATATATAAGATTAAATAAAAACGTTTCAGAACAAGTAAAATTCTAAATGTAAAATGTATCAAAAGTAATTTTTTTTACCCCCGGGTTAATTTGATTGAGTTGAAAAGTGGAAGAAAAAAAAAAGGAAAAGTAAAAGTGGAGGGAAATAACCCATTTCGATTATTTAGTAAGGAGGGAAATGTAAAGAAAAAACAAAAGTAGAATATAATCATATTTCTTCTATCTTAAGAAATCATTTCCGTTCTAAGTGGATGGAAGTAGATAGAAATGAAATTTTTTAACGAATTTGTTCTTGTCCCTTTTTATATTTATGAAATTATTTATTATTTTTTTATTTTAATTTTATTTAATATAAAATAATAAAATTTAATTTTCTTCATATTTTATTAAATAAATTATTTTTTTCTAATTTTACTTTTTTTACTTTTTTATATTAATATTCTAATTTTATTTAATATAAAATAATAATAATAATAATAATTTATAAAAAAATAAGAAAATATATTAAATAACTCTTTTTTAAAAAATATTATATTTTTAAAAAAATATTTTATATTAAAAAAAATTACGTTTTGAGAAATATTAAAAATATTATTTTATATGAGTAGAATAATAAATAAGGTGATATTTTCTTTCACTTTTCATTCCAATCAAATACAAAATAATACTATCAATTTTCTTCTCATCCATCCCTACCAAACAAAAATAAAGAAAATGTATTTATTTTCATCAGGTGAAGTAAAATTTTTCCTTTCTTTCCCCTGCCCCTCTCCCTTCACCAACCAAACTTATCCAGTTAGTTTGATTATGGTGAAAAATGAAAGGAAAAGGAAAAATGAAATAAAAGTAGAAAGAAATGTCACTTTTCAATTGTTTGGTAAGGAAGGAAATGTGAATGGGGTGTAAAAATGGGATGCAATTTCTCCCCTCCCTCTTAATAAATCATTTCTGTTTAAAAGTGGACAGAAATAGAAGTTTTAGACAAATTTGTCATTGTCTTTCTTTGATATTTATTAAATTATTCATTATTTTTCTTCTATTTCAATTTTATTTAATATAAAATAATAAAATTTAATTGTTTTCGTCAACAAATTATTTTTTTAATTTTACTTTTTGACCTTTTTTACATTAATATTAAAATTTTATTTAATATAACATAATAATGAAAATAATTTATAAAAAATATGAAAAATATATTAAATAACTTTTTTTTAAAAATATTATATTTTTTAAAAAATATTTTATATTAAAAAAATAAAAAAATTACATTTTGAGAAATATTAAAAATATTATTTTATAAGAGTATAATAGTAAATAAGGTGATATTTTTTTATTTTTTATTCAAATCAAATAAAAAAATATTACTCATTTCTTTTCCTTTCATTCCTAATAAATAAAAATAAAAAAATATATATTTATTTTCATCATGTGAAATAAATTTCCGTCTTTCCCTTTCCCTCCGCCTTCACCTTTCTCTCCGCTAACCAAATTTACCCTTAAGTTGCTCCACATGCATTTGCATCTACTCGAGTACAAATGGTATAGTCTGGTCGGATTTGGTCTTAATTTATTTATTTATTTTGTTTCCCAAGAAGAATTAATTTATTATTTGAAACAATTATTTATGAAATCAGATTTTTATTGGTGGGTCTGGTCGGGTCCCGTGTTAATAATCATAGTGTTAATTTTGATTATAATGTTTTGTACAAATTTCAAAGACACTTATATTTTATATTTGTAGTGTGTTGCATTCGTGCAGATATCTACCCTTTTAATATTTAAAAATAAAATTTTTTTAAAATAATATTATATCTAAAAATATTTTAAAATTAATATTTTCATGTCATATTTTTAAAATATGATATGTATTATTTATATAAATAGTATTGATAAATATTATATTTTTAAAATATGATATATATTATTTATGAATAGTATATATCTGAGTTTTTAAAACGTAATTTTTGAAATATTTTGTATAAAAGGCTGTTTTAAATTTTTTTTTTTTTTTATTTTTGGGTGTTAAAAGTTGCATGTCTCGCATTCGCGTGTCAGAGGTTATAACATTTAACTTTTTACCTTCGAGGATTGATTTGATTTTTCCAAAAGCGTGTGGCGGCCTTCAGTTTCACTGCGTGTGGAGCGGAGCGGAGGTGCAAAATAGAGCAGGAAGAGGGAAGGAATATAACCCCTCTTCGGTTTTGTTGTTTTGTTTTCGACTACGGTCTTGCATAAACCCTACCCTTCCCCCCACCCCTTTTCCCCATCCTGCCTCACACTCACTTTTTTCTCCTCCACCACCTGATTACCCTCGAATCGACTCACTCGCAATTCCTGTGGTATACTATCTCTCTCTCTCTCTCTCACTTTTGTAGATTTGTGATTGGTTTGTGGGCATTAATCCCGCAAGAAATTTACTCGAAATTTCAATCGGGAGCGATTCCTTCTTTGCTTGTTTTCAATTGATGATGTTGGTCCCTTGGAAACTCAGGGCTACCTGTGCCCAATGAATTTTGATCCGTCATTTTCTGTTTTATTATCGTGTTCCATTCTCTCTTGTACCACCCAACCCCCTTCTAGGGTTCTCCTGGAAAGATGGGAAAAGCAAGAATTTGCACAGGTTGAAAGCATAATTATAACTATGGAAAGTTTTCCACTTTGTGGTCTAGGCTCTTATGTAGATTATAGTTCGGATAAAAATAATTTTATCCCATTTGGTTTTTTTCTGCTGCCAAAATGATGCCCTTGTTGCCTGTTAATCCTCTATGACATTAGGCATATACATTAGGAAATTTAGATTGAGACTAAGAATGTAAATTGGGATGTTGAAATGATCTTAAAACTAGCTGTGCAATTTGGGAATGACAAAGATGTGAATTGACTAAAATTGACCACACTTATATGCATATTCTTTGTAATTTATAATTATGCATCACTGTCTAGTGTATGTATTCATTGGAATGCCCTTCCCCCTAAAAAAAGATTACTAATAACAAAAATGAAGTTTCTTGATATGCCATTCCATATTTATCTGGTGATATACAATCTGGTTTTCTTCGTCTGACTCTTTTGCCTTTCTTGCTTAACAATAACGAAATTTGTTGAATTTGGGTTTGAAGTAGAACGTTATTATATTTGTAAATTACAAGGCTTGATCACTCTTTCGGCTAGTGTAGAGGCATACAAGTTAGCACGTGATAAAAGGATGGCGGATCGATTGACTAGAATTGCCATTGTGAGCTCTGATCGGTGCAAGCCCAAGAAGTGTCGGCAAGAATGCAAAAAGAGCTGCCCTGTTGTCAAAACTGGTATGCCAAGTTTTACACTTTTCCTTTTGATTTCTCGTCCTTTTTATTTGGATTTCTCAAGAATGAACTCCTAATTGGGCCAATCACAGGCAGAACCTAAAGATTTTGCTTTTTTTATTGGGGGGTGGGGGGGAGCTGGAAGAAGAGTGCAATGGATGTTCTAAATTTTCATTGAACTATATCAAAGTATAACTTTATTGTAGCATGGTTGGTTCTGCCAAATTATGCTTTAGCTTAATAGTTCTATATTTAAATTGCTTCTCTCTATCATCTTAGATTGAAATTTGAAATGTAAAATAAGGAAACAGGAAAAATGATAAATCCGACTTGGTCAATCTTTTAATTTCCGACATGAAATTTTAAGTGAATAAGAAGCAACCTCATGGAATTCTACTCCTTCTCTAGCTAATTTATGGAATAATCAATTTTGAATTGCAACTTATGAATTTACTCTTGTTTCATGATGTCAAAAAGAAAAAAGCTGGTAGATGTAAATCATGCAACTGAAATTAATTACATTTTTGGGCATACTTCCCTTGATTCGACATTGATTCCTCGAGAAACCAGCACCACGGGTCAAGCAGCTAAATGTTTTTCGTGCCAGGAATTCTGTGGCTCTTGGTTTTGCATAAGGGTGTAGGAGTACCTGCCAACAAATGACATTGAAGTGGTTATGTGGAACTATTAATTGGCTTTGCTCTTTGGTTCATGTTTGTTAACTCTCATCACTTATTATATTTTCGTTCTACTCTTAAGGTTGCATCATCCTCCTTTAGTTTGGTTTCTTTCTTTTAATCTGGTGCTGTTGGACCTCCTACACAAGATGGGGTTGGGAATAAATTATTTCTCCTTTCTGTTAAAATAGTTTCTTGCATTTACCTTTGTAGATGTCTGACTTGTAATTTTATGGGAGGACTTTGTGGTGCTATAAACGAAAGAAAAGGGTTGCATATGTTCAATTTATCCATTTCTTTTTGTGTAAATGCAGGTAAATTGTGTATTGAGGTTACTCCGCAAGCCAAGATTGCTTTCATCTCAGAAGAATTGTGCATTGGTTGTGGTATTTGTGTTAAGGTTTGTTATGTCTGATTTGTGGCTTTGTACAGGTGAATATGCTGGTTCTATGAAGCTTACCATATTATCTGCTGGTACAGAAATGCCCATTTGAAGCAATACAAATCATCAACCTGCCAAAAGATTTGGACAAGGATACAACTCATCGTTATGGCCCTAACACATTCAAATTGCATAGGTTGGCTCATAATTTGACTTCCGGGAAATTTTTACCTTTGATTTACTTCTTAACATTGTGGGAAATGGCAATGACAGGTTACCAGTTCCAAGGCCTGGGCAAGTTCTTGGATTGGTTGGGACAAATGGCATTGGGAAGTCAACTGCCCTCAAAGTTTTAGCTGGGAAACTGAAGCCAAATCTGGGTCGTTTCAATGTAATGCTCTTCAACATCCTTCAACTTGTTACCAATTAATACAAATATGCTTTTTTAACTTTTTTCATAATTCTTTCACAGAACCCACCAGACTGGCAGGAAATTCTGACATATTTCAGAGGATCTGAGCTGCAGAACTATTTCACGCGAATCCTTGAAGACAATCTAAAGGTGGTTGTTAAACTATGAGCAATTTAAGGGCACAACGTATATGCCTTAATGTTGTAAAGTTGTAAATATCTTTGCCTGAAAAGTGCACTATTGTTTTTATGATGCCTTTGCACAATTGGTTGGCCAGATAATCTGAAAAATGATGTTTGAGACAACTGATGTGGCTTTACTTTGCTCGGATGTTCTTTTTGTGTTTCTTAAATGTGCTGTAATTTCTTTGATCTCTTCTTTGGCAAACTGACTTTCACCACCTTGTCTCAGATTGGTTTATTTAAGTGCAATTCCACCTCCCTCCCCTTTTCCACCAGAATTGAAGGGGGGGGGGATAAAAAGCTCATATGAAACACTACCCAAGCATAGAAGAAAAATCATCATATAGGAAGCGATGGCTTTTGGCGTTACTATATCTTGTTTCCATATGGATTTCAGTAGAATGGAAAATTCGTCCCCGAAACTATTGTTTCAGTGTTTGTATTTTGGCCCCGTTATGTGTTTTGAGCTTTGGGCTGTCACAAATAAGATGCTTTTTCATAGTTGCATCTCCATTTGCATATAACTTTACTCTCTAATGTTGTTGCTGTATTTTCCATAATAGGCCATCATCAAGCCCCAGTATGTTGATCACATTCCAAAAGCAGTTCAGGGAAATGTTGGGCAAGTGCTTGACCAAAAGGATGAGAGAGAGATGAAGGCAGAACTTTGCGATGATCTTGAGCTTAATCAGGTTATAGACCGTAATGTTGGGGATCTTTCAGGAGGAGAGCTTCAGAGATTTGCTATTGCTGTCGTCGCCATACAGAATGCTGAAATATACATGTTTGACGAGCCTTCAAGTTATCTTGATGTGAAACAGAGGCTCAAAGCTGCTCAAGTGATCCGATCTTTGCTGAGGCCTAATAGGTTTGCTTGCTTTTTGTTCCAAGTTTAATGGATTTCATTCATTTCATTTAGGCCTTAACCTTCTAACCAGTTATTTATTGTATTTCAGCTATGTAATAGTTGTGGAGCATGACCTTAGTGTCCTGGATTACTTATCAGACTTCATATGCTGCCTGTATGGGAAGCCAGGCGCATATGGAGTTGTCACCCTTCCCTTCTCTGTCAGGGAGGGTATCAACATATTCCTTGCAGGGTTTGTCCCAACAGAGAATCTTAGATTTCGGGAGGAATCACTTACTTTCAAGGTAATTACTTGGATGTGCACATGTGATAATACTTTTCTTGCAGGCTTTGTGCTGACTTAGATGCATTTTAGGTAGCTGAAACACCACAAGAAAGTGCTGAGGAAATTGAAACATATGCACGATACAGATACCCAACCATGACTAAAACTCAGGGTAATTTCAAGCTTCGTGTGCTTGAGGGGGAGTTTACTGATTCTCATATTATTGTTATGCTGGGCGAGAATGGAACTGGAAAGACAACATTCATCCGTATGCTGGTATTCCCACCTTCTTGATGCATTCAATCATATTGATTCCTTGTGTTTGCACATTCTGCTGCTTTCTGTCATCTGACTCATTCAATCGGTGAATACTGTAGGCTGGTTTATTGAAACCGGACACAGTAGAAGGTGCAGAAGTGGAGATACCTGAATTCAATGTTTCATACAAGCCCCAGAAAATCAGTCCTAAATTTCAATATAGTGTTCGACAGCTGCTGCATCAAAAGATACGTGAATCATATACACATCCTCAGTTTGTCTCAGATGTTATGAAACCTCTTTTAATTGAGCAGCTAATGGATCAAGAAGTAGTGAATCTATCTGGTGGTGAATTGCAAAGAGTTGCTTTATGTCTATGCCTTGGAAAGGTATCTCTTCGGTGTTCTGATTCAACCTTTGGTTGCTTTTTGCAATGTGACATAATGTTATAAGATACTATTAGTTGGTATCTTTTTACTGATTATCATATTAGTTAGGGGTTACAGTTTTTGTTTGTTTGAGTATTTGGCAGAATGAAGGTTTTTTTCCCCTATTTCTTAAAATCTTTATTCATGATTGGCCCAGAGAATGTTACATTTACTGGCCCCAAATCTAATCACCTCCTACAAATATAAGTACTGAGTATATGTTAGAAAACTGTTGTTTATTGGAAGGTTCTGGGGTGTTATCTTTCTTCATGTGATTCATAGTTGCTAATGATTAATTCTCTAAGAAATCTTGCCAAAGTTTTGAGGTCACCTTACAAGCTTGTTCTGTATATTATCACTTTTCGTCTAAAGTTTATTGTTTATGTTTCTTCATTATCACTATCTTTGGGTCATTCTTGTCCAGCGCATTGTCTTGGAGGATTTAAAAAGCTTCCTTTTTATTAAGCAATTACATAAAAAGTGATTTGAAGTAGTTATGGAATTGTCGGTGTGTCAGTATACTTTGGAGTGTTTTGGCAAAGTGATTTTGTTAAGGAACTAAGAAAGAAATCTGTTATGACGCTTTCTGTGAGTCAGCAGTAAATTCCCTGAATTTTTGAGGTATTTTGCTTCCAAGGTTTTGGAAGGAATTTTGGTAGCTGAAACTAATTGTGTCGGGAAGTTTTACTTTGTACTGTAATCCACTTGAAGAATAGTTTTATTTCCCATATGTAATATTCAGTTTCCTTAGGTGCTCCTGTTGCAATTCTTTTTCCATGACTAGTTTGGAACTTGTTCATGAAAACTTTCTGCTGATCAAAATATTTGATAAAAGCCGTTTAACTTTGTATATAGATGTTGTGCAAACTTGAGAAGAAATATGTAAGACTTGTGCTTGCAAGGTTGACCTGCTTTATATTGGATTTTACGCAGCCTGCAGACATATATCTGATAGATGAACCAAGTGCATATCTTGATTCTGAGCAGCGTATTGTTGCTTCAAAGGTTATAAAAAGATTCATCCTCCATGCAAAGAAGACAGCTTTTGTGGTAGAGCATGACTTCATAATGGCAACCTACCTGGCAGATAAGGTTATTGTGTTTGAAGGAAGGCCATCTGTTGATTGTACTGCCAATTCTCCACAGTCTTTGTTGACTGGGATGAACCTCTTCCTATCTGTAAGATTCCCTGAGCTTTTGCTTTTCGTTCCTAGATTAGCACTAGCTAGAAACTAAGCAAGAGGAATAAAATTTTACTGGTGGATTTCTATATTATATTTTCTGAATATATCAATGAGGATATGTTGTCTCCCTTTAGTATGTGCAGGTTGATACTTGGTCTTGCCCAGTAGATAATGTAGAGGCATTAGCATAGGTTGTATCTATCTTTTATGTCATTAGAGGCAATTACCTTCCTTTTTTTTTTTTTTTGGGTACCTTGGCTAAGCCACCACTTGGTATCCGAGGCTTCATCCCGACTATTCCGGATCGACCGCTGTGGGACCCACTTTAGTGGGGGCGGGTCTCCCAACAAAGGTTTTTCCATGCCCATGCCGAGGTTCAAACCGCTGCATGGTTAAGAGATGAAGATGTCCCTACCCATCTACACCACCGTTTGTTGGTGCAATTACCTTCCTATGAAGATCTTCAAATAAAGCAATTGCTACCTTGTCTTTGCATTAATATTAGTCTCTCGTGATCTGGCTAAAAGGGTTGTGGTATGGTTGTCATAGCCGGAAGCATATTATTTGCCTGCATGTCTATGCTATATCCATGCTAGTGCTTTCTGGATGAGCAAAATATTGTCTTTCATCTGAGCTTTATTTTCTCCCAATGTAAGACACTGTAACACTACATGCTTGGGCTGAGTTTGTAAAGGGTTCGACTAGTATCTTGATATTCTGAGCTGGTTAGACCATTTTTTTTAGAAGGTATCTTTGGTGTCATGCATTGATCTTATGGTTGTGTTTCATGTCTTAAGTAATCGATTATCAGAAACACTGGTTTTTATTTTGATGAATATTATTGTGCCATATGCAGCATCTGGACATCACATTTAGGCGTGATCCTACTAACTACAGGCCAAGAATCAATAAATTGGACTCTACAAAGGATAGAGAACAAAAGGCCGCAGGGTCATATTATTACCTTGATGATTAACAGCATTTCACAGGTTCAGTTTATTAGCCTTGGCCTCATAAGTATGTAGTTTAATATTTTTTCTCTTTGGATTTTACCGGCAGTTTGTGTACTTGTTCTGTGCGGATTCTATGATGCAGGCTTTGAAGGGCATCTCAGTGTGAGGATTATTTACTTCAGGAGCATGATTGGAATATGGGTAGGTGTGAGATGCCTATTGCCTTTTGAAGAGATCAAATGAATGGCACGCCTGACCTTTATTTAGTTGCTCTGCGGATAGAGAGCACAAGATCGGAATAATTTTCCATATTAGTCCTGGTTTTGCTTGTTTCCAGAGTGGCGCCTAGTAAGTGAAGCCACAATTTTATTTTTGGCCTCTCCTGGGTTTTGCAGTTGTATTTTAACTTGTTAGAGCTAAATTGATCCAAGTAGAAGATGACATAAAGAAAGGTTTTGAGTGGCACATATTTTTGTTACCATCAGTGTTTAGGCAACGAGATCATCCTCCATTTAGTTGTTAAAGATGGGGAGCATCTAAGAAACAATTTATAACAGAAACTGCGGTTGGCAGCATGAGGTTTTGACATTTTAATCTATTACTTCTCATTGTTTGCCATGTGAGTTGTAGTTTCCTTGTTTGCCTTGTGTTGAACTTCCAAAGAAAAATGTGAATGGTGGTTCTCTGCTTGTAGCGATGTCATTTCTTGGGCCATATGGTTTGAGAGGGTCTAAGCCTATGTGCCGTGATGAGACGAGAAATGAAGCATTGACCCTGCAGTGGTTAAAGGATTATAGCCAACCACAGGCCTGATGTCCCTTGGATTATGTTTGAACTGATCAGAACTAACAGTAGAGTTATGCCATACCATCGTTTTTTGTTTGCTCTGGTATTTGTTTTATTTATTTATTGTGAATTTTCCAAATGAAAAGGTTACGCAAGAGGAGCTAGAACGGTATAGGAGCATTTTATAACCAATCTTTCGGTTTTGCCTCTTACAATCCAAATCCAAATCTGGGTAATTACATTTGCATCTAAATTTATTAGTCCTCAGCCATGGATAAAAGGGGTATCAAAGAGCTGTCGAGATGATGTTCGTAAATCACCGTTTTCCTTTTGGCGGTTTGTGTCTCTCTCTATCTTCTGATCATTGAATGGTTTCTTTTTCAAGCGCGAGTCATGAGCGAGGAGGCTGCCGCTGCCGCTGCAACTGCAAGAGATTGGGGAGCGTAATCTTGCCAGAGTTGGCTGGGTCAAGCTTGTTGAATTGGTTGCATATCTGAATAATGTCGTTTTCTCCAATCTTCCCCATCTCCTTTAGCTTGAACACTACATACTCTGATTTGCTGTTCATCAATAATAATAATAATAATAAAATCAGATTTTATTATAATTAACTTCTTAAAAAAACCTCAATAACGTGTCTGCACCAAAGCAAAAAGGGGAAACGATTTTAATTACACATACCTGATGAAGCCATTATTGTTCATATCGGCGGCCAGCAAGTCGTCCACCGTGATGTCTCTATGCAACACCCACTTAGCTATCCTCCTATGCCTCCTGTCAACCCTGGCCTCCGCCAGATACAGGAACGCCCTCCCAACGGCCAGCGTCGACAGCAGCAGCCAAATTGCAGCGAACAACCTTCCCCCAACCGTCTTGAAGACCTTGTCACCATACCCAACCGTCGTCACCGACATCACCGCCAAGTAAACTGAGTCTATCCATTCCAGTTCCTCCACGTAATACAGCACCGCACTCCCCATTCCTACGCATAGAACCACCACCCCCAGCGCCAGACCGACCTTGAGTCTGATCCTCATCCTTCCCTTCTCCAAGTCCATGATGATGCAATTCCCGGAGGGTCCTGCTCCCGCGAGGATCATGTTCTCCTGTAAGTCGAGGACGTAATTGACGACGGCGGAGAGGAGGGTGTCGATGAATCCGAAGCCCACGAGGACGAAGACGCAGGCGAAGGCCTTGGTGGCGGGAGTCAGTGGGGCGATGTCGCCGTAGCCGATGGTGCACATGGTCACTATACAGAAGTAGAGGGCGTCCACCACTGGGTGAGTCTCCATGCCCGAGAAGCGGTCCCGGTTGAAGGAGTAGATGAGCACTCCCAAGGCGAGGTAGAGGAGGAGCAGGACCAGGGCTTGCTTAACCAAGGAATTGGATTGGTCGGAGCCGGAGGAATTCTGAGGGAGATTCATCTTGGAGTCGGGCATGACGACAGCCATGGCCGGCGCGGTCTTGCAACGGTGGAGATTGCGCTTCTTCCAATTCCGTGTGGGGTTGGATTGCGTATGGATATGGGTATGTGTTGCTCTTGAGGAAGGAAGAGGAGGTGGTTCAACTTGATGATAATGACGGAATTGAGGTGCCACTGCTACCAGTAATGGCTCTGCTGCTTCCATCTTCAATGATTCTATTTGAGACCAAGATGCAGCATCAAAACAAGTTTCGGAACTGGGGTTGGGGAGTACGGAATTAAACGAAATAGTAGACTTACCACCAGAGTACTGGTACAGCCAAACCTGGAAGAGCCGTCCCAGTGGGACTGGAGGGCCCACTCCACACAACAGCAAGTGTGTGTATGTGTCTTGAGAGTGCACATTTGAGGAACGCAAGGCATATAGCAGATACACTTGACTCAACCATCCCATTCTCCACTTTGCCTTCCGATCCAAGTTCAAATAGTCCGATCCCATCGCAGTTCATCTCGTCTCATGGGTAATGGGTACTGGTTTTAATTTTCTTTCTTTTTTATTTACTTTGCACTTGTCAGCATTATATTTGGTTCTTTTCTTATTGATGAAGATGAAGACAGGCTTAAAACTTAACAGATCAAACCCACATGCGCACATACCGCCAAACTCCCACGCGTGACTTCATGATGTTGATCATGGCCGCTCAGCACAACATGTTTCCTTTGAATGAATGATACTTCCTTTCCACTATCATCCATTGACCGATCCCCTCTACTCTAAGACAAATTTTCCACACGCACTGCACTCCCCATTCCAACAAAAATGCATTTTTCATTATTGGTAGCTTTTTTTGGTACCTTGCTTCCTCCACTTTCCTGCATCTAACCCGTCTCTATTTGTTCTCCTTCATTAAAAAAATAAATAAATTAAAAGGGAAAAAGCAACTACTTTAGCATACTTCTATTTAGGTATTAGACAGCCGCAGAACCTTCCATCATAACTGAAGCTTATTTTGCTGGCAATTTTCTTTAATTATTCGAACTTTAAAACTTCAAAATTATGAAGTGTGTATTACATCTATTTAACCAACCATCCTCTTTTCTTCCACCTTCGTCATGGGAATATGACAAATTTTCAAAGCAGCTAGCAGGAGAATGGTTCTTCCATTGTTGACGAGTGCGTTGTCCAGACCACTGTTTTTGGTTTTTAACAATTGCAGACTTCTACACACATATCCTTTCTAATCAAGGCACTCAAACGATAGATGAATGAATTAGCAAGAAAAACTAGGATGAATATTAGGGGCCCCACCAGGCAAGGCAAGTAAAATTTTCTACAATCCCGATTCTCAGCGCTTGCCCAAAACTTGATGATGTGATGATAAGCCAAGCAACTACAACAACTACTATTAGTTCTAACTTTTTGATGGTACATATTTCAGTATTTACAATGGCCTATCTTAGACACACACAAGATATCATGTTCTTTTTTCATGCGGCCGGCATTCTTTTCTCATGTGGCCGGCACGGAAGGTGTAAAACTTGTACGCTCTACTCCTCTTCTGAACAAAGTAATTCAATCTTAACTCATTACCAAACTAAATATAGACTTCTAAGCCAAGCACTAGATATGCATAGAATATTTGAAGTTCCGTCCCAAATTGCATATATAAAAGAAACCTACAATCATAACAAAATCAACCAAAGCTAACCATATTTTTTTGGTGCTTTCCGTTATTTGCTTTGTATAGGCCACCATATGGATTTTCCTGTGGTTAGGTCAAGAGGAGGCTATGTACACCCGTCCGGGCCAACCCCAACAGGCACACTCGACCTCTCAGTCATTGACCGATTACCAGTCCTAAGGTGTGATGCACGAACTCTGCACGTGTTTAGACATGGCCACAAGGCAGCAGAAGTCATCAAAGAAGCTGTGTCCAAAGCATTGGTTCCTTACTACCCACTAGCAGGCTGTCTGATAAACTCGAGCCAAGGTGAGCTTCAGATTGAATGCCCTGGAGAAGGCCTGTGGTTTGTGGAGGCCTCTGCTAACTGTACACTGGAAGCTGTCAAGTACTTTGATGATGCGGCTTCTATCCGATATGATTTGCTTCTTCCCGATCATCCTCCTGAGGCTAAAGACCCTCTGGTGCAAATGCAGGTACATGGACACTCAACTTGTTACATGATATCATTGTATGGTTTTTTTTTTTTTTTTTTTTTTAAACATTTTGCTTTGCTTTATTTTTTCCATTCTCTCAGATAACTCAATTTGCATGCGACGGTTTTGTGATCGGGCTTACATTCTGCCATAGCATTTGCGATGGCCTGGGCGCTGCCCAGTTCCTTAATGCAGTGGGCGAAATTGCAAGAGGCGCAGAGCATCTTAGCGTGCTACCTGTGTGGCTTCGTAATTTTCTTACTCCACCACAACCAGCAACCTCTGCTAAGCCAACTCTACCACCACCAATGCCCAATTACAAATTGGAGCATGCCAATGTTGACATTCTGCTTGATCAGATCAATCAACTCAAGCAAGACTTTCAGGAGTCCACCGGCCAGCATTGCTCTGCCTTTGAAATTGTGGCAGCCTCTATGTGGAGTCGTCGGACACGAGCCATTAGCCTGGACAGAGACGCTCAAGTCACGCTAGTCTTCTTTGCAAACTGCCGTCAAATCTTAAACCCACCCCTGGCTCAAGGTTTTTATGGCAATTGTTTCTTCCCCGTGACCGTCAGAGCCTCAAGCGAGATGCTTAAGAAGGCATCAATTGTTGAGGTGGTGAAACTAATCAAAGATGGCAAGGCAAGGCTACAAGATGAATTTGGCAAGTGGAGTAGAGGAGAGTGTTTGGATGGTGTTGGGGACCCCTTTGCACCACCCTTAACTTACACCACACTGTTCATATCAGAGTGGGGCAGGTTGGGTTTTAACGAGATTGACTACGGTTGGGGCCATCCTGTCCATGTTGTTCCTGTACAAGGGTCTAGCATTATACCTGTTGGCATTGTTGGGTTGCTGCCTTCACCAATGAAAGGTATTCGGTTGATGACATGGTGCGTTGAGCAGGCCCATCTCCTGCCTTTCCTCCATCAGATGAACGAACTCTCGCCTACTTCCTCTCAAAAGCTGAAATATAGCCCGCTACCAGACACAGCTTCCAATAATCAATAATTGCGGAAAGAAAGAAATCAATTTATATAACAATCATTTTCCTTTTGGATGTTTCTCTGCGCATGCGTGCTACTAATAAGAAGTCTTAAAAGAAATGATAACATGTACTTAGCTTGTACACTTTTAGAAGTGCACTGCCGCCTGTTCTTCGAGTTACGAGTGAATATTTGGTTAATTGGTAATCCGAATAATTAAAATTAAAATAATTAACTTAAATTTTGTTATATAATTTTTATAATTATAATCTAATCAAATAAATTAAATATCTATCGATTATTTAATCAAACCAAAAAATTAATTTGGTACAATTATTTAAATTAATCAAATTATTAAAATTTTTTACTATACATTATTTATATCAACTTATCGTTATAAAATGTAATTTTAAAATTCAAAATTTATTTATAATTTTAATTCACTAAATATAATTTTATTAATTTCAAATAAAATAATAAAATATAAAACTTTTAAACCAAATCTATTACTCTATTAGTAGTTCATGAAACAAAAAATGTAACTAATATTATATTATCTTTCAATAAAATAAGTTTTAAAATAAAATAAAAATTTAAAAATTTAATAAAAAATTACGTTCAGCGTTCAAGAGATGCAAGATTTTCATCCTCTGGGCACATAAAACTTTTATATCTTCTCTTCCCCCAATTTATTATAAAAGTTTTAACTCTCATTAATCATAAAAGTATACCGGAGATTTAACACCCATATGCACATAAAATTTTTGTATTTCCCTTCCTTCAATCAATCATAAAATTTAATTTTTCAGTACTAAAAAGAAATTTATAAAAATTAAAAAAAATAAAGAAAATATTCAAAACAAAATAGTTATCATTTATTCTAAAATCTATCATGAGGTTGTGCAAGACAGCATCATGGTAATGAAATCGAGCATGAAAGTAGCTAAAAGGAAGGGAAATGAGTAAAATTGGAGAAGGAGAGGGAGAGGCTAGAGGTGTGGATGAGGCCGGAAGGTTTCAAGTTTAGAGGTGTAAGAGCCACGTTGAAAATATAAATGTCAAATCAAAATGTGGAAATTGAAAATTTTTTATTAATTGTTTGTGTACTCTTTTTTTTAGAATTTTTCTCTTTTAGAATAGTCATATAGAAAATAAAAAAGTCAAATTAAAAGGTGAAAATTGAAAAATTTTCATCATTTTTATATTCCTTTTTTTTAGATTTTTTCTCTTTTAAAATAATTACATTAGAAATAGAAAAATCAAATTAAAATGTGAAAATTAAAAACTTTTCAGCACTCACCTTTTTATATTTTTTCTCTTTTAGAACTTTTTATTAATTAAGATATTTTTCTCTTTTAAATTTTAATTATAATATTATAATAATATTTATATAAATAAAAATTATCTTAAAAATACATAATATTTTAATTAATTTAATTAATTCAGTTTAAATGAAATAAAAATTATTAAAATCGATAACTGTCTAAATAAATCAAATTAAAATTTAATTTTACCTTAAACTAAATTAAATACCTAATAAATTATTCAAAATATAAAAAAAAAAAAAAGATTCAAAAAAAATAATTTTTTTTTATTCTAACCAAATAATGCTCACCCTTGCTCGGAATAAACTTAATTGGAGAGCCCCAAAAAATCTAGACAGTATGATCCTACCCTGCCAGTTTATTGGCTTTTTTCGCAATTTTGGACCAAGGATGTTGGTTTTCATTGGGATTGGGGTCACTCTCAAGTCTAAACCAATAAGGTTGAATTAAAATTGAGATAATTATATATCTAATTTCTAAATTTTACTTAAATTTTATAAATTAATCTCTAAAAATATTATTTTATGATATTTAAATTTTTAAAAGTATAATATATTAATCTTTCCATTATAGAATAATTGTTAATTGTTAATAAGAAATGACACGACAATCTAAATAGATATTCAGATATTGAAACGTCATTATTATATCAGTACCCAAAAACATCTCATGTGCCAGGTCCGTATGTTGCTAATGTAACAATACTGAATCAATATTCAGAGACAATTCACATCGACACGTTAACAATATACTGACGTGATAATACTATATAATCAATTTACTAACATGATTTTTTCTTTTTCTTTTCTTCTCTTCCCTTTTCTCTCTCTCTCACTAAAATAAAAAAAAAAATAATAATAATAATAATAAAACTGCTCTTCTCCTCACAACCCACTGCCTCGGGCGTACCACCACCACAGTATTCTCCCCTCACCCTCTCTCCCTCTCTCTACGTTGTTCTTTCTCCTCAATCTCACTCCTCAGCATGTGATTCTCCTTGGATCCAATTTCATCCAAATGGCTTCGCCTCCCTTCCCCACCACTCCCTTACCGCCACCTCCTCCTCTACCATCATCCCTCATTTCTTTCCCGGAATTTCCCAATGCAATCGGTCTCCATCGTTGGAAAACTCGACCTCCTAGCCACCACCACCAATCAACTCCTCCCTGCCCTCCCTTTCACTCTTGCGCCGGTGGTGTGCTGCCGAAGCGGTCGCGAGCTCGATCTATGTTTGGAGTGGGGTGGGTTCCCACTACCAGATCGACGTGGCATGCTCCGTCGAGAAATGGGACCTGACCCAGATCAAACACATCAATATTAGACCAAATTGGGTTGTTTGAAAGATGGGAAGCTCTGCAGAGAAGCTGTCGATGGAGTTGGGTGGAGAAGGAAACTATGTATGGTGATGGTGAAGGGGGATGCTACAAAAGGAGGAGTGGTGTATGATGTGGAGAGAGACATGTGGGAGGAGATGAAGGAAGGCATGATCGGTGGGTGGAGAGGCCTAGTGGCGATCGATGCTCGAAACGACGTCATCTTTGGATCGACTTCTTCTTCTCCGCACTTGCCAGTTTGCCTCCCATAAGGGTTCATGTTGAAGACATCATTGTCAAAAACAAGTTGGGAGATTAGAAAATTGGGATTGAAGAGCAATTTTCCCAAATGGGCATTGGGATTTCTGAGTCTGCTCAATTGAATCAATCCCAAATTGGAATTGAGTGTCTTTTTTTTTTCAGTGAGAGAGAGAGAGAGGAGAGGAGAGAGAAGGGGAAGGGGAGGAGAGAGAGAGTGGAGTGTTTTTTTTTTTTTTTTCCTTTTTTTTGGGTAAGACTTTTTTTTTAAGTGACTGGATGCCGTCATGCCAAAGAACATATTAAAGAAATTCATCTCATTGCAGATTTGAGGACTCACACTGTAAGGTACTTCACCCCTCAAGTAAAGGAAATCAAATGTATAGCCACGCCACCTCAAAGGGGTACCCATCAGCAAGTTAATCTTCCATCTGCAAATTCATCTCCCATCGGCAAGCTCATCTTCCATATTCTCGAGAGTATTATCATGAGGACAACAGGCCAACTCATTTCCTCGAGTTCAGCAATTTGGAGGTATTAGTTTAGGATGACCCACGAGGGACATCTTACACAGTGAAGTAGGGTTAGTAAGGTAACTTTTTATTTACTCCCATTTAATCTTTCTTCTCTAAAATCTTTCTAACTGAGAATTTCATATTTAGATGAGGAGATTGATTTCTTTAAGATATTACGTGAGATTATGACTGCAATGAAAGCAAGATTGAGAGAAAAAAATAGAATTCTCTAGAAAGAGAATTTTATTTTGAGGGTTCGAAAAATTTTTACGTAGAAAAATTTCTCCCGTCATAACGATCGTCGGACTGAGGGTTGCGGCGTCGTGGTATTGCGATGATGGTTCGATTAACATCGTGATCACCATCCCGATCGTGCGATCTGATCGAGGGACGGACGGTTCGATTGATTTTTGGGAGACTCTATACGTTGAGATAACCCTATACCCGATTTATTTAATTTTTTTGAAAATTGTTTGAATGCTTTCGCTACATGTGAATTATCTAAAATATCCAATATTGGTATCAAAGCATTGTTGGACTATTAAAAATAATTTTTGGATTTATTTTCGAATATAAAAATATAGGATTTAAAATTTGGAGTTCGGATTACGGATGAGTTTCGTGAATTCAAGAATACCACTGTGTTACCCATGATCCGTAGAATATTAAAATAATTTTTTCGTAATTTTATGAGCACGTTTAGGCAAAAAAAATTCCGGTTGAAAGTTTCGGTCGTGAATAGTAACCGAACCATTCAACCTCAGATTTGTCGAGTTTTAGGGTAAATCAATGCATGAAAATTATAGATATGCGTTCCTTGTTTCATGCTCTTTGATTTAGTATATATATTGCATATTATTATGGTCGGAAAATTGGGTTTCAAAATTGACCGCGGAGGGTCGGAATTTTGGATCCAAAATACGCCGAGATTAGAGCGCTATTATTCCAAAAATCGAGTCAATGATACTTGGAATAAATGGAATTAGAGAATTCCTAAAAAATCTGATGAAATCGGGATCAAAAATGAAGTTTTTCGACAATCGGGTCAAAAGACCCGATTGTAGAAACTTGTCGGGTGAAGAAGAAGACCCCAGACCCGACGGGTGCATATCCACACGTGCAGGCAGGCACAGCAGTTCGGGTGTGTGTGGCGTGTGGCTCCACGCGCCACACACTTTAACTTAAAAAATAAATAAATAAATAAAATAAATAAATAAATAAATCCTGGTGTTGATGCCAAAACTTGAATCTGGGGGTAATAAGAGTGCTTGTGAAGCACAGACCATCAAACCACCGCATGAGATGTATTTTGTGGTTATTACATTTTATATATAATGTAATTAAAATTTATAACATTAATTATTTTTCTTTACATTGAGACAAAGGTCACGCACATTGAGGCGCGTGACCGATGCATTGCACGTCTGGTATGTGTGTCAGCGTGTAGGTGGCGCGCGTAGGCACCTAATGACATGCCGCCGGCACGTGGGACCTCCGGCGGCGCGTCAAGTCGTCTGGAATTGAATTTTTTTTTCCAATTTTTGAGGGTCCAACATCCATAAAAGTGAATTTTAGTAGGTTTTTGTATACCGAATCCTAATCCGAATGGTGAGATACAATCCCGGATTGTGGTGTATGGTGTCTATTGATTCATACGCTCGCTTTGGGGTCTGTATTCGAATCATTTATGTCTTGTTGATTCGTAGGGTGCACAAAATGTGAAAATAAGTATCGATAAGTCACTGAAATCTCAAAGATTGCTTGAAAAAAATGTCATATTAAATCTTTGCAATGGGGATAATAATAATGCGCAGCGAGGAGTTGGATATGACCAAGGTGTAGTGCTACATCTGTAATAAATTTGGTCATTTCGCTTGTGAGTGCGACAAGTGAAAATTATCTTTTCTTTCTTTACGCGGTTTGAGTTGCTTTCTGTTTTCTCTCATTCGTGGATTATAAACACAGAAGCAACCTGTCATGCCCCGACCCGCCCCCAAGCCGAGTACGTGAAAACCGCCACCGCACCTTGATACACGAGCACAACGTCCCGCATATCGAAAATGTGTTGACAGATGTGTTCTAGGATGCAAAAGTTATACCCTTTTTCCTAAAGATATGTTGACATAAATTTTGTTTCCAACTGAAAACTGTCTATTCTAATCATGAATTATTTCAACCCCTTTATCGGCATAATTGAGTAAAACTCAAAACACGAAAATTGTAGATCTATGTATTGGCAATGACATGTTAAAATTTCATTAAGTTTTGATAAGTAGAATAAAAGTTATAGCTTCTGCTCAAAAATTGGACAGAAGATGAAATTGAAATACGACTGAAACAAAGTGAGGATTTCTAGGAATTCTGTGATGTTGTACAAAATGAAAGTTATATATCATGAAGTTACCTACAACATATCACAATTTCGCTTGGAATGGAGTTTTGTACAAGGAGTTATAGCACTTTCACTGAAACTGGACAGAGCTTGAATTTGAAACAAAACTGAGACAAAGAATTGAAATTCTGAAATTCTGTGTTTAAAATCTGAGAAAATTCTCAAATGAAAGTCATAGTACTGTCTCTTATCTTTCATATGGGACTGGAATTAATCAATTTGGAGTTATATGTAAGGAGATGTGAGAAATCTATTGAAACTGTGCAATTTGAGTTATAAAAATCCGAATCAGTCCAAAGATAAACTTTCATAAATTCATATAGTGAGAATCTGAAGATGAGCTAATCATGAAAAATGTGGATAAATGTCTTAGCTTCAGGTAGCAAATTGAATCACTCAATTCTGAGCTATATAAAAAAAGTTATAGCTTATTTCCCATGACCGCGCAGGTTTAAAAATCTACGTACAGAATTTTCTTCACAAAAGTTATTTGATTTGAACGAGGGGAGCACTTGATTTATACTTTGTGGTAATATTGAGGAGTGCATTACCCTCTCCCAAACTGTGAGTGTGACTTTGACGTCTGCTACTAATTGAAAAAATCCTGTTTTAAATGTTTTTTTTTTATATATATAACATGATTTCAAATGTGTGATAAACTGAACTTTCGGATTTTCATAAATACTTTACACATATTTTTGTGACCATTGGAGTGTCCCAATCACTTAACTTGTTTGATATGCATCCATGAGCTTTCACCAATGCTATTGTGTCATTTTTTCATAACATGTGATATTTATATTATTTTCATATCTATTGGCACGTGGTTTCATATAACCTGGATTTGAACATGTGATTGGGTTGGATGCCCTGTGATGATTCCACGCTTTGGGCTTGGTGCCCCCCATTTCCCCGCTGTATAGCAATGTTTCGTAGTTACGAAAGACATTTGGCAGAGGCACCCATTGTGCCCGGATACGCTTTGGCCAGAGCTATCCCCCAAATGTCGAATCTATGTTGATGATTGTGCTTGTGATATTTTGAGGGTTTGTTGGATCAGCCTGCGGCCAACATTGGGGTAGAGAGCTATTGTTTTTACATACATGCATTGTGAAAATCCCCAATGCGCCCGTCATTGGTCGAGGTAGACCCTTGTCGGGAATATTTCATTGGCCGGCTCTTCATGACATTGATGTAAATATTGGTAGCATATTTTGATTTCTGATGTGTACGTATGATATATGATTTTGAAATGACATGATCGGTTTGCACACTGTGGATATTTATTACCTTATGTTTTGACACTCCAAGTTCACACCGATATTAATAGTACGATGTCAATCCCCTCACTTGCTGAGTATCATCCCCCTTTAGGTACTCACCCCTCATATTCTCATCTTACAGGTTTAGTTTTGGACTGAGGGTTAGTAGAGTTTCAATTTCATTGGGCATTTCGGAGACAATAGCCTTGGGTACGGTTACCCACTCTTTCGCGGAAATCATTTGAGATTATTGTTATATTTGGAGCATTTAGTTGACCATTGTATTTATATTCCTGGGATGACTGTATTATATGTATGTTGACTTGTGAAAATGATAACTCTCATTTGATTTGATATATTGATGCATCGAGGCATATTGTGATGACTTGGGAATTGATTTGGTCTGTGATACATTAGATTGGATGTTGTTAATAGCCTTACGGTGTCTCGATATGCGGGATGTTGTTCTCGTGTATCGAGGTGCCGCGGCGGTTGTTGCGTGCTCGGCTCGGGGGCAAGTCGGGACGTGACAACTCGATTGGTATCAGAGCTCTTGGTTAGAGCGATGTTTTATGAAATGATTTTAAAAATATTCCCAAGTATTTGGAATCAAAGTCCTCAATGCATGAAAGAGTTACATTACAGTCATAAAATCTCAGTACATGGTCATAGACAGATGAGTTCATCCAATATTAGGGGGTTAGATACGGGCCATATCTAACCTAACACATCATTTTCATTGGTTTCTAAACCCATTGTTTATTTATTTTAGGGGATTAGTTATGTCATAACTAACCCTAATCATTACATTTCTGCCTGATCAGTACCTTTTTCCTCGCAGAAGTATGACAACTAGCCGAGACACTCGTTTTGGTCCTACTGAACCCACGAGTGCACCGAAGGACGCGTCTTCTTCGCACGCTTCTCCTGTAGTACCTACTCCACCGGCTACTACAGCCGCAAGTCCACCACCACCACTGGACGCTTACAGACAAGTGTTTGAGTGGTACACAACACATGGCATTCAGATGCCACCTCCAACACCAGCACCGATGGTCGCGCCGACTCCTACGGTCGTGCCACCTCCAATTATACTAGATCCGCCATCAGTAGTTGATCCTTCAACTGTTTCAGGACCCACTGACGCTACCTCCTCCTCCTTCAGACGCATTCACGAACTGACCCAACTAGTGAGGGAGGCGAGGCAGTTAGGCTGCACAGAGTTTTCGGGGATGGATGATTCCACAGCAGCGAAGTATTGGATCAACTGCACTCGCAGAGTGTTGACTGATCTGGGCTTGAGTGAGGAGTTCAGATTAAAAGTGGCAGAGAGGTTGTTGGACGGTGACGCCCTCACTTGGTGGGAGGCGGTCAGTGATGATGCCATCAAGCCCCTGAGTTGGGAGGATTTCCTACGGGAGTTTGACTGTAGATATTTTCCAGAGTTTCAGCAAGATCGTAAGAGAGCGGAATTCTTGCACTTACGATAGGGCACACGATCGGTCACGGAGTACGAGACCGAGTTGAGGAGACTAGCTGCATTTGTCCTAAACTTGGCGACGCCAAAACAACTACGGTTCAAGTTTGAGAACGACCTCAACTTGACTATCAGAAAGTATATGACAGCTACTCCTGGTCTCTCCTTTGCAAAGATAGTTGACTCGGCACACCGGGTGGAGGGGATAGTCTGTGCCGAGGGCCGGCAGCGGGAAGCAAGGAGCAGAGGAAGAAGAGGCCCGGGTCTTCTATGGGCCAGAGCTCGAAGAAGGGCAGGACCTCAGGATTTCACGGAGGTCCTTCTCAGCAGAGACAGGCACATTGTGATGACTTGGGAATTGATTTGGTCTGTGATACATTAGATTGGATGTTGTTAATAGCCTTACGGTGTCTCGATATGCGGGACGTTGTCTCTTGTCTTGAGGTGCAGTGACGGTTGTCGCGTGCTTGGCTCGGGGGCGGGTCTGAACGTGACACAACCGACCACGTAGCTCGAGATAGAAGAGCGCTTATATAGTTTCACCCAGTGAGTCCTCAAGTAGAAGGATTTACATAGAGAAACGGAGCGTTTGTCAACATCAGAGGGAGTAGCACTTGCAAGTTGGAGTTGCAAATTTGCTAAACTCTATATGCCATTTACGTTCCGAATATTCGACGGAACTTAATTTCAGCCTAGGATATACTTTGTTAATTTGGAAATTTTATAGTTTCCATTTATTACGATAATTTTTTGATTGGTTCTGTTTTTGTCTGTGATGGACTATATACACTGGAAGTGATTCCTTTTAATGGTATTTCTTGATATCCTCCTAGTGAGAGAGGATGAACCGGTTAGCAGTGAGTGGTCTATAGGGCCCGCTAACCAGTTTTGCCTAGACGGCAAAGTTACAAGAAAACCATTCGACATTGCAATGAGAGCTTGGACTCCATTGCAGTCGGTTCACTCCGACATCTGTGGCCTTATGAACTTGAGAATCTGAAATGGTGTTGGGTACTCTATCACGTTTATAGACAATTACCTGTGTTTCGGTTATGTCTATCTGATTTCGCACAAGTCTGAGTCATTGATGTGCCTTAGGAGGTTATTAACGAAGTTGAGAATCAGTTAGACTTGAGAATGGAGACTCTCAAAATCGATTGAGGGCGCCAGTATTTGTCTAAAGAGTTATGTTTCAAGAAGGGCATTGCGAGAACTGACTATTCCTTGCTACTCAGTGGAGTAGAGTAGCTGTGAGAGAGGAATAGGACTTTGTTTGAAACGATGAGACCGATGATAGCGCAAGCCAATTTGCACATTTCCCATTGGGGAGATGCTCTATTGGCTGCAGCCTACGTCATCAATCGTATTCCATTGAAATCCGTAATCAGTACTCCATATGAGTTTTGGACAGGGAGGTAGTCTGACCTTAGCTATTTGAGATTATGAGGTTGTGTCACGAATGTTCACTATTTCTCGTATTTACACGGCGAGTTAGGCCTGCGAGAAAAGAGATGTATCTCTTTGAGATACTCAGAACATTCTAGGGATTGTGTTCTAATGAACATACAGATAGCACTCTCGCTGAGATTGAGTCTCATAATGCCGAGTTTCTTGAAAGTTATTTCCCTATAAAAGGTGAAATCAATTTGGACTTTACCTTTTATCATATGGATGAACATGGTGGTTTAGCTGATCTAAGTGGCAGGACCCAAGAATCCATTACGGATCTTGGTTCTAGTGGGAGCGATCCATCTAGAGATAAAAAGGCTTGCCCTCCTCTTAAGAGTAGTCGAAGATAAGTATCTAACAGTCGCTTCCTGATTGAGGGAGAGACTCTCAGTGTGACTATTAAGGATTACAAGAAATCTTTAACAGTCCTAGAAACTTTTAAGGGTTCTGTGAGGACCATTGATTAAAGGTCATGGGTAGAAAGAGTTGATGAGAATCAACGGGATCTGGGATTTAGTTGATTTGCCTGAGGGTAGTATGGCCATTGAGAACATGTGGGTTCTCAACATTAAGAAAAAGGCCAACGGATCGGTATAGAGGTATAAGACCCGTCTGATAACCAGGAGGTTACTCAGACTGAGGGCAAGATTACCTTAATCCGTTTACTTTTAGCGATTGTCGTGGACATGATATGGATTTGGAGTGAGACCAGATAAACGTCAAGACTGTTTTCTTGAGTAGGAGTTTTGGATGAGAAGATCTACAAAGAACGGTCATCTGGCTTTATTCTTGTAGATATGGATGATAAGGTTTGTCAACTTCGGGAGTTGACATACGACCTTAAGCATCAATCCAGACAGTGGCATTTGAGATTTCTCGAGGAGGTGATATCTCACGGTTTCGTGATGATCGAGGAGGATCATCGCGCAAACCTTTTACGTTCTTTTGATTCTTTTGTGATCATATCTTTATGTGAATGACATTCTGTTGACTAGGAACAACAAAGAGTATCTGATGACCACAATAACGTGGACATTGTCGAATCTTGATGTGAAGGACATGTGTGAAATTCAGTTCTTCTTTGAAGTTAAGATCTAGAGGGATCGCTCGAGACAAGTGTTGACTCTTTAACAGGAGTCCAACATCAAGGGAGTTCTTGAGCATTTCGAGAAGATCGACTACGACCCTAAAGATACTCTTATCGTTAAAAGGTTAAACCATAATTCTTGACATATGTTTTAAGACTCAGAAAAGGGTAAAGGAAATAAGCAGAGTCCCTTATGTCAGTGCACGGAGTAGTCTGATGTACGCAGTGTCGCGTACACGATCAGACGTTAGCTTTGCAGTCAGTGTGGTAATTAGGTATCGATCGAATCCTAGAGGGGATCACTGGAGAGCAGTGAAAGGATTTCGAGATATTTCGAGAGAACTGCGGACCTCTCCTTGTGTTATGGAAGAGGTGATTTGCATTTTGATGGGTATTCAGATACCGACAGGGTTGGCGATCTGAATGTATGCAAATCGATATCAGGTTTTGCTGTTTTAGAGTAGCAAAAAGCAAACCTGTATATCTCTATCTATCATAGAGATTGAGCTTATGAGCTGCTCAATCACAGTTCAGGAGAGTGTTTGGTTTCTGAGATTTCCGGATCACTTAGGGGTTATGATAAACAGTGGGAGACCAGTGATGATTTATTGAGAAAATCATGTCGCCCTTGACCACACTTGAGACCCTAAGTATCAGTAAGTCCAAACACATTGATACCTAATACTACGTTATGAGAGACATCACCGAGAAGGGTGAAGTGACAAATTAAGTACATTATTATACAACGTGTTGGCTGATCCCTTCAATAAACCCATTGTGAGAGATTCCTGTATAAGATATAGGAATCATTGGGTTTGCATGTATATTGACATTTCTCACCTTGTACTGATGCTTATTGTATTATATATGACATGTGTGCATGATTGAGTCACTTATTTATTATACTATTTTATTATCATATATTTTGTGATTTGTTGTGATAAATGATATGTCAGGCAGACGTAGTCGACTCTCTCACACGAGTGACCACCTCCAGTTCTGAGTGAGCAGAGATGAGACAGTTTCTAGTTGTAAGAGGTTTTGAAAGTGGCCCTACTAGAATATAAGTTGTCCTAATATATGTTCAAAATGAGGTCATATGCGATATGACCGGCATGGACGTACCCACATCCATGTTGCCTGTAAGTAGTCAGATTTGAGATCTCAGATATCACCTGCGATTAGTGATATTGTCTCTGAGACACTCTCCCTGAGCTCTCTAGGTAAAATCTTATGTATAGACTGAATCTCATACCTGCACAGTGTTAGAGAAATTTGACATATACCCTTTGAGAGATGGGGGAATAACACTGTGACACTCGTTTCATACCGTGTGTAATATGTCGACCAGGGATAGTGGGAGCATTAATTGAGATACTGATATGATTTTGATCCACGTTCCCACTGTGTGAGACCCAAGATCCATTGGGTGGGGTCTCTAGTACCCTTATCACTTTCGGCTATTTCTAAAAATCTTGGCTCAGTATTGCTACTTTAGTCTGTTTACCGATAGCCCGGAAGATAAATTGAGCTCTGAGGGACAGGTTTAGGAAAGCAGCTGAATTAAGGCTAATAGATTCGAGTTTGGGAAAAGGAAGACTAATTGATATTACATCATTGTGTTGTATTCACCGACATGTCTATTATGTCTATCCATATTGGGATGTAAGCAAAATAGCGGATACACAGTCGAGCATTTATTGGGGATTACTTTCAATGAGAAAAGTAGTTTGATGGATGTAATTAGTTTTGGATTTGGGGTGCAGCGAGTTCTTTTGATACTAACTATGGCTTCTCGATCATTCTAACAGGTGCATCGAGAAGTTTTTGCTTGCAGGCGTACTCGCCGGTCGCACGACGTTCAATCCTGTATAAAAGTTCAGTAGGGTAATGTGAGAAAAATCACATAAGTTGTGATCTTGTAACGGACGTAAAATATCCTCGCGTACAAGTGGGAGATATTAGTTTAGGATGTCCACGAGGGGCATTTTAGACATTGGAGTAGGGTTAGTGGGGTAACTCCCCACTTACCCACATTTAACCTCTTCTCTAAAATCTCTCTAATTGGGAATTTCACATCTAGATGAGGAGATTGATTTCTCTAAGATACTACGTGAGATTATGGCTACAGTGAAAGCAAGATTGAGAGAGAAAATAGAATTCTCTAGAGAGAGAATTTCATTTTGAGGGTTCTAGAAATTTTCGTGTAGGAAAATTTCTCCCGTCATAACAATCACCGGACTGAGGGTTGCGGCGTCGTGATATTACGGTGGTGGTTTGATTAATATTGCGATCACTATCCCGACCGTGAGATCCGATCGAGGGACGGATGGTTCGATTGATTTTTGGAAGACTCTATACGTTGAGGTAACCCTATACCTAATCTATTTAATTTTTTTGAAAATTGTTTGAATACTTTCGCTGTATGTAAATTGTCTAAAATATCCAACATAAAAGAGAAAGGACTGAGTGTGATCAGGAAGTTATATTTAGATGAGTTGATGTTTTGGACCAAAACTTAATTTTTTTTTTCAGCGAGAGAGATGAGAGAAGTGAGAAAAAGTACGAAGTAACCAATTTTCGGCACCGGTATGATAATAATATATCAGACGTCCATTTAAATTATCACATCATTTGATCACCCTATCATGCTCTATAATAGAAGAATCAATACATTATAATTTTAAAAATTTAAGATTCATGAGATAATATTTTTAATTATAAAGATTAATTTGTAAAATTTAAGTAAATTTTAAGGATCGCACCACCGGTAATTATCTCAATTGCTTTCCGGAGCCCAGGGTCTCGGGGGATCCATATTTTGGGCCTTCCCCTTCGTGTGTGTAGTCGTTGGCAGTTGTTGGATATATTACTGCATCAATCTGCATTGGGTCTTCCTAGAATGATTTGCTCATCATATCATGCCACATTCTTAATTGTCATGTTAGGTATTTCGATTTCTCTTTTCAAAATTTCCTGAAAAAGCATGTGATACCATGAGCCAATTTTCCTGCCAGTTGTGGATATTTTAATCATGAATAGGAGGCGGTGATAGAAGAGTTGTTAGTTGTGATATCCCCAATAATTCACTTGATTTCTTTTTTTTTTTTGTTTTTGAAAAAAAAAAAAAGGAAAACGTGAGATGCGGGTATTTATAAATGAAACATCTGAGAAATTCCCACCAACAGCAACAGCAAAGCATGGCATCCCTCTGGGTAGAGTTAAGAGTGGCACCGCAAGGCAACGGAAGCATCCGAATTGGCTATGGAAATACCCTTGTTTCTACGTTAAAACTTACAACGTGGGAAGCTGCGACTAAGGTAGAGAGTTGGGAGACTACCCGAGCATTTGGAAAAGCACAGATCAAACTGATAACAAAAATATTGGTAAGAATAATATTTCAATATTATTTATGAAAATACCGAGCATTATAATTAAAATAAGACAAATAAAAAAAAATAAAAAAACAGGAGGAGGTTCTTAGACAATTTCAAAACTTTTTTTTTTTAATGCAACAGGTGTGATATGAGACAAGGCCGGCCTTGGCTCTGGCTCTGCATTTAATTTGTAACATTATCACGCAACAGACAGAGAGATGGACCAAAATCAATGTTTTTTTTTTTGTTTTTTGGGCCGGGGGGGGGGGGGATGGGGATCACCAAATGCTATTTATTAGCCAGAACCTCCCTTTTTTTTTTTTTTTGACTGTCACGGTCTACATACAACATACCTTTATTTAATCTCTCTCTCTCTCTCTCTCTCCGTCTTTTTAATTTCATCTAGAAGAACATTTTTATTTTTATTTTTTTGCTTAATAATTGGTGGCTTCGTGCTCGTGGCTTGTGGTTGTGGATCCATCCTAATGATATGAGAATTTCTATTAAAGGTTGTTTTGTCACAGCAAGGCATCGTCACTTTTATAAATACTCCCTTGGAACGAGGGATCAGCCTCGTGAGATGATTTGTCTTTTCTGCTGTTTCTTTCTCTTTCCCCTAACAAATTAACATTAATTAAACCTCCTTGTGGGGCCACATTTTCCATACTCCAGGCGCTTGATCCCTAAGAGATTTTTTTTTTTCAATAATTAATAATATGTTTGACTCAAAATCAACTGCTTCACACTTAATCTTCTTAATATTTATTTTTAATAAGATATCAAAGATTTTGAAGTAAGGGAAAATCGTTTCTATCGTATGTCTGAATTGTAAACAAAATGAATTAAAATTTAAGCACACGTAAGACGAGAGAGAGAGAGAGAGAGAGAGAGAGAGAGAGGCACTATCTATTATTATTTAAAGGTAGAGAAATTCAAATATTATTATTTAATATTTATTTAAAGATTTCATCGTTTAGAACGATGATAATATAAATAAAAATATAAATAATAGAATTCAAACAAATTTGATAAAATGAAGAAAAATATTCAGAATTCTATATAATTATACGATACCATTACGTCTAAAAGGGAAATTCTATAAAATTACAGTCGAATCTGCGTTATTGTATAACACTGAATGTTGAATTATTAAACAACAATAAGAGTAAAAAATAACTGTAACTAAAATGAGAATTGTTAAATGAATGTATGACAAAGTTAGAAATGAGAGAATTAAAAATGATGAAATACGTAATAAGGTGGGAGTCAATTTAATTTTAGATAAAATGTGATAATACCGTTTAAAGTGGTTTGGACATGTGCAATGAAAATTCAAGAATTTACCTGTTAGAAAGATCAGGAATTTAAATATAGGAGATGTAATAAAAGATAGAGATATATCGTTAAAAATTTATGATAATTATGAATTTAGTTGAAAATATGGATTTAGATAAGAATGGGTAGCATACGAAAATCCACACAAACTAAATCAATATTTTTTTTTGTTCATATTTATCTTTCACGTTGTTGACCTTAGATTTTTGGGATAGATGATCTAATTTATTTCTTTTTTGTTATACCAAGAATCAAATTTTAAATCACGAGATTGGAAAGAAGGTTATTTATCACTGGACTCGATGAAAATTTAAGTTATTGTTGTTGTTATGGAGAGAAATTCAAATGGGGATTGGTCCTTGTATTGTTATTACTTTTCTTAATAGGAACCCAAAATCCAAAGTATTTTGTTTTGAACATATCTCTATTATAAGAACCTGCGTTTGTCAATATCTGATCTGTATGAAATGCGCAACAGGTCAAACATTGTGATTATTTAGTCATGTGTGTTTTTAACTTGTCCACATGGTCAGACTAAAGATCATATTTTTCCTCCTAATTTTAATTTGTCGTTTTAGGAGATTTGGTTGGTCAATTCAACTACACAGTCTTTTGAAAATTACAAAGGAATCCAACTTCTTATCATTCGCCTCTACTTCGTGGTTAAGCCCCCCCCCCCCCCCTCCAATTTCTCTTTTTAATTTCTGCTCTGTGGAATTACGTGACCCCCATACACTTTTATTTATTTACGGAAAACCCGGGTGAGTTTATAATTCTTGCCGCCCAAGTTTGATGGTCTGCCATTTGAAAAGTCCCGTCTTTCTCGTGACAAGGACAAATTTATACTTTCTCATTATAATAATAATAACAAATAGAAAATAATTACGGATGAGGTGGCCAAGGTTCGATGTCCTTTCAAAAAAAAAAAAGGGTAAAACAAGGACTTCACAAGTCAGTCAAACAGGGGGAGTTTTTGGCAAAATAGGTGAAATTGGTGGCAATGCAGTGAAATAAGAGTTGTTGTGAGGGTCTTAGAAGGTTAAATCGAGTAAAAAGTAAATTAAAGAGAAATCATAAAATTTGGAAGAGGGATGGAAATTAAGTAAGAGTTCATCTTAATTGATATTTTGAGGGAACGAGCAATTATGCCATATTGAAAGTTTATGGGATGATATTGCAAAAATGAACAAAGTAGTGGGTTATTTGACAAATCGTGAAAATTCTAGAGATAATTTTGCAATTTCCTATTTATTTATTTATTTTTATCTTTTCTGGTTTAAAGCTAATTCCATAAATTATTTAGAATCTAATCGAAAGACGATTAATATTCCGCACTGTCATATTGCTATAAAGTTTAAGAGTCTAATTAGAGAAGTTAGGATGAAATTTCTTGGCGCAAAAGGTACGAACAAATTTCCGTAGTTTGAAGAGAAAACACTTGGGGCACAAGTAAAGCAAGCAGGGCAGGGACAAATATTTGACTAAATATGTACGAACCTTATACCATTGGTATTGGCGATTTCACCAACCATGCAGCACCCCAAAAAAACAAGGTGGGCCCCTTCATACGTGGACTTAACAATAACGAATCCCAATCCTGTTAATTGATAAAATCCTATGCTTAAATTTAATGTATGATCATTTTATGAATCCTGTGCACAGAGGCCTGGCCTGTTTCCTAACGTAATTATTTATTTTGCTAAATATGATATCTAATCTAAGTTTGCATATTCCTCAATCAATTGCTTTCCTTTGCTTCATCCTTGACAGGGTTTTATTTGGGTTTCTTTTTATTTTAAAAGAAGAAGAAGAAGAAGAAAAAAAAGGGTTAATCATCAACCAGGGTTGCTAGGTTGATCCTGCCAAAAATTTTCATAACGTTGGGCTGAGTTTTGGTTGAAAACATAAAAATTGAATGTAAGAGTTACTTGGTGAAGATGAATTTATCTTTTTAAAGTAATAATTATGTTTTAAACCAATATCTTATAGCGAGTGAAAGATTTTGATAATAAGATTTAACAATCATAAGAAATAATATACTTGCTTTTTACTGAAGGAAGAAAAGTAAAGAAGATTGGAAAATATTTCCCAAATTACCAAAAGAAGGAAGTGGGTGGGACTGGGACGTGAAGGCTAACGTCACGGGGTAAAAAGGATGGTTGGACATTCATATTCATATGCTACATCAATGGAGTTATTGAATCACAGACACAAGACACAAGAGTCACGGGTTGGAGTTACATAAGTTACCCCCCCCCCCCAAACAAAAACAAAATCAAAAATCTTTATTAACTCGGTGTATCTAAACTTAATTTTTTTTTTTTTAATTTTACTTATTATATTTTTCAATCAGAATAAGTTTTTATTTTAGTAAGTAAATAATAAGTTGTCCTGCAGAGATTAAAATTATTGTTATATTATTAAGTTTTGACATAAAAAATTCTTTAAATCCAAGCGGTCGCTCTCTCTCACTGTCACAAGATGAGCGAAGGTAAGGTTGAGGAGGATGGGATTGGAATTTTACGACTTCAGTTTCACTTCACATCACGAGTCTGCAAACAGAACAGCAGCCCACCAGATGGAAGCAACCCCCCCCCCCATGCCCATTTATCTATGATGTCATGTATGTATATGTGTATATATATGTGTGTATGTATATATGAGACAGTAACGCTTTCCTAACCCCGCCTCCTTCAAGTGTATAGATCCAAAAACCCAAAATTTCAATAATTCATATGGTGAAATGTGATGTGAACGTATGAACGTTGAATTTCTAGAAGCACTACTGTTCAGTTTTGTTTGGTTTTGAGAGAGAGAGAGAGAGAGCGCATCCTCACAGGTCAGAAACACAAAATCCACAACTTTATCGTTAGCGACGTACCACAACAATTTGCAAACGAGGTGGGGGTAGATAGGGCGTTGAAATATCGTAGTTTTGATCGTTGAAAATGACGTCTCCATCTCCCTTCTCACCTTTCTCATTTTTTTTTATACTTGGAGTCACTAAATTAATTAATATTTATATAAAAATCTTTATATCTTTTATATTTATATATTAATTAATTATTTATTAAATTATAATTATAATTTTTATATTATTTATCATATAATTAATAATTATATATTTGATAATTTTAAATTTTTATTATAAAATATAATTATTCTATTATTTTTATAAAATAATTAATATTTATATAAAAATTCTTATATTTTTTATATTTACACATTCACCTACGTTTTCATTTTCTATATTTTTATAAAATCTCATTTTCTCGTATTGTTTCATATTCGTTTTCATTTCTCTCTTTCCATTCCATGCATGCAATGCAGCTATCCTATCCCTCTCCCAAAAAGGAAAATATAACTAAAAAAATAAAAAAGAAAAACTGCAAAATTTACAATGCTACAATTTTGTTCTCGTAGTCGTAGGATTGTTATGATTTAACGACCGGTTAATAAAGCTGTAGCCACATAAGTTAATACTTAACAGATAATAGTTCCTCATTCCCTTTCTATTTTTATTTAATAAGAAACAGGTATGTTAAAAGTTACAGAATGAAGTAACCCTAAACCCTAACATGGATGATCACAGCTTACTATTCAAATATAAAATGAACAACTACAAGGGATGCCTCCGGCAAATGGTCAAAAGATCATTACTAATTCAAATGGGAATTTGATTCCCCCCCCCCCCCAAAACAAAAAAAGTTGTTAATGATATTTCTTAACATGAGCGCATTGCCTTCCGTGACAAAACCAACATATATTTAAACTTTTGGCAAGATAAGCTTTCTTTTTTTTCATTTTATAATTCCACGCGTGTCATCGGCCAAGATATATGGGCGGGGCTTGAAAATTGCAGACTAAACTCAGGGAAGATGCAACAGGGCAGGGGAGGAAAGAAAGCTATGCACATAACAAGCCCCACCACTCCCCCCCCCCCCCGGGGGGCCCCAAAAAAACAAAAAAGAAAAGAAAATAGCTAGAAATGAAAGGGGCGGCTTCTGATCTCTGCCACTACAGCACATAGCGTTCAAATCTCTCCCCTATTTCCATTCTTGTACTTCTAAAAATTTATATTAAATATTGATATGCATAGAAACTGTGATCATTATAAAAGTACTAGAATAATTCCATCATATTCGTATTTTATTTAGAAAATTTATTACTAAAAAAAGAAGATAACTGCAGCCGAAAAATAAATGCAATCAAATAACAAATAAATAAACAAAAAGAAAAGAAAATCGTGAATGTAGGAGTTGAAAAATCGAACGGTGGGAGGGGGGATTGGGATGGCTTCCGACTCAAAGTGTGGGTGCAGGTTTTGTTGGCTTCTAATTCTTGCTCCTCAAGCAAAACCGCAGCTGCAAACCCCTACTCGTTCTTCTTCTTTCTACATATATATTTATAAATATGTGCGTGCGTGTGTGTATGTGATGCCCGTATTGGATATCCATCTTATTCCCCCACCAAAGCCTGCTCCGGCCGGTATCTTGGCAGGTGTTGATTCTGAACAGGTCGGTGCCTCCCTCTTCTTCCTTCTCCTTCCTTCTTTCACTTCTTAACTCGGCACTCCACCACCCACCAAATCTCTCGCATCAGATCTCCCTCATCACTCATCTCATTAATGAGGGATATATCACTGTTCTGTTCTCTCTCTCTCTCTCTCTCTGGCCTCGTGGGGATGACAAAATTTCAAGCAAATCAAGACCCACCCCATCCTTTCTCATTTCGTTCATATTGTTAGCAGATAATGATACGTGAAGTTGATGCCCCCACTCTTTAGAACTTGGTTCCTCTGATCTCATTTATCGGATTGCTTTTATTTATTTATGCATTTAATTGTTTGTTTGTTTGTTTTCTGGGGTCGGGGGCTCCTTGCTTTAGATATCTTTCTTCCATAATAGGGATGTTCGATGGATAAATACCATTCCAATTATGTTTCCGTAATTTTGATTCTTTTCTTGGATTTGTTTTCTCCCCCTCCCCCCCCCCCAACACACACACAGAGATGATGTTTCACTTTCACTAAAAAATGATCACGGCCAAAACCCATCACATGCTTTTTTCTTTGTTCTTTTCCGTCTTAAAGTATTCAATTCAATTATATCGATCAAAAGTGAGCCTTCTACGAACACCATCTTTTGCTGCCTATAATGAAGAGAGAGAGAGAGAGAGAGAGAGAGAACAACCACAATTCGCTTCTCCGTATCTGTTGGCCTGCTTTTAATTAGGTTATTCCCTCTCTTGGAAAAATCCAAGAAAAGATATTTCAGAACGATACTTAATTCTTCTTATTTGGTTCTTCACTTGTTTCGGATGCGGCCCTTTCCCCCTTTTTATGTTCTAGTCTTCTTTCCTCTTGCCCTTTCCAAAATTTGTTCTTGTGTTTTGGGTAGTTGTAATCAAACTGAAACAAGCCAACTACTGCTAGAACTTGGTTGCTCTTTTTTTCTTTTTTTTTTTTTTTTGGGGGGGGGGGGGGTTATTTGCTGTTTCAATTTTGCACATTGCCCATGGGCTTGGCTAGAATCTTTTTTCCACTGATGTTTTTTGTTTGTAATTACATTACCAAAGTTTAGAAGTCCTTCTGGGTCATGAAATCCTATGATTATCATATTTTAGCTGTACTAGTTGTTTCTGTGGGTAAAGCAAGCTTCTTCAAGTGCCATCTTTATGACTTGACCGGTCAATTTTAAGTTCTGATCTTCCTCTTTGTTGGAAAGTATTGGATCTTGAATTTGCATCAGGTCTTATGGCTTTATGACCACCTCTTTTTTTTTTTTTTGGGTTCAATGATTTAGCTTGGCTTTTATGTTTGTCAGACTGATCTCTACTAATATCTAGTCATTGACATACACAAGGTTTCAACCTTCCTTAAAAATAAAAAACTTCAACGTTTTTTTTAGTATCCTTAAAAAGAGATGCATAATCTGTTTCAAGATCAACTCAGAAGTAAATGCCTACAATCGCTGCTATTGCCATTACACTTTTTCTTAGTCAATTGATGATGATTAGTGATGACAGCTTTGGTGACAGTCTTTTGCTTTTTTACATTGGAATTTGCAGCTTTGAAGTCAGTTTCGTAGCATATTATACTTGTTGTGGCGTTAGAATTATGATTACGGAGAGGGACGCGGATGGTGAAGTAAACATGTCTGAAGCCACCACATCAACAAGCCGTGCAGTTTTGGAGGTGGAGAAAACCTCCAAAAGTGATGTGGATCCACAAAATTCAGACTCTGAAAAGAGCAAGGGAGAGGAGACCAAGACAATACCATACTACAAGCTCTTCTCATTCGCAGACTCTGCAGATATTATGTTGATGGTTTGGGGCACTATTGGTGCTGTTGGAAATGGCTTGTGTATGCCTCTTATGACAATACTTTTCGGCCAACTTATTAACTCTTTTGGGCAAAACCAAAACCAAAATCACAATGTGGTGCATGAAGTTTCCAAGGTGATGAATCTAGTAGTACATATGTGGAGTCATATTAGTAATAGGCATTTGTTCTTTACTATGATCTTCTTATTAAGATGCGAAAGATGTTATTGATCTTTTTGCTTGACTAGGTATGTGTGAAATTCGTCTACCTGGCCATGGGTGCTGCTGTGGCTGCTTTCCTTCGTAAGCCTCTCTGGAACTCAAATACTGATTCTTCATTTCTAGCTGTGGAGAAATATTACGACTGTTACTAAGAAGCCTGTGCTTGTTTTCCATCAGAGGTGTCTTGCTGGATGGTTACAGGGGAGAGGCAAGCTGCAAGAATAAGGAACTTGTATTTGAAAACGATACTAAGACAAGACATTGCTTTCTTTGATAAAGAAACCAATACCGGAGAAGTTGTTGGAAGGATGTCTGGTGACACCGTGCTCATACAAGATGCCATGGGTGAGAAGGTAATGCCGCCCCTACTCAAATAAAGAAGAATAGGGATTTAAAATAAGAGAAGGCTGTCTTTGTTCATCTAATAAAATTCAAGCCTAAGCGCATATCCTCTTCTTGTCCGACGCAGGTTGGAAAATTTATACAGCTGGTATCCACATTTTTTGGAGGCTTTGTCATCGCATTTATCAAAGGTTGGCTTCTAACCCTGGTCATGCTATCTTCTATCCCCTTGCTTGTGTTGGCAGGGGCAGCTATGTCTATCGTAATATCTAGGATGGCGACTCGTGGACAAACTGCTTATGCCAAAGCAGCAACAGTGGTAGAACAGACGATTGGATCCATCAGAACCGTATGTCACATAATTAATCCCTCATAAATTTGAAAAACCTTGTAATGTTTGTAGTTTATACAGTCATATCAATTCTCTTATCTGTCCATGTAGGAGCAGAATCACCATTTGTTTTCTATGTAGGTAGCATCTTTTACTGGGGAGAAACAAGCAATAACTAGTTACAATAAATCTATTGTGAATGCTTACAAATCTGGTGTTCAAGAAGGTTTAACTGCTGGCTTGGGTCTGGGTGTGGTAATGTTAATTATTTTTGGAAGTTATGCTTTGGCCATCTGGTTTGGTGCGAGGATGATAATTGAGAAGGGCTATTCTGGCGGTGATGTGATTAATGTAATTGTTGCTGTCTTGACTGGCTCCTTGTAAGTTCCACTTTGGTCATCTCAAAGTTTATACCACCAATCACGTAGACATTGATTTCTTACGTTTTACCAGCCCAATCAAGCAAGAACTTTTGCCATTTTACTGATTAGATACAATTATTGATTCAGGTCCCTGGGACAGGCATCTCCCTGCATGAGTGCTTTTGCTGCCGGCCAAGCTGCAGCATATAAAATGTTTGAGACAATCCACAGGAAGCCTGAAATTGATGCCTATGATACTAGTGGAAAGATTTTGGATGACATTCGTGGGGATATTGAGCTACGGGATGTATACTTCAGTTATCCTGCTAGACCCACTGAACAAATATTCAGGGGATTCTCTCTTTTAATCCCAAGTGGCACTACCGCAGCTTTGGTCGGACAGAGTGGAAGCGGGAAATCAACTGTTATAAGTCTGATAGAGAGATTCTATGATCCACAAGCAGGTGAAGTGCTGATTGATGGTATAAATCTGAAAGAACTCAAGTTAAAATGGATTAGAGAGAAAATTGGTCTCGTCAGTCAGGAACCTGTACTTTTTGCGGCCAGCATTAGGGATAATATTGCCTATGGAAAGGATGAGGCAACTCTAGAAGAAATAAGAGCTGCTTCTGAGCTTGCAAATGCTGCCAAATTCATCGATAAATTGCCTCAGGTTTAAATTTATGAAAAGTTTAGTTATACTTGTCTTTCCTATCCTCACAGTTCTAGGAAACATTATTCTCACTTCTATTGATATTCAGGGACTGGATACCATGGTTGGTGAGCATGGAACTCAGCTCTCTGGAGGGCAAAAGCAAAGAGTTGCCATAGCTAGAGCAATTCTGAAAGACCCTCGAATTCTGCTTTTGGATGAAGCTACAAGTGCACTTGATGCAGAATCTGAGAGGGTTGTTCAAGAAGCACTGGACAGAATCATGGTGAACCGAACAACTGTTATTGTTGCCCATCGGCTAAGCACGGTTAGGAATGCTGATATGATTGCTGTTATTCATCAAGGAAAGATGGTTGAACAAGGTACCCTGTTGCTTGCTAATGAAACCAATTGTTGCTTAAACATTATCCTGAATCAGCTTTCCTCTTATTTCGTTCAATATATCTCATGATCTAATTATTGTGCAATTTACTAAGGTTTAACTTCTTCATTTAGTATGACTAGACCCAATTTTGTTATTCCTCAAAATAAACAAGCCAATTTGACTGTTTTGAGTTTGCTTTCAGAGGAGGGAATGTGGTACCACTTGACTTCATTTTTGCTATTTAACATTCATTTTTTGATATTTCTATCCGTAGATTTACTACATCTTTCTGAAGATTTCTCAGAAATAGAAATTGCTCTCATGGAATTCCTGTTCTTGCTGGTTGCTGTGATTGGAGTGCAAACCGTGTTAATGTTGTTGCATATGTCTATTGTTCAGGCTCGCACTCTGAATTACTTCAGGATCCAGATGGAGCATATTCGCTGCTCATACGTTTGCAGGAAGTGCATAAAGAATCAGAGCAATCAGCAGTTCATGACCAAGAGAAAACAGAAATTTCCTTGGAATCTGGTAGACAGTCTAGTCAACGAGTTTCACTTATGCGGTCAATAAGCCGTGGAACATCTGTTGGAAACAGCAGCCGCCACTCATTTTCAGTATCATTTGGGCTACCCACCGGACTCGGTGTCCCCACTGATCCTGCAGTTGGAGAAGCAGAAGATGCTTCTAACAAATCATCAGAAAAGCCTCCTGAAGTCCCTTTTCGACGTCTTGCCACACTTAACAAGCCAGAGATTCCCGTTTTGCTTATGGGAACTATATCTGCTATTGTCAATGGCACAATACTCCCAATTTTTGGTATCCTAATATCAAGTGCCATAAAAATATTCTACGAGCCACATCACGAACTTAGAAAGGATTCAAAGTTTTGGGCCTTAATGTTTATGGTCCTTGGCATTGCGTCATTAGTGGCATATCCTACGCGAACATACTTCTTTTCTGTGGCTGGGTGCAGACTAATACAAAGGATCAGATCAATGTGCTTTGAGAAGGTGGTTTACATGGAAATTGGTTGGTTTGATGAGCCCAAGCACTCCAGTGGAGCCATTGGTGCAAGGCTTTCTGCTGATGCTGCCACTCTGCGTGCTTTGGTTGGAGATGCACTTGCTCAAGTTGTACAAAATGCCGCATCTGCAGTAGCAGGTTTGGTGATTGCGTTTGATGCATGCTGGCAGCTGGCATTTATTATCCTTGTTCTGTTACCCCTGATAGGAGTTAATGGATATGTTCAAGTGAAGTTCATGAAAGGATTCAGTGCAGATGCAAAGGTAGGCTCTGAAACTTGTGCTCAACATGCAAAGGGGTTCCGTGGTTGCATTAGAAAAATAAAATTTCCCATTTTAACTACATGAAGATTTTATGTATTCCAGTATTAGTCATTTTGAAACTGCCCTTTTCAATCCTTCATAAATAATAAAAAATGTGGAATCATTGATTGCAGATGATGTATGAAGAGGCAAGCCAAGTTGCTAATGATGCTGTCGGTAGCATTAGAACGGTTGCCTCATTTTGTGCTGAAGAGAAGGTGATGGATCTTTACAAAAAGAAATGTGAAGGTCCCATGAAAACAGGGATAAGGCAGGGTTTAATTAGCGGCATAGGGTTTGGACTATCCTTTTTTCTGTTGTTTTCCGTATATGCAACCAGTTTCTACGCAGGAGCTCAGCTTGTTGAGGATGGTAAAACAACATTCTCAAAGGTGTTCCGTGTAAGTATTCTTTCCACACTCATCAGGCATAAAAAGTATGGTAAGAAAAAATTTTCCCCAATAATGGCTGGCATACTTTTCCGCTAATAGAATAACATGTTTTTTCATTGCAGGTCTTTTTCGCTCTAACCATGGCAGCTGTAGGAATTTCTCAGTCAAGCTCCTTTGCTCCTGATGCCAGTAAAGCCAAAAGTTCTGCTGCTTCCATTTTTGCTATTCTGGACAGGAAATCTAAGATTGACTCTGCTGATGAATCTGGAACAACATTAGAGAATGTGAAAGGAGAAATAGAGCTCCGACATATTAGCTTCAAGTATCCTACGAGGCCGGATGTTCAGATTTTCCGCGATCTCAGCTTGACCATTCGTTCTGGAAAGGTAAGAACTTCAAATCGGTTGCATGTGCCATGTATTTGTATCTTATTCTTTAATTGAAAGTAGCGCAAAATAAGTACATAATCTTTTAAGTAAAACTTATGGTGCTTGGGTGGAATGCACAAATGATCAAATCGGTAGGATAAACAACTTGTTCACTTTTTTGTCACTTGTTAGACGGTTGCATTGGTTGGAGAAAGCGGGAGCGGAAAATCAACAGTAATCTCATTGTTGCAAAGATTTTATGACCCGGACTCGGGTCACATTACACTTGATGGAGTTGAAATCCAGAAGTTTCAGTTGAAATGGTTGAGGCAGCAGATGGGTCTGGTGAGCCAAGAACCAGTGCTGTTTAATGACACCATCCGTGCAAACATTGCATACGGCAAGGAAGAGAACGCAAGTGAGGGTGAGATTTTAGCTGCAGCAGAGTTGGCAAATGCCCATAAGTTCATTTCTGGATTACAACAGGTAAACACATGATGGCATTTTTTAAACTTTAAACTTGCAGTCGAGACTCGACATTTTTCTTTTTAGGGGGTATTAATGTAAAGATTAAAAATTGCAGGGATATGATACAGCAGTAGGGGAACGAGGTGTGCAATTATCGGGTGGGCAGAAACAGCGGGTGGCTATTGCACGGGCAATAGTTAAGGCTCCAAAAATCTTACTGTTGGATGAGGCGACGAGCGCACTGGATGCTGAATCGGAGCGGGTTGTGCAAGATGCATTGGATCGGGTGATGGTGAACCGGACCACAGTGGTGGTGGCGCATAGGTTGTCCACCATTAAGAATGCAGATGTTATTGCGGTGGTAAAGAACGGGGTCATTGTGGAGAAAGGCAAGCACGAGACATTGATCAACATCAAAGATGGGGTCTACGCCTCTTTGGTCGCACTCCACATGTCTGCTTCAACTCACTGAGCTCCTCTTCCTTAGTTTAAAAAAACCCAACAGTTTTGGTAAATGGGTCATTTCGTCGAGGAATTATAGAAAAGAATTTTTATCCATAATTATATATTTGGATGTACCCAAGTATATTTTATCCTGTTTCTCTTAATTCGATGAAGCACGTCTCTTTTGTCAGTGATAAACACCTGTTAGAAAATGTTGTTGCTTTGCATGCATCTTTAAGCTGAAAGCAGTTTCCCCACTGCATTATTTGAGAGAGAGAGAGAGAGAGAGAGAGAGAGAGAGCTTATTTTCTTAATTCCATTTTCTTAGAGTGCAATTTTTGCCTCTAGTTCTAGAAGCCATCGGCGTGCCCTGCGGTGGTAGAGTGGAGAATCATAACATAAACTGCGGGCCTCCTATCCCATCCCCATCGGCCATCATATCCCCATATCTGAAACATCTATTACTTCATATTATTATAGGCTATAAAACAATAAAAATTTCCTCAATTTTTTTTGAATTTATTTATAAATATTTCCTTAAACTATTATTACAATCAAATGACGCTTTATTCACGTGTGACTTGTCCTCATTTCTTTTTCCAAAATTGCCCTCCTCATTTCGCCGGTTTGAGCCGAGCGGGGGGAGAGAGAGACAGCGAAAATATGAAGAAAATTTCAGAGTCGAAGGCGACGGTGAGGGAAGCGAAAAAAAGTGAAGAAAACTGATGAAGACAACGACTGCAGTCAAAGGAAGATTTGCATTGCTTAAGATCTCAACAATTTCACACTTTTCTTCAAAATAGGATTAGAGTTTGTCTAATATAATGGAAGTGATTTGATCAAATTAGGGTTTGCATATTGCAACTCAATAAAATTTTTTTTTGGGGGGGGGGGGTTTGGGTTTAAGAAAAAAAATTTTGCTGACCCAGAGTGTAGTGTTGATATTGAGTGGTGCTTTGAACCTTCGTGAGAGATGAAACCTATAAATACTACTGAAGAATGCTTTGACGGCAAAGATTTCGACGTTTAAATCATGAGAAGCGATTTTTAGAGAATGAGAAACAAGCTTAAAAGAACTCGATGTTAATCCAATGCTATCTATGTGTGGAGTTTTTTGAACATACCTGGCTGGTTATTGATATTAGATATATATAGTATGTGTATGGTAAGACCCGTATGAGCTTAAAGTGTAGAAACCATATTTTCCTTATAAAAATTATTGAGAATCTTATGAGATTGTAGAAATTGTAATAAAAAATATATAGGAGATTTGGTATCATGTCGATTAATGAAAGCTTGAGTTGTCTTGGAGGCTTCCTACCTTATTAGGTGTGACCACTGAGATTTTTTTATTGAAAGTGATTTTTGGAACAAAAAAGATGCATATCCGATTAAGGAATATTTAAATTCATTAGAGATTTACTTTCTAAATGGCTGGCTTCAAGTTGCGTTTATCGCGTAGTGGAATGAATTACACTTGTAGCAATGGGACATGTCCATTGTGAAACAGAGTAACCGAAGAGCATGAGCACCAAGGGCTGGAATGACCAAGAGGGTCATGAGGAGTGCTTTAACGAGAGAGTACTCAGCCGAGCGTGTTCAGTTGCTTAAAGACGTTATGCCCTATTGGACTCAAGTAGTCTTGGTCCTGTGGCACTGAGTTGTTGGACCATATAGGATTGATAATTTTTTGTAACTCAAGAATGAATCAAATGATTATTATTTTGGTAATTTTTGTTTCAATTGACATTTAAGTTGTAAGTGAATTGAAATGCTATAGAGATCATTGCCAAATAAAGCAGTTGCCCAGGAAGATCCAGGAGGTGATGCCATCCTTAGAAATACAGGAGAAAGAATTTCTATTTAAGGGTTTATTATCAATCCTTCCAGTGACTTATCTTTTACATATCCGGTCTATGAAAAATGGCAAGTAGATGCACAATTCACCACACTTGCAGCCATTTTTTGTTTTTATTTTCTCCTGTCAATGTTTGATTTTGTGTGGCAAGCTGCGGCATGATATTGATGTCTTTGATAGGATATAAATTGATGTAATAATTCTATTTAATTTTGCTTAATTTTTGAATAAATATAACATTAATAATTATGTTTTATGATCTTTGATACTTTAGAATTAGTGGAGAAGAATTATAAAGAAAAGTGGAAAAAAATAAGAGTTAAATTAGAGCCATAATACATAGAAAGAAAAAAGATAGATAGTTGCACTTTTACATTAGGTGTGGGCGTATAGATTTCAGGACTTATTATAAGAATTTTCTAAAAGTCAAGTCAATATTATTCCTCCCTATTTACACGTTTTTTCAAGGAAAATTGAAGTTTGTTTTGAAAATATTGAATATTTTCGACATTATTGACTTATTTTTAATATTTAGGAATAACCTTTTAGAAACTCTAGTTTTTATAATTTTTTTTCTTTTATGAAATTTCTCTTTTTCAAATCAATTAAAATATACCATTCAACTTTGGGCTTGGTAGTTATGATCCCACATGGGAGCTTGACCTTGGGCCAAGTTTCGATCTATGGTACCTGCGCACACGCAACCAAAAAATCAATTAGAATATTTTTTTAGTAAGATTATTTTTTAGTAGTTATCAAAATTTTAAAAAAAAAAAACTTTCTTTAAATTAGGAGATCCGCTCCTATAAAAGAGGCATTAAACTCCTCCAAGAGAGAATGTACGTTTGTATTATGTTTTGCGAAATTTATTTATTTTTCTTATTTTCTTCTTCTTCTATGTTTTGTTTCTATTTTTTTTTTAGTTGAAGAGTTATTGAAATCTTGATTCTCCATGGTTGTGAGATTTAATTGAATATATTGCATCAACACTTCATATGTATTTATTTAATTCACATACTTTAGTGTTTATAATTTTTTAGGATTTATTGAATAAGTGACAAATATTTGATAATCCTAAAATAAACTACAACCCATTAAAATGACAAATCTGTAATTATCTATTTGTTTTAACATAGTGGTGTATGATATAAATTCACAACTTTACAAGTAGTCAATATATCATGGAATTAAATAATTAAATTTAAATGAACCTACTTGTGTGTTGGGTCTCTCTAGATTTTAATATTGTCGAAATACTAAAACCTACAAGTTTCTCTAGGGTTGTTTTTCGATCAAGGATATAATTAATTAGTTTTCCTTAATTCTCGGTGAAATAAGAAGAAATTGGTTGTTCGGTATTTGTTGAATAATTATAACTAATTTATTTATAATTTGTTAAATTCATTAGGTGGATTGATGATCAATCAATCTAAATCAGAGTGGATATAATTCCTTTGACTAAAAATTTTATTTTCCACTGAATTTTATTCTTTTAAATTTTGAATTATTTATTTTCCTTAGTAAATTATTTATTTATTTTTATTATTAGTTTAGTTAATTTTCAAATCCCCCATATTTTTATTTTATTAAAAGAAGTGAATCCACCATTCCCTGAGAAGACGACTCTATTCACTCTATACTAATATTTAGTGAAATAGGTTAATTTATTTTTGATAGTTTGATAACATACCAAATTTTGGGCGTCGTTATTGGGATGCAGTGTTAAGTAATTTATTTTTTTTTAAGTTTTATTTTCTCATTGTTTTTTGTATCATTCTTGTCAAACAGCTGAGTTAGTGTTTGCCCAAAAATTGAGAAAACAGTGCGAAGACTTACAAAGGAGACCAAACAAGCAAAACAAATCATATCTTCATTCCTTAAACTTAATCTGGATAAGGACTTGTTGGATTATTCTAGTGACAACGAAGAACAGCACATCAAGAACGAGAACATGGATGCACCAAGGTTCTTGAGGGAGTTAGTAACACCAGATATTAACCAACAACCTCTGTGCATTAACTTTTTAGAAATTAAGAATCTATTTGAAATAAAATCAAGTCTTATTCACTTACTACCTATGTTCCATGGATTTGCATAAGAAGATCCCAACAACTATCTTAAAGACTTTCATATCGTATGTTTCACAATGAGACCATAGGGTGTAATTGAGGATCAATTGAAATTAAAAGTTTTTATATTTCTTTAGTAGATAAAGTTAAGGATTTGTTATTTTATTTGTTTTCTGATTCAATTACTAATTAGAATGATTTGAAAAGATTGTTTTTGAAAAAAAAAAAATTTAACTTCTGTGCAACGAATATTATAAAATAAATCTATGGTATAAAGTTATTTAATGGGGAAACTTTATATGAATATTGGAAAAAATTCAAACAGCTATGCGTAAGTTGTCTACAGTACCAAATTCTCAAATAGCTGCTTATCCAATACCTTTACAAAGGCCTTTTACCGATAAAGAGAAATATGATCGAGCAAGTGGTGGTGTAATGATAAACAAAACTCCCGAGAAGACACGAAATCTTATTTCCAATACGGCAACAAATGCACAACACTTTGGAGGAAGACAAGATGTTCTAAAAAGTATTCATGAGATAAATATTTCTTCCATTGATCATAAGTTAGATAGCCTAAAATCTATTATGGAAAGATTGGTTATCGGATAGGTACAACAAGACATGCAGCATTTGTTTGAATGTGAGTCACCCAATCGAAACGTGCCCTACTCTTCTAGAGTACTCTAATGAACATTTCAATACTGTAGGTGGATTTTCTGGATAGCCCTAGAGAAAATATGACCCTTGTTCCAATACCTACAACCAAAATTGGAGAGACTATCCAAATCTAAGTTATAGAACTTAACCACAAAAATTTTCACAATAACCTTAAAGGCGACCACAATTCCAGTTGCAACCCGCCCCACAAAACAACAAACAGCCCTACAAGATCTTGTAAAAAGTTTTATGTATGAGATTTAAAAATTTCAGTAAGAAACAAGAGATAGTGTGCAAAATCTCGACACCCAAGTATCGCAATTGGCGACAACATTAAGCAATCTTGAAACTAATCATGGAAAATTATCCTCTCAAGTTGAAATCAATTCAAAGGAAAATGTTAATGTCATGGTCCTTAGAAGTGGAAAGGAGGTGCAGGATACCATATCAAAAGTGGAAGTAAAAAATGTGACCAAATTTTTTTTTAAAAAAAAAAAAAAAAAAAAGTCAACAACCTTGAAGGCTTCTACTAAAGAGGTAAATAATAAATTTAATTCAAAATCCAAGATAGTAACTCCATCTCCTTTTCCTGCCATGTTAGCATAATCAAAGAAAGATGAGTAAAAGAAAGAGATCTTGGAAACTTTACGAAAAATAGAGATTAACATTTCACACTTAAAAGTAATAAAACATATGTCAAGGTATGCCAAATTTCTTAAAGAATTATGTATTAAGAAAATAAAATTGAAAAACGATGATTAAATTTTAGTTGGTGAGAATGTTTCGGCAGTCATCCAAAGGAATTTGTCACAAAAATACAAAGACCCTAGTATGCTTACTTACCTTTTGTGATCGGCAATAAAAAGATAGAGAAGACTATGTTGGATTTAGAAATATCTATAAATGTTATCCCTTTATCTATTTATAAAGATTTGAATCAAAAACCTTTAAAAGAGACAAGAGTAATAATTCAATTCACTAATAGGTCAAATTCATATTATGAGGGTGTGATTGAAGATATTTTATTGAAAGTTAATGATTTAATTTTTCTTGTTGATTTTTATGTTACTGATATGGATTATATATGTTCTTCTAACTCTGCTCTTATATTATTAGGTAGACCATTCATTAAAATAGTTAAAACAAAAATTGATGTGGGGTTGGGTACTTTAACTTTTGAATTTAATGATGAAAATATTATTTTTAATATTCAAATGATTCTAAATATGTTTTTCATGTTAACACGATGGACTCTATCATATGTGACAATTTTGAAAATAATTTTGTATAAGATGAGTTGGATTTTATGTTTAAGAAGAATTTGACAAATAAGATTGCACAATGAGATAAGTTTCTCTAGGACATACTCCTACACCAAAAGCAATCCGTGGTAGACCAAAAAGTCCTTCACTTCATTTCAAAATTGAAGTTTATACCAGATAAGTTGAAGTATAGATAGACCAAACCAATATATGAACGAGGTTGAAGTAAGGAGACCATGTCTAGTCAAAGATACTCAACAAAGACGTTTATTGAGATATAACCCAATGTTTTTATGATTTTTATTTAATATTTGTTTTTGTTGATTAATTTGAATTTAAGTTTATATTTTATAAGTGAATAAGAGTCAGAAAACTTCAATGTCCAGAACCACTCAGTTCCTATCGCGTGCCTACACTAGATTTGAAGAATACAATGAATCAATTTTAGGAAGAACCAAGAGCAATCAAAGAATAGGATGTGCCCACACTTTAACTCTTTCTTCAACTCATTGGATTTGACCCACATCTTTCGCTCCACTCTAGAGAAGAGTTATTCTAACTTTACCTTTCTATTTTTGTTTTTATTTGAGGTGGTTATCTTTATTTTTTTTCTCTCAATTTAGCATACATTGATGACAATGTATGATTTAGGTATGGGGGAGAGTGTTTGATGATTTTGTTTTTGGTAGTGTGTTTGATTTTTTTAATAGGTTAAGTTAAAAAATATATAAAAAATAAAAAAAATAAAAAATAAAAATTTTGAGATTTCTAGTTGATGTGTATTATCTGGTTAGTCTAAAAATTTATGAGAGATAACTTGTATTAATGGTTTTTATCCTTATAACAGGTGCTTATTTTTTAATGTTTTTTTTAAAGATAAACATCAAAGATTTGATAGCAATTCTATTTAAAAGTAAGGTTTTGAATATAAAACGACTAAATTCATTTTTTATTATCAAAATTGTTTCTTTGATGACTAAATATCACATTTGAATTGATTATTCTAGAACTTCTTCTATTATACATGTTAAGACCACATTTTTAAAATTTTATGTATTGAAATGACAAATCCATCTAGGTTTAACCCCTTTTGGCTCCCTGTTAAAATCTTCACTTTGACTTTGTAAACCTTTTAGTTAACCAAGTTGAGTTTGTGACTTTTTCTTCGTTTGTAACTATCTCAATATAACAACAATAATAACAATCTGGATCTTCTATCCCAAAATTCGAGGTCGATCATATGAAAAACAAATATCGAAATCGAAAAAAAAAAAGAAAAATTTAGTTTGTGCGGATTCTCCTACGTCATTCATTCTTATCTAAGTCCATCTTTTCAACTAAATTCATAACTATCATGTCTTTACGAATACATTGCAGCTAAATTTTCAATGACCTACCTTTACATTATATCTCAATATAACACATAATCTTTTATTTTGGCTTTCTTTTTAAATCCTTATACCAAAAGTATATGTAATTAATTATATGATTTGGTTATTTATTCACTCCAAGGTAAATATGATAATTGAAATCTTGGTTCTAATACTTTCATGAATATGATATGAAAATGAACTTTGTGATTGTGCAAAGGAAAAAGAAACTTGATTATCCTATTAACTATTTTATGTTAGATGATTTTTTGGGGAAAAAAAGAAAAAGGAAAGAAAAAAATGTCAATTTTGTTTCTTTTCATACATGAAAAAGAAAGAAGAAAAAGAAAAAATGAATGAAAAAAAGAAGTTTAAAAAAAAAAATAACAAGGGGATAGCGAGAAGATAATTTTTATCTTGTGTGTTGTTTGTTAGGGGCAAAAATGCTAGATGCGGAAAAAAAGTATGTAATTAATTATATATTTCTTTTCGTATGTTTTCAACCTTAAATCTTTTATCCTACCCTTAACCATATTCTCATTACAACCAAATAAAAAGTTCTTTTATTGGTATTCGGAATTCAAATTTTTGAGTGGTGTAGATTTGATATATTTATAATTTTATAGTAATGTCATTCTACTGTGTTGATTTGAGTAATATATGTTTTAAATCCAATTTTGAGTGCCTTTAAGTGAATTCTTAAAGAGAATTATTGAATTTTATAGTTTTGATTTAGAAACAGCTATTAGGGGATATAATAGTTGTTTTAGCTTGTTGTTTTGATTACATATTCGATTTGATTTTTATGATACATGTTAGTTCGAGAGTTTGGAAAAAAGTAGGTTAGGTTAAAAAGTAGTTTTTGATTTCTTTTAAGAATGCTTGGGGACAAGCATTGTATAGATGTAGAGAAATTTAATAGGGTATAAATTGATATAATTATTCTAGTTGATTTTGTTTAATTTTTGAATGAATATTATACTAATTGTTATATTTTATAATATTTGATATTTTAGAATTGATGGGAAAAAGTTATTAAAAAAAAGTGAAAAAAATGAGATAATTTAGAGTCATAATGCATGGAAGGAAAAAATGTGGATAACAACACTTTTACATTAGCCAAAGTGTTTTGTAACCCGAACCGGATCGACCGGTCCGATCGGGAACCAAACCGGCGGCCGGTCCGGGTTACTTGGCAAAACCAAACTGTTAAAAAAAGATCAAAATCGATCATGACCTAAGTTGAATCGGAAACCGGACTGAACCGACTAACCCAGGTTTTCTTCATTTTTCTTCTTTTTGTGCAAAAATGCTATTGTCTAGATTCGAACCTACGATGGGCAAGATATATTTAACTTGCGCTAACCATTGGCCACTTTTCTTAATCTCACTTTTATTTTTCATTGAAATTTTTTAAACATTTGATATTGCTCAACCTTATTATTTAAATTAAGTTTTGATTTATTTATATGATATTTCGTATTAAATGATATATAATATTTAAATGAATGAATTATATTTTATTAATATTTTATAACAACAACAATCAAAATCTTAATTCCAATAATTGGGATCGACTTTAGAGTAGACGTATATGTACACAATCTTTCCCTTATATTTTTATAAAGAGACTGTTTTCACGTTTCGAACCCATAGCAACTCAATCATTGCATCAAGATTCGTCTAAAAAAATTTCTTATTGAAATAATGAATGCTATAATTTACAGTATTTTTTAATTTCAGCAAGTCTTAAAAATCTTGATCCATTTTCTTAAAAATCTTAATCCTTTTTTTGTGATGGATCTACTTTTTGGCCTTTTCATATGATATTGGCTTCTCTCCGTCCATAAAATTAGAAATATCCGTTGGGCCACGGTTGCTAAGTTCAGATCCATATGATACAATCTGCAGGACTGGTGTTGATCCTCTTCCTTTGGCGCTCTTCCTTTGGCATCCTCATTGAATGACCGCTGTGGCTACTGACCGCCATGTGGTTGAAGAATTGATGGTAGCATCCAAAGTATTGTAGACTTGATTTTCTTTAGCTTTTCTCTTTTCCTCTCTTATTTGTTCGAGGGTTTTGGCTCCTGCAAATGAATTACCTTCTTGGTTATACCTACCCTCTCTTGAAGCATGTTTTCTTGAGGTGCAGAAGAAAGAAAATGTTTCTTGGATTGTCTTTTTGCTTCTGAATGCTTTCTGGATGCTGACCTATTTGGACATGGGTGTTTGGATAAGCCCCGACAGTGACCAACATTTGACTCCAGACCTTTCATAAGAAATAGAGATAACCGAGAGAATGTTTGGAAGGGTCGAGTTGGAGAAGACGAGAAGGCAGACAAGGGGCGTGGCAGTGAAGTTGATCTTCTGATTGTTTCAGGAGATTGTGAAGGTCTGTTAAGTCTACAATACTTGAAAATAGTACCTGAAACTAAATGTTGAACCGAATGGAACAAACAAATCTGAAAAAGATCTTAGTGCATATGAATCCACCCTTGAAAAAAAAAAAATTCTGCTCAATCAATGAACTAGTCATACGAAATATATTTTATATTAATATTAATATTTTGAAAATGATATAGCAAATATATATGATTAGATTTATAGAATTCTAAATTATTAATATTATAATTTAAATTTATTTAGGATGTCATGATGACGTTATTTGGTTTTTTCATTCGGTTCGTCTGGTTTGACCCAGTGATTCATTAACCTCTTGGCATGACCGGCTCGTATTCCCATTCGGGTTTCAAAACACTGATCAGTACGTGGACATACGGATTTCGAGATTTATTATAAAAATTCTCTGGAGACCAAATCAATATTATTTCTATCTATTTACACATGATTTCAAGAAAAATTGAAGTTTGTTTTGGAAACATTGAAGTTGTTGGCTTATTCCTAATATTTAAGAATAATCTTTTAGAAAGTTTAGTTTTCATAATCTTTTATTTTTTAAAAGGTTTATCATTTTCAAAGCAATTAAAATATTTTCTTTTAATAAGATTATTCTTTTTAGTACTTATCAAAATTTAGGAAAATTTTCTCTTAAATCAAGAGATCCACTCCTATGAAAGAGGTATTAAATTCGTACATTTGTATTATTTTTTGTAGAATTTATTTATTTTTCTTGCTTTCTTCTTTTTTCTTGTTTTGTTTCTAGTTTTCTTTTCTAGTTAAAGGATTATTGAAATATTGATTCTCCATAATTGTGAAATCTGAATTGAGCATATTGTATCAATATTCTATATGTATTTATTTTATTTCCATACTCTAGTGTTTGTGATTTTTTAGGGTTTATTGAATAGGTGACAAATATTTGATAATCCTAAAATAATGTACAACCAATTAAAACAGTATTTTGTAATTGTTTGTTTGTTTTAATATAGTGGTACATGACATAAATTCATGACTTTGTAAGTAGTCAATTTATATCATGAAATTAAATAATCTAATTTGATTAGAATTGAATGTCTCTAAATTTTAATACTATCAAAATACTAAATCGTAGAAACTTCTCTACGATTGTCTTTCAATTAGAGAAATAATTAATGAGTTTATCTTAATTATAGACGAAAATAAGAAAAAATTGATTATTCGAAAGTTGTTGAATGATTATAATCAATTTATTTATGATTTGTTGAATTTATTAGAGGTGGATATAACTCCTTCACTGAGAAAGTTTATTTTCCATTGAATCTCATTCTTTTAAATTTTGAGTTATTTATTTTTTTAGTACATTATTTATTTCTTTTAATTATTAGTTTAGTTAATTTTCAAGTCTTTTATATTTTTATTTTTTTAAAAGAAGTGAATCCACCTGTCTTTCTGTTGATTGTGGAATTCTGCATTAAATATTTGAAGCAATAACTACAGCTTTTTTTTTTTATGAATAAAAATTTTATTAGAGGCATTAAGGAAATTTACAAAGCAAAAATTTTCGAAGTTAATAATTCAAAATAAGATAAAAAGGTTATGTCTACATCTAGTCTAGAGTCATCTCAAAGCAATAACTACATTTGTAGCAGTTTTGACAAGAGCATTGAATTAAAGAGGATGTCTTTTCTACCCCACAAAAAAAAAAAAAAGTGACATTAATTTATTTATTGCAAGTTCTTGGTGTTTCCCCGTAAGAGACTATCAATCTGATCCCTTCGAAGGGTTTTCTTAACAATGTTGCTTGAGAGGAATTGACAAATGAGCTCCTCAAATAATCTCCAGAAAATGTATTTCATTTGCAAACTTGGAACAAATTGTTAGCTTAGGATTGAATCACATCTAAGAATAAATTAACCAGAAAATCCCGACTCGCTTAAATAAGCACAATCAATCATTCAAGGGCCAACTATCCCCCAATAACAAGGGATTCTCCAAGAGTTCCGGCCTCCAAATCACTTGCTTCCCTTGCCAAGTCACGCAAGAGTCTAAATGAAGCCATGGAACTCTGGCCTAGTGGTTACAAAGTGCATGTGGGGCGAGTAACCTTGGGCCAAGGTTCAAATCATGGCATCAAACCCCTCCCCACCCCCACCCCCACCCCCCGGCGGAAGAGTATAAATGAACCTCGTCATTGAAGCCTCCCTGCTGGTGCCACTGCACCACATTTCTTAATAACGGGCTACGACCCGAGGATATGAGAACTTTGAAGGAGTTTCTTTCTTGCCCATAAAGTGCTTGCCACTTTAATCCGTGTAATTTGGAATCATATCCTAACTTCTCTATAGCAATTTTTCAGAATAAATAAATAAAGGATAAGTATTTTTATTAAAAAAAAATTTAATTTCTACATAAAAAGCATTAAAAGTTTATCTGACTTAAATTAAATCTAATCTCAAATTTTCGAAAACAACCCCTAATCCCAACTCCCTTCTAATTCTATGCTGCGATTTTTATTTTAAAAAAAAAAATTTAATTAATTAATTATCAATTCAACCAACACCAAACAAGGTGATCTACCTCTTTCATAATTGTGCATTTATGAAAACTGAAACAACAATATGTTACAAGTGGCGGAACTAATCATCATCCTCGCTCTCATCACTATATGAAACCAGACCTGTCTTAACCACATTAGTATCAGAATCATCATCAGATGTTTTTCCCGAGTTCAGAGACTTTTCTCTACCATTCAGCGTTTTCTCAGCAGCATCTGAATGTTCTTCCACACACTGCGCATCCATCTTTGCTCTTTTTGCTTGTGGCTTAACCTTTATGATCATACTCAATGGCAGAGAAGCAGCCTTCTTTTTCCCAATGGCATTTTGTTCCTGCAATTGCGAATGGTTTAAGTTCATGACTTGAATGCATTTCTAATAGTCATATATTCAACCAAGCACATTCATTTGTACCCACTACTGCAGCAGATTAAACTTCTTTCTTCATACTACAAAGAAAAACACCTCCCAAAAAAAAAAAAGACACCCGCGCACACAAAAATGCTCATAGCTTACTCACAAGAAGAAAGTCATCTGAAAATCATGGTGCAATGCACAGTGATATCCTGATCTGAACCCTCATAATTTTCCCAGTTAATTTTCTATTGACTTTTTTTTTTTTTCATTTGAACAAATTACTGTGCTCATCTCATGTCATTTCCCCACTAGGCACTAACCAACACATACAGATACTCCTGTAGTAGGTCTAGAGATGCGGTTCCTTGCTCCTTGCAAATATACCCGTGAATTCCAAGGCAGACACTGACACTCATTGTCCAGATCCAGTACAAGCTCCAAATTTTCCAACTTAAAAACATTTTGGTTCAAGATGAGTGAAGAACATTGCACTTGGCAAAAATGACAAGCATCCCATTGAGCATAATGCTTTTATAAGTTCAGATTTGCACACAAACAACACCACATTTAGAAGACTGGCCACTATCTTCTTTTAGCTTACCTGCACTTTAGGAACAGACAAAGTCTCCTTAAGCTCGTGTCGGACATTAGACTGTGCAGCTACTGCAGCCTGAAATACAACATATGATCTTACATTAAAACAAATGCAGTGATTCAGAAACAATTTTATAGAAAATGTGATATGAGACAAGTGCTGGTCTAAAGGTGTTTAAGCCACATGAAGAGTGACTCTCTGCTAGACTTGAGCATGGGCCAAAAGGGCTGCCCAGCCTGGGCTATCATTTTCTAAACTTTTTAAAACTTCAGCTCGACAGGCTGGCCCATAATTTTTTAGGGCCAGGCCGGAGCTTTAGGTCCTTCTTTAGAAGCCCGGCCTGGCTCAACCTAGTGCTGTCCGGGCTCTTCCCCAACTCCTATGCCCAACCTCTTGGCTGGGCCAGGCCTGGGTAGATGCCAAACTTTATATCAATACCAATTTTATCAGAACCGAAACGGATAGTGAACTGCCAAAGGTGGTGGTTCAATGTTCACCAACTGCCAGTTCAATGCTGGTTCAATGCCCTTGGTGTTCAAAAACTTGGTGGAAATATCATAAAAGACATTTTAAAACATTAAAAGGAAAAAGCGACAGGAATTTAATGAAACATAGAAAAAGTGACAATATCAACTAGCAAAATGAAATTTTAAATTCATGTAATAAATTTGAACAATTAATAAATGAAATCCGTAATAAAAATTGGATGAAATTTTCAAATCCAAACAAAATCAGAGAATCTTCCAAAGGTTGTTGTTTTCCTGAAACTTCAACGAAATTGAATAAGGAACAAGAGCAGATGATTTCATTGCAATTTTGTCCGGTGAAGTGCAAGCAATTGATTCTGCCTAAACATTCTTTAGATGCCCATTATTCTTATACGAAATAGGCATCACATGTACTAGGGAGATTATTTTGACAGATTGAAGGTGAATATGGTTTCTATGGAGATGACAAAGACTATCTTCATCACCTGGTTGAAGTTGCCAGAGGACCTCTCTGGAAGGACGACAAACCAAGGTTGACTTTGTTCCCAACTGACGATATCGATCCCACCAAAAACCCAGATATAGCCCCAATCCAATTCCAATGACACCGGTCAAGGGCAGATCTGAGGAGATTCGAAGAAACAATTAAAAAAAGGAGAGAGAAGGAGAGGGGGGAAGGAAGGCACCTAAAAACAAGTAAAGCTTGAAACCCAGGGAAAAATCTGCTAAAAAAAACAAGCATCAAGAGTTGTTTCTCTCTCTCCCTCTCTCTCTCTGTAATTTTTCCAGAGAGTGGAAAAAATATTCTCTCTGTTTTGTAAATGAATCAAAGAATTGTTCCAAAAATGTTTTCTTACACACCCCTATTTGCAGATATGCAGATGACAATGACCCTCATGCGACGTAGATGGAGAAGCAAGTCGGTGTTTGCAAAAACTGAGATTGCAGTCTAGACACAATACATTCACTTCGTTCTTCCATCACTTAGGTTCAATTTTTTGAGATTAATGTGAGGGTTTGAGCGTCGATTGGAAGGAGAGAGGATTGGAAGAAGAGAGATCAACGGCGGCGGATGAGGAAGAGAAATAGCAAATTGGTAAATTAAAAAAAAAATAAAGGTTTTGACTTTGTTATTTATTTTTTTTTTTCCTTGAACAGGACTGACATGTTCAGTTCACATGGGTCCGGTTCTAGCAAAAAAGGGGCCAGTTCAACATCCAGTTCACCGTCACAGCCACGACTATGAGCTGCAAATGGACTGATTCAGAAACACTCTGGCAATGAAGATGCTGGAAATGGAAACTACTGATAAGAGTGATCAAAGAAAGGTCTTGAATTGCAGAGGATTGTGCAGAGAAGTGATCCAGAAAGTGAGAGAGAAGAGAAGAGTAAGGGAGAGAGAAAGAGAGAAAGAGAAAGAATTTCTGAAACTTTTATTCCTTATTTCTCATTCGGTTATGGCAGACTATTTATACACTTCATCATCAATTGTTGAGCTGAATGAACTACTTCCATTCTGATTTCAGTTAGCTCTAACTACCATCAGTTGAAGCTGTTGGTTGATGGTTGGACAGTTTGAAAGTTTGTTGCAATGGTAGTTACATTGGTAAGTTTCCGGTTGCTTCTGCTGGCAGTGACATTCACTTGCATGAATGATCCAATAGCAAGAAGTGGATCAGTTAGGGACTGGTTCACCAACCAATCCGGCCCAGTTCTAATAACATTGATTAATAAGCCCCCCACAAGTCTAGCCCATGCTCAACTTTATTGTCCACCTTGCCAACACCCACCCCCCAAAAAAAAAATACAGGTAAAATTTGATCCAGTATCTTTTGTTAAACACCTTGATAGTGATAAATTTAGTGTAATATTCCTGATTTATTTCATATTAATTTTGAGTAAATATTGCACTAATCTTGATCATTTGATGTACTAGATTGATGAAGGACACTCTTGAAGAAAAATGGAGAAATCGAGCAAAAATTAGTGATATTGCATAAGAGAAGGAATTTGGATAAAAACACTCGATGGTTAGCATGTGGGCACGCCGATTTTTAGAAGTTGGACGAAATTTGGGAGCATGGAAAACCATAAATTTATTCATTTTAATTGGGTTGTGAAATTGGGAAATTGTTAATACTGTTGGCCCTTGAAGTGTAAAGAAATATTTAGAAATTTCTTTGGGTAATTTAGGTTATTAGATTTTTACCTTTAGTGAAAAAGGTAAAAGGGTAGAGATCCCATGATTTTAGGATTTTCTTGTTGACTTTTGGAAACTTTTTATTGCTTTTGGAAGTTTAGTTTATTTAGGAGTCAATACCATTCAAAAGTAGGCTTTTAGAAAGTCAATTTTGGAGGTTTTTCAAGAACTCACGGCTGCACATAAGGAGGGAGATATTTTCATTCACACAGGAGGCTGCAAGGGGGGCACTTTATTTTCCTCTTCATTCACGCAAGGCTATGGCTCCTTTCCTTTATTCCAAAAATTGTAGCACTCTGATTATTTCAATAAAATTTTGTGAATTTTTCCTTTCAATGTTTTCGTTTTAAATTAATTTTTTAGTTGAAGGGTTATTGAAACCTTGATGAAAGATGATTGTGAGATCTAAATGAGATTATTGACTCAATATTTTGTAAGTATTTATTTAATCTCTGTGCCCTAATGTTCATTATTGTTTTAGGTTTATTAAATAGAGGTTTATATTTGATAACCCTAGAATAATCTATAGTCAATTAAAAACGGCAAGATTTGTTTGTTTTCGATGAAGTGATAATTGGCATAGTATTATGGCCTCGCATGCGATTTAACTCATGTCAAAAGATTAAATAATATAATTTAATTGAACCTATTGTGTGTTAATTAGAATTGGGTCTCTCTAGATCGTAAAGTTATCGAAACACTAAATCCAACGAGATTCTCTTGGGTTGTCTTTCGATTAGGGAAATAATTAACGGTGGTACCTTAATTACCAAAGAAGTAAGGAGGGATTGGTCGTTTTGTGGTACTTAACGACTATAATCAATTTATTTGTGGAATGTTGAGCAATTTTTGCATCGATGATTAGTCAAATACATTAAGGTGAAAATAATTCCTTTGGCTAGAAGTTTAATCTCCATTGAATTTTATTTATTTAATTTCACATTGTTTGATTATTATTTTTAGATAGTTATTTTGTTATTAAATTGTATCGTTAATTTTTAGTTAATTCAAATCCCTCATATTTTTATTTTATTAAATCTTTTTTTTTCTTGTGGATTCGACCCCACTTGCCTTAGACTCATCTTTCGTAAAGTAGGTAATTTATTTTTGTTTGTTTGACACCCACCAAATTTTGGCGCCGTTGCCGGGGAAGAAGATATCAAAAAATTTATTTCTCTTATTTTTTTTCTCTGTTTCTGGTTTATACCTTGTTCTACTCGTACAAGTGAACTAGTTTTTGACCCAAAGATTGAGTAAACCGCCCGAAAACTAAAAAAAGAGACTTAGGAAGCAAAGAAGACAAGAAGTTTATCATTTAAAAACAATCTGACCAACCAATTCTTAGACTCAGACATTGATGTTGAAGAAAAGAAAGTCCAAGAAACAAATATGGCAGCCCAACGGACTTTAAAGGAGTTGGCATCCCCTGAATTTAATTAACCTTTGTACATTAATTTTTCCAATATTACAACCCCATTCGAATTAAGATCTAGACTGATTCATTTATTACCTAAATTTCATGGTCTTGCAAGGGAGGATCCTCACAAACACCTTAAGGAGTTTCACATTGTTTGTTCCACCATAAGACCACAGGGGGTAACCGAAGAATAACTTAAACTTGTTGTTTTTCCTTTTTCTTTGATAGATAAGGCTCAGGATTGGTTCTTTTATTTGTCTTCTGATTCTATTACTACTTGGCCTAACTTGGAGAGGATGTTCTTAGAAAAATTTTTTCTAGCTTCCCGTACAGCTACTATTAGAAAAGAAATTTGCGGAATAAGGCAGCACAACAAGGAAACCTTATATGAATATTCAGAAAGATTCAAACAACTATGTGCTAACTGTCCTCAACATCAGATTCCAGAACAATTGTTGATCCAATATTTCTATGAAGGTCTATCCCCAATGGAACGAAACATGATCGATGCTGCGAGTGGAGGAGCACCAGTGAACAAGACACCCGATGAAGCGAGAAATTTTATTTCAAACATGGCAGCCAATGCCCAACAATTTGGAATAAGACAAGAAATTCCAAAGAAGATCAACGAAGGTTAACAAGGTAAGTGATTTTTTCCTTCGTCAATAATTGAAAGAACTAACTTCTCTTATGCGTAATGTTATTGTAAGAAAAACACAACAGGTCAAGGCATGTAGAGTTTGTTTTGATTTTGGTCATCCTACGGATTTGTGCCCTACCCTTCGAGAAAATTCAAACGAACAAATCAATGCAACGGGAGGATTTCCGAAACAACCACAATAAAAATATGATCCCTATTCAAACACCTACAACCCAAGGTGGACAGATCACCCAAATTGTAGTTATAGGAATCGACAACAAGGGTTTCAACAACAACCTTGACCACAATTTGAGCCACAACAACTCTCTTCAAATCAAGGTATGTCTCTAGAAGAGATTGTTAAAAGTTTGGCTAGCAGCACTCAATTGCTTCAACAGGAAAACCAACGACCTCAACAGGAAAGCCAACGATTTCAACAAGAAAACCAACGATTTCAACTAGAGATAAGAATCAGCATCCAAAACTTGGAAAATCAGATGTCGCAATTGGCAACGACCGTGAGTCGAATGAAGAAAAATAATGGAAGTTACCCTCTCAAGTAGAAATCAACCCGAGAGAAAACGTGTGTTATAGCAGTCAAGAATGAAAGGAAAGTGCAGTACAACTCATCAACAACCGAAAAAGATAAAGAGGCCGAACAAAACGAAATATCAATATTGAATGAATCAGCCACGAAGGTAAGTAAAGAAACCGATACTTCTAAGACAAATTGTATTTCCACCTCCTTTTCCTGGCAGGTTAGCAAGATCAAAGAAAGAGAATGAGAAGGAAATCTTAGAGACTTTTCGAAAGGTGGAAATCAATGTCCCACTCTTGAATGCGATCCGACAAGTGCCAAGGTACGCAAAATTTCTCAAAGTAACTATGCACTAGGAAGACAAAGCTAGGGGCAACAATAAGATTTGTGTTAATGAGAATGTTTCAGCCACCATCCAAAAAAAAATTGCCTCCTAAGTGTAAGGATCTGGGAATGTTCACCACACCAATCATCATAGGGGTCAAAAGAATAGAGAAGGCAATGCTTGACCTAGGTGCCTCAATCAATGTTTTGTCCTTAACTGTTTTTAGGTACTTGAATTTAGGGCCTTTGAATGAGACTAATGTGATCATACAATTAGCCGATAGGTCAACGTCATACCCCGTGGGAATTGTTGAGGATGTCTTAGTAAGGTCAATGAATTGATTTTTTCGGTTGATTTTTATATCATTGACATGGATGATGCTTGTTCACCAAATCCTGCTCTCATATTCCTTGGTAGGCCTTTCATGAAAACAGCAAAAACCAAGATTGATGTTGATAAAGGAACCTTGTCGTTTGAATTTGATAACAAGATTGTCACATTTAATATTTTTTATGCCATGCAACATCCGAAGCACTCGGAATCCATTTTTCATGTTAGCATTGTTGATTCTATTGTGCATGAGAATGTTGAACAAAATCTGATACTTGATAAACTTGATCTTGTGCTGAAAAATGGATGAACAGATAAACAAATCGAGGTAACTCGAGAAGAAAAAACAAAGGAAGCTATCATGGCTTTGCAGTCCACACCGGAGTTACCCCACAGGTATGTAAGTAACTTTCTGTCATTACCTCTTTCTAATGAAAGAATTCTTCCTTCCACAATGCAGGCCCCAAAGCTCGAGTTGAAACCCTTACCCGAACATTTCAAGTATGCATACTTGGGTGACGACAAAACCCTACCGGTGATCATAGCCAAGGACTTGACCGAAAATCAAGAAGAGAGCTTGATGCGGGTATTAAGGGAGTATAAGATGGCAATTGGATGGACCTTGGCGGACATAAAAGGAATCAGCCCATCTATGTACATGAATCGAATTTTGCTCGAATCCGACTCCAAATCGGTAAGAGAACTTCAACATAAACTCAATCCTACCATGAAAGACGTTTTGAAAAAAATTTTGAAACTATTAGAGTTAGAAATTATATATCACATTTCTGATAGTCGATGGGTGAGTCCTGTTCATGTTGTGCCCAAAAAGAGTAGATTTCAATTGATGAAAAATGAGAATAATGAGTTAGTGCCAATGATACTTCAAGCCGGGTGGCGAATGTGTATTGACTTTAGAAAATTAAATACCGTCACCCAGAAGGATCATTTTCCTTTACCCTTTATTGATCAAATGCTAGAAAGATTGGCGAGTAAATTGTTTTTCGGTTTCTTAGATGGGTATTCAGGTTATTACAAAAAAGTTGTAGCTCAAGAAGATTAAGAAAAAACCACTTTCACTTGCCCATTTAGAACTTTTGCATATCGTAGGATGCCCTTTGGACTTTGTAATGCACCGAGAACATTTCAAAGATGCATGATGAATATATTTTCTGATTTAATTGAAAATTACATCGAGATTTATATGGATGATTTTACGGTGTATGGTGATTCATTCAATCAATGCCTAGATAATTTGTGTAAGGTTCTTAAGAGATGCGTTGATACTAACCTAGTCCTTAACTATGAGAAATGTCATTTTATGGTGAATGAGGGAATAGTGTTAGGTCATGTAATTTCTTCATGAGGCATTGAAGTTGACAAAGCCAAAGTGGATTTAATTGCTAACTTGTCATATCCTACTAACGTGCGAGAAATTCGTAGTTTTCTTGGTCATACAGGTTTCCATCAGCGATTCATCAAGGACTTCTCGAAAATAGCTCAACCACTCTCGAGATTGTTGCAAAATGATGTTACATTCGATTTTGGAAATGTGTGTAAGGAAGCTTTTGATAAATTGAAAATTTTGCTAACTTCAGCTCCAATTTTGCAGGCACCCAATTGGGATCTACCATTTGAGTTGATGTGCGACGCTAGTCACTATGCCGTGGGAGCCGTTCTTGGACAAAGGGAGGGAAAACAGTCTCATGCAATTTATTATGCTTCTAAGACACTCAATTCACCTCAATGCAACTATACCACCACAGAGAATGAGCTTTTAGCTATTGTGTTTGCTTTTGAAAAATTTAAGTCTTATTTATTAGGATCTAAAATCATTGTGTACTCTGATCATGCAGCTCTGAAATACCTCTTGGCGAAGAAGGAATCGAAGCCACGAATCATTCAATGGGTTTTACTTTTGCAAAAGTTCGATTGGGAGATTAAGGATCGGAAAGGAATCAAAAATTATGTGGTTGATCACTTGAGTCGATTGGTGCGTGACGAAGAACCCTTCCCAATATCCGAAACATTCCCAGACGAGCATTTGTTTACCCTACAAGATAAGACAGGCAAGGAGCCTTGGTCTGCTGACATTGTTAATTTTTTAGTGACTGGGAGTTTACCACATGGTTTAAACACTGCACAGAAAAATAAGATTATGAATGACTCTAAGTATTATATTTGGGATGAATCTTACTTGTGGAAGATAGGGTCTGATCAAATCATTCGTAGATGTCCCTAATGATGAAACTCATTCCATAATTACTTATTGTCATAGTTATGCATGTAGTGGATATTTTGGTCCCAAGAGAACAGCTAGAAAAATTCTGGAAAACGGTTTTTACTGGGAGACTTTTTAAGGATGCTTACCAATATTGCAAAAGTTGTGAGAATTGTCAAAATGCTGGTAACATATTATCCAGCTTATAAACCCGATTTATGTTGAAGAATGATCCGAAGAGGCAATGTCGAGCCAACAACATTAAACAAAGGTGCTATTGGGAGGTAACTCAAAATTTTTTTTCCTTTATACATGTTATTAGTTTAGATTTTATTTTCAAAAAAAAAAAATTACAGCCTTACTCTACTATTAAGGTGTGTCCACGCCTTAACAAGCCTTCACTTCTGCCTAATTTTGCCTATATTTTTAAGTGACCAGAAATGGACCCTCATTAGGGCGTGCCCACGCCCTAATGAACCTCCTAGGCTGTCAATTGTTGCCTTAGCTGCAAATATGACCAAACTATCACCCTTCTTAGGGCGTGCCCATGCCCTAAGAAAGTTTTATTTCTGCCAATCAAGAGATTACCTAAAAAGAAAAAAAGGGGAGAGAAGAGAGACGTCTAGACTCAAACGCAGCGTTTCACATTTCTTGTGCGAATTGCTCTAACCCATTTTTCTTTTTCTCTAGGGTTCGTCTTCGTGCCTCTTCCAACATTCATTTGCACCTCGATTAGGTTTTCTTCAATCTCATGCACTGCGGCTCATTCATCCCCAAATCGACGGAATTGATTAGGGTTTCTGTAGCATTCCATCATCTCGCATCTCTTTTTATCATCGATCAAAGGAATCTCCGAAGCCCCATTCACGAATCCGCTTGAAACCTCTTCCGACGCCTTGTCTTCTTCGCTTGATCATCGCCATCGCAGAATCCTTCCTCCTAGAGCAGCCTTCGACACTCCTTGGGGCAGAAACATTCAGCGAATCATCGGTATGGCTCGCGAAATCGAGAAGAATCGGTTCGACCTTCAATCACGCCATCTTCACTGCAACAATCGGCGCCCATTCAGGTTTCGACCTCTTCGGACAGCGATGGGGGAACCAGCTCTTCGTCGTCTCCACCTCAATCATCACCTCCATCTTTCGAGCACAGAGGCGGTCCTTAAGAGACCCAATCCTGTTCAGCCCTATTCTGCCTTCGGCAGTCGATCCCTCTTCTCACAGACCACACCCTACTGCTGCAATGAACCGCGAACAAGAGCCAATGCAAACCCCCTTGACCATGCCTTCTGCTCCAGAGCAACCTGCGGGTACTTCCACTGATGCTCGCCCATCTCGAATTCGATCAAGGATCGTGAAGGGAAAGGCAGTCTTACCGCCATCGAAGGCTCAACTCAGAACCTCCCTAAAAATTCACCACATCAGAATCTCGGAAGAGGTATACTGAGATCTCAATTCGGCCCATTATTCCTTACAAATGCTTTCATGTTCCATCTTTGAATTCAATGCATATTTATGACTCTGTTGTTAAATATTTGACTGCAATTGGTTGGGAAGCTTATCTATCCTTGCATTGCCCTGCGTTTGTCGAATTAACCTATGAGTTTTATACAACATTCCAATTTCACACACCGAGAGATTTCACTTTGTCCACTCCTAAGTTAATTTCCTTTAGACTATTGAATCAATCCTTTCAAATGTCATTGACTGATTTCAATGTCGCATTAGAGTTTTTGGACGCAAATCATACTCAGTCCCCTTTGTATCAAAATAGCAAATGCGATTTTCCATCTATTTTCAATTCTGATATTATTGCTATTTGGGCTGAGATGACTTCAGATCCTTTCAGTTATCACCCTAATCATTCTAAGGGTTACAATTTGAAAGACCCTGCTTTCCAAATCATTCATAGATTCTTAGCCTTCAGTTTTTCAAGTCGTAAGGATAGTTTAGCCGTTTGTACCAAACCTGAACTCTTTTTCCTTCGGTGTATGAAAACAGGTCAAAGGGTCAATTTTGGCTATTGGGTTACGTCTCAGTTTCTCTCATCTGAACAAACCAAAGAGACCGTTGATTTTAGGATCACTTATGACCCAATTAGCCGTTAACTTGGGCATTTTGAACATAAACGATCATAATCTGCGTGTTGCTTGCCCGCTTGATACCCTAGATTTAGACTGTTTGGTACACATGGGCATTGTTTCTAATATGCATGGTCACTTTTTTTTTAACCTCCTGGGTGTGCCCCGGGACAAGTCTACTTCTCCACCTGCAAGTCCTTCACAGCGTAGTGTCGTTCCTCCTACTTCGGCCCAGTCTTCTGCAGACCAGTGGTGCACAATTGATGAGCGTTTGACGCGTTTAGAGCAGAATTTGATGGCGTACTTTGAATTTATTAGCTTTCGTCCCCCGTTTCCGCCTCCACCCTAAGGGAGTATTGTTCTATCCTACTTTTTAGTTTATTTCTTTATTTTTGCATGTTTTCTTTTGATCTTTCTTCACTTAGACATATACTGGGGATAATGTATGATTTAGGTATGGGGAAAATGTTTAGTAGTTCTTCAGATATTTTTAGTTTGTACTTGGTGTTGAGATTATTTTAATTTTATTTCTTTGCCTAATTTAGGATTTATTTTTTTTGAAGTGATTAAAAAAAAAAATTCTTTCAACCTCTCTTAGTTAATGTGTGCTGTTGGGTTGGCTGAAAACATGTGAATAATAGCTTGTATTAATGATATTTTTGATTGAAGTGACTATTCATATCTTTGATGGTTTTCTTTAAATGATAAACATGTGAGATTTGACGCGACCCCATTTAAATATGAGGTTTTGAATCTAAAACGAGCAAATTCATTCTTTGTGCTCAGAATTTCTTTTCTTTTTAAGTGAATATCACACTTGGATTGATTATTCTAGAGTTTGCAATGTTATGCATTTCAAGATCACATTCAAGGTTTTATGCATTGAAATGATAAAAGCATCTAGATTTTACCCCATTTTGGCTTTCGTAAATATCCCTACCTTGATTTATAATCCCTAGTAAACCAATTTGAGCCTGAGACCCCCTTTCTTTCTTCAAAACCCTTCAATACAACACTATAACCCTATTTTGGCTTGCATTTCAACCCATGTGCCAAGAATTTATGTAGTTAATTGCATGATTTAGTTGTGTTTTATTTGTCTCATTGGGAAAGACCGATTAGAATATTAATGTTGGTATGTTCATTGATATGAAAATGGAATTCATGACTATGAAAGAAAGAATGAGTTTGAGTTTTGTTCATCATTTGTATTGAGATACTCTTCATAAAAAATAAATAAATAAATAAACAAATAAATGAAAAGGGGCAGGAAAAAAAAAAGTAAGAGAGAAGTGTTGCACCTCTTTGATTTCATTTCTGTCATTGTTCGTAGGAAAACTTATGATATTTTAATATGTATTCAATTGTTGGCTAGTTAAGCACATGTGGATAGCGAGATCATGTATTTTTATGTGATATTTGTGAGGAGCAAATGGGTTATCACAGAGAAAAATTATATGGTTAGTTGCATATTTTCTTTGATACATTTTAAACCCTTAAATATACCCTATCCTACCCATAACCCTAACCACATTACAACCAAATGAAACACCTTTAAATTGGTGCATGAAATTCAAATTTTTAAGTGATGGAGATTTGATATATTTGCAAACATATGGTAATACTAATTCCAATGTGTTGATTTGAGTGATATTGATATATTATTCACTCCATTTTTGAGTGCACTTGAGTGAACCCTTGGAGAGAATTGTTGAATCGTGCCGTTTTGATTTCATAAGAAACTATTGGGATATGTAATAGTTGTTCTCGTATGAAGTATTGTGAAGTACTTGTTATTTCGATTGTGATTTTGGTTGGACTTTTATGGCGCTTATTAACTTTGGAGCTGGAAAGGAGAAAAACAGATAGGATAGTTTTTGTTTTGCTTTTGTAGGGATGCTTGAGAACAAACATCGTTTAGGACGCTCTCGAAGAAAAATGGAGAAATCGAGCAAAAATTGGTAAAATTGCATGCGAGAAGGAATTGGATAAAAACACTCGATGGTTAGCACGTGGGCATGCCGATTTTTAGAAGTTGGACGAAATTTGGGAGCATGGAGGACCATAAATTTATTCATATTAATTGGGTTGTAAAATTGGGAAATTGTGAATATTGTTGGCCCTTGAAGTGTGAAGGAATATTTAGAAATTTCTTTGGGCAATTTAGGATATTAGATTTTTACCTTTAGTGAAAAAGGTAAAAGGGTAGAGATCCCATGATTTTAGGATTTTCTTATTGACTTTTGGCAATTTTTTATTGCTTTAGGAAGTTTAGTTTATTTAGGAGTCAATACCATTCAAAAGTAGGCTTTTAGAAAGTCAATTTTGGAGGTTTTTCAAGAACTCACGGCTGCACATAAGGAGGGAGATATTTTCATTCACGCAGGAGGCCGCAAGGGGGGCACTTTATTTTCCTCTTCATTTACGCAAGGCTGCGGCTCCTTTCCTTTATTCCAAGAATTGTAGCACTTTGATTATTTCAATAAAATTTTGTGAGTTTTTCCTTTCAATGTCATCATTCTAAATTAATTTTCTAGTCGAAGGGTTATTTAAGTCTTGATAGAAGATGATTGTGAGATCTAAATGAGATTATTGATTCAATATTTTGTAAATATTTATTTAATCTCTGTGCCATAATGTTCATGATTATTTTAGTTTTATTGAATAGAGGTCTATGTTTGATAACTCTAAAATAATCTATAGTCAATTAAAAACGGCAAGATTTATTTGTTTTTAATGAAGTGATAATTGACATAATTTTACGGCCTCGCAAGCGATTTAACTCATGTCAAGAGATTAAATAATCTAATTTAAATGAGTCCGTTGTATGTTTGTTAATTAGAATTGGGTCTCTCTAGATTGTAAGGCTGTTGAAACACTAAATCCAACGAGAGTCTCTTGGATTGTCTTTCGATTAGGGAAGTAATTAACAGTGGTATTTTGATTACCGAAAAAGTAATGAGGGATTGATCATTTTGTGATACTTAACGAATATAACCAATTTATTTGCGGAATGTTGGATAATTTTTACATCGATGATCAGTCAAATACATCAAGGTGAAAATAATTCTTTTGGCTAGAAGTTGATTCTCCATTGAATTTTATTTATTTAATTTCGCATTGTTTGATTATTTATTTTTTGGTAGTTATTTTGTTATTAAATTATATCATTAATTTTTAGTTAATTCAAATCTCTCATATTTTTATTTTATTTTATTTTTCTTAAAAGAGATAAATCTCCTTTTTCCCTGTGGATTCGACCCTACTTGCCCTAGACTCGTCTTTCGTAAAGTAAGTAATTTATTTTTGTTGGTTTGACACCCACCACACCTACACCCATATAAAAGAGGTCGAATGTATTTGCAATTGAAGACAAAATTAACAAACTGAGCTAGCAATTTCTGGTCCACTCAATCAATTACCTTTCCGTAACTAATGTTGATCGAGAGATCCAAAGACGGACAAAGAATTTTAAAAATACTGAACACATCTGTATATAACAGCATTTTGATACAGAGGGAAACATGGAAGCTTACTTGGAAGCTTCGAAGCTGCTCAGCTTCTTCATCTGCCATTTGCCGTTCATATTCTCTCCTCGACTAAAACCAATATTAGCAAAACAATACGAAAAAATGTCATAAATTTTAAACAAACATGGTAAAACAATATTAGTACAAGAAGCTTTAACATTCAAGTACTGCACTTGAGAATCCAAATTATCAATTGCATGGTGAACTTCCCAAAATCAAATTCCTAAGTGGGCTCCCAGTACTGCAACACAGGTAGCCAAGTTATGAAGTAAAATAATCCCCATAAATAAAGAAATGGAGAAAAACAATCAACTATGACCAACCAAGTCTTAATGACCAGAAATTCAGGTTGGCTTGACACAAACAGATGTGATAAGACAGTAGTGTAGATAGAAGCTCTACAATAGAAGATAATATCACTATAGTACCTTTGGAGTTGCTTGCCATTTTCCAGTCATAATTTATTACATTATAAAAGAGCACTATCACATGAACTGCAATAACAGTGGAACACTTTTGAAGTTATTGGCAAGAACCCCATGGTTTTGTTCCAGGTCTATAGTTCTATATGTTACCATGATGCTTGACAGTGAATATAGAGTACTAGTTACATGCTAGATAACTGACAGATGTGATTATTGTTTGATTGTCAAAGCTAATCTAATATTCTTCCACATCAAACCATTCAGGCATGTCTCATAGAAAAAGCATGTTCCATTACCAACTATATATATATGCGATGCATCATTCCCCACCTCAACATTGTCGTGTGGCTTATAAATATGAGACTAGCATGCCTACTACGCAAGATGAGACAACTGATGAAGTTATATTTTCCAAAATATAAAATAATAAATAAATGTGATCCTTAAAAGTAGTTTATTTATATAATCCCCTTTCCTGACATGGCATATACAGTGGATGAATGAAATTAAAAACTCTCACCATCTCCAGTTTATCAAGAAATTCAGTCTCATCCTCATCCAAAGCTTTGGGAGGTCCTGGAGTAAAAGTAATTGTTAGTTGTTACAGCTTTGCAAGCAGAAGAAACCATTAATCATCACAAGTCATATGCTTAACCACATTATTCCTTTTCCTATCTTGTACATGCCACTACACTATTCCAAAAAGCAAACATGCAAATGGAATTCCATGTCAGATGAGATATTGTTAGGGAAAGAAATTAGAGCATCCAAGTTGAATTAGAAAGTTTCTGGTTTTTTTGTTTCGTTTTATTTTATCTTCTTTATTGAGGTTTCTGTTTACAAAGTTCATTTTTTATTTTTATATTAATTAACTAATTAGGAAGTCTTAACAAATTATAAAGTTTTTAGTTCAGAATTAGGATTTGTCCTAACTAGCATGAATAAGATACTATTGGTAGGTTTACAACAGTATTTGTTCTCTCTCAATTCAAAATTTTAATTCTAGAGTTTTTCGTTTCTTTTTCTTTTTCAAACCTAATATTTATTGTTGTTCCAACCGCAATCACCCTATTCTATCCCTAATTGTTGGGATCTAATTGCCCTAAACTCTTCCCTTGCATCAAGTGGTATGAGAGTGAGCCAAGAATTTTTTTTTTCCAGCTATTCTGAATTTCTTTTTCAGAATTTAGAAATTCTTTTCTGAACTTTTTTCCCCGAATTCAGATTTTCTCTCTTTTTTTTGGAACTATGGTGGGTCAAGGTAGAAATACAATAAACCTCAACAAACAAAGTTGGCTAAGATGCAAAGAATGATCAAGGACTTGACCTGGGTTGTACAAACCTTTCAGCATTAGGAACTTGTAGAAGCCCAAAAGGGAGAATCGGGTAGGCGCCTATGAACAGCTTGATGTTCAAGATTTTAATACAGGGGAAGAGATCGAGGACGTGAACCCTTTTCATGAAGTTGGAGCCGCAAATACACTGCATGAGGTGGATTGGAAGAGCAATTACTAGATGCACTTGATTTGAATGGAGGGTGAAGATTGAACTAGCTGATTCACATGGAAGTTACATGTGGACGATAATTCCGACCAGGAAGCTTGTTCTGAGACTTTGAATGGAAACATCCTGAATACAGGGGATTTTTGTTTCTAAATTATGGATGGTTGAGGCAGAGGTCAAGGTAGAGGAAAACAACCTCAACAAACAGAGTTGGCTGAGATGCAGGAATGGTTGAGCACTTGGGTGGGGCTGTACAAGCCTTGTAACAATGGGAACCTGTGGAAACCGGAAGGGAGATTCCGTAAGTTGACAACAAGTATCTCAAGATAGAAGATGACGTCAAAAACATGAACTCTTTTCATGAAGCTCCACCTGCAAATCTTGCAGCATAAGGAGGATTGGAAGAGCAGTTACTACACACTCTTGATTTAAATGGTGGAAGGTGAAGATTTAAGTAGCTGATTTTCATGGAAAGTAACGTGCAGAGGAATATTTATATCAAAAAGCTAGTTTGGAGACTTACTTTGAATGGAAACCCATGGCTGAAAAACAAAAGGTGTTATTCGTAAAATCTAAATTGAAGTGCATAACACTTTAATGATGGAAGAGAGTTGAAGAGCAACATGCATGATAAGGGAAACTTAAAATCAGCACGTGGCAGCACATGAAATCAAGAAAGGAGTTGATCAAGCCATATATGAGGACTATGTCAAGGCTTACTCATCGAAGCCGAGGTTTTTTTTTAAAAAAAAAAAAAAAACCAGGGGAGAATGATGCAAGAGCATCCACATTAAATTAGCAAGTTCCCATTTTTTGTTTCTTTCGGGTTTTTTGTTCTTTATTTTTATATATTATTTTTATTTTAATTCACTACTTAGAAAGTTTTTAGTCTAGTATTAGGATTTGTCCCAACTAGTATAAATAGGATATTGGTGGTCAGTTTACAATTGTATTTTTCTCTCTCAATTCAAAATCTTATTTCTATTCTCTAAATCATTATTATTGTTCCAACTAGAATCACCCTATCATGGCCCTAATTGTTGAGATCTAATTGTCCTAAACTCTTTCGTCATATTATGAAGAAAGTGGACATAAAACAAAAGTAGGAAGTGTTCTCAAGTGACAAGCTCCTTTAAGAGTTTCGCATCACTGTGTCAAGCTCCAAAAATGAACAGCAATATCTATGTTAGAACCCAAAAGAGTTACTCGATGAGAAAGAAAACTACTAAAAGCCACTTACTGTGCTTGAACCGTTCATTAAACTCTGCATCTCGCTTGTCCTTGTTCTCCTTCAGAATCTATATTGTCAGGGACAAGGAAAAAAAAAATAGAGGTTAGAAATCACATGTTTAATAGGGGAGAGAAACACATATAAGAATAATGCGAATGGTCCAATCACAAGAAAATGTAATATCAACCTGCTAGGCTACTTTAAAGGAAAATAAGGTGATGTTCACCTCTTGATAGAAATGAAAAGGCCAGCTTACAAGCATCGAACCAAAGATACATCCAGGTCATTAAACAGCTCAATAGTATCACTGGGAAATCAGTATAGCTATTAAAAAAATAAATATATAGAAAAATGTATCAATTACCCTGGTGTATGGGATGCAGAAGTTATTTACTGGTAAGGGAAAATGGATGATTTTACCTTCTATAGGTACAATAGGTGAGGGAGAGGAAAAAAAAAACCACCAAGTAATGGGGTACTTAAGAGTTACAAACTATTAAATGGTCTCTGAACATTCACATTGGCTTTTACACAATCCCTATATTTCTGTGAGAGAGAGAGAGAGTTTGAACACAAAATTCAATCAACACAATCAAAGCTGATCTATACCAAACGCCATACAGTCATTGAGAGAAGGGGAGCCATGTAACTCAAGAAAGTACCGACTTTCCCTTGTCCTCTGAAGATGGTTCACCAAATATCCTTCTTACTTGGAACAATGACACTGAAGTAAAAGAGAATATCCAAGCCTATAACCAAAACAAGGCGACTGTTCAATTATTTGATAATTTTTCATGGTAGATGTGACGAGTTAGCAAACTTCGCCGGAGGCATGTTTAAAGTAGGATACCCCCGGGAGGAGGGCTAGGGCTAGCGCTAGGTCTAGGTCTAGGTTTCTCTTTGAAAACGATTAGGGAAGCTACTGCAGGGAGTAAAGCAAAATCCATGGCTTTCAATGAATTTATGCAAATTAGAGGGATTTGGAGTGTGGAGAAAATGAAATACAAGGAACACAAAGACACGCACGCGCGCGCGCGCGAGCGCACGGGAATTTTGTGGGGAGCGAGAAGGGAAACCTCGAAGAGGGGGCGATCACGCTGCGCAGTGCCGTCATCAACTCGTTCTCCCCTTGTTTTCCTCGCTTCATCCAACTTCAATCAAAACAAGACATACACATTTATTCAAAACCTCGATTTGAAATTCGGTGAGGAGTTTAAAATTGGAACTAGAGGTGCTGGGTACCTGCTCCTCTGAGACAAAATTCATCAACCTGATCGGAGCAGACGTCAACGGGGGTTCCTCCGTCATCGCTTCAATTCAAATTTCAACCTCTTCACCAACCAGCCGAAGCCGAGGCCTGATAGTTTGTATAGATTTAGAAGAAACGTCGACAACTTTTGAAGACTCTCTCTCTCTCTCTCTCTATATATATATCGCGGGTTGATACCCTCCGTAATCACGAACGTAAGTGATAGATTCAACCCCTTTCCTCTACTACTATTTTATACCCAACAATATTTTAGACCACTTTAACAATCTAAATCCACTCTAGAGAGAGAATACAAAGAGAATGAAAAATTTCAATAAAATTTTATATAATGTTCACTCAAAATTATTATTTATATTATTTTTATTAATTATTTAACTATTTCTATCGACTATTAATCAATATTTAATTATTAATTAATCTATTAACTATTGATAATTATCATTAATTACTAATTATTCTTATTAATTATGATTAACTATTAATCCTATAGTTAATAGTTATTACAAAATCTTATCTCCATTTGACATTCTTGTTGTCAAAAAAATTAAAATTTAAAATTTTATAAAATTCATGAATTTTGAATCAAAACTTGTATTGTGTTGAGAAATAAGATGATGAAAATAGATAATGAATGTAACTTGAATTGCAATGAGAATAGTGAGAGAAAAATTGAGATAGGAAAGTTTGAGATAAATTTTTCCTGAATTTATTTTTGGTGATGAATTTTGCATGATAAATGATGGAAGTTCAATTTTTGAAGAAATTGATAAGAATGCATCATCAATAACTTCTTTATTGAACAATCGAAATCTTTTATCTAATGAAAAATTTTTCTTAATGAACCTCAAAATTTCAACTTTTAGAAAGTTTGACAAGAAATTACCATTAATAGATTCTTTATTGGTCATTGGTGACCTTTCTTCCACCTTTAACATTTATTCATTATGAGTAAATAGAATGGAATACTCAAAGTTATATCAATACATTGTTCTTCATACTTGTCTTTATTAATCATCTTTAAGAAAGTGTTGAATTTGTTTTCAAATCTTGTTATAAAAACGTCCAATTTCTGTTCAATTTCCTTGTTGAATTCTTTCATTTTTTTGTCAACATGTGACTGAAATTTTTACATTTTAATTTCTTATTTTTTGAGATGTTCTTCCATGACTTTATATAAAACTTATTCTTTAATGACTTTATATCCGATTTCTTCTGTCATTTTTCAATACTAGTGAAAAATTCGTAGATTTTAATACCAATTTGTAATAATCCACTCTAGAGAGAGGGAAAAATGTAAAGAGAGATATAAAGAGGAGAGAGAGAAAGAGCTAGAGAAAGAAAGAGATAGAATTGAGAGACTAGAGAGAGAATACAAAGAGGGAGAAAGAAAAATTCTAATACTATTCCATACAATATTCATTACATGTCTCAAGACTATTATTTATACTGATTATTTAACCACTTTTACTAACTACTAACCAATATTTAACTATTAACTAATTACTAACAATCACCATTAATTACTAACTATTCTTAGTAATCATGATTAACTACTAATCCTATGATTAATAATTGTTATAATCACCCGTTAAACCGACCCGACATGATGCGAAATTAAAAGGGTATGGGTTTAGAATAAATGGATTCGCGTGTTTAATAATTGACCAGAAGATCATTATACAAAGATGCACATAGACTTAGATACAAAACCTTGTTAACATATGTTCCGGATCATATGGTGCAAACATATGTATCCATGGTAATTGGTGTTAATTGTGATATATTAGTGATTGTTGTTTTGCATTATTTGGCTATTAAAGATTCGTTTCTTTGCACAACACAAATGTTATGCCTAAGATGCCAATATAAGGCTGGATAATTTTCACTGTCCTACTAAATGCATAATTCTATTGCCAGAACTTATACAGATAGATAAATTCCACTTAACAAACATAAATTAGATATTTCTTTAAGCAATGCTTAAGAGTTAAAGGACAATTCAGAGGTTATGCGTAAAAGCTTATATTACGTCTGCCCATCCGAATCCGAATCTGGTTTTCTGCAAACATTGCTGCCTCCGCAACCCCTCCTACCACTACCTCAAACTCTTGATCCAGCATGCGAAATTTTTGCATTAATTTGTGACATTTCTGGATGAAAACATTAAAATTAGTGAAATTTAATAACAAGAAAGAACATATTTAATTAATACACACAATAATTTCAGTCTAAAATATAAATATACCCCTAATTCAAAAATCAAAATTTTTCTTAAATATGAATCCAAAAAATAAAACTACTCACACTTCCGATTTCCCTCAAATCATATCTATTAAGGATTTGACATTAAAACAAAATTGGAAAGTGATGGATTAAATGATGCCACTTACAATTAAAAATCACCAAAAACAAACCCCAAAAAATTTATGGGACTAAAACAGTAGACAAGAAGAAACAAATCAAACCCAAAAAAGTTACGGGGCTAAAACAGTGGACAAGAAGAAACAAATCAAACCCAAAATCTAGAACTATATATCCCCAGAAATTGAAAACAACAAAAAAAAACCAGAAAATTTATGAAATTAAACAACAAATTACTAAACTAACCGAAAATCGAGCATGTAGAAGGGTTTGTTTGAACTTCAAGCATTGGGGTTTTAGGTTTTTTATGGAAACAATTCGGAGATTTGGTAGAAATTAGGGAAATAATAAAAGGAATTAGTGAAATGGTGTCGTTGGTTTCAAAATTAGTGAAATGGTGAATTTGTTAAGAAGGGAGGAGGGAGACAGAGAGACGGAGAGAGAACAAAATTAATTGTTGATTTTGGTAGGGGTAATTTGGTCATATGACACAGTGCATGAGAATAATTTTGGAAACATGGCATTTTACTTTTTATGAAGGTGTTGAAAATAAATTAGATAATAATATTTTAGTTAATAAATAAGCCTTAATTTTTAAGTTTGAATTTATTTTTAGCAAAATTTTCAAATTGAAGAGATAATGATATTTGATGATATATTATATTTAATTATGTTTAGTTCGGAATATCTTATGGAATATGGCACCAAGACTCATTTATTGCGAGACTTGATATCCTTCAAATCCATAGCCTAATGGACATAACGCACTAAAGCGTGCCGTTGATATACGATTTATCTCTTAGAGAAGTAGGCATGACCTATCTTCTCGATACATACTGATTAAACCCTTTATTGATCAAACTTTTCTTGATAGTTATTTAATCGATTCTCGAATCTCATCGGTGCTCGGTATCTTTATTTGGCTAAAGACAGTATCTACTATTCCTTGAATCATTGGGATGATCTCTCGTAATAGAAAATAAAATTTTTTATTATTGTCAATAAAAAAAATAATCTTTTAATGATTTAAATTTTCTTGAATAACAGTATTTCAGATATTTGGGAATTCTTCATTGTAATCCCCGTAATCTCGGGATACTTTTATAATAAAACTAGAGTTTTAACATTTTGAATGCATATGGAACTCACACACGAAGACTATATATACACCATCAAACTAACTGATCAGGTACGTTATGAAAACTCACACATTACACGTAAAGACCTAACAGAGCTCTCTTTCTGTATGTTTTTCTTTTCGATAACCACTCTCTAACTTGAGCGTTGAAATCTCTCTCGTCGAAACACCCTCTATAAATTCTTATAGATTTCATTGATTAAGATCATTCGTCGACTAAACATTTCGTTCAAGTCAATAGAGCCATCATCTGTGGAATTAAACCCACCTCCAATAATATCGATCATGTATAATAGATTATAAGTTTTAAAAGTTTAAAAGATAGAAAAAATACACAAAATTAAATATTCTACATAAAATAATTAAAAAGGGTTAGATTTAGCGAAAACATACATGGAATTACAATTAATAAAATCTACAAAAGTAGTAAAATATGGAGATTTGAAGGAAAGATGCTGCAAATGTACTCAAGTCTAATTAACTTTTTTTCCGAGATCAATTTTTACCCAATTAATTTTGAGTAATAGCTTTGGTAGAAATTTTTTTAGGGGTCAAAATTAATTTTGAATTGATTACTGTTTGTTCTTTTTTACATTCAAATTTACATCTTAAATTATGTAGGTATTTGGCTATATTATTTTAAATAATTTATGAACTCCTAAAATTTATAAATATTTTTAAATTTATAAACTCTTATATCTTATTTCCAAAAAAAAATTGTTAAATTACTTGAATACAATAAGATACTTTATGATTAGTTATTGTTTTTTTTAAAAAATTTTTTTTTAAATTTTTTTTATTTTTTAATTTTTAAAAATTTTTTAAAATTTTTTTTTTTTTTTTTTTTTAAAAAAAAAAATGGAAGTTTTTTAAAAAACAAATTTTTTTCAAAAAAAAAAAAAAAAAAAAAAAAAAATTTTTTTTTTTTTTTTTTTTTTTTTTTTTTTTTTTTAAAAAAAAAAAAAAAAAAAAAAAAAAATTTTTTTTTTTTTTTTTTTTTTTTTGTTGTTTTTATTGTAGTTTTTTTATTTTTTTTTTTTTTTTTTTTTTTTTTTTATATAAAAAAAAAAAAAAAAAAAAAAAAAAAAAAAAAAAAAAAAAAAAAAAAAAAAAAAAAAAATAAAATTTTTTTCCTAAAAAAACAAAAAAAAATCTTTATTATTTTTATTTTTTTTTTTTTTTTTTTTTTTTTTTTTTTTTATTTTTTTTTTTTTTTTTTTTTTTTTTTTTTTTTTTTTTTTTTTTTTTTTTTTTTTTTTTTTTAAAAAAAAAAAAAAAAAAAAAAAATTTAAATAATTTTTTTTTTTTTTTATTTTTTTTTATTTTTTTTTTTTTTTTTTTTTTTTTTTTTTTTTTTTTTTTTTATTTTTATTTTTTTTTTAAATTATTTAAATAAATAATATAAAAAAAATATTTATTAAAAATTTTTTTAAATTTTAAAATTTTTTAGGAGGAGTAGGGATGAGAATGGTAGATAGAATATGATAGAGTTTAAAATATATATATATATGTATGTATGTATATTTATAGCGTAGCAATGGTGAGAGTCGAGTCACCTAGGGACGCCACGTTACAACTTAGTGATGCTAAGATATACGACGTCACAAAAAACGTCACCGTTAGACCAGGATTGTCCGATATTCAATTATAATCGAATATTTAACCAAATAAGATTTAAATTTATAAATTCAAATTCAGTTTTTGAATTATGAATTAATTTTTAATTAAAATCAAATTTCAAATTTAATTTTTCATTCAAATTTTGAATTGGAATTTTTAATATAAATTTGAATTAAAAATCAAATTTAAATACGAATATGGTTTTTAGACACTAAACCGTACCGAATTTAAATTCAAATTAAGATTTCTTTCTTCACCTATGAATTTCGAGTTTAGAATTGAATTCGATTAGAACCGAATTCCAAATACGACTAGAACTGACCGAATTCGGTTTTCGATTTAAGTTTCGAATTGGATTTTTTATTCGAATTTCGAATTCGATTGAATTGAATTCGAATTTAATTAAATTCGGTTCGATTCAGTTTTCGATTTGGGATTCAAAAAATATCAAACCAAATTAACTGAACCGAATTAACTGAAAAATTAAAAAATCGAACCAATGAACACCCTTACATTAACTAGGATAAGGCTAGGCATTGCAAAGGATGTCTCAAAAGCATCACAAAATTAGCTAACTTGGCGTGGAAATTAGTGGCGTTTAGTTTGTCGCAGATGGTATCACAAAACTTGGCGACACGAACAACAAGACATAATCGCGTTGTTGAACTCGAGCAAGTGTTGTGTAAGATAGTGGCAGAGGATGAGCATTGCACTAGTTGTCATTGATTGAATTTTGGGTTTCCAATCTCTTCATTCTAACATAAAAGGATCAATTTCTAGATTAGGTTTAGAAGGAGATGAAGATTTTCAAGCAAACGATCAAGGCTTCAAGTAGAGGAGAGAGGGTAGAAGATGTTCAAATTGAGTTTGGGACTCGGGCTCATGATCAACGACAAAAGAAGAACGATGGTGTATGGTGTTAAAAGTGTGGTTCATCAGGTCGCACGAGGAAATGGAAAAAATGAGGGAGGGATATGAGGACTTCATCAATGGAAGAGAATCCATTGGCTACCGAGGGCAACTTGGTGTTGTTGATAGTTCTTGTGGCGGTGGTAGATGAGGGAGAGAGTTAAGAAACTGAGAGGGTGAAGGTGAGGGATGCAAAACGTGCTTTATCTCTTTGACTTGTTGCTGTCCCACGCGAATGCGTGGGGTACCCACAAAATGTGGATTATATTTTTTTATTGTACAAATGTGTTAAATTTATAATTAACTTAATATCTAAATTAAATTATTATCAAAATTAGTGAAAAATACAAAATATATAAGCAATAAGGAAAAAAAAAATCTAATCAATGGAGTTCTATAAAAAAACCAATGACCGAGGTTAAAAAGGGTAATAAGTGGAGTAAAAAGGTAATAGAAATAAAGGTGATGGGACGTAACCCGAATGACTATCGATGTGGCACCCAAAGACCCAAAATTCTAAATTGCAGATCACAATAACAAGGGATTTATCTCTCTGAAGGGATAACCATAAGACAATCGTTTAATAAGTCCTCGATGAAAGTGAGTATACCGATTCTTAGAAGTATTCGATAAACCCAAACCGATGCTCCCTCTTTCTTCTATCGATAACCAATAGCCCCTTAAGAAACCAATCGTTTCGACCGAAGGTAATGTTTAACTAAATCTCATATCGATCTCTGTTTCCTATTTCGACATAAAACGTATCTTCTAGATAACGAAGGAAACCATCAGGATCCAATTAATAAGGAAAAAAATCTATCCGTATCACTAAACTTTATAAATGATAAAGATCATGAATCTCCTGAATATTTTGACTATTGAATTCCGAAATCTTTGAACCTTCTCGCAAGGAAACTGGGGTTATAACACCTCGGATATACACGACTCTTGCAGCACCCAAGCATAAAAGTTTTTGCGTTACCAAAACCCAAGTATGTTCTCTTAGACTTAGCACTTGGTACACAAGTTATAGTGAAACCAATTCTCTTGCTCTCAGTTTGTTTCATTCCGTTTGAAAACCGCTCTTTCTGATTTGAGTATCGGAACCTCTCTCATGGAGGTCTGATTTGAGCGTTGGAACCTCCCCCATTAGAGCACCCTCTGATGATTTTTTACAGGTTTCAAGTCGTTCCCTCAAGCAACCGATCAAGTCAAAAGAAGTCGATATCTGTGGAACTAAAACCCACCTCCAACAGATTGACGTCGTCTGTAGGAAACAGACTAATTCTCTAAACAAAACGTATCATTTATCTCTTGTCACTACTTAGAGCATGACAACAATCAAGAGAAGAAGGCCGGTTATTGGTTTCAAAGATAGCGATCTAATTGGAGTCGATCTCAATTGTAATGATCCATTGGTTATCACCCTCAGAATGAGATCTTATATTATCAAGAGAACCCTCGTTGATCAGGAAGCAGACTGTGACCTCCTCACTTGGGACGCTTTCCAGTGAATGAGTTTTAACTCATCCCATTTTCAACCTCCTACCGGGTCCTTAAAAGGACTTGTTGATGAGTGCATTTATCAAGAGGGAATTATCCCCCTCACCGTAACTCTGGGAACTCATCACAACCATGCAACCACTAAAGTCATCTTTCATGTGGTGAAACTATTTTCGTCATCTAATACCATTCTTGGTCACTCAAGTCTAGATGAACTGGAGGCATTGCCTAGTATGAGACACATGAAGATAAAGTTCAGAACACCAGAAGGAATCGCTATTATTCGTAGCGACCATGACCCTTACGCCCTCTTCGCGGTCGAATGTTGACAAGAGAACTTTCTGAGCGACACTCTAGAACTTAGAGGCAATATCAAACCAATGACCAAACCCAAGCCTATGGAAAAAGTGATCGAGATCCCTATCATCGATGATCCTAGCCAGACTGTTCGAATCGAAGCCAGCTTGCTGATGCCACTGTGGGAAGCGATCATTGGTTGTCTACAACGGCACTTAAAAGTTTTTGCCTTGTTTCCCGAGGACATGTCAGGCATTCACCCTTCAGTAATGGTCCATAAGTTGACCGTTAACGTCGATTATAAGCCGGTCAAACAAAAGAAGAGGGTATTCGCTTTTGAATACCAACGTGTCATTTAAGAAGAGATCCAAAAACTGCTGACTACTGGGTTCATTCGTGAAATCAAATACTCCGAATGGCTAGCTAACGTGGTCTTGGTAAAGAAGACCAACAGTAAATAGAGAATGTGCATGGACTTTATTGTCCTTAACACGGCATGCCCAAAGGATAGCTATCCAATATCGATAAACTAGTGGACAACTCTTTAGGCCACCAACTTTTGAGTTTCATGGACGCCTACTCCGATTATAATCAAATACGAATGGCACCGGAAGACGAATAAAAAACAAGTTTCATCGCTAAATTCGACACGTATTGCTATCGAGTCATGCCATTCGGCTTAAAGAATGCGGGGCGATCTTCTAACGGTTAGTCAATAAAGTCTTCGAAGACCAATTAGGTAGAAACGTGGAGGCGTACGTTGACAATATACTCGTCAAAAGTACCGATGTGGGAATTCATGTTGCCGATCTTGAAGAAACCTTTCAGACACTGGAACGTTACAACATGCGACTGAATCCTGCCAAATGTACCTTCGGAATCGCATTCGATAAATTCTTGGATTTCATGATCACCAACCGAGAAATCGAGGCAAACCCCAAAAAGATATAATCCATACTAAATATGTCATCGCCCTAGATGTTGAAAGAGGTGCAGCGCTTCACTGGCAGAATATCGGCCCTAAACCGATTCATGTTAAAAGTCAGGGAAAAGTACAAACACATTTTTGATGCCTTGAAAAGATCTCAGAGATTCACATGGACGCCTGAGTGCCAAGTAGCCTTCGAGTAATTCAAGGAATATCTCATGGCCCCTTCGCTACTCTCTCGTCCGACTCTTAATAAGAAGCTATACTTATACCTTTCTATTTCTAACCGGGCGCTTTGCTTTGTCCTTGTGAAATAGGACTCAACCGTATAAAAATCGGTTTATTAAATCAACCGGATACTCAAAGACTCTAAGATCAACTATTAATCGATCGAGAAGATAACATATGTTCTAGTCATCTCAGCCAGATGCCTTCGGCCATACTTTCAGGCTCATACCATTGTGGTGTTCACTGACCAACCGCTAAAGCAGATCCTCCAAAAAGAGACACTTCCGTCCACCTTATCAAGTGGAGTGTAAAGTTAGGCGAATTCTACATCCAGTATCAACTAAGACCTACAATTAAAGGCCAAGTCTTGACCAATTTTATTCTCGAGTGCACCCTTCCGGTTTCGACCAAACTCGAGTCTACTGATAGCCATGACGAATGGTCACAACCAGATTGGACAATACACGATGATAGGTCCTCAAATTCTTTAGGAAATAATATTGGATTCATACTGATGGACCCACACAATTTCAAAGCCGAGTATGCCATTCGTTTTAACTTCACAGTTACTAACAATCAAGCGGAGTATGAAACCTTGTTGATAGAACTCTTGTCACGCCCCGAACCAGGATCGTGAACAGTCGTCCGTTGCCCTGGATGCCGACTGTATTTCTATAGAAAATCGGACAGAATATCCCCATAAATCGGAGGTCTCCCATGTACAATTCAACCTGTTTAAATCTGTATAATTCAAAATCATTCTGAAAATAAAACAAATGGCCATCCCGGCCTTTCTAAAACCCATCAACCACAACAGACATCCAGAACAACGCCAGACTAAGTAAATCACCAACAGTCCTAACCACAGACCTCTACTGCCATGCCCAACTAGAGCATGAGCAGCCGCCACATCGAGCGGACCTAAATTTTATATAATATATAATAGTTTCCCAAGTAAAGAGTTTAAATGTTTACAAATGCCTCAATACAAACATAATATGAGAGTTTCACAACAATGTCCATAAATATTACAGTCATCTCATAAAAATGTACACGGTCAACTACGGACCTCAACAAGACCTCGCAGGGTCGAAAATAAAATACGTAATTCATTTTTCAAATTTAAACTTAAACCTTACCGTCGAGAAGAACCAAACCCGCCTAGAATCAACTGAAATCTCTAAACTCTGAAACGTCGCTCGATCCTGTCTGAGGGAGGAAAGAAGAGGGATGAGTATCTATGGGAGGATACTCAGCAAGTGGGGGGAAGGACATCGTGCTATCAATATCAAGTGTGAACTTGGAGTGTCAAAGCATGTAATACAATATCAGGTATACAAAAACAGCGTGCAATTTTAAACATATCACAAGGCACACATCACAAAATAACATATGCATCCATCTATGTATCAAATCACATGAGAAGAGTGGCCGAATAAACAATCCCAGCAATGGTCTACCTCGACCAAGGACGGGCACATTGGGGGTTTTCACAATGCAAATATCAAATAATGGCTCTCTACCTCAATGTTGGCCACAGACTACTCTAACTAGCCTGTAATTAATAATAATAATAATATACGTATAAATAGTCGGCCGTGTATGATGCCCCCGCCCAGTGCTAGACAAAGATAACGTCCTCCCCCGCTGAGGGTTCAACCTGGGACAACCATACACACGACAATCTGGCGGATACCTTCGGCCGAAGCGTATCCGGGCACAAGGGGTGCCACTACCAGACGTCCTTCATAGCTACGGAACAATATCAAATCAGCCGGGCACGTGGCCCCATGCATCCCAACACCATTTTGGCCGGGCATATAGCCCCATGCATCGTATAATAATTTCAGTCGGGCATATAGCCCAAATTGTACGTATAAATCCATTCAAATCATGTGCCAATACAAGTGGAAGCATTTAAAACAAATCAATATATCAAAAGGGTGGTACAATATTCAGTTATCAAACTCATGGATGCATATCAATAAAATTAGCAGTTGGGACACTCCAATGGTCACAAAAATATGTACATATACTTATCAAAATCCAAATATTCAATTTGCACACGTATAGAAATCATGTCATTTGAAAATCGGTAAAACATGGATTATCAATCAATAGTAGATGTTGTAGTCCCACTCACAGTATGGGGGAGGGTAGTGCACTCCCCAATAATACCACAAATCGAACCAAACTTAACTCCTCGAGTCTCTAAGAAGTCAACCTAATCAAATAATCACGAATTTCATCAATTTTCCAGCTAATTTCTGGGTTTATCATTTTCCTTAAATTCGTACAAACCCTAAACTCTTTAATATATAAATGTACTCCAATATAATCAATTTCATTCCATTTATAAATAAATAACAAAATCCAAACCAATCTAATTTCAAACAACTAAAACCGTTCAAAATCGAAAACCAATCTCAAATAAATAAATTTCCTACAAATTAGAAAAATCCTTGAAAAATCATACACTTTTCATTTCTCATCCGATTTCTTCAAACAATATCTCATTTTAAAGGTATTGAAGCATATTTTCATAATACGGAAATTGTATTTGACTTACCTATATGCAACATCAACTATACTGTAAAACAACGCATCAATCCTTAGGCTCAAATCTCAAATTTCGACTGTTTTCGTGCATTCGTCAAATTAAACTCTAAGAGCAGTCATTCTAATCAAGTTAATACGATTTTATCATCTAGAACAATCCAATTCATTTAAAATTCTATACTTAGCCTTAATAATCATATATAATTTCACCCAAAGCATTATAAAATCGACTCTAACATACATCCTACACATATACAACACTTTTTATCCTAATTTACCTTAAATGCATTCAATTAGCGGAAATCAGTTAGAAATCCCTCACCTAGGATTTCCGCAGTGCACAACCCTATCGTCTGTGCGCCTACAACTCTGTCCAAGACCTGCAAAGATTCCAGTTTGAAGCAAACTCCATTAGTTAGTCTAATTTACCGAAAGAATTCAAACGCTAGAGCTACTGTTCAAAAGAATGGCTCTTACCTGCGCAGGAGTGAAATTTGGGCCTAGGGTTTGTGAGGGTTTGCTTACTTGCCAAGAGGTTGCAGCAAAGGTGTGGCGGAAAGAGCTCTCAGCAGAGAGCTGCGTGCGCGAGGGGGTGAAAGGGAGAGAGACAACGATTGAAGAGTGAGAGGAAGAAGAGAGAGAGATCGCAGAGGGCTATACAGTGAGAAATAGAGAGAGAAGGAGAGCAGAAAGGGACATAGAGGAGGCAAGCAGTGGTCGCGACGGCGGAGGAAGAAGGCAGCGGCGGCGAATGAGTCGGGTGAGGGAGAGATTGAATCGCGAGACCGCGAGGGATAGAGAGGGAAAGAGAGCGATAGAGAGTGAGATCAAGGGGGAAAGATAGAGAGAGAGAGTGGTCAGTCGGTGATGGTGGCGGTCGTGGGTGGCGGAGCACAGTGGAGGGCCGCGGTGGCGGAGAACCGCGAAGAGATTCGCGAGGGAGTGAGAGACAGAGAGAGAGCGATTGGGAGATGTAGAGAGAGAATCGAAGGGAAAGAGAGAGGATAGGGAGGTGGCAGTGGCGGTGGAGGTGGACGGTCGCAGCAGTGGCGGTGAAGGCGAGCGGCGGGTGAGGGAGGGCGGCGGCGAGGAGAAAGAGAGAGTGGGAAAAGGGTTAGGGTTTTCTAACCCTAACCCGTTTTCTTTTTTTTTTCTTTTATTATTATTATTATTATTATTATTATTATTATTATTATTATTATTATATATTTAATACATATATATATATATATATAAAACAATTTATAAATGAGAAGATAAGTATTTATTAAATTAATAATTAATTAAATATTCATATATATATATATATTTTTTATATCTTTATACCCATTTTATATTTAAAGTTCAAATTTTTATCAAAACAAAATGTACTTCGAGTCGGAAGTACGAATATTGTAAATATATCAAAAGTTCGATTTAAAAACCCCAAAATCGAAAATCAATAAAAATTAAATATTTTTTCATATATATAAATTGATGATCATTTTATTAAATTCGAAAACAGAAATAATATATGGACACCGTAGTGTCGGTGTTACAACTCTGAATTACGACAAACATGGGAGCCCGAAGCGTTCGGGTGTTTACCGATATTCAATTGGTTATCAAACAAATTTTATGGGTCTACAAGACCAAAGATCCGGTCATGGCCAAATATTTGAGCAAACTACGTGAGATGTTGAACAAACTAAACAAAGTTGGCATCCAGTAGATCCCTCGTTTGAAGAAAGCACGAGCCAACATGCTCTCTAAACTAGCCAGCTCGGATTCAGTTATCTCTAGTCGAACAGTCCATATTGAGAGTTTGCGACACCCCAACATTGACAAACTCGATAGTGTCCTCACAACGAACCAATCCCCCAATTGGAAAGATCACATATAAGCATATCTAAAACATGATCGATTGCCAGATTCACCATTAGAGGTAGCCAAACTGAAACAAAAGGCAGCTCACTACACAATCATCGATGGGAACCTATACCAAAATTTGAAATCTACATGTAGCCAAACTTGGATAAAAAGACTGTAAAAAAATGGGCCGAAGGGACGATCGGAGAGAGACTGTGAGGATGCATCCAGATTCAAACTTTTTGCCATCACTCTGCTCCCTACACTCAACTAGTACATCCCGTCGCCTGACTTGAGAAAACACGAGCCGAACGACGAACTCAACCTCAAATGGGACCGAATCTGAAACCCCCTTTGAAGTTGAGGACCCCAATGAGAGCCGTAACAGAGTCCACCATAACGCTCGAATTTCAAACAACATGACAAGACCTTGTGTCCGTGGTCCCATTTTTTACGAGACCTCGCATTGGCAGAAACAACTTATGCTACTGGACTTCACAAACTAAGACACTCAATCGGAAGATCTCTTAAGGAAGGCTAACTTTCAAAAGAAAAGAACTTTCAGATGAAAAGAATGCACAAATTCTTATTGAGGCAATATGAGGTCCCTTTACTACTATTTATAGCCATGAGATAAGAAGATCTCCGCGAGTCGCTAGGTGGATAGAACAATCCGATGGGAGTCGTGCGAAATAAATGAAAGGTTTAAACCTCCTCAACTTCCCGCACTGCATTAAAAGGGTTGAATGCATTAACACCCTGGGAAGATGGAAAGTTGAGAGAAAAAGGGGGGTTCACCTTCAATTCACTTTAATTCCGTATCATACGAAGCGTATTGAAGAAGATTTACACAATCCGAAGTGACGCGTATAACATTAAAAGCTCTTGTGTCTTTCTAACTCTTTATGAATAATCGTTACTCATGGTGTCTTTCTCTCAAAATGATACCATGAGTCGGAGGTAAATGATGAGATATAACCCGAATGACTATCAGTGCGGCACCCAAAGACCCGAAAACCTGAATTGCAAACCGCAATAACAAGGGATCTATCTCCCCGAAGGGATAAGCATAAAACGATCATTTAACAAGTTCCCGATAAAAGCGAATATATCGATCTTTGGAAACATTCGGTAGCCCCAAGCCAATTCTCCCCCTTTTTTCTACCGATCACCAACAGCCCCTTAAGAAACTGATCGTTTCAACCAAATGTAATATTTAACTAAATCTCATATTGATCTCTGTTTCCTATTCCGACATGAAACGTATCTCTTAGATAAGGTAGGAAACTCTCAGCAATCAATCCATAAGGGAAAAAATACTCTCGTAGCACTAAAATTCCTAAATGATAAAGATTACGAATCTCCCGAATATTTTGACTACCAAATTTCGAAATTTTCGGATCTCCTCATAAGAAAACTAGGGTTGTAACACTCTGAATACACACGACTCTTACAAGACCCATGCATAAAAGCTTTCGCATTACCGAAACCCAGGTACATTCTCTTAGACTTAGCACTTGGCACACAAGTCACAGAGAGACTAACTCTCTTGCTCTCAATCTGTTTCATTCCATTCGAAAACTGTTCTTTCTGAGTTGAGCGTCGGAACCTCCCTCGTCGGAATACCCTTCGACGGTTGTTTACAAGTTTCAAGCCATTCTCTCAAGCAACTGATCAAGTCAAAAGAAGCCGATATCTGTGGAACCGAAACCCACCTTCAACAAAAGGAATGATCATCCGCAAGGCCCAAAAAATAAAAGGGAAAAACCTATATTAAAAAAAAATGTAGGACTCAAGAGAAAAAATGGTAAAAAAAAAGTAAAGACTTAAATGGAAAAGAAGCTGTGGTTTAAAAATAAATGGACAACCATCCGTAGTGTAAAATAAAAAAAAATAAAAAAAACCAAAAGCCTTCATTAAAAAAGACAAATGACTAAAGTGCAAAAAAATTGGGACAAAAAAAGGACCTAGATGGACAAGCAGAGCCAAAAAAGGGGAAAAACCTATGTCTAAAAAAACCAAACGACCTAAAAAAATTAGGTTAAAAAAAGAGTAAGGATCTGAATGTAAAAAAACGTGGTCTAAAAATAAATAGACGACCATCCGTGAGACAAAAAAAATAAAAGGGAAAAAACTTATGCAAAAAAAAAAAACGAAAGACTTAGGATGAAAAAGAAGTTGTGTTAAAAAAAGAATAAGAACCTAAATGAAAAAAATTATGGTCCAAAAATAAAAAGACGACCATCCTTGAGGCAAAAAGAACAAATGGGGAAAAATATATGTCCCAAAAAGACAAAACACTTAAGCGAAAAAAACGGGATAAAAAAAGTGGAAGGATCTGAATGATAAAAAAAAAGTGTGGTCCCATAAATACGAAGGATTAAAGTGAAAAAATAGTAAAAAAAAAAATACAAGGACCAAAACGAAACAAAAAAATGTGATCCTAAAAAGATGAAGGACCCAAGAGTAAAAAAATGGGTCGAAACGAAAAAAGTGTAAGAACTTGAATAAAAAAAAAAAGGAAAAAAACATATATTCCAAAAGAACGAAGACCTGAGAGGGAAAAAACTGGATTAAAAAATAAAAATAGTAAATATCTGAAAGGAAAAAAGTTACGGTTTATAAATAAAATGACGACCATCATTGGGGCTAAAAAACCAAAAAGGAAAAAACTTTTGCTTTAAAAAAACGAATGATTTAAGCGAAAAAATGAGTTAAAAAACTAGAAGGACATGAATGAAAGAACAATAAAGTGCGTTCCTATAAAGACAAAGGATCTAAGCGGAAAAAAGGCTAAAAAAAAGTGTAAGGACTTGAACGCCAAGAAAAAAAAAGTGTTGTCCTAAAAAATGAAGGACCTAAGCGAAAAAGGGATAAAAATGAAAAAGTGCATAGACTTGAATGAAAAAAAAAATAAAAGAAAAAACTTATGTTTCAAAAAAACAAAGGAATCAAGAAATGAAAAAAAAAAGAATCTGAACTAAAAAAAAAAAAAAAAAAAAAAAAAAAAAAGACGCCAACAAAAAAAAAGAAAGAAAGAAACTGTAGAAAAAAAAAAGTGTTGTGGCCCAAAAAGAATCGGACATCCATCTAGGGACGTCCGAAATTTTAGGCGATAGTAAACGCCTTTGACGCTTTTTATACAGAGGAATATGCTTATATACGATAATAAAAACGTTTGTCCACTTCTGTCGTAAAATTATATATATATATATAAATATATACACATATTTATAATTTATAAATAAAATATAAAATGTAAATTTTAATCGACTTTGCTTATGAACCAATAGAAAAATGAATAGAGTTTATTTGCAGAATAAAATATTCTACTTATCTTGGAATAAGTTGGTTTTAAAAACAATTTTAGACAAGCTTCCGTCAAAGTATAACGGAGATCAATTGCAAATTTTATAACTTTTATAATTTAGGAATCTAAATCTTTGAAAAACTAAATCTCCTCCCTAGACTAAATAAAAAAGAAAAATATTAAAAAATTAACTTCTTTTTTTCTTTTAAAGAAACCATTAACCCACGTTATCTAAGAATTAAGAATTATAACCTCTTACCACTCACATGAAAATCTTTGTTCTTATTTATTTATTTTTGTTTTCTACTGTAATTTGGAAACAAAGTTTACGTACTTTTGGTCTAACATTTTATAAAAAAATAATTGTTTCTCCGTCTTGCAATTTTTTTAAATATTTATTTTTTAAAAAATAGTCCTAAGATTGTTAAAATATTTGTATTTATATAATTATAATATTCAGAACAAATTTATCATTGCATGTCCAAAACGTTGAAAGACAATGACATTTCTTGCATTCCTGACAAATCTTAAACTTATCAAAATAAGTGACTGAATTGGTCATAAATAAGATTATTGAAATAAATAACTAAATACTAAATAAAGCAACTACTCAAACTATACATATAACAATAATAACAATATTAATTTAAATCTTAATTTTAACAATTGACATTAGTTATTTGAAAGATAAATATATAAAAAATTAAGAAAAAAAAAATATTAGTTTAATTTGTATAGATTCTCCTATATCATTCATTCCTATTCAAAATCATCTCTTCACTTTAACTTTTAACCATCATGTTTTTATAGATAATTTGAATTTAACTTTTCAATAGTCTACCTTTACGTTTTACTAAATTTTCTGTATTTAAGTTCTTAATTCTCCTAACCAATGTATTTTTGAGTTTTCTTTATGCATACCCAAACCATCTCAGATGACACTCTCACATCATTTCTACAATTGAACTAACTCCCAATTTATTATAAATCTTCTCGTTTCTAATTCTATTTCTTCTAATTTTGCTACACATCCACATAAATATTCTCATTACTTTATTGCTACAGTCATTTTTTGTTATTATTATTATTTAATAACCCAACACTCAATATCATACAATAATGTTGGCTTACCGTGATTTTATAGAACTTTCCCTTCAAATACAGTGGTGTCATACGATTACAAATAATTTTGAATGCCCTTTTCCATTTTATATAACTCGTTTGAATTTTATGATTTACATTCCCATGTATATTATCATCATTTTGAATGATGAAATCAAAATATCTAAAACGTTTACTTTTTGGTATATTTTGTCCATTTAACATAATCGTTTCTTTATCATGATGATTGTCACTAAACCTATATTTCATATACTCAGTTTTCAATCTGTTCAATCTAAATTTTCTGAATTTCAGTGTGACCCTCCATAACTATAATTTAACACTAATACTCTCTAGTTTCATCTATCAATATTATATTATTTGTAAAAAACAGATACCATGATATTTCATTTTGAATTTTTTTTGTGATTTCGTTCATCACTATTGTAAAAATGATGAAACTTAATGCTGAATTTTGATTGAGTTTAATATTAAAGAAGCTATCGTTCAGACCTTCACAGATTCTTACATTAGTTACAGTTTTCTCATACATATCTCTAATAAATTTAATATATTTCAAGGAGAACCATTTTTTCATCAGTGTCCACTATAATACATCTTTAAGAATCCTATTATATGTTTTTTCTAAATCGATGAATACAATATGGAGGTCTCTCTTTTGTACTCTATATATCTCTATCAAATGTTTTACCAAGTGGATTGATTTTGTGGTGAATTTTCTTATTATAAATATAAATTGATTCTGAAATATACTTATCTTCAATTTCAATTTATATTTTATCACTCTCTCTCATAGTTTTATAGTATGAATTATAAGTTTAATTTCTCTATAATTTGAGCAATTTTCTATGTCTAATTTATTCTTATATAATGACACAAATATATTTTTCCTCCATACTTGAGACATTCTATTGATTTGTCAAATTTGGTTAAAAATATCTATTAATATTATTATACAAAATTCATTCAAATATTTTCACACTTCAATGAGAATGTCATCAGTTCCTATGGTTTTATTATCCTTCATTTTATCGAACAAATTTTACGTTTAAAATCTCTATTAATTTCTTTTATAGATATCTCGATATTTTTTATATTTATTATACTGTTAATATTAAAGAAATTATCAAAATAATTTTTTTAATATTTTCTTATGTCCCCAATTATTATAATTATATTGTTGATTTCACTTTTAATACATTTAATACTATTTAAATCTTTTCAAACCAGTGATGCATAATGATATTTAAATAAGTAATTAAATATGAAATCAATTAATTAAGGTAATGCGAGGAAAAAAAAAAAAACTTAAAAAGCTAATTGTTTATTTTTGGGATCACGGTTCATCTACCCCAAACTTCGATGATTGTAGAGAAGCATTTCCTTATTCTTACATGGCAAGTCAAAGGTAAACGTAAAACCAAGACAAAAGAAAACAAGCGTACGCTGTGTTGGAGTCTTGGAGCCTAACCAAACCATACGCATCGAAGAAGCTCAGTCAGGGTAACTTCGTCACTGGCCCCAATCAACCTGAGGCAGAGGTCCGGGACGAGAAGATCAAAAATTCCCAAATTCCTTTGTTTTGTTGTTCTCTTCTGCGGTCACGCATAGGTACGCAATTTCCCTTCCATTCATCTCAATCTTTACTTGTGTCTCCCTTAAATCTATTTCTCTCCTAAACATATTATTCGCAAAACCCTAATTATGTCTGGGATTTATTGTTTAGCATGGTATGGTTTTGACTCTCGAGTCTCAATCTGCAGGGGGCTTTAGGTTAGATCTCTTCCTGGGTATTGGAGATCTCTTGAAAACTCCTTTCCATAACCGCGAAAAAGGTTCAGTAGCCCATTTGGGTTTCCCATCAGAAACCCGGTAAGCATCTTGAACCAGATTGATCGGGGTGGGCGAATTCTGCTGCTTCTTTATTGTTGTTTCTTGATCGTCCGTTTGTTGGGTACCCTCAAATTATCTCGAACAGGTTCTGCAGTCAGGCCTAAATTGCACTTGGGTGTGGGGGTTTTAGGTGGTTCAGGGTTCTTGCAAGGTTCATCTGCTCCTCATCACATGTCTCATTAGCTTTGCAAAATTTGAGAATCAACCTGTCATCATTCTCGTAAGAATTCGTATTCTGGTCTGCTCTGCCACCTGTTTGGAGCGCTTGTATCATTGATGTGATTCTGGCATTTATTGGAAAACCTCTTTGAATTCTATTTGTCCGGCAGAGTCGCTAAATTGGTTTGATTTTGAGGGACTATTTGGTTGTATTCAGATTCCAATGGCTAATCCTCCACAAGCTTCCCTGCCCTACTCGGTTGCCATCACTCCCTCGAAGCCAGCTTCACATTCAGCTGACTCCCGATCAGAAAATAAGCAACCTGGCCCCCCTTTTGCCTCACCCATGATATCTAGATTTCCCCCGCCAATGTTACAAAGAGATCAGGCTGCTCCTTCCACAACTGTGACCCCGACCTTGCTCTCCCCAGCCAATGTTATGAATACTGGCAGTCCCAACACGCACCTGAGTACTCCTCCAGGCCCTCCTGTATTTTCTTCACCACTCAGACCTGCAGCTGTTCCCTTCCGAACTTCACCTGCATCTCCTCAGCCTGTGGCTTTCTCCTCCTCCTCATCCCTGCCCGCCTCTTTGCCTCCACTTTATTCAAATGGTGCAGTTGAGCTCGAGCATCAAAATTCTGGCATTAATGTTACGGAGGATGATTCCATGCCTATTGGGGAGCCGCCTTATGTTTTGTTCTCTGCTCATAAGGTAATCTTCTGGTCTAACTGCAATGCATCACTATTTTAAGATAGTTAGCCAGTCCTTATCTTGTGGCCAGAGCAAGAGTCACTCAAATTGTGATTAAAGGCCTTCTTCATGATTGGTAAACGTCTTCAAATTTTCTCTATTTTATGCGCAGCTGCGTGAATAGCTTGAGTTATGCATGTAAAAAATCTTTATTTCATTTTTCCTCTTTGTAGTAACAAAATGCTTGAATGTTTTCCCATGAAACATTGTTTATAGGTATTAAAACAGAAGAAACATGCAAATGTTCCTAGTTTGGGATTTGGGGCACTTATTTCTCCTGGCAGAGAGGTCTCACCAGGTCCGCAAATAATTCAGCGAGATCCCCATCGCTGCCAGAATTGTGGAGCTTATGCAAATCTGTATTGCAGCATTCTACTAGAATCAGGTCAGTGGCAATGTGTGGTTTGTGGAAAGCTGAATGGAAGTGGAGGGGAATACATAGCTTCCAGCAAAGAAGAGCTTCGCAATTTGCCAGAGTTGTCATTTCCTATGGTTGATTTTGTCCAAACTGTGAATGTGAGACCTGGGTTTGTCCCAGCATCTGACTCAAGAAAGTCAGCTCCCATTCTCGTCGTGATAGATGATTGTCTTGATGAAGCACATCTCCAGCACTTGCAGAGCTCTTTGCATGCTTTTGTTGACTCACTTCCACCTACTACTAGACTGGGAATCATATTGTATGGTCGCACTGTATCCGTATATGATTTTTCAGATGAGTCAATAGCATCTGCTGATGTGCTTCCTGGAAACAAATCTCCATCTCAAGAGTCCTTGAAAGCTTTGATTTATGGGACCGGCATATACTTGTCTCCGATTCATGTCTCACTCCCTACAATTCATACCATAATCTCATCATTAAGGCCATTCAAATCAAACATTCCAGAGGCTTCCAGGGATCGGTGCCTGGGGACAGCGGTGGAGGTTGCGTTGGCAATAATTCAAGGGTCATCAGCTGAAATGTCTCGGGGAATAGTTAAAAGGCCTGGAGGCAATAGCAGAATTATTGTCTGTGCCGGTGGACCCAACACATATGGCCCCAGGTCAGTTCCTCATTCTTTTGATCACCCAAACTATCTCCACATGGAGAAGACTGCAATGAGATGGATGGAGCATCTTGGTCGGGAAGCTCATCGGCAGGCTACGATGGTTGACATTTTATGTGCCGGAACGTGCCCCGTAAGGGTTCCTGTCTTGCAGCCTCTCGCAAAAGCTTCCGGTGGTGTTCTTGTTCTCCATGATGACTTTGGAGAGGCATTTGGCGTGAACTTGCAAAGGGCATCTGCTAGAGCTGCAGGTTCCCATGGATTGTTGGAAATACGCTGTTCTGATGAAATTCTTATAAATCAAGTTGTGGGTCCTGGTGAAGAGGCATCTACAGATTCCCATGAAATCTTTAAGAATGATGCAGCTTTCTCTATTCAGATGCTCAGTGTTGAAGAAACACAGAGCTTTGCAATTTTTTTGGAAACAAAAGGAGATATTAAAAGAGATTATGTATTTTTTCAGTTTGCAATTCAATATTCAAATGTTTATCAGGCTGACATATCAAGAGTTATGACCGTCCGATTGCCTACTGTGGATAGTGTTTCAGCTTATCTTGAAAGTGTTCAAGAAGAAGTAGCTGCAGTTTTGATTGCGAAGAAGACTTTATTGCAAGCAAAAAACCACAGTGATGCACTTGACATGCGTGTGACTGTAGATGAAAGAACTAAGGACATTTCAGTCAAATTTGGGTCCCAAGCTCCAAAGTCAAAACTTTACAGATTCCCTAAGGAGCTTTCTCTACTGCCAGAGCACTTGTTCCATCTGAGAAGAGGCCCCCTTTTGGGAAGTATTGTTGGGCATGAGGATGAGAGGTCTGTCTTGCGGAGTTTGTTCTTAAATGCTTCCTTTGATTTGTCGCTTCGTATGGTGGCACCACGTTGTCTAATGCATAGAGAAGGAGGTACTTTCGAGGAGTTGCCGGCACATGATCTTGTTATGCAGTCTGATGCTGCAGTGGTTCTTGATCATGGGACAGATGTCTTCATTTGGCTGGTAATGCTTCTTGGTTTTTGTCCCTTTTATTGTGGGTTGTTGTTGTGGCATGTATTTATGTTTCCTTCTTCGATATTCACTGCTGCTATAGAGTTTCTGTTAAGATTTTGCTTCCTATTTCTGTTCATATGCCACCCGAGCATGTATTTCTATGGAGCATTGAATTGTTTGAAAAACTATGATACAAACATAGAATCTGGCTTGCCCACTAAAACTGTTATAATTTCTTTCACATGACTTCAACAAACTACATTTCTAAGGATTAATGTGGACTCATGAGTGGCCAAATCAGGTATCTTGTAAAATGTCTCTTGGATATTATGGCATGCAAAAGTAAATTGATGTAAGGCTGGAGAAAATGCTTTTATTTTCTCAAAAAATGAGTAGACGAATAGAATAAGAAAGCATCAGATGTGGAGAAAATTTTCAATATTTGTGACCTGATGTTGATATGATTGATGCAAAACGGGAGTGTCAAAATCCTTAAATTGGTTGCTTTTTTGACTGAAATTGCACACATTCAGGTTCCAGTGGGGATTAATTTCATGGATTCAATTCAATGCTTGGCAGCATGTAAACTATCATGTTGCTTATATTGCCATGTGTAAACAGGGTTTTGATGTTACTTGAATTTGTACTTGGCGAGGTCTTGAATACTTTCAGTTATAGTATAGATGGTTCAGCCTTTTTCTATTTTGGGAAAGACAAATAACTGTGTTCCCTATGGTTTGTGCTGAAATCACTTTATCCCTTTTGGTTTAAAACTTATCAAAGTACCTCCATGAGGTTTTCTCCAACATCATTTTGCCCCTTCCATTTGGTTTAAAGGGTTGTATGCCACAAAAATAGTAAAGGGATAAAATTCAACCTTAAAAATTTTACAGAAAGGAAGTTAAAATTAGATTTGCTCTACCAATATTGCTAATTGTAGACAAACTCAAACACTCTTAACTCAATTTCCAGACTTGAAACTAATTTTTTAAAAAATTAAATTCGGCAATAAGACAACAAAAACTTTTAAATTTAAACATAAAAAGAAATAGTTTGATTATTGATTTGTGATTATGATATTTTGACATTTGGAACAGTGGAAATGATGATAGTGGGTAGGAGAGAAATTTTACACTAGGGTGGGGGTGGTGGAGCAAACCATTTTTTTTTTCAAATTATTCTTTTTTCCATTTTTATTTTTAAAATGTTCAATGTTATTATTTATTATTTTTTGTGATATTTGATAACAGTGTAAAGCTTGGGAGGGCACTTTGACATGTTTTGAACTATATTAGGGTAAACTGATTTTCGGCCAAACCACTAGAGGCAAAGTGATTTTTCCCTTCCTTTTTGTATGTGTGCGGCGTTTTATTTATTTATTTAGTTAACTATCTATTTTTTTCCCTGGGGTGGGGAGGATTTGCTTAAGAGTGCAGGGCAGTTCATTTCCTTTTCTTCACCCCAAAATGCATCAGTTTAATTTCACATCCCTTATTTTAAGCCCAATCTTGTCGACCTCACTTTTCTCAATTATATTTTATCTGTTTGTGGCATACAGGGTGCTGAGCTTTCTGCTGAGGAAGCAAAAAGTGCAGCAGCTCTAGCAGCTTGCCGAACATTAGTGGAAGAGCTCACTGAACTGCGGTTTCCAGCTCCTCGAATTCTTGCATTCAAAGTTTGTATTCTTTTGCTTCACAAAACCTGTATTTCCATGTTTTGTATTTCTTTGTTCTGATTTTTTCCCCTTACCATTTGGCGACTGACTGCCTGGAAAATGTGTGCTTCGTTACTCATTGCAGGAGGGGAGCTCTCAGGCACGGTATTTTGTATCTCGGCTGATCCCAGCACACAAGGATCCTCCATATGAGCAGGTAAGCAAGAAAAAAAATGGTTTACCATGCATACTTGATCTATATTTAGTTCTATTTATTGCTTGACGGGTCTAGAAGCTGCATCACGGTGCCCTTGACCAATTGAAAAGGAAGGGGAATAAAACACTGGGACATTGCTTTTGAGAATAAAAATATTAAGGCAACTTCAGGATTCAGTCTTTTATTTTGCATTCCTTTTTGAGCTTAGCCAAATTCTTACTCATTTTTGACTGATTGTGCCTCCCAAGATGAGGGATTCTCATCATTTGAAACTTAATTGCAGGAGGCAAGATTTCCACAACTTCGATCATTGACAACAGAGCAAAGAGCAAAACTGAAAAGCAGCTTTCTGCATTTTGATGACCCTAGTTTTTGTGAATGGATGCGCAGTTTGAAAGTGGTGCCACCTGAACCAAGATGAGCTACCGTTTTGATTTTTTTCTGGCCATTCACTTTACTTTGGAACACGGGGGAGTTGGAAGCTGCGTATTATTGTGCTTTGAACATTTGTCTCTTCTATCTTGTGGAAGATAATGCAGTTCGCAAATAGCATCAAAATTGGATACAGTGATATGGATAGTTAAAATCTTCCCCCATTTTACAATCATTTTTACTTTCCCTTTTCTCCCCTAACAGTTATACTTGTGGGTATTGAAAGACAAACCTCTGTGTGTGTGTGTGTGTTTTTTTTTTCATTTATCAAAATTCTTAGGTCAAAATGTGAATCATGGAAAAGCAATAAATATGTGCTCATTCCTTTGATCTTGTTTGAATCGTGTCCCCTTTTCAAAGAGATATATAGAATATGATGGTGCGGGTGCCTCTTTTTTTTTTTTTTCCCCCTTTTTTAGTTCCTATAACCAATATCCAAATTTATACTTTGATTAATATGAGGTGATTTTTCAGTGTAGTTTTTCTATTCTCAAATTTCGATATTAAAAAGATTTAACACTCAATTTCTCTGACCAACTATCCGTTGGTTGGTGTGCGGGTGCCTCTTTGAGCACACCTTGGTGCGTGGTGGATATAAATTGGCATCATGATGCGGCAAGATTTTTTTTTTGGTTCAACCATTATTCCTGATACTATCAGGTTAAAACTACGTAGTAGGCATATCTGGCAAAGAAAAAAAAAATGTAGGAGTACAAGAATGAGAATTTTTTTTTTAAAAAAAGGCTGCATTGTGAAGCTTGGAAGAGTCATTTTCGACAATTGTTTATGAATTGGGCTTATTCGAAGAATTTCAAAATCATTAAATTAGTATTCTTATAAAGAGATTTAATTTCTTCGATCTACTGGTGGCGAGAGAGAGAGAGAGAGAGAGAGAGCAAGGGTCTACAGTATTTTGAAAAGTTGTTACTATTCTATTTTTATAATACTCTGAATTGTTATAAAAGACTAAATTGGGTATCAAATATCAATTATTTTCCGAAAAGAATTGTACAATAATAAATTAATATCAATTCTAATATCTCTACTATTACTATGGGTGACAATAAATCAGTTATAATTCGAATCATATTAATATCATATTTAATTCTAAATCCTAACTTTAATATCCATATCTAACTTTAATCTAATTTGAGTTAAAAAATAAAAAATAAAATTTGATCGTACAGTTTTTTTAAAAATCCGATCCAATCCGATCAAATATGATATATTACATGTTCTTAAAAAATTGATCCGATTCAATCTAAAATCGATCCAAACTCGATTTGAGAAAGAAAAATATAATAACAAATCATCAAAATATGCATAAAACTAATAAAAACATGTACATGAAAAACATATATACACAAGAATCATAAAGAAGAGATATAAATCATCTAAACATTAATCAAATGATACAAATTTTATATTTTGATAAATGAGAAACAAGTCATAAAATAAAATTGAAAATAAATTATGTGTTTTTGATACTCATAAAAAAAACAAAATATATAGATTTTTTTAAAATAATGTTACAAATTCCAAAAGACTACTTCGGCAATGGGAACCTCTTCAACTATTTTATAATTTTCATCACTATTCTCTTATTGATCCTCGTTCGACAATAGTTATATAATTTTAAAATAAGTATTTGAAAACGAAAGAATCTTAATTTTTTTATTTAATATTATATAAATTATTCTCAAATTATATTAGATCATATCATTTATAATTTATCTTTTATATCTGTATTTAAATTAATCTAATTATTTTAATATTAAATTTCAATCCTAACCTAATTTTTTAATTTACAAGATTACATCCGTACATATCTCCCTCGGCCCCAGATTTCACCGCTGCGGCTTCTAAGTTCCACCACTACTGGTCTCTCTCTCTCTTTCCCTTTGCATCGAATAAGTTTCAGATCAGCAGTGCAGGGTCGTACGGATCTTTGAGTTTCTTTATTCTATTTCTATTCTATCCATCTGTCTTTGGAAAGAGAGAAAGAGAGACACACAGATGTTTGAAGTTGGGGTTGCATCTGCTTCTGCTTCCACTTCCAAAGATTGTTACTTCCACTTCACTGTCACTCGCAGCCCAACGGCATCCTTTTCCATTTTTAAAAAAGAAGAAGAATGAGAAGAATAAATTAGGTTGATTGAGTTCCATCTCCGGAGAACAATCCCTTCCCTTTCTTCTCTTCCCACCTACAACCTCATCAGCATTCCAGTTGAGCCGAGGCCGATTGAGTCAGTCATCAACCACGCCTCTGACCGTAAGGACTTCTCCGGGAGGTCTTCTCGGTGGCATTTTCGAAGGCAACGATACCGGAGAGTCCACCAGGCAGCAATATGCTCCCCCCGGGTCTCTCTCATCAATTCCCTCGATTCCCAAATATCTTCCCTCTCCGAGTCCCAGCTTCGAGACACAACCTTATATCTCAAGCAACGCGCTCTTCTGGGCGAATCCCTCGAGTCTCTCCTACCTGTATGTAATCTTATCTCTCTTTTCGCTTTCAAATATTCAAGTTACCTGCATTTGCTGTCATGCGAAAGGCTTCCAAAGGAGTTCTAGGCCTTCGTCCTTTTGACGTCTTACTCATCAGTATCCCTACCCTGCTCATATCTCTATGCCTGCCTTAATTCCTTCCTTTTCAGAATTTCGTTGAAGGGACTGCAGACATTGAATTTGAAGCCCCATCTCCCCACCCCCCATGATTGATTAAATACAAGAGTTGGAAGGGAATTGCGGATTGAGCTGCATTATTTCATTTGATTTAATTTGTTACCTTGTCAATCTATATCAAGTATTTCATGATTTAATGCTCTAAGGTTTGATGTTTCTGTTTTGCGGCCCATCATCATGTCAATACATTCGTTTTTTGGTGTTTTAATTTGACAAGTTTTTGTCATATAGGTGGGATGGTTCTTCATAAGGGAGACATAGCTGAAATGAGAACAGGAGAAGGAAAGACACTTGTTGCTATCTTGCCTGCTTATTTGAATGCCTTGACTGGCAAAGGGGTCCATGTTGTTACCGTCAATGATTATTTGGCTTGTCGTGATTGTGAATGGGTTGGCCCAGTTCCACGATTTCCTGGTCTCTAGTTTGGCCCGATCCAACGTATGTCTCTTTCTTTGTTTGTCTGATTTAACACAATCTTCCTTTTTTGGTCCATTTTTGCTTACATTTACATAACCGCTTACATTACTTTATTCGTAGGCTGTTGACTGGTATTTTTCAGCCTCCTAAACATTGACATGTGAGTTTTGAACCTGGATATAACAGTTGGCTGATGGTTCTGTGTTTCATGTTCACAGAGAACATGACAAGTGAGCGAAGGATGGAAAACTACTTGTGCGACATCACATATGTTAGCAATAATGAGCTTGGTTTTGACTACTTGAGAGAGAATCCTGCCACGGAAAGTACTTCTTTTTCCTGCTTTGCAATTTGGAGCTTTTGTTATTTATTGTGATTAGTCATTTCCATATGCATTATTCTGTAATTGGCCTAAACAGTGTTGAAGAGCTTGTCTTGCTGAGTTTCAATCACTGCATAATTGATGAAGTTGATTCCATTCTTATCGATGAAGCAAGAACACCTCTTACTATCTCAGGACCAGCTGAAAATCCAAGTGACCGATGCTATAAAGCTGCAAAGATAGCTGCAGCCTTTGAAGGAGATCTGAATTACACTGTAAGATATTTAACTTACCCAATGCTTGTATCAGGAATTTTGATACGTTGAGTGCAAAGATAATTCAAGAGTAGAAGACATCATTAATTGAATTTTGCTCCTTTTGACTGGATGATCTTAAAATTGTGTTAGTGACTCAGAATTAATTCATTTTCTTTACTGACCATCATAGATGTAGTCATTGTCAAGGTGCATAATCTAGTCTAGAACAAAGGGGCAATATTGGTGATTTCTAGAGGTCAATTTGGGAATTATGGGTGCTTCTAGTTCTAAGGTTGCTCTTGGGCTCAGGAAATTGCTTGAGGTAAATTAACATCATAGTTTGCAAGGAAGAGGTGCCATTTTGATAGAAATGTATCTGCCATTTAAAATATGAAGAGACAGTGAAGATAATGTTGGCATTGGGAGGAAAGAAATTTTTTGCATACTGAAATTTTTTACAACACATCCAGGGCACCCAGAAAAGCCAACTCCGCATTATAAACACACAAACGAGCACCCTGTCACTCAACTTTTATACTGATAAAAGAGCACACCATCCCTAGATTACAAGAGAAAACATTGACTGAAATTCCAAACTAAAGATTAAAGCAAGCAGCCTAAACCGACAACCAAGATTTTGAAGAAAGAACCAATAAATAATGAAAGATGAGAACATTACCTTGAGAGAAATCTAGAATCAGTTGAAATCCATTCAAAATTCGCGAAACCCTGAAATCCCAACATTGAGCTTATACACAAGTTGTCGGTAAAGAAAACAATTGTTGAAAATCACACAAGATAAGAATTGGGAGAGGAGAAATGAGTTCCATGAGAGAATGGATTTAGTTGTTAGAGGAGAGATTCTGTGGTGATGGGGGAGAGAACGAGAGAAATCGTGAAGAAGAGTGGGAAGAAAGTTTTGGGGAAAAAGAAGCAAGGCTAAAGAAGAGGTGAAGTGAGGGAGAAGCTTTGGTTTTAATTGATTTTATATTTATATTCTAAAAGACTGTTCTGCCCTCCAATAAAACTTTCCACTCTTACACTCTTTTTAATCTTATTTATTTAGTTTGTTTCATTTTATTTTTATTTTACTTGGGATATTGAACTTTGTCCTGTGACACCCTAAAATGTTATTTATTTGTCACTTGAAGTAGCTTTTTGTGGGGGAAAGAAGGTGAAAGGAAGGAAAAAGGAGAGTTGTTTTGCTATATTTTTCTAATCAAGGGTCTTGTTGCAGGTTGATGAGGAGCAATAAACTGTTTTACTTACAGAACAGGGTTATGAGGATTCTGAAGAAATTCTTGACGTGAAAGATCTATACGATCCTCGAGAACAGTGGGCATTGTATGTGCTGAATGCCATAACAGCAAAAGAGCTTTTCCTTAGAGATGTGAATAACATTGTCTGTGGCAAGGAGGTCCTAATCGTGGATGAGTTCACTGGCCGAGTTATCCAGGTAATTTGTTTACCTAGGTCATGTGTTTCTGAGAAGGAATAGATAATTGGATTTCTTGGATTTGGTGTGATTCCAAAAGTTGCAGTTGTGCTGAGGTATGAGGGTATTATAAGAATTGTCATGTCTGGGGTATTATATTCACTCAAGAGCATGAGGCAATCATGTTTGGTAGGTCCTAATGCTCCTGATGCAGGTCTAAAACCAAGCAAATTGAATCCAGTGAGCTAATTGCTTTTTACAAACGGATGAGGATATCATAAGAAGTTTTAAGTCTTAGGTGAAATGTTCACTCAAGGACTTACGGTTATCCTAGTCTGGGAGGTCCTTATTCTCTGGCTGCAGATATATGAACCAAACAGTGTTTTAGAACACATAAGGCCATATTGAGTTATCCCATGGAAGTCAGACTTGACAGCTTGGTGACATGTTGTTCAAAATATAGTCTTATTCTCTATAATTTCTTTTACTATTATAATCAATAAGATTGTAAAGACTTGATGCATCTGGGTAATATGTTCTGAATCACAGGGCTTGGCGCAGGCTATGGCTTAATTTTGTTTTCTATTTTTTGTTATTCTTAATTAAAAAGAGTTAAATGCTTGGTCTTGCTAATTGTATGTAGATTTCTTGTAAGACTTAACTATGTAATTTCTTCTATACAATTAGAGGTTTTTAAACCCTAAAGTATGATTCAAGGTAGTTAATTATAATTTTCCTAATGTGATAATGTGTACGAATTTGTGGAGGCTTTTAATGGACAAATGATTGATATGAAAAACAGGATTAGATTTGTCAGGGCATATAACATGAAAGGTTGTTACTTTGTATTGCAGTAGGGAAGACGATGGAGTGATGGACTTCACCAGGCTGTTGAAGCAAAAGAAGGTTTGCCCATTCAAAAGGAAACTGTGACACTGGCATCCATTAGCTACCAAAACTTCTTTCTTCACATTGAAGCATCTTTATGTCGATTCATAATAAACAAACTTCATAAATAGTGGTTTAATTTTTTAATTTTTTAATTTTTCCTTGATTTCTTTGGAACATTGCAGTTTCCAAAACTTCGTGGAATGACTGGCACGGCCGCTACTGAGAGTGCTGAATTTGAGAACATTTACAAGCTAAATGTGAAAATTGTACCAACAAACAAGCCCATGATAAGAAAGGTCCTTCCCTTCTCTCTTGGCACAACATAAATTCACACTGGATATCTGAGTTACAATTTTCAGAGTTTTCTAAAAAGGCACAAAAGAGGAAGAACAGTGAATATAACAAGTTTTTAACTTGAAGTAGATTTTATGCAGATCTGCGCAATCTGAATGTTGGTGTTATTGACATGTGAGAGTGTGTACTTGTCATCTCATTTAGTTTTGCCACTTTGTCCTGGTTTCAGGGAGAAAGTAGGCCAGTTTTGGTGGGAAAAAATAATTCAGTCTTTTTTTGGGGGTATTACAAAGACATTTGGAGCGAATTAATAGACTGAAACATGTTTGTCTTCATTAATGTGCCATGCTTAAAGGCATACATATTACATATAACTACATAATTTTCAATATTTATCTGGTTAGCAATTTCATTTTCAGGACAAGTCAGATGTAATTTTCAGAGCAGTTACTGGAAAATGACGGGCTGTTGTGGTGGAAATATATAGAATGCACAATACAGGTTGGCCCATGCTTGCAGGCACCACTAGTGTTGAGAAGAGTGACTCATTATCAGAACAGTTGCATGAAGCTGGAATCCCCCCTGAGGTGAAAGTTGTAGATGCCTTGCCTTAAATATGCGGCTTTTAATAGTACGGAATTTTCTCAGGTCTTTCCCACATGGATGTATTGTTGTGTTGTGTATTACTCGAGTGTGTGTGCCCATGCTTCACGAAAAATAAATTAAAAGGATTCAAATTACTATTAATATTCTAAACAATTTGGAAATTCATATTTTTTTTTTGTAACAAGAAACTCAACCTAATTTATGTCTATTTATAGGGTGCTGCACAGGATGAAGTTATAGCAAAATTGCATAATGCCTTTTTAGAAATTGTAAAGGAATATATGGTCTACATCAAAGAAGAAAGAAAGAGGGTTAGTTCTGTTTCCGATAAACCTTTTGTGAGGCATTGTACTATATATATAGATGTGCTAAAATTGCTACACCTTCACCTCCACATCCATGTAGGTTGTTTCAGCTGGCGAGCTTCACGTAATAGGGTCAAAATGGCATGCATCTGGACGAATTGACAATCAGGTAGATCCACAACTTGGAGGGTTTCATTGAAGAAAAAATTGACTTAAATGTTGTAAATCAACAGCTGCATGGTCGAAGTGGGTGCCAAGGGGATCCTGGGAGTTTGTGCTTCTTCCTTAGCCTCGAAGATAACATCTTCCGAATTTTTGGTGGAGATCATATCCAGGTCAACTTTTTATAGCTTGGCCTCTATTGCTTTATCCATATATATATATATATATGTATCATATGCATATATATGAAGGAGTTTATAACTTAATTGTAGGGTTTGATGAGAGCATTTAGAGTTGAAGACCTATCAATCGAGTCCACAATGTTGACAAAAGCCCTTGATGAAGCTCAACGGAAGGTTGAAAATTATTTTTTTGACATACGAAAGCAATTGTTTGAGTATGACGAGGTTCTAAAGAGCCAAAGAGATCGCGTGTATACAGAGCAAAGGCGAGCACTTGAAGCTGACAACCTTCAATCTCTTCTTATTGAATATGCCGAATTGACAATGGATAACATCTTAGAGGTAAGGACTCCTATTCAATTGCTTTTCTAGTGGTTGAATCAGTTGATGTTCTTTGGCATACTGTATACTACTTTGTGGTTCTTCCCTTTCTATATTAGATTAAATTGATACATGTTTATCACAGGCTTAGATGCATAGACATTAATTGTCTCATTATTTTCTCTAAACAGTAGCTTTTATATGACTTGGAAAATATTGGTTCTGATGCTCCGAAGGGAAAGCTGGGTTCTTGAAAACTCATAGCAAAACTTCAACAGTGAGTTGCATTCTCTCAAGGTTAATGATAATTTTGGTTTCACTTTGCAGCACTCTACAGTTTTCTTACATCTTGGTTTTGGTATATTGTATCTAGAAAGATTTCTTGTGTCTGGCATGAAGATAAAAATCGTTAACTTTTTCATCCATCCTTATTGTTCCTTTGGTTCTTTTAGTTATTCCTGTCTAAAAGGCAAGTTTTATTGACCATCTTTTTTCCAGGCAGGCCCTTTTGCTTGTTTCTTTGCTCCTCAGATTGAACTCCTTGATAACTAACTTCATATTGTTTTAGGTATTGTTATCTATTGAATGACTTGACTCCAGAATTGCTACAAGACAAATGTTCAAGTTATGAGGACTTGCAGGATTACCTTCACTTATGTGGCTGCAAGGCGTATTTGCAGAAAGAGGGTTTGTATTTTGCTGTAGTAGTAATGGAATATTACCATCTGTATCTTAATCCATTTGGACTGGACTATTGTGATTGCAAATGGATGAGGGGAAGAACCCTGAATAAACTTGAGTGATGCATGTGGCTCTGACCTTTAAAAAAAGACGCAAAAAAGAGAAAGTCTAAAACAAATTCTTCTAAAGTCCACTGTTATTAATGAGTGAGCATTCATATACACCATTGTCCATTCACCCTGGTAGAACTTGTTTAACAGGATGGCGTGGCAGTACTGAAAGTTCTGATTTGAGACATTATACTTGCTTATTAACTTCCAATTATTTTGAAGGATACTGCGGACAAACAAGCCCCAGGCTTAATGATGGAAGCAGAGAAGTTTTGATATTGAGCAACATTGACCGTTTGTGGAAAAACACTCAGGCACTAAAAGTTTGTCCAGCAAGCAGTGGGCCTGCGTCACACACAGCGTGATCCCTTAATCGAGTATAAACTTGAAGGCTACAATCTTTTATTGGAGTTGATGGCAAGATTTGGAGGAATATTATATACTCGGTTTACTTGGTTTGTCTTTCATGATTCTTTTGCTTGTAAGTGGAATGTTTACATAAGTTAGTTTATGTTGCATAAATTTTCATTTTTCTTTTGTTCTTTTTCTTGTTTTTGTTGCTGTTTCTTTTCCTACAGTTTGAACCTGTCCTGGTGAAGAAGGATGACGAACAGAAGCGCCAAAATGAGAAATCAGAAGAAGTGTTAGGAAATGGAAGGTGGAGGTGCTGTAGAGTCCTCTTCATTGGCTGCCAATTCTGCAGCCCAGGGGCAAAATATGCATGTCAAGGAAGATATCCAATAAAATTTCCATATTATAGAAGAGCGGATATGTGGCCTTTTTTTTTTGTTAATTGTTCCTTCATATGATCTCCCCAAACATTGTTGAACTACAGGCCTAGGAGAGACAACTGCGTTGCTGGGAGGAATCTTAAATTATAAAAGGGATTTGGCCCTCAAAAAGTTCTCAGATTCCCACATTGTTTCATAGTGGAATACACTAGTGAAATTAAGAGAGATTGGAGGACAATCCTACTTTGTATCAACTCCAATTTAGTACCCCTTGTGCTGTGATGTCTAGGTGCGGTAATTATGTATATATTTTTCAGTCTGGTAGTAATAGTAGCACACACTTATATCATAGAGGAAGACACTACTGAACTTCAGTTCAAAGAAATTTGAGGACTGAATGTACTAATTGTATTTATAACCTGTGTTTCTGCAATCTGTTATGCCTGTGTAACCTAGTTAAAGATGCAGTTTGTACAATGGCTGATTCATACCGAGTTATCAAAGCTTGGAATAGTGCATTTTGATTTCAAGTAATGCCTTAATTATTTGTATATTCTATTAAAGCATCAACTTTTCACGATGGTGAGGCTCAATGATACTTACCCAACACAAATATCATGGAAACAACTTGGAACCAAAACCTGTGTAGTCCCTTAAGCAGCCCTACCAAATCCAAATCTCTAAGAACTGAATTGGGAATAGGGCTATAAGTGAATATAGCAGTTAAGTCATAAAACTGCAAGCTCCTTTTAGAATCCAATCAATAGGTTACCAAAGCTTGGGCGATTCTTTTCACCCAAAAAAAAAAAAAAAAGCTTGGACAATTCCAAGTTGACTTGATAGGGCTTGTGAGCATCCTTGTTGCGAGATTTGTGAACAAGCTCGGTGTAAGCATCCAAGTAGCTTATACAAGGCTTTCCAAATCAAGTAATTTGTTTGGATAATTGAGTTGGGCTCAAAATATTACTTGTATTAAAATGAAGCCTGAGCTGTGCTTCAGCTTTGGCAAATTACAGATTGAATACTTCAAATTTGGTTCAGCAACTCATTTAAGATGACTTCTAATGCAGGGTATTATACTCTGCTACCTAAACCAACCAGAAAAAAACTCAAATAAAGCAATAGGGTGAAACTTTTACAGTGTATGCATAAAAGAGTTAAACATTACAAGGGTATAAGATAATGAACTACGCAAGAACAATACAAAAGCCCCTCTGGAAAGAGGTCCAACTTAAATGCTCATAGATTTGATGCTCATTCTGGAAAAACACTGCCAAGATAATTGCTCTAGCAGTCTTGGCTCAAATCGTCGAGGTCAAAACCTACACCGCCAACTTCTCAATTGTAGAAGGGAATTCATGGCGCCTCTCAGGCATTGAGTTGCTGGAAAGAGGTGAGTGCTCTCTTCAGATTACTTTCAAGAGGTATATACCCTCATAAATCAAAGAGTGACTTTCAACGAGAGGCCTTGCACAACTTTACATGCTGATCATCTTTTTCATGTCTATTGAGGTGCTCATTCTTTGTAGTTTGTCTAATGGCTCTCCCATAATAAAATTCTAAATAAGAGTTCGTTTGAGGTACAAGGCTTGGTGCATTGCTCTATGCATCTCTCCCAACTATACAACATCTGTTCCCAGCTTCAGTTCACTATCATGAATAATCTCCTCAAAAAGTTGATTGATGGTGTTTCCTTTAGCCTTAGAAAAAAGGTGATTAACTAACTGAGAGCTTGGAAAGGATAGGAAAAGAAAATCCGTAATTGGAGCCAAAGAACACATAGGGACCCGTTTGCAGGATAAAAAATAACAGTACCTTAATTCCAATTGCAATTGCAGTCTTCAGGTGAACAAGCTCCCCTAGTCTCAAAGAGCACGCTTTCTTATCTTTGATAAAGATGACTGGCACCTTCCTTGAAGATGCCAAGCTCGGTATATGCTTTGTCAGCCATTTGGGGTTGCAATCAGCAGCTAAAATTATGGCCTGGAAACTCACCAAAGCTAATTACTAGAGAGAGAGAGAGAGAGAGAGGTGGGGGATTATTTCATTTGCAACGAGATATGGGCAAGATGAAGAATCCATTCTGTATTCATAAAAATTCAACATAGAATCCATTCAGTAATCAAGTATCAGGAATGTTTGGAGGCAAGGCTTTTGTGGGGTTAGTTAATGCAGAAAGACAATGGTCTAGGAATTGAAAGCAAGTAGTGACTGCATTGGAGCCATTAGTGCAGCAGAATACTCACCAAGAGTTATAGATTAGCAGAAGAAGCAGAGTGAAGGCAATGAAGAAATTGCACATAGAAAGAGGGTAGGCAAACCTGGAGGCTGACAGAAGAAACTTGGGCGCCATGAGTGTGAGGTTCTCCATTTTGAGGACACATTCGTTCCAGCACGCGAGTGACATCATTGACTCCCACTGAGAATTGTTGCTGATATATATATATATATATTTTTGGGGTTAAAAATTAAGAAAACTTTGGTGTTAAATAAATCAAAAGAAGCACCTCCCCCCCCCCCCCCAAAACAAGAGAGAGAGAGAGAGAGAGAGAGAGAGCGCCCCAGTCCCAGCAGCAGAAATACCTTAATCCATATCTTTTCAGGTAATGTTTGGTCCAAGAGTCTAGCTGACGCTATTCTACTGTGTTCAAATAGACCAATGGATTAATAATTAAGAATTGAACAATAGATTCATGAGAGAGAAAAGGGTTTGTGATATACCTTTTGATAGATTTGAGGAGATGAGAAAGCGCCTCTCCCTCGTAGCATCGGCAACTGCGAAAGAGTAATTGTGCAGAAACAAAGACATTTTAGAGCAGTGCTTTAGACTAATAATTCTGAAATGAAATGATGGTACAAAATAAACACAAAAGCTCCGATTCCGAATTACTCTGTTTTATTAAAACAATAAACAACAATCGACATAAAAATTAGTGCATACAGTTGCTCTTCAGATACAATGCCAGGGTTAACAGCAGCACCGGCCCCGACACTCGCACCCCTCTTTATACTTCGCTTTCGCCTCGTCATCTTTCCGATTCTTTTTATTTAACTCTCTCTCTCTCTCTCATACAGAGAAGAGACACGCTTTGCAACTCAGATCACACACGGTTCTCCAGCTGCGTTTGCAGGTCTTTGTGCGTTCTCCATCCGCGTTTCGACGTTTCCCTCGGCTTCATTTTTGGGCATTTCACTTACGAGAAAACCAGGCCCAACCCAATGCCCATTCACCCTCTTCTCTCTTCTCTCCTCTCTCTCTCTCTTCCTTTTTTTTTTTTTTTTAATTATAATAAAAATCGAATCCAAACGACAAAATCCGGATTAAATAAAAAAAATTATTACCACTAAATTACCCGGTTGAAAATTTCACCCTCATATTCCAACCGCCTGCTAAACCTAAACCTTACAGCACATCAGCACTTTAAATCTAGTGATGTCGCTATTAGTTCCTAGTCCCATGGCATAACATCAACATAATGTGAATCAGTGGAAACTTCCCCCCGGGAGAGAGGGTGGGGGGGTTAACTTGAGCAGGAGGAGGAGGAGGTCCATTAAAAAAGACTCCTAGTTGTAATATGATTATGATACGGTGAATAGGTCGTTCAGTTTTCTAAATCAATTATCTCAAATTTAAATTTTAAAATGGGATAAAGTATCAAATACCGATCAATAGAAAAAGTGTCCCATGTAGTCAAAAAAATTATCACAAGGTGCGATGAGTTGGATATGTTGTCGAATGTTGTGTCATGAGACCCATTTCAAGCGTTTTGATACGATGAAAACTAAATAAAATGATAATAATAATTGATAGTATCCAAATTAACATGAAAATTTTTTTAATCCTATAAGATTCTAATTCTTCTAAACTCTTAATAAGGAAGTAAACATTTTCTAAATATTAAACATTTCTTAGTCTTATAAGATTCTAAATATTTTAAAAATTTTTGATCACATTCTCTACTATTTCAAAAGATCTCACACAAAAAAAGTGATTTTTTACATCTTTAGGAAATCTATAAATACAAAACAAAGCTAACCCATTCCAAAGAATATAACATAAGGTAAAGGGGATTATACTCTCAATCTTATACAACACAATTTTTTCATAATCACACAATCACAATGACAAAATATTCTCTTCCCATACACATATTTTGAAGGCACGAGAAAACAACTCAATTTGGAGGTATGACTTAATGTCTAATTATATACCATCAAAGATATGGTTTCTACACTAATACTATACTATCAGAAGCATGGTTTTATGTCCATTCAGGTATAACTATATACTCAATTATATTTCTTCATCATCTCTCTTTGTATACATACATAATACTCAAGATTACATTCATGACCAAATCACATAGGGACAACATAAGGCAAAACTTATGGAGTTTATCTATTTTTACTGACTTGAGTATCAAAGTCCCCATTAAGCAAGTTTCGATAAGATTTTTATAGGTTTTTCACTTAAGAAGATCAGTCCTATGAGATTTTTATAAATTTTCCACCCGAAAAGATCTAATGGATGCCTCAACACACAGGCTTCCCATTCAACACACAGGCTTCCCATTCAAATAAGAAGAACCGATATTTATGTTGAAAAATTACCTTCATCAATAATAATAAAAAGAAAAAGGTCGAAGAGGGCGGGGGGAGGGAGAAGAAGCATAGCTACTCCCCTAATCATGACATATGAATGGGCCTAATCGTTGAGATTTGGGTTTATAATAGACCATACGAATGGATTTCTCAAATTAAAGTTTGTTTATAAAATGAAAACGAAAAAATATGGTGGGGCAGGGTGGATGGGGGAATAATTCCCATTGGGAAAGGGATATGTCGGTTGTTGTATCCAAACTATGGGATAAAAAAAATGTTTTAGGATAAATGAGGGGGAGGGAGGGAGAGATTTATTACATCATTTAAATTTATTAATTGAATGTGGGGGTCACCATTATTTAAAATAGAAAATAAAAACTAAAGGACCAAAATGCGCTTGCCGCGGAGTGGAAGTGGAAGGGAAAGTCCTTGAGTTCATCTGGATTCTCTTAAGAGTTGGATGAGAGAGAGAAATGTCAATCAATGCAAGTTGAAGAGGATGAAAGGTGGTAAAAACTCATTCACATGTGGTGTTGTGATGACAAGAATGACCCCACAGTAGCTTCTGTCATTTTGTACCATGCCTGGTCGGTCCCATCTCATGCTCATGGGGCAGGCACACCCCCCCCCCCCCGCCCCCCAAAACAAAAAAACAAAAAAACCGGGAGAAAAAAAAAAAACCCAAGGAGGACCACTTAAAAGCTATATTTGACGAGACGAGCAGCGCCCGTCACCGTCAATGTCTAAATGATACTTTTGTATTGTATTAAAATAACAGCTTCGATGTTGCTTTCTCTCTCTCAATAATGTAGTGACCAAAATAAAGTCGGACCCTCGAAGAGACCAGCTTGCAATAGCAGATGAAAACGTGGAGCTCCTCCTTCCAACATTTTGCATCTTCTCGACACAATTCAGCTCCCTTTCCTTGCACATAAAAATAATTGATTTTTTTCTTTTTTGGTCAAAGAGAAGAAAAACCAACAATTTTGTTATTTAGGTCGGGCTGGGTTGTCGATTGTCTCCGACCGATTACCTAGAACCAGGCAGGCGAAGGCAGGGGCACATCTCCTCTCCTCTCTTAGAATCTCAAAATCAGTTTCTTTTTGAATGAGGACATCTTCCTCTGTAAGTATCTTTCCTCTTACCATTACGGTTCTACTTGTTTCTCCATCTATAGCAACAAACCCTCAAACTGGAAAAATTACCCAACTCCTTAATTATCAATGCCATTAGAGTATACTCACGCAGATTAAGATCACTGAGAAAACAAATGCAAATCACACACACACAACACACACACACGCAAGCTTTGACCCAAAAAAAAAATGCCTCTTTTCACAAAAACAATCCCTTAATAAATTCATCAAGTTATGATTATACTTGACCAACTTGTTCCCTGTATGTGTATGTAAATGGGCAGTAGGAAATGACTTCCTCAGAATTGTGCTCCACATTTGGCTTTTGCTTGATCAATAAGGAGGAAAATCCCAATTTTTTAGACAGGAGGACAAAGGCTACAATCCGACATTAAAACATTGAAATATTATTTTGTCCAGGTGGTGGTGGTGGTTCTTGTTCTTGTGATACTTGCGTTGCTTGGTGAAGTGCCATGGACTGTGAAGGGATGGGAGAAGTCATATTGCAAACAAACGAAATCAAGGAAAACTCGACCGCACAGTGTGTGCATCACCGAATTTGGTGCCGTTGGCGATGGAGTCACTCTTAACACCCAGGCATTCCAAAATGCCATCTTCTATCTTGATTCATTCTCCGATAAAGGTGGAGCCCAACTCGTTATACCTGCTGGCCGCTGGTTGACAGGAAGTTTTGGCCTTGCCAGTCATTTAACCCTTTGGTTAGATGATGGTGCTGTAATTCTTGGCTCTACGGTGAGCTGAGAGATTCTGTTTGGTGGACCATTGCTCATATTTACTTAGGCTTGTTCTCCTCTCTGAATCTGATTTCCGTTTCTGATTTTTCACAAAAGCTAGATGCTTTTCTTCGAATACTTCTTTTCATGATAGGGAAGATGAATACATAAGTGCAGAGCACCAAGGACTTGCATGTTATACTGGCAACGAGGGATTGTGCTTGAGCCATTTGACTCTTTATGCAAACGTAAAATTCTATAAAGTTTTCCTGCCTTATTGCAGAATGCTGATGACTGGCCCATTATTGATCCTCTGCCATCATATGGTCGAGGAAGGGAGTTGCCGGGTAGAAGGCACCAAAGTCTCATCTATGGACGCAATCTCACTGACGTGATAATTACTGGTTGGTGACTTAGGTAGTCTTGGTTAAGAAACTTCTTAATCTCCCTGAGATTGACTCGTAGACATGGAGCAGGAAATAATGGGACAATTGATGGACAAGGCACTGACTGGTGGAACAGGTTTCGCAACAAAACTCTGGACTATACTCGGCCCCATCTTCTTGAGTTGATGGATTCTACCGAGGTTGTTATCTCAAATTTGACCTTCTTGAATTCCCCCTTCTGGACCATCCACCCTGTATATTGCAGGTTTCTTCCCTTTCATTGGAACTGGTTTACGTTTGTCTTCATCGTGTGCATAATTTCTTGGTGTTTCTCCTTTCTTTCTTTGGATGTCTTCAAACCATAGTTTCTGATTTGGTTTCATTTTCTGGCTGTACAGCCATGTGATTGTCAAGAATGTCACAATCCTTGCACCTCTTGATTCACCAAATACAGATGGGATTGATCCAGGTGAGCATCGCCAGAATCTCAATTCTCTCTCTCTCTCTCACTCTGCAGAGCCTGCTTTCAGTTTTCGCCTCAACTTTGTTGCTGCATAATTATTTTATAAACCTGAGGGGAAGGAAAGAGTTGTTATGATTAAACCTTTGGGGCTGTACTCTGGAGAATAATCCAATTAATTAGAAATGGTATGTGATAGCCGAATGAACAGAGTTTTGTGTTGAGAAAAATGTTGTTTCGCACCATGAGCGCGATCCTGACGAGTAAAATATCTGCCTATTAGCTAAATTGTGTGCGTCCTCTTTCGGGGTTGTGGTTGTTTCCTGAACATCTCTCTCCAAAAGTCGTGGTAAATGCACTCAAAATTAGTTCAGCCAGCATCTACATCTTCTGTTTTCTGTGCTTGTTCATTATTTTCTGATCTATGAATGTGCTTCTGAGCCATGCACAAAAATTCATCTGGGTAATCATGATATTTGCAGACTCTTCGGATCACATTTGCATTGAAGACTGTTATATAAGCACCGGAGATGATCTAATTGCCATCAAAAGCGGGTGGGATGAGTATGGCATCTCATATGGTCGCCCCAGTAAAAGCATTATAATCCACCGCCTTGCAGGGGAAACCCATAATAGCGCAGGAATCGCAATTGGAAGTGAGATGTCTGGAGGTGTGTCGGATGTTTATGCAGAAGACCTCCGAATCTTCAACTCATATACAGGTCTTAGGATAAAGACCTCTCCCGGAAGGGGTGGTTATGTAAGGAATGTCTACATAGCACGTGTGCAAATGTCAAATGTCACTGCAGCAATACGATTCACTGGTCTGTACGGGGAGCATCCCGATGAGTTTTATGACCCAAATGCCCTTCCCAAAATTGAGAAGATAACAATAAAAGATGTCAAGGGAGAAAATATCAGCTCTGCGGGCCTTCTTCAGGGCATAAAAAGGGATGATTTTCGGAACATCTGCCTATTCAACATCACTTTCAGTACGTCCTCAATCTTTCCATGGAACTGCTCTTATGTTAGAGGATACTCTGACTTGGTTTTCCCAAAGACTTGTAAGCTTCTTGGGGTTGGAATATTCCCCAAGCATTGCATGGATTGTTATCACCTGTTTGCTGACCCACTTAGTAGGACTCATATCAAAGGTGCATGGTAGTCTCCTCAAGAATGCATGCAACACCTGATAGCAAGGTTGAGACCACTCTACATGTTGCCCCAAAATTTAGGCTAAATTCTGTTTTGTTCCATTTCTTAGCATAAAGAGATTGCCAGGATGATGTGAGTTGCTAAAGTTGTTGATGATTGAGATCATATTGAAAGATTTCATTGACGTTTCTGGTGACTTGTGGACAGCAAGTGAATGATTTAGCCTGTAAAACCTAAGACAGTCTCATTTCAATTTATGCTTTTAAAAATGGAATGGGGCGTTATATAGCTAGTTAAGAACCAGATGAATGTGTAATGAAACTCTTCGAGTCCAAATCACCACCAACCAGGATGTCAGTGATATGGAAATGCAGTAGCATAGTTTATTAACCAAGCTTCACAACATATGGGATCAGACACTATATCAAGGCAATTTTTTGAATAAATTCAATCCACTTTGTGAAAAGTAAGGATTATATAAATCTACATGTATAGAACCTGATCATTTCTAGTGCATAATGAGCAAAACTACAAACAATAACTTCTCTCAGAGCCTGAGAATTCAGGAAAAGAAACACAAGCCTATTGAGCAGATGCTTCACTTCCTTCTTTCAAAACTGAGAATAAAACCTGCCTTGAAATATGAGTCTCAAGCTCCTTGGATACCTCTGTTAACTTCAAGTCAAAATTGCGTCGGTACCTTTGCTTGGGTGAGGGTACTGTAACAGTAGAAGACATGGTTGGGGAAATGGAAAATCTCCGTCTTGGACTCGAAAACTGTCTAGGTGACCCTGGAAGTCTCCCTCTGGGAATAAGAGGGGTCAAACCTGATCTCACATGGGTTACATTACTATCAGAATTCTGGAGTGGGCCACTTTTTGTCTCCAGTGGTAGAGGCTTCAAGTTATGTTCCCTTATTGTGTTCTGTTTCATAAGCCTTTCCCTGGCCTTCTCAGCTGCTAATAGTGCTTTCTCCTTGCTCATCTTGAAGAGTTTCCAAGGGTCAATGCCAACACGGAAACCAGACTTTCTGGTCTGGAGAAGTAGCTCAGGCTCCTCCTCAATTTGTATTGACAGTCTTGTCTCGTCCTAGAATATACCCATGATCAACCGTGTAATTGATTTACAAAGTAGGAAAAAAAAAATGAAGGCCGGCTGCTTAGAACTTTACCTGTTTTGATTTTTGTCCTCTGCATACAAACTGAGAAATGAGCGTGGGCTTCTGAGGCGTATCCGAGTCATTGCTCTCTTCTGAAGAGGATTCTGAATCATTAAATAAATCTTCTTCTATGGATTGATTTTCCTCTTTCATCGCGAGAATGTAGTCATAGGTTCTCATTCCCTGCAGCGAAGATATGGATAAATCTTCAAATGAGAAGAGAAGTGGAAGAAATCTTTGCTAAACTGTTATAATTATTAGAAACAGGACTTGCTCCAGTTAAAAGGATGGAAATTTCTAGAAGTAATCAATAAATGGATGAAGTAGCGTATAACAAAATTAATTACTACTGGTGTAAAACACATGTTAATTTCACATAAAGGATATATATGAGAAAGTTTTTTGAGATGAACAGGTGAGAGATATTTTGCATTACGGCATCTATCTGTCTTTCCAGTTGAAATTTTATAGTTAGGCAAAATCATTCGGAAACTTCATACTCCCATCCCAATTTAACAGATGGTTGTGCTTTTCCTCCTTCCAAAATAAGTGTAAAAATTACATGGCCAACATAACAAGTGCATCGCCATATATGAGAGAGTTTTTTGAGATGAACAGGTGAGAGATATTTTGCATTACGGCATCTATCTGTCTTTCCAGTTGAAATTTTATAGTTAGGCAAAATCATTCGGAAACTTCATACTCCCATCCCAATTTAACAGATGGTTGTGCTTTTCCTCCTTCCAAAATAAGTGTAAAAATTACATGGCCAACATAACAAGTGCATCGCCAACAGTTTACCATAAAAAGGGTGGACAAAACCATGCCAGCCAACAGAATTTTTTGAAGAGAAATGCCTTCTGACAAATATGGTTGAAGTTGCTATTTTTTTTTTTTGCTATACAGAAGCATGCTAATTATTTTGTCCTACGTTGTTTATTCATATGTGTCTTCGTCTGGGTTGGTACTTTTTTTGCTGCCATTTGACTGGGGGGATGTTGATCATTTTGCAGAATTAATTAAACATGGTCAACATGGAGGGTTAGAATTCTCTGCTAATACATCATATACTATGATAGCAAAGCCAGAGGAGAATGCATCAATCTAACAGCATCTGATAGAGTTGGCACTATGACCGCATAGGTTAACATGGTATCAAAAAGGATACACCTTACATAAACACTTAAGCAGGTGACGTGAAGTTGTTTACTGGGAAAAAAATTTATCATGATTAATCTTCATTGCATGCAATGTAATGGTAGCATTGTCTATACTATCATGGATAGGATAAAAATTTTTACGAGGATAAATTGCCAAAATATTTATATTGTTGGAAAAATATGATAGGAATAATAGATTGTTGTTTCCTTCTGTGGCTTCGAGGTATGCATTTTCCCTACAGTCTCCATATTGAAACTATTGTCGAGTGATATCCACCCTTTACAAGGTAAATAAACACTAGAAATGTAGTTTGTGTAAAGAAAGTTATTTTGAAGAATGGGTTTCAGTCATCAAAGGAATGGTGCAAATCAACTTAAAGGGCAAGCTTGGTTATGTACCTTTCGGATGAGAACAACATGAAAGAGGAAAAGTTGTCCCAGAGCTGCCAATCCATATGCTGTCATTAAGATCAAGAGCATCTGTAACATGTAATTAATTTGAATTAATACAAGGGAGATGCTGCAGAAGGATGAAGAGGAAACAGAAATACAAACTGATACCGATATTGCTGCAAGAACTCCTCTTGGGAACTCTACAAAAAGCTTCTTCTCCAGCTCTTGCTCTATCCCTTTCTTGTCAGCAAAACATCTAATAAATATGGCAATCGCAGTTCCACCTTCCATAATAAGCTGTAGCAGAAGCATTTGATTAACGAAAGAAACAAGTTGAAGCTCAAAATAAAGTTCTGTCCCTCCTTGAGACAATTTAAGTGGAGCATTAGAAGAAGATAAATCCAAAGGAACGCACCATTGTCAAGACAAAAACCATTAGAAGAAAAAATGTTGTGTAATTCCTTTTCCCAACACAATTGTTTAGCCACTGAAACAAAGAATCAGAGCAGGAATGTTTTTTTTAGTAGGAGCACATTTTTCTTCAATTTTGCTCAAAATCCTGAACTGTTGGGGGCAGGGGAACCGTACTTACCCTGCAGTGGTGATCAAAGCCCTCAACACACCTGTTGCAGGTCCTACAATGTTTACTAAGCTTCTTCACCTAAAAGAGGAAAGACCCAGATGCCAAATGCTTTTATTCAGAATATTTACAGTTTCCAAAACTTGTATTAAACAATCATCACCATATTGAACTGAAGAATCTTATGAAGATCAGGAAAGCAGTTTTCCCTCATTGTGAATAGCTTCTTCGGAGGTCTAGCTGGAAGACCGGTCTATTCCTCTTCCTCAAGAGGCAGGCATTTATCCGCCCAACATAAAGAAATTATTCTTTCTGCTTCTTCCTTTGTTGAAGGCATAGAATGCTTTTATTCAGAATATTTACAGTTTCCAAAACTTGAATTAAACAATCATCACCATATTGAACTGAAGAATCAATCTTACCTCAAAATCACAGAGGGAGCAAAATGTGAGGTCGTCCTCTTTGAGATAAGGAGCAACAGCATCATCCTTTGTAACAAGAGGAAATGGGAACAACGGCTCCATCTGAACATTTGTTTGCCATGGATCGAGGTACTTGCGTTTGATGCAAGTGGTTAGGATTTTTCGCTCTGCTCTTCTAAAGCATCTGGTGATGAGCTGGCTCAATATAAAGCCGTAGTTAAGCTTTGGGAATGCCTTGGTCTTTGCTTTTGGCTGCTTCTTCTTCTTCTTCTTAAAGATGGTTCTGTCGGTTGGATCAATGGCAGTACACCTTACGAACAGAAAGATAACTGAAAGTGCCTGAAAGTGAAATTCGAAACAAAAGTGTAAACAAGTTGAACGATGGGGGGGGTGGGGGAGGGGATGAGTACGTATTGATGCCGCAGCACAGGCAAGGGTTGATTCATACCACAAGGGAAAACAGTGTTGTGACGATGATCTCTGCAATTTTGTTTCCGAGAAAGAGGCCCAGGAAACAATAGAAGCAAACAACCAGGAAAACATGAACCGCAATGCCCACAATCTGCACATCCAACCCAAAAGGGGGTAAAACTAAGAACAATATACAGTCAAACATTCAATTTCGAAAACATTCTCTTTGTTTTACCATTTTGACAAGGCAATCAAGCATTAGTAGAGGGAGAAGGCTCCAAAGCAAATTGAATATTTTCTTTTTTTTTTTCCCCTTTTTTATGCGGAATTTTGGAGTATGCAGTTTGAAGATAAGAAGATTGGGACCCAAAGAAGCTAAAGCTATATGGGGAATTGTGTGAGCGAAGTAATCAGAGCAGAGAAGGTCATGAAACTATCAGATTACATAATATTGCTGAACAGATTAAAAGGGAAGTGGCGATAAATCGATACAGGATGTGGGAACTGGGGGGTTACTCAAAAAATTAGTATTTTTTTTTTTTTGGGAAAGAAGATGAATGTAAAGGGCCAAAAAAAGAAATCAAAAGATGAATGTGGCACTGGCAACACTGGGGGGAGAAGGAAGGAGGAGGAGGAGAAGCCAAGTTACCTGTAAAGGGTGCAGAGGGCGTTGCCACCCATGTCTTCTCACTCCCATTTTTCACAATCCTACTGCTTTTTGTTGCTATCCTTATTTTGATGTTGATGTATAATGTATAAGAAAGCGCTTCCTAGATTGGATCCGAATTCACCACTTCCACGCTCTACGCTCTACGCCTGCCTTCCCCATTCCTCCGGTCGGTCTCCTCTCCGGTCTTCTCTCTCCCTTTTACTACAGCTACTTTATTAGAACGGACGATACAATGTTTGAATTTTGAATTTCTCTCCTTGAGTGGGATCTCTACCCAGCTCCTCTAAACCTGATCCCACAGTCTACCTTTCAAGTTCCCACGAATTCGCCTTGTTGGGCCTCCCCCAAAGAAAAACTACCGATGGGCTTTTTTGGTTCCACACCAATGGGCTTTCTCTTAACCACAAACGGATCACGCATGTTACCAAATTACTTGATCTCGCCCGAAAGGCCGAGAAAGGTATATGCTATTAAATTACAACACATATATATATATATATATTTTATAATCAATCGATACTCAAAATTATATTTTAATTAATCTGATTTGAGTGTTATCGAATTCAATTTAAGAAAAAACTTTTCCAAGATAATCTTTTCTATTATTAAATTTTAAATCCAATATTTGATTAAACTAGATAGAACCATTAAAAATTAGTAGAAAACATATTTATTAAAATTATATTTAGCAAATAGAAAACATATTTATCAATATAAAAGCTCTTCTATAACTTATTTTAAGTTCCTAAATGCAAACTCAATGATTTTGTATTTAATTTTTAGGTATATATAATTGCAGGATGTTTTAACTTTGAGTGTTCAATCGAATATTTAAATATAATTATAGGATAATGGTTGATTTAAAGCTTTCACTATGGGTAAATCCAAATCCATGACATTATTATAAATGAGAGAGAGAGAGAGAGAGAGAGAGAGAGAGAGAGAGAGAGAGAGAGAGAGAGGAGAGTTAAGTGCCCATTTGGTGAGATAGAGATAGAGAGAGAGAGAGGAGAGTTAAGTGCCCATTTGGTGAGATTTTTTTTTTTTCAACTTCTCCTTTTATAAGAAGAAATCCTGATAAACAAAATTTTTTCTCCTTAAAAGTAACTTTTTAATAAAGAAAAATACAAAAAATAACTTTAAAGGAGAATATATATATATATATTTTTTTTACACGAGCTTTTCTAGAATCATACGTTTTTTTATTTCATTTATATCCTTATTTGTATGATATGAAATTTCAAAAATATGCACGCTATAAATGTTTTCAGTCCTCATCTCTTATAGTTTTGGGCTCTTCATCTTTCCTTTGCAGAAACCATGCTCTTCTCTCATCTCTTCTTCTTTGGGTATTCTCTCTCTCTTGTCTGATTATTCTACGCTTGCAAAAATGTACTCTATTCTTATATTTATAATTTTAATAGCTTAGAAAAATATAGATATTTATAAATGATTTTGATAAAATGATTGATTTAAAAAATGTGACCATATCTCTATCTTTCTCTCATCTCTCTTAGTTCTTTATGTTATATAAAAATAATTTTATATTTATAAATGTTTGATTTTAATAGATTAGAAAAGTAATTAATTTATTTTTATTTTAATTATTAGTATTTATACATTTATTTTTAAAATGTAGATATATGAATTTTAATTAATCAATGGTGAGGAAAAAATTATAATTTATGTGTATATCCTTTATAATAATTTCATTAAAAATAAAAAGTTTTGTCAAATATCTTATTTATAAAAAGAAATATAGAAGTTCTCTCTTAGTTTTTTATGTTATAAAAAATGATTATGTTTGATTTTAATAGGTAAGAAAAATAATTAACTTATTTTTATTTCAATTATTAGTTTTTATTTCTTTTATTTTTAAAATGTAGATATATGAATTTTAATCAATCGAAGGTGGGGAGAAAAATTATACTTTATGTCACGTCCCGACCCACACCCGAGCCGGGCACGTGACCAGCCCGCCGCGGCACCTCGATGCACGGGCACCACGTCCCGCACATCGAAGCACCGTAAGGCTGTCGACATTCACAAAATCCAGGTTTCCAAATCACAGAGATCCCCAAGAAATAAAAATAATACATGTATGCCTCAATGTAAATTAAAACAAGTGAGAGTTAAACTTATACAGATAAGAAAAATTATAAATACAGTCATCCCAATTTAAACAAATACAATGGTCATCCTAACTTCCTCAAAATAATAAAATAACCTCAATACAAAGCGGAATAGCGGGTAGTCATACCCCGGCCCAGTAGTCTCCAAAGAATGTCCAATACAATAATGCGAACAAATCTCTCGATGCGAGTCTACACTGTAGGAGGGGAATGTGAGGGGTGAGTAGCGTAGAGAGGGGGGTTGGTACTCAGCAAGTGGGGGGGATGACATGCTACAATTAATTTTTGGGTGAATTAGGAGTGTCAAAATTATGTCCCAATAAATCCATGGTATGCAAAAATATTATGACATCTCAATAAATCATTCACGACATACGTATCAAATCAAATATGCATCCATTATGCATGTCCATCATATCATGTAGAGCCGGCCGAAAATATCCCGGCAAAGGCCAACCATGGCCAAGGACGGGCAACGTTGGGGGGTTTTCACGGTGTAAGTAATAAAATAAGGCTCTCCACCCCAACGTTGGCCACGGACTACTCCAACTAGCTCTTATATATATATAGCACACGTATCAAGGATCAAGCGTGTATGGAAACCGCCGGTGCTAGACCTACCAAGGTCCTCCCCGAAGTGGTTCAACCGACACCGTCCGTACAATATGTATGACAATCGGGCGGATACCCCCTTTGAGGCGTATCCGGGCACAACAGTGCCTCTACCAAATGTCCTTCGTAGCTACGGAATGCCATAGGAAGCAAATCATCATCATCACAGGTTCCACGAGGCATCCAGCCCAAATCACATATCTCAAGCCAAATCTCAAGCCATAACATGTCAAAATCATGTGCCAATATGCAATGGAAGCATAAAATTTTATGGATATATCAAAGTGTGGCACAATCATCAAGTGTCAAAATCATGGATGCATATCGATATAAACAAGTTGGGACACTCCATATATCACAAAACATTTTCATAAATCCAGGGAAATAAGTCAATCATACCATTTTAAATCATGCCTTTGAAAACTTTTTAAAACACAGTATCAATTAAAAGTAGATGTCAAGTCCCACTCACCGTTAGGGGAGGATAATGCACTCCCCAATATCTCCACAAAGCGTAAATCAAGTGCTCCCTCCGTTCAACTCAAATAACTCTTAGGGAGACAGTCTGCAGATTTTTTTAACCTGCGCAGTCATGGAAAACAGACTATAACTTTGGCTATACTAGTCCAAATCAGATGATTCTTATCTCATTTTAAAGATAAGAGATAGCACTATAACTTTCATTTTTCACACTTCCTCAGATTCAAATCACAGAATTCCCGGTAAGCCTAATTTTGTTACTGTCATATTTAAGTTTTGGATTCTGTCCAGTTTTTGTGCAGAAGCCATAACTTTCGTTCTACTCACTAAAGTCTAATGAAATTTTAACATGTTATAGCTAAGATGTGGATCTACAACTTTCGTGTTTTGAGTTTTATCCAAATATGCCTGGAAGGGGTTCAACAAAATTCATGAACAAGACTGATACGTTTTAGTGAAACATAAAGTTTCTGTCAACACAGTTTTAAGGAAAATTGTATAACTTTCAATTTCCTCGTGCGAAATGGCTGAAATTTTTATATGTTATAGGAAAGAAGTATATCTATAACTTTCATGTTTTGTGTTTCTTCAAAATAAGACTGGAGAGGGGTAGTTTTTACTCACTACTGTCAAGGTTCGAAACTGGACACTTCTATGTCGAGTTTCAGGAAAAGTGCCATAACTTTTGGCACAGGCATCTGATTTTGGTGATTCTTATCTCGTTGGAAAGATAAGACTTTGATCTACAATTCATATAACTAACACATTTTCAAATTCTGGCTCTAAGATGTCTTAAAACAGAGATGAAATCACGGACAGAAATAAAATTTAAAGTGAGACAGGATAAAATTTCTTACCTCACTTTCTTAGTCTTCCTCTCTTGCTTCTCTCCTTGTTCTCACGAATTTGGAAGAATGAACAAGCATTCTAAGGCCTTCTTCTTTTATTATTGTGTTAATAACTCACCACCCTAGGATCAAATCTCCAATTAATCTAAACCATAGGATCATTTTGACTATTGCATGTATTCTCATTGGTTTTCATGTGCATGTGTTCTTATTGGCCCACCTTACCTTTCTCATCTCCATTTGGCCAACACTTGTCCTCCTCACTATAACACTTGTTCAATACAAGAATACACTTGTCACATTTCATTTAAGTTTTGTTAATTGCTAACAAGTCCTTTGACTTATAAAAATTCTAATTTGACCCCTAAAATTTTCATAATTACACACTAGGCCCAAAATCTTATATTAGACTTAATTAAATTTATTTATTGTGAAATTAAGGTTTTGAATCTCTTTGAGTCAAAATTAATCCGATTTGTATTTTATCGTCAAATATCTAAGGTTGATTTATCGAAAAAATTTTCTTAGTGAAAATTTATGAATATAGTAGTAAAAACATCATATATATATATATATATATATATGAAATGGAATTCACTATAGAATACACCGAGAGTCGGTGTTACACTTTATGTGTTTACTTTTTATGAAATTTTATTAAAATAGAGTTTATAAAAAATATTTTGTTAACTTTCTTATTTATAAAAAAAAAAAGCAGTATAAAAACAGTTTTTAAAAATAAAATGTTAAACAATTTTTTAGTTTTATTTAAGAAGAAATTAATTTTTTTTTCTCCTTAAAAGGAGAAAATAAGGAGAAAAAAGTTTTACCAAATATACTCTTAATCTTTTAATTCTCTCAAGATCTAAACTTTAATAAAATACACAAAGGATTCTATTATTTAAAAAATACAATTTTGGTAAAAGCGAAAAAAATAAAGGCTAGTATACATGTAAAACTTAATTGTTCAATATATATATTTTTTAAAAAGATATGTTATAATAATGCTAACTTAATAGTGTGGAACAAAATTATTAAAAGTAATAGGTGTTGGAAGTGGGTTAGACTCCACGAATGATAACTTTATTAACTCGAACAGAGAAACTTGGTTATTTGATGGTCTTGACCAAAAGGACTTGCAAAAAATCGTCAGAGGGTGCTTTGACGAGGAAGACTCTAATGCTCAAGTTAGAGAATGTTTCCAAAGAGAAGGAGAATAGACTGAAGTCAGAGGAAAATAGCTCTGTATGATTTGTATGTAAAGTAAAGATCCAGGGAACTTACCTGGGTGGTAGGTGCATTAGATCTTACATAGTTTCCTTATGTGAGAGTCGTATGTAGGTGGAGTGATAAAACTCTAGTTTCCTTACTAGAGTATCCCGAGATTTCAGGGAACCATGCTGTATGATTCTCAAATATTGCAAAATTTATCCGGTTTGAAAAATTCAGATCATCATGGAGATTCTTTTCCTTATCAATCACGATTATAGGTCTTCTTTCTATTAACGTGAGATTTTTTTCGTGATTTATAGTTTGTTTGGATAAAAAGATTTTGAGAGAAAAGAAAAAATTAGGAGAGAAAGTTATGTTTTTTTTTCGTTTGAGAGTTTAAATACGAGAGAAAAGGAGAGATTTGGATAGATTTGAAATTTTTCCAAATTTAAAATTTTTTCTCTTCCAAAGTGAAAAGAAATGGAGGGGAGAAAAAAAATATTAGAGTTAAAATATTTTTATATTAAAAAAATATCATTTAAAAACCGAAAGCAAAACTTTTTTATTTCTAATGAATTCCATTTCTTTTTTTTTTCTATAAAACTCCCAAACAAGATGGAGAGAAAATTATAATTTTCTCTTCTTTTCTTTTCTCTCCTAACTAATTTTTTCTTTTCTTTCCAAAACTCTCAAACACATTATTAAAGAGAGTGGATATTACATTATCAGATTGCATATCAACCATCGAGCATCGAGGAAGCCTTGGGACTAACCAGTTGAAGTACCGAGAGTTAGTTAACAAGAGAGAGAGAAAGGTGATCGGTGTATACCAAGAGGGTCCATTGACGAGTTGTGGATTTGACTATCTCTAGGTCTAGTATGATTTGGGCCATATACCATTACTTGCCTCTACTCCTTATGTCACTTCGAAGGAGAGGCATAAGGAATAAACCAAGGGTGATTACTTGGAAGGTCATGAGGATGTAAATACATTTGACCTTTGAGTAAATGATCCCGAAATAAATGTTTCGTAGGAAGTTGAGGGGTTTAAAACTCCTCATTCAATACTCGTGTTTCTCATTGGATTGTTTCATTTGTCGGAGATTATAAGGATCACATCTTCATGGTTATAAATAGGGGTTGTATGACCCTGCACTATTCCTAAGAGATCTTGTGTACTTTTATGAGTGGTTTTGTGAGTTTTCACTGTCGAGAGTCTATACTTCTGAGAGACGACTTGAATATGAGTTTTGAGCTACAAAACTCTATAGTTTAGGAGATTGATGTCAATGCGAGGTTTCGTCATATCTAGAGCGCCGATATGAGATTCTGTCACATCGTCTGGCATTCAGACTTCATGGTGGGATCCATCAGGGTTCTCATTTGAGGAGGATGAGATACTCCTCGGAGTAAATTCCCTTCCGAGGGTTGGATCCATCGTTTGATCCCTGGGTGTAACAGGTGGCTGAGGTATTTCTTGGGGTCAGGCGGTTTGAAGGGGCAGGAGATGGCCATAGACTTTATGCATCCTCATAGTCTCTTTTGTACCCTCATCGACTCTTTCTCAAGTCCTTTCCAACTTCTGCTGGAATTAGATTGCAGTTTTTATCCACTTCCATCGTCGCTATTGACGGGTCATGGGGCTTTTTTCAGTTTTTAGTTTGCTTCAAGTTGGCTTTCTATTGTAGATTCCTTACGTCTTTCTTTCGATATAACTCAGTTCATCTCAGGGACTTGTAAATTTTCTTTTTACCTTGTATCCAATTGTATATTTTGATATGTACTTGAAACTTTTGAATAAAAGAAGAGTTTTCGTTACTTGCTTGTCAGTTTGGTCCTTTAGGTGATCATTTCGCTTGCTAACAGTCTGCTGATGTGTATGACAAGCGTTGAACTACTGATTAACTTAATTGATAGGATCTGGCCGATGGGAGGTTTTGTGGTGAGTTGATTTTCTTACCGCCAAAAGCAGGACGATGCTGTCCTTTCGTCTTTTATGAATTCGTGATTGAGAGGGTGAGTTCGCTCAAATAGGGGGTTGTCCTAAGTAAGAGGACTATGTGCATCTGTCTGGGAAACTTATCCCTTATCAACGCATTCGTCTGACAAGCGGGACAGCCGTTTGCCCATTTAGGGAGATATATCCCAATGATAGGTTCCATTTGAGAGGACTAGACGATACTTGCCCATTTGGGGAAATAGAACCCTATTGATGGACTCCATTCGGGAGGACTAGGCGATACTTTCCCATTTGGAGAGATAGATCCCCATCGATAGATTTCGTTTGGGAGGACTGAGCGATATTTGCCCATTCAGAGAGATAGATCCCTATCGATGGACTCCATTCGAGGAAGATAGATCCATATTGATGGACTCTATTTGGGAGGATTGGGTGATATTTGCCCGTTCGGGGAGATAGATCTATATCGATGGACTCCATTCGGGAGGACTGGGTGATTTTGCCTATTTGGGAAGATAGATCCCTATTGATGGATTCAGTGAAACATCAGCACAAAACTACATCAGTTAGCTGGTAGGTTAGCACAACAAGGTAAGGGGCATTAGAAGTCTTGCCTGATCGTTCGATTATATGGAGCGAGATATGTTCCTTCGGTATAGTGTCATTCCCCATTAACAATAAATGTGCAAATTCTCAGAATTCCAGATTCTAGTTATGGTCAAGCCGTCTAAGTGATCGAGACGATACGTGTCTGGGCGGACTTTTGAGCATATCCTGTACGGACCCTCTTAATTGGGCGTAAGTTTAGCCCCTGACTGGGGTTGAGTAGTGGCATCCACCTTTCTTAGCACCAAGTCACTTGGCTTGAATGTTCTAGTCCTAACCTATCAGTTGTAATATCTCATTGTCTGCTGTTGATAGGCGGCCATTTGAATACATTCAATTTCCCTTAGTTCAGGGAATAAGTCTAGACGTTCGCGTAGCGCATATCCATTTTACCCCTCTTCATAATGGTCCACCCATAACGAATGGATGACAATCTCGACCGGTATCACTGCTTCGCAATCGTATGTGAGACTAAATGGTGTCTCCCCTATTGTCCTTTTGGGCATCATTCGATAAGCCCAGAGGATACTGTAGAGCTCATCTACCCAATGACCTTTGACTTCATCTAATACGACCTTCAGCCCTTGTAGGGTCATTCAATTAGTTAGTTCTGCAAGGCCATCGATTTACGGGTAGGCGACGGACGTGAAACGATGTTAGATCTCCAATCTATTGTAAAAGTATCGGATGCTTCTGTTGTCGAAATGTTTTCCATTATTGATGATCAAAACATGGGGCGCATTGAATCGGGTGATGATGGATGCCTATATAAAATGGTACATCTTATCGATGGTGATATGGGCTAATGGCTTAACTTTCAGCCACTTGGTGAAGTGGTCGATGACTACGATTAAGGAATTTTGCTGTTTGGTAGTGAGGGGAATGGTTCTAGGATATTTATTCCCCACTGAGCGAACGGCTATGGGCTGACTATCAGGCTGAGCTCAATAGAAGGTTGGTGTGGTACTTACGAAAAGCACTAGCAATTGTCATACCTTTAGATGTAATCATTTGTATCGACTTTCATGGTAAGCCAGTAGTACCCTTGCTGTCAAACTTTGTTTGCTAGGTTTCGGGCACCTAGGTGACTGTCACATATCCTTTATGAATTTCTCTGAGCACGTAGTTTTTTTCCTCAGGCGTTAGACAGTTTAAATACATATGGGTATATGACTTCTTGTAGAGATCATCGTTAATGATGGAAGAATGGGTGGGTTTGCGTCTTAACTTGGCGGCTTTAGAGGGTGAGCTCGGTAGTTGCTCATACTTTAGATAGGTTTCGATGGGATCCTTCTAACTTGGTGAGTTGTTTGCCGCCAAGATTTGTTCAAGCTCTTTGATGTTGGGTTACCGTAGACTCTCTATATAAATGGTACGACTAGTTGCTATTGAGTCAGAGCTGGCTAACTTCGAGAGTGTATCGGCTCATACATTTTCAGATTGAGAGATCTGTTGTATATCCACCTTGTTGAATTTGTCTACTACTTGGTGTATCTTGGATAAATATTTCACCATCATTGGTTTTTTGGTTTTGTAGACCCCCTTGATTTGTTTGTTGACTAGTTGGCTGTCGGTAAAGACTCGTATGTTTTGGACCCCTAAGGACGCTGTGACTCAAAACTTGGTTATAAGGGCTTCGTATTCGACATGGTTGTTAATCATCCATAATTCAAAATAGAGGGAGTATTCAGCTTTGAAATTATCTAACCCTACTAAGATGAGTCCGACTTCACTTCTTAAAGAATTAGACAACCCGTCCACATGGAGGGTCCATTCGGGCTATACATGTTCCTCTTGGTCATCGGTAAGGACTTGTTCAATTGATGTTGGGAATGTGTACTCAAGAATGAAGTCCATGAGAGCTTGGCCCTTGATAGCCAATTTCGGTTGGTACTTGAAGTTGAACTCACCTAATTCGATACTTTACTTGATGAGTTGATTCGAAGTGTCCCTATTCTGTAAGATCTATTTTAGGCATTGGTTGGTCAGCTCCACGATGGTGTGTGCTTGAAAGTAGGGGTCGTAGGCATTTGACAGTGATAACCAAGGCGAAAGATATCTTCTCGATGAGTCGGTAATTGATCTTGGACTCGTGGAGTATACGACTAACATACTACACTGGGTTTTGTACGGTGAATTCCTATCTCACAAGGATAGAACAAAACCGTTGGTCAAAAACAGAGGGATAAAGATAGAGTTTCTCACCAAACACCAGTTGGGAGAGAAGTGGGGGGAACATGAGGTACTCTTTGAGCCTTTTGAATGCGGTCTGGCACTCAGACGTCCATGCAAACCTTTGAGACTTCTTTAGGGTATCATAAAAGGATTTATATATCTCTCCCCCTTTCGACATGAATCGGTTGAGGGCCATGATTCTATCCGTGAGGCATGACATATCTTTCACTATCCTTGGCAGTGTTAGGTTGAGTATGGCTTGGATTTTCTCCGAATTCGCCTCAATTCCTTGGTTAGTAATTAGGAAACCCAAGAATTTCCCATATGTGATCCCAAAGATGCACTTTGTAAGATTCAGTCTCATGTTGTACCATTCTAACATTGGAATATCTTTTCTAGGTCTATAACGTGATCGTTAGCATTAGTGCTTTTGACGAACATGTTATCGACATAGGCCTCCATGTTTCTGCCAAGTTATTTACTGATGACCTTGTTGCATCGGCACTGAAAAGTTACCCTGACATTCTTGAGACCGAACGACATGACCTTATAGCAATAGGTACTGAACTCTGTGATGAAACTGGTCTTTTCTTTATTCTCAGGGGCCATCCGTATTTGATTATAAGCAGAATATGCATTTATAAAACTTAGGAGTTGGTGGCCGGATGAATTGTCGATTAATTTGTCAATATTGAGAAGTGGATAGTTATCCTTGGGACAAACTTTATTAAGGTCAGTGAAGTCTATACACATCCTCCACTTGCCATTGGCCATTTTTACCATGACTATGCTAGCGAACCATTCGGGATATTCTACCTCTCGGATAAATCCTATTGTCAAGAGCTTTTAAACTTCTTCCTATATTGCACGTTGGTATTCTAGTGTGAACATCCTTTTCTTTTGTTTGACAAGCTTGTGGTTGGCATTTATAGTTAATTTATGAACTATAACCGAGGGGTGAATACCTGACATATCTTCGAAGGACCATGTGAAGACTTTGGAATGACATTGTAGGCAATCCACGATTGCTTTATGTAGAGATATCGGTAGATGGACACCGATCTGGATGGTTTGGCTAGGAGTGTTAGTGATGAGTATTTCAATTACTTTCTCTTCGAGTTGAGGTTTTGATTGTTGTTCAGTGTTATTCTTGAGTTCTATAGTGTCCATTGATAAGGCTTCTTCCTTTTTCTCCTGCTACGAGGGTGGTTGACGGATCAGGATCGCTACGAGGGTGTCCACTATCCAAGGGTATTCTGAATTTCAGCTTCATGTGTTTAGTGTTCAGTAGTGCTTCGAGGCCGTTTAGACTAGGGCATCCCAGGATGGCATTGTAATGGGACAGGAGTTTTACCATGCAAAGGCATGATGAGGAGGTATTTCTAGAGATACGGCGAGTGAGATAACACTTTTCGGATGTATACATTTGCCAGCGAGCCCCCTAATGGGATGGTCACAGGTTAGAGATGAGATGAGACAAAACCTATTTGCTAAAAGGCATTCCAGAAGAAGGTGTTGCGATCCGCTCCTTGATCTATGAAGGTCCTCTTGATGAGGTAAGAGTCGATTCTAGCTATGAAGATTAGCTGACTGTTCAGTTGGTATCTACTCTCATTAAATCGTAGTCATCAAAACCAATTGTGGGTCTCATTCTCTTAACTAGGGCCATGATGGAGAGGAGAAGAAGATGTCAGTAAGAGCTGTTTCGGCTAGAAAATCAGTTTGTTCCTACGGACGGCGCCAATCTATTGAAAGTAGATTAGGCTCCACAAATGATGACTCTACTAACTCAAACAGGAAGATTTGGCCGTCTGATGGTCTTGACCAAAGGGACCTACAAAAGACCGTCGGAGGATGCTCTTTTGGGAGAGGCTCTGATACGCAATTTAGAGAGAGGTTTTCGAAGAGAAGGAGAACAGACTAAAGTCAGAGGAAAATAGCTCTATATGATTTGTGTGTAAAGTATTGGTCCAGAGAAGTTACCTGGGCGGTAGGCACATTGGAGCTTATATAGTTTCCTCATGCGAGAGTCATATATAGGCGGGTGATAAAACCTAATTTTCTTACGAGAGTATCCTGAGATTTCGAGAAATCATATTGTAAGATTCTCAAATATTGCAAAATCTATCAAGTTTGCAAAGTCCAGATCATCACGAAAATTCTTTTCCTTATCAATCACGATTGTAGATCTCCATTCTATTTACGTGAAATTCTCCCTGCGATTTAGGGAGAGTGGATATTACATTAGCAGATCGGGTATCGACCACTGAGCATCGAGGAGGCCTTGGGACCGACCAGTTGAACTACCGAGCAGTTGGCTATTGAGAGAGAGAGAAAGGTGATTAGCATGTACCAAGAGGGTCCATTGATGGGTTCTGGACCTGACTATCTCTGGGCCCAGCATGATTTGGGTCATGTACCATCAATAGGCATCAAGACAAATAGTAGAAAACAATGCAAAGGGTATACCTGAGACATTTGAGTGTAATTTTAAGTGAATTTAATATAATTTTCAATAAGATTTAATGATTAAATCACTCTATTTCAAATATTTTTTCCACTTACAACAATTGGAATTTCAATTTGCTGTTTCTAGCAAAAATGTAATTAATTACGCAAGATAAAATAATATCCTTTCATTATTATAGGAAAGTTTTAATTCTTATTAAGGATATAAAAGAGTAAGTGAAAAGAGTAAAACACTCCTAATAATTATTGGGAACATACAAAATTTTGTTTGAATTTGATGATGGTGTTTTGGGCACTTCACATATTCCCAAAAATATTTTCTATCTTAAATTGAAGGCCTTTTTTTTTTAAAAAAAAAAATCTAATATTAATAATGGAAATCTAGCGTACGTTCTCTCTACTGGCCTCTGGATTTGTAAGGATCAATTTGATCTTCGCCATTAAAATCTATCCATCTATTTATAATATCTTAATGATCTCGATATTTGGATTTATTTTAATTTTAACTATTCATTGTAAACAATTTTAAAATCCTAATAGTATAATCAATATATTATTGTTACTATCCATTCTAAGCAATATGCAAAATCTTAGGTTTTGGATCCTCTTCTATATATAATATTTTTCCTCTCTCTCCTCTCAGTCTCTCTTTTCTCCCCAAAATTTTCTCTATAAGCAGTCCTACACAACACTCTTTTTTCTTTTTTGATAAATCATTGATATTTGATAATTATATTGAATCCGACTAAATCTGATTTGAGTCATATTAAATTCTTAAATGACAGATCTCCATTGACACCTATTTTCTAGATCTTACCTTTTATTATCTGAGACCTCGCTTTTTTGTTTTCTCCAAACACTCTTGTTGTTAGATTTATTCACATACATGTGGAAGCATGAAAATCACAAAATTAAATAGGTCGAAATTTCGAGATAAATACCTTAATGTGTAGGTTTCCAAAAATCCGTAACTGTGAACTCTCGAACAAATCACTTGGCGGGGATAGTGATCACAAAATCGAACTACCACCACAGTACACGACATCTCAACTCTAAATCCGGTGATCCAATGATGGAAAAATTTCCTACCCGAAAATTTTTGATCCTACAATATGTTTTTCACAAATCTCTCAATAAATGATGTCTCTTAGCAAAAGCAATCACCAAAGACTATGTAGCGTTGGTTATTTTCTCAAAACATATATCCTAAGAGAGAATACGAGATCATGGGGAGGTTAAGGTCAGTTGGGAGTTATCCTGTTATCTAAATTCAAATTTAAATTATCTTACTCCTCACCCAAAAATGCCCCTACATGGGCATACTAGCCTATATTTTTTACTTGTACATGAGAGTATTTTACGTCCGTCATAAGATAACAACTCATATGACCTTCTACATCACCCTACTGGATTTTCATATAGGATTGGGTGCCGTACGATCGGTGAGCACACCTGCAAGCAAATACTTCTCGATGTATTTGTTAAGATGATTGAGAAGCCATTGTCAGCATAATACTCTAAACTCAACGCATTACATTCATCAAGTCATTTTCCTCATAAAAAATGATCTCCAATCATTGCTTGACCATGTATTCACTATTATGTTTGAATTCCAACATAGATAAACATAATAAGTTGACTGATGAATACAATACAACAATGTAATGTCAATTGATCTTTCTTTTCCCTATTATAAACAATCCATCTTAGTTTATTTGTTTATTATAAACAATCCATAAAAAATGATCTCCAATCATTGCTTGACCGTGTATTCATTATTATGTTTGAATTCCAACATGGATAAACATAATAGGTTGACTGATGAATACAATACAATAATGTAATGTCAATTGGTCTTTCTTTTCCCTATTATAAACAATCCATCTTAGTTTAGTTGTTTTTCTAAACCTGTCCTGTAGATCTCATTATCTTCCAGACCATTGGTAAGTAGACTCATGTAGTATACACTAAACCAAAACTTTAAGAAACAACCGAAAATAATAAAGGTACCGGTGGGCCCATCCAATGGGTCCCGGGTCTCACATAGTGGGGTACGATGATCAAAATCACATAATCGTATCAAATAATGGCTCCCACTATCACATGGTCGATTATCACACGTGATATGAAACACATGTCATAGTGTTATTTCTTTATCTCTCAAAGGGCATATATCAGATTTCTCTAATACTATACGGTATAGGACTCAATATACACATAAAAGTTTACTCAGAAACCTCAGAGAGAGTACCTCAGAAATAATATCATTAGACGCAGGTGATATCTGATATCTCAAACTGGTTACTTACAGGCAACATGGATGTGAATATATCTATATTGGTTATATCGCATATGATCTCATTCTGAACATATATCAGGGCGACTTATGTTCTAGTAGGGTCGCTCTTAAAACCTCTTACGCCTAGAAACTGTCTCATCTCCCCTCACTTAGAGCTGGAGGTGAAAACTCGTATGAGAGAGTCGATCTCGCCTGTCTGACATATCTTTCATCACATCACATCTCAAAATATATGACAACAAATAAATATAATGAATAAATAACTGAATAATGCACATATGTTATATATAACAATATGCATCAAAATATCATTCCAATACATAATAAAAAATGTCATAATACACATAAACCTAATGATTCCTATGTCCTACAAAGTAATCTCTTGTTATGAGTTTGGTGAAGGGATCAGCCACCAAACTGTATGAAAATATACTTGATCGTCACTTCACTTTTCTTGATGATGTCTCTCAAAAAATGGTATCTGATATTAATGTGTTTGGTTCTACGGTGATATTTAGGATTTCGGGTGTAGACAACGGTGGCCTGATTATCACAATAACTCATGATTGACCTCCCACTACCTGCTACAATCTCTAAGTTATCTAAAAATCTCCAAAATCAAACACTCTATTGAATGGCTACTGAGTATGCCACAAACTCAGCCTCCATCATAAATAGAGATACACAAGTTTGTTTCTTACTGTTTCATGAAATGACCCCGTTATTGAGCAAGATAATAAAACCTGATATTGATTTGCGTCTATCAAGATTGTCACCCAGTCGGCATCTGAATACCCAATGAGACACAAATCACCTCATTCGTAACATAAGGAGAGGTTCGCAACTCCTTGAGATATCTAAAAATTATTTTCATTGCTCTCTAATGACTCCTTTCAGGATCCGATTGATACCTACCCACCAGACCGACCGTAAAATAAATGTTTAGTCATGTAAACAATATTGTATATATCAAACTATCCATTACACTGACATAAGAGATTTTACTCATCTCCTTTATTTCTTCTTGAGTTTTAGAACACACGTCAAGAATCAAGAATTCACCTTTAGTGATAAAACTATATATGGGGTTATAATCGCTAATCTCAAACTACTCAAGAATCTTCCTGATATAGGACTCTTGTAAAAAAGCTAACACCCATCTCAAACGATCCCTCTGTATCCTAGTTTCGGAAATGAACTGAGTTTCACCCATATCCTTTATATCAAAATTTGATGATAACCATATTTTAGTAGTCATCAAATACTCTGTCTAGATGACTGCTTAAGGCCATATATCGACTTTCGAAGTCGACAGACCTTATTCTCATGACTTACAAGAATAAAATGAGATGGCTGCTCCATGTAGATCTTTTAATCCAAACTCTCATTCTGGAAAGTAGTCTTGACGTCTATCTGGTGTAACTCTAGATTCATGTTTACGACAATCACTAAAAGTAAATGGATCAAGGTAAATTTGACTACCGAAGAGAAAATCTTCTTGTAATCCATGCCCTTAGTCCAAATGTAACCCTTGGCTACCAGATGATCCTTATAACTCTCTACCAATCTGTTAGCCTTTCTTTTGATATTGAGAACCCACTTGTTCCCGATGGCTTTTCTACCCTCAGGCAAATCAAATAGGTCCCAGACCTCATTGATTTTCATTGACTCCAACTCTTCACCCATGGCCTTCAACCAATGGTCCTTCATAGGACCCTCAAGAGCCTCGTGGACCTAGCCTCATCACCATTCTCAAGAGTTACAATGAGAGTCTCAACCTTAATTGAAAAATGATATATAGGTATATGTCCTCGACTGCTCCTATAAGGAGGGAGAACCTCTTCACTTCTAGATGGAACACTCCCACTAGAACCAAAATCCATAATGGTTACTTGGGTCCCATCATTGGGCTCAGCTGATCCACTAGACTTATCCATCTCATAAAAGGTAAAGTCCCGATCAATTTCACCTCTCTTAGGGAAATCTTTCGCAAGGAACATAGTATCATGAGACTTAATTTTAGTAACAGTGTCGTCCGTATGCTCACCAAAAAATACATATCCTTTGAAGTGTTGTGAATATCTTATAAAGATACACTTCTTTTCTCATAGGCCTAACTTGTCGTGTGGGTGCGAGAAATCATAAACATATGCGACACATCTCCATAGTCTCAAGTAACTAAGGTTAGACTGCCTCTCTGTCCAAAACTTATATGTGATACTGATTATAGATTTTGATGGAACACAATTGAGGACGTTGGCTGCAGTTAATAAAATGCTCCCCTAATGAGAGATAAGCAAATTGGCCAGTGCCATCATAGACCTCACTATCTCTAACAAAGTTCTATTCCTCATCTTGGCTATTCCATTCTACTAAGGAGTAACAGAAATAGTCAGCCGTCTCGTAATATCCTTATCGAAACAGACCTATTTAAATTGTTTTGACAAAGACTCACGCATTCGATCGGTTCTGAGAATTTGCACTCTCAAGTTTAGTTGATTCTCAATCTCGCTAATAAATCTCATGAAACATTCCAATATCTCAGACTTGTGTGAGATCAGATAGATGTAACTGAAACGTATGTAATTTTCTATAAACGTAATGAAGTACACAACTCCATTTTGGACTCTCACGTTCATAGGCCTTCAGATATCGGAATGGATCAACTATAATGGAGTTCCAACTCTCATTGCCTTGCTAAATAGTTTTTTTTATAGTTTTGCCAGCTAGGCAAAACTTATAAACGAACAACTCGATCTTAGTTAGCAGGCCTAACAGATCACTCGCTGCTAACCAGTTCATTTTCTCTTGCCCTATGTGTTTAAATCTACTATACTATACATTCACATTATCATTAACGTAATTAGATATAAAGGCAGTAGAAGAATAACAAGAAATATCATTAAAAGAAATAGCATCCAGTGTGTCATGCCCCAACCCGCCTCTGGGCCGGGCACGCAATAACTGCCGTGGCACCTCGATGCACGAGTACAACGTTCCGCATATTGAGACACCGTAAGGCTGATAACAATATCCAATCAAATGTATAATAGACCAAAATCAATTCCCAAGTCATCACAAATGTCCTTCAATGCATCAATATATCAAATCAAATGAGAGTTATCATTTTCACAAGTTAAACATAAGTATAATACAGTCATCTCAGGTATAATAAGTACAGTGGTCAATCTAAATACTCCCAAAATAAATAATAACCACAAATAGATCAAGCGAAAGAATGGGTATCCATACCCAAGCCTAGCGTCTCCAAAAGAAGCTCAATAAAATCAACACTCAATCAAATCCTCAGTCCAAGGCTAACCTATAATACCGACACTACGGTGTCCGTATATTATTTCTGTTTTTGAATTTAGTAAAATAATCTTCAATTTATATATATATATATATATAGAAAAATATTTAATTTTATTGATTTTTGATTTTGGGGTTTTTAATTCAAATTTTTCGTATATTCAAAAGTACCCGTATTTTCGATTCATAATGCGGGAATATATTTTTCATTTATTAATTTAATTATTTACTCAATTATTTATTTATAAATCTATTTATATAAATATATATATAATAATAATAAAAAAGGAAGGCATTAGGTTTGAAACCCTAATTCCCTTTCTCTTTCACTTTCTCTCCGTCCGCTGTTTCACCTTCCCCATTCCCGCGACTCATCGCCTCCCCCATTCCCTTCCTCCGCTTGCCACCGCTGCAATCTCCCTCCTCCGCTACAGACGACCGTCAACCACTGCCCTATTCTCCCTCTCTCTCCCTTCGGTTCTTTCTCTTTCGCTCTTTCTACTCTCTCCTTCCCGTAGCTCTCTCCTTCACCCTCGATTTCGCCGCCGTCGCACCACCATCAACCACCCAATCACCGTCGCCGACTAGTCTCTCACTTTCCCTTTCCGTTCACCTCTCTGCCTCTCTCTCTTTATCCTTCGCAGTCTTGCGATTTCTCTCCCTCCGCCTCACGCGCCTCCACTGCTCCGCCACCAACCAGTCCCCACCGATTGCTCTCTCTTCACTCTATCCTCTCGGTTCTTCTCTCTACTCTCTATCTCTCTCTATCTTTCTCCATCTCACTCTCGGCCTCGCGATTCGCCTTCTTCCTCACTCGTTCGATCACAGTCTCCTTCCCTTTCTCTTTTTTCTCTCTATTTCTTTCTCTCTCTATCTCTCCCTTCGATTTCTCTCTCTTTGTCCTTTCTCTCTCTCATTGACCCTCGATCTCTCTCTTCCTTCTCTCTCTATCCCTTGTAGTTTCCCTCCTCTGTTCGCTAGACCACGAACTGCTCATGATTGAGAGTTTCCTGCAACCATCGCAGGAGCTCCAAGTTAGCGGTAGTACACCCACGAAAACCCTAGGCCCAAATTACACTCCTGCGCAGGTAAGGGCGAGATTTTGAATTCGGTAGCTCTAGGATTTTAGTTCTTTCGTAATTTAAGCGTAAATTTTTGAACCTTGCTTCGAATTTGAAGCATTGCAGGTCCTGGATTGAGTAGAACGAAGCTTGGACCACAGGATTGTGAACTGCGAAGACCCTAGGTGAGAATCTCTAACTCACTCGATTTATTTGAATGAATTTAGGATAAATTTAGGGTTAGAAGTCTTGTATGCGTTTGGAATGTATACTTGATTTGATTTGAATGCATTTATGAAGTTCTATAATTGAATGTTAGGATTGAGTTTATGTATTTACGTAAATTAGACTATTTGATACGGAAAAAGTATGCTAAGGGATAATAGAATAGAATTGAATTGATTTGAATGGTTTCTCTAGAGTTTAATTCGAAATATGCATGAAAGTATTTGGATTTAGGGTTGGAGCTTAAGGATTGAAGCATTCTTTTACATTATAGGTTGTTTTGCATATAGGTAATTCAAATACAATCCCTGTATTATGAAAATAGACTTCCTTACGTTGAAAATGATATATACTTTGAAACATTTGGATGAGAATCGAAAAATTTATGATTTTTTAAAGAATTTCTATTTTAGGAGAATATTTATTATTTTATGGTTATTTTCGATCTTGAATGATCTTTAGGATTGCATTAGACTTGACTTTCAATGTGTTACTTATTTATAAATAAAATGCAATTGATGACATTAGAGTGTATTCATGAATTGAAGAATTGAGATTTGTACAAAAATTAGAGAAAATGGATAAACCCTAAAAATATTTGGAAATTGATGACGTAATTATGATTTTGTATTAGAAAAGGTCAATTGAGGATCGAGTAAGATTTCATTTGATTGAATTGTGAGTATATGCAAGTGTATATGGGATGTTATTGTGTGCTAAAATCACCTTAAAGGCCAAGGAGAATGGTAGAAAGTGTGTGGAATTTTTGTGGTACAATGGTGAATGTGTATGGATATAATTGAGGTTGAGGTGTGAGAAATATGTGCATGTGTATGTATAATCAATGTATGTGTATTATATTTGTATGTCGAAGGAGAAAATTTGATAAAGAATAAATATGTTTGTATGCAGACTGTTTTGTGTATGCAAAGGGTGGAATGGGAGGCATGTATGCTTGGTGACGATACTATGAGGAATGAATGTATGGAACATTGAATTTGTTGTTGGTGATGGAGAAAGAGGAAGATGAAATGCACGTAGTTGAGAGAGTATTTAGCATGCCCTAGTTTTGGCCTAGATATAGGGTTAGTTAAAATGCTAACTAACTTAGTAATTTTTCAATTCATGACATATGTGATGTGTTACAATTGTAGTGACCTGTTTGGAGACCGATTGCGGGGAGCATAGTTTCGACACTTGTTGTGCATTGTAGGGAGTGATTGACCCTCCCGTATCTGTGAGTGAGACCCTAATTTCTTGCATGAAATAGTGAAAATCTGATTTTACCGTGTTTTTAAACATAACATGCTTTGATATGCATTGATTCGACGTGTGATATTAAATCTCAAATTTGTTTTGTGATTATTGGAGTGTTTTAAACTTATGTTTTCCATTACTATGCATCCATGTTTGAAATAAAACAAAATTGTGCCATTATTTGAAAATTGGATAAGTTTCCTTTTCTACCGTTACATTGGTATACTGATTTGAAATGATTTGTTGGATGTATTGGTATATGGATTTGAAATGTTTTAAGATCTGTGAGGGCACGAGATGCCCACTTGTGATGATATGATATGACTTGATTGATTCTGTAGCCACGAAGGACGTTTGTAGAGGCACGGGTTGCCCGGATACGTTTTGGCTAGAGGTATCCGCAAACGTCGTGATTGTGATATGTATGGGCCCGGTTAAATGGTGGATTGTTGTGAGACCGAGATGACTATTTATTTATTTGTGGTGGATGTCTATTATACAGGTTTATTTGTACATGGGAGACCTCCGATTTAGGGGGAGATTTTGCCCGATTTTCTGTAAAAATACAACTGGCATCCAGGGCAACGGGCGGCTGTTCACGATCCCGGTTCGGGACGTGACATAACCTGCGGAGGAATTGTGAGGGGTGGGTACCTATGGGAGGGTACTCAGTAAGTGAGGAGATTGATATCATGCTGTTAATATTGGTATGAAAATGGAGTGTCAAAGCATGTATCAAATAGATATCAAGTGTGCAAACCAATCATGATATTACAATAAAATCATTTCATAGCACATGTATCAGAAAACAACATATGCATCCGTTATATCAAGTCATAAAGAGCTGGCCTAACAAATATTCCCTGCAATGACCTACCGCGGCCAATGACGGGCGAGTTGGGAGTTTTTTTTTTTTTTTTTTTTGCAAGTATGTAAAAACACTGACTCTCTATCCCAATGTTAGCCACATGCTACTCAAATAAGCCCGCAAATATCACAAGCACGATCAACAACATATGTCTGACATTTGGGGGATAGCTCTGGCCAAAACCTATCCGGGCATAATGGGTGCCTTTGCCAAATGTCCTTCGTAGCTACGGAATATTACTATACAGCGAGGGAGTGGGGGGCACAACCCATATCATGGAATTATCAATCAGCTGGGCATGCAGCCCATAAATCCAGATCGTATCAAAAATCGTGTGCCAATAGATATAGAATCACATAAATATCACATGTTATGAAAAGTTGACACAATATCATTTTATGAAGCACATGGATGCATATCGGTAGATCGGCAGTTGGGACACTCCAATGATCACAAAAACATTTCATAAAACAATTAAATCTCAAGTGATCATACGTTCATAACACCATCTTATTTAAAAAGCATTTTAAAACAGGGTTTCCAATCAACAACAGACGTCAAAGTCCCACTCACCATTAGGGGAGGGTAGCGCACTCCCCAATAAAACTACAATGCGTAGAATAATGTTCCCCTCAATTGAATCACCAACGAGGCTCTATAAATATAATGTAGAACATGAATCACTAAAGAGGACATATGATGCTTATATGACGATGTAAATATGATGTAACCCTAGTTATACACAACCTAGGGTTTTCAAAATCAAATCTCGCATCATTATCGAGAATCGACCATAAGTTCCTCAACTGGGGTCGGAAATGAGGAAACTCCAATTTCTATGGTTGGCTCTCGTAAAAACTCACACTTTTCGTGTTAAACAAATCTCCAAACTCTTGTTGGAAGATTTCTTAAAGTTCACACATTTCCTAACAAATCCAGATCTTATCTTCTATTCTGTCCCATTTTAGTAAACTTCTCATATCTCACTATCTACTAATGAAAATACTCTGATTTTTGACTATGTTATAGTTAAGACATAGGGTTACAACTTCCTAGTTGGACATTTTCTTGGATTCCTAGTGAAAGTCCATGAAATAGCCCGATTTTGGCCACATTTCATTTCAGAAGTCTGTTCTGTTAATTTTTTTGCATAGGCCTCACAACTTTTAACACACAACTTCAAACTTCCTGAAATTTTTATAGTATTTAGAAGAAACATAACTCTACATTTTTCATGTTTTGGATTTCTCCCAATTATGCCTAGAAGGGGTCTGAAATAGAACACTGAAATCTCTATTTAGTTTTGGCTGAGAAGCTGAATCTTCTCTGCACAATTTTGGGAGATTTTGTATAACTTCTGATTCCCTGTGCAAATTGGTTGAAATTTTCACAGTGGGTGATTAAGAGGGAGATCTACAATTTTTCTTCTTTGAGCTTTTGCAAACAAAGGCTGGAAGGGGGTCGTGCAACCCTACTGTTTTTAGTGTTGAAAAATGGATGACCCTTTGACGAGTTTTAGAAGAATGGTTGTAACTTTTGGTACAGGGTTCGGATTGAGGCGATTCTTATCTCGTTGGAAAGATAAGATATAGATCTACTTTTTTTGATGACTAGGGTTCAAGCTAATTCAGATCGAAATATACCTCAAAATCAGGGCAAAGTTCACAGCAGAATAAAACAGAGCAAAACAGAATAGAACAGAATGTGACTCTGCAGAACCCCAAATTTTGAAGTCCCACAAAAAATTCAGGTCATCTCCAAATCAACTGGAATATATCTCATTTTAAAGCTTAGGATGTCTAGAATCCAATGCAAAAAACTTCATGCCATTTGGAGTTGTGTAGAGAAAATTAAGAACAAAAGTGTACATGCTGTCCATAAGTCATAAATGCATGATCTTTCCATTTCAAATTCCTGAATGTCATATCTATGTTGTTCAAGCCAATTCACTAACTCCCCATATTTGTTCCATACTCTTAACATGTTCAAAATCACCAAGGGTTAGCATGAAATCAGTCCTCACATATCATCACCCCAAATCCATCATTTAGCCCTAAATTTTCAGCACATGAACATCATACTATTGTCCAGAATTTCAACACATTTTGACCATACATTCCTTTCCATTTTAGTATGCAAATTTGGCTCCTTAACATCATGACAAGTGCAGAAATTTTCTACACCCTTGTTTACTTCATTTCCACCACAATACACATGCATTTAGCTATCACTTTAGTATAAAAAATTCTGCATATGTTTAACAAATTCCAGCAAACATAAGTACAACCCATGTTATTTCTAGGTCATTTTCCTGTTCAAACATTCTGCACATTTGAATATGATCTTAACACTTCCAAAACACTTCAAATCACTTCAATTCAAGTCAAGAACAAGTCTGAAATCTCTGCATACAATCATGTAAATTCCATCATACTAAAAACACCTCAAATCATCCAATGTTCATCCAAATCATATGCAGAATTTCTGCACTTATCAATACATGTCCTAAGTGATAAATGTTATGTTTTAATTTAAAGAACATGCTCAATTACATGGGATAAAAACTGCTGTAAAATGTTTAACAAATGCAGAAATTTCTTTATCTTTCCTTGGTGTTTTTCAAGGCCTAGATTTAGTTCATTTGCAAGCAACTTCTTCCTCCCTTAGAACCTTGCTTCGGCTGACCTAACAACACAAGATAAGGACTTAAATCTCAGATTTTCCTTGGCTCAAACATATCAAAATAAAGAGGAAAATTAACTCACCTCTTGGAAAATAAAAGTAAAATCAAAAGAGAATAGAGTCTTACTTCAAGGATTGGAAAGAACACTTTGAAACTTCAAGGTTTCTTCAACAACACTCTTCCTCTCTCTTTTTCTCTCTCTCTTTCTCTTTCCCCCTCTCTCTTTCTCGACTGCTCTCGCTCTCCTTGTAACTCACGAATGTAACATGAAGAAGTGAAGAAAGCCTTGAATACTCTCCCCATTTTTATGCTCATTCACTTTTAATTTTGGCCACATAAAATGTAAATCCTTTCTTTAATTCTAAACCACATGTTAATTGCCTCAAAAGTCAAGATTCCCCACTAAAAAATATCCTCATTTGTTCTCATTAATCAAATGGAGGGGCAACTTGGTCATTTGGCTCAAGTTTTGGTATTTACTTATAAGCCCTCTAACTTTTGAAAATTCGAAATTGACCCCAAAATTTCTGAATTTTACATGATAAGTCCAACATATTATATTAGGCCCAATGGAATCAATTTTGTAAATTAGTATGGTCGTCTCGACCCTGTTTTCCAAAATCGATCCAAATTATTGTTTCAGATCAATTTCTGAAACTTTATCGGTTTAACCCTAAAACTCAATATTTATAAATTGTGAAAATTTCTACGCTCTCAAAACCTAATAATAACATCACTGGGCCGTTTGTGGTCCATTCCAAAAATAATTACCCATCCCAAAAATCGGAGAAATTTCTTTGGGGAAATTTTTATCGGAAAAAAATTTCTGAGTGAAAATTTAAAATTTGACTCATGAAAAATCATTATATATATATATGAAGTGGAATACGTGAGGATACACCGAGAGTCGGTGTTACACAGTGCATACAATCTATTATAGATAAAACCAGAACAAACAAAAGAACTGTCATAAAAGAAACAATAGAGTTTCCAAAAGACAAAGCATATTCTAGGTGGTTTAACCAAAGTACAGAATTCAGATTCCATTGAATATCTCCGGACTTGCAAGTGCCAATCCCTCTGACGATAACAAATACTCCATTCACCACGTAAATCCTCCTAGCCTAAGAACTCATCCGACAGAACTCCACCTATCTTGAGTTACATGGTTAGTACTTCCTGAGTCGATAATCCACAAAGGAAAGGAGTAAGTGAGCATCACAGTAGAGGAGATAAAGCTCAAACCATATAAAGAAGAAAGACATACCTTCCGCTCGTCTCATTCACAAGCGAAATGACCAAATCTATCATATACATAACACTTCACTTTGGCCTTATCCAGCTCCTTCTTCTTGCACTTTTATACCTTGTTGTCAGATTTTTCAAATGACTTCTTCTTGCATGACCTAAGGTCTTCTTCTTATGCATTTTCTATTTGTGTTTAGAACCATGGGAGCCCTTGCTCAACTCCGCTACCTAAACATAACTCTAGTGCAGACTACTCGCCTCCAAGCTCTCTTCCTCGAGGTCACAGTGTCTACTCACATCGGCGAAAATACGAATACTTTTGTCATACGTGAGATAGGTCTTCATGGTCTCCCATGAATCAGATAATAACTAGATCACACCCAATACTTGAAACTTATTTAAAATGGGCTCACCCACATTTCTTAGTCCGACAATCATACTCGACATTGCATCAAATGTTGTTTCATCATATGATCAATCATTTTCTTATAAGTTATAAATTTGTAAGTCAACATTTTTATCTTAAGAGATGAAACAGCATCATAATGCTCTTTTATGGCGAGCCAAATCGGTATAACCATATGATATTGCTCATAAATCGGGATCATGTCATCGTGCATACTACTAATCAGGATTGTTTTGGCATGACTATCTTTCTTCTTCCATGTATGATAGGCCTCCTAACCCCGTCTAGTCTGAGGCGTGGTACCCTCCTTGGGGTTCACCATCTTGTGCCTTAAAATCTCAGAAAGATCTTATTTCTCGAGAACAAACTGAATCTTCCGATACCAAATATCATAGCTATCACCATTTAGTTTATCCTCCTTGCAAAGATCCAAAACGATAGTTTTTGAAACAACCATAATCTCTGGTACACAAAAAAGAGAGACTTTAGTGGCATGTTGATACTTATTTACAAATTTTATGCACCATTCAAATCACCAAATATGAAATAGGTTGAATGTAAATCCCAAAGCAAGTGAATGGATCAATGGACCCATCCACTACAACCTGGGATTACATCTTACCATTCGTACTTGGACTTGGTACACAAAAACCCATTAAAATCACAATTATTGATGTGGGACACTCAGAAAAAAGGAAAAATCAAGTCTAGAGCAGTTTGATGCATCATATGCGTGACGTGTCCTGCACGCGCGCTCATGCGCCCGGGTCGTGTTTGGGTCGGGATGTGAGTTGGGGATATAGATTTGGTTTGAATTTGACTCGGACCCCTTGACCCGGTGCACTTCACAAGCCTGTGCCTGAGCAACCATGTGCCTCTGTATTCGTGAAGTTCACGCGCCTTGGACCCAAGTCGGGTCTTCTTCGCTCGACGAGTCTGCAACCAGGTCTGCACGACCCGATTGTCAAAAAAGGTTTTTCGACCATTTGGGGCTTTGATTTCACCTGAAAATTGTAATTTGATTTCCAATATTATCCTAAACATGATTTATTAGAAAATTTAAGCTCTAAACTCGACTATTTAAACACCCTCCCTCGTGGCCCTTTGTGGCCGATGAGGAAACTCATACTCTGATAACCAAATCACACAATTAATATATCAAAATTGTAGATCAAAATATGAGAAACATTTATAAGTCATTTTTACATATTAATTTATCCTTAAACTTGATAGATCTAAGGTTCTAAGGTCATGGGTTACTATTCATGGCCGAAAACATTTAATAGTCTAAACATGGTCCAAAAATTATATAAAAATCATATTCATATTCCATGGGTTGTGGATAATGTCATGGTATCATCGAATTTATGAAACTCATTTGTGATCTGGATTTTAAATTTTACCCTACACATTTTTATCCGAAAAAATTCTGAAATTTTTTTAATAAATTTAATTATACTTTGATGCCAATGTTAGATTTATTCTTATACATGTGGAAGCGTGAAAAATCACAAAATTAAATAGGTTGAAATTTCGAGATAAATATCTTGATGTGTAGGTTTTCAAAAATCCGTGACTGCAAACTCTCGAGCAAATCGCTTGGCCTGGATCACAAAATCGAACAACCACCACAGTACACGATCCCTCAACCCTAAATTCGGTGGTCTAATGATGAAAAAATTTTCTACTTGAAATTTTTCAATCTCTCAATATGTTTTTTATAAATCTCTTAATAAATGATGTCTCAAGGGAAAAGTAATCATCAAAAACTTTGCAACGTTGGTTATTCTCTCAAAACATATATCCCAAGAGACAATAAGAGATCATGGGAAGGTTAAGGTCAATTGAGAGTTATTATATTATCTAAATTCAAATTTAAATTATTTTACTCGTCACCCAAAAATGTCGTTACATGGACATACCAACCAATACTTGTACTAGCTTTTTGATTTTTTTTATAGCATCTTTTCCTCTACGCAATAAACGCACTCTCTCTTCTATTTTCGACGACTTGTGTCCGACAATTCTCTAAATGCATTTAGATTATAACCACATTGTGTGATACTGGATGATTAAGGATAGGGGTGAAGCTCTTGCATCACTGTAGTGAGTCCCCAGCAAAAGCTGATGGCGGCCAAGTTGTGGATTGGTCACCAACATCATTAACGGTGGAGTCAGGTGCGGCAAACCTCATGATTTACGTATTAAGGATTGCGTCCAAGTTTTTTGGTTTCACAATATGTTTGGTAGGAGAAGAAACAAGATAAAAAAAAAAATTCTCTTATTAAAATTTTGTTTAATTTTTAAATGGGGACAAATGTTAAGGTGGGGGTTGGAAAACCCTAGGAAGAAAGAAATAAAAATTTTAAAACAATGGCATATTAAATTTATTTTCTAGAGAGAAAATTAAAAAATTATGAGAAAATTCAAGATAATTTAATTTATTAGAGAAAGAAAATTAATGTACTTAAATTTAGAGAGAGAAACTTTAAATAAATGTGTTTGGAGAGAGAAAATCATTTATTAGTGGAAAAACTTAAAATTAATATTTTTACAGAAAGAGAAAATATAAATTAAATTGACTTTTTTAGAGAGAAAAAATTAATATGTTTAGGTTTAAAGAGAAAAAATAATTTTAATTTTTATAAAAAGAGAAAATTTAAAAATCAATAACTTAGAGGAGAGAATGTGTATTAAATTGTTTTTTGAAGTGTTATTTTTGTAATTTTATCTCTTAAAATTGACCTCTCTCGTACCGAACTTGCCCCGAGTGTTGATGCCGGACCATACTTTGGATTAGGGGTGTAAACGGTTTGGTTCGATTCGGTTTAGTGTCTAAATCGAACTGAATTGAAAATCGAAATTTAAAAGAATTTTAAATTGAAAATCAAACTGAATTTAATTCGATTTAAATGAACCGAAAAAATTCGATTCGGTTTGGTTCGATTTGGTTTAAATCGAATTTTTTTTTATTTATCATTTTTTTTAGGTATAAGGAGATATCATTTATCATTAATGTGTTAAAAACATGAGTTTCTTTTATTTTGTCCAAATATAATATTTTTAAAACTATTTAGGATTTAATTTTAAGAATAGTTTAAAATTGATTTAGATTTTAAAATAATATTTTTTTTTTATTTAAATACTCCCAAAATAAGTACAGTGGTCAATCTAAATACTCCCAAAATAAATAATAACCACAAATAGATCAAGCGAAAGAATGGGTATCCATACCCAAGCCTAGCGTCTCCAAAAGAAGCTCAATAAAATCAACACTCAATCAAATCCTCAGTCCAAGGCTAACCTATAATACCGACACTACGGTGTCCGTATATTATTTCTGTTTTTGAATTTAGTAAAATAATCTTCAATTTATATATATATATATATAGAAAAATATTTAATTTTATTGATTTTTGATTTTGGGGTTTTTAATTCAAATTTTTCGTATATTCAAAAGTACCCGTATTTTCGATTCATAATGCGGGAATATATTTTTCATTTATTAATTTAATTATTTACTCAATTATTTATTTATAAATCTATTTATATAAATATATATATAATAATAATAAAAAAGGAAGGCATTAGGTTTGAAACCCTAATTCCCTTTCTCTTTCACTTTCTCTCCGTCCGCTGTTTCACCTTCCCCATTCCCGCGACTCATCGCCTCCCCCATTCCCTTCCTCCGCTTGCCACCGCTGCAATCTCCCTCCTCCGCTACAGACGACCGTCAACCACTGCCCTATTCTCCCTCTCTCTCCCTTCGGTTCTTTCTCTTTCGCTCTTTCTACTCTCTCCTTCCCGTAGCTCTCTCCTTCACCCTCGATTTCGCCGCCGTCGCACCACCATCAACCACCCAATCACCGTCGCCGACTAGTCTCTCACTTTTCCTTTCCGTTCACCTCTCTGCCTCTCTCTCTTTATCCTTCGCAGTCTTGCGATTTCTCTCCCTCCGCCTCACGCGCCTCCACTGCTCCGCCACCAACCAGTCCCCACCGATTGCTCTCTCTTCACTCTATCCTCTCGGTTCTTCTCTCTACTCTCTATCTCTCTCTATCTTTCTCCATCTCACTCTCGGCCTCGCGATTCGCCTTCTTCCTCACTCGTTCGATCACAGTCTCCTTCCCTTTCTCTTTCTTCTCTCTATTTCTTTCTTTATCTCTCTCTCTCCCTTCGATTTCTCTCTGTCTCTCTCTGTCCTTCTCTCTCTCACTGACCCTCGATCTCTCTCTTCCTTCTCTCTTTATCCCTCGTAGTTTCCCTCCTCTGTTCGCTAGACCGCGAACTGCTCATGATTGAGAGTTTCCTGCAACCATCGCAGGAGCTCCAAGTTAGCGGTAGTACACCCACGAAAACCCTAGGCCCAAATTACACTCCTGCGCAGGTAAGGGCGAGATTTTGAATTCGGTAGCTCTAGGATTTTAGTTCTTTCGTAATTTAAGCGTAAATTTTTGAACCTTGCTTCGAATTTGAAGCATTGCAGGTCCTGGATTGAGTAGAACGAAGCTTGGACCACAGGATTGTGAACTGCGAAGACCCTAGGTGAGAATCTCTAACTCACTCGATTTATTTGAATGAATTTAGGATAAATTTAGGGTTAGAAGTCTTGTATGCGTTTGGAATGTATACTTGATTTGATTTGAATGCATTTATGAAGTTCTATAATTGAATGTTAGGATTGAGTTTATGTATTTACGTAAATTAGACTATTTGATACGGAAAAAGTATGCTAAGGGATAATAGAATAGAATTGAATTGATTTGAATGGTTTCTCTAGAGTTTAATTCGAAATATGCATGAAAGTATTTGGATTTAGGGTTGGAGCTTAAGGATTGAAGCATTCTTTTACATTATAGGTTGTTTTGCATATAGGTAATTCAAATACAATCCCTGTATTATGAAAATAGACTTCCTTACGTTGAAAATGATATATACTTTGAAACATTTGGATGAGAATCGAAAAATTTATGATTTTTTAAAGAATTTCTATTTTAGGAGAATATTTATTATTTTATGGTTATTTTCGATCTTGAATGATCTTTAGGATTGCATTAGACTTGACTTTCAATGTGTTACTTATTTATAAATAAAATGCAATTGATGACATTAGAGTGTATTCATGAATTGAAGAATTGAGATTTGTACAAAAATTAGAGAAAATGGATAAACCCTAAAAATATTTGGAAATTGATGACGTAATTATGATTTTGTATTAGAAAAGGTCAATTGAGGATCGAGTAAGATTTCATTTGATTGAATTGTGAGTATATGCAAGTGTATATGGGATGTTATTGTGTGCTAAAATCACCTTAAAGGCCAAGGAGAATGGTAGAAAGTGTGCGGAATTTTTGTGGTACAATGGTGAATGTGTATGGATATAATTGAGGTTGAGGTGTGAGAAATATGTGCATGTGTATGTATAATCAATGTATGTGTATTATATTTGTATGTCGAAGGAGAAAATTTGATAAAGAATAAATATGTTTGTATGCAGACTGTTTTGTGTATGCAAAGGGTGGAATGGGAGGCATGTATGCTTGGTGACGATACTATGAGGAATGAATGTATGGAACATTGAATTTGTTGTTGGTGATGGAGAAAGAGGAAGATGAAATGCACGTAGTTGAGAGAGTATTTAGCATGCCCTAGTTTTGGCCTAGATATAGGGTTAGTTAAAATGCTAACTAACTTAGTAATTTTTCAATTCATGACATATGTGATGTGTTACAATTGTAGTGACCTGTTTGGAGACCGATTGGGGGGAGCATAGTTTCGACACTTGTTGTGCATTGTAGGGAGTGATTGACCCTCCCGTATCTGTGAGTGAGACCCTAATTTCTTGCATGAAATAGTGAAAATCTGATTTTACCGTGTTTTTAAACATAACATGCTTTGATATGCATTGATTCGACGTGTGATATTAAATCTCAAATTTGTTTTGTGATTATTGGAGTGTTTTAAACTTATGTTTTCCATTACTATGCATCCATGTTTGAAATAAAACAAAATTGTGCCATTATTTGAAAATTGGATAAGTTTCCTTTTCTACCGTTGCATTGGTATACTGATTTGAAATGATTTGATGAATGTATTGGCATACGGATTTGAAATGTTTTAAGATCTGTGAGGGCACGGGGATGCCCACTTGTGATGATATGATATGACTTGATTGATTCTGTAGCCACGAAGGACGTTTGTAGAGGCACGGGTTGCCCGGATACGTTTTGGCTAGAGGTATCCGCAAACGTCGTGATTGTGATATGTATGGGCCCGGTTAAATGGTGGATTGTTGTGAGACCGAGATGACTATTTATTTATTTGACAGGGTGGATGTCTATTATACAGGTTTATTTGTACATGGGAGACCTCCGATTTAGGGGGAGATTTTGCCCGATTTTCTGTAAAAATACAACTGGCATCCAGGGCAACGGGCGGCTGTTCACGATCCCGGTTCGGGACGTGACATAACCTGCGGAGGAATTGTGAGGGGTGGGTACCTATGGGAGGGTACTCAGTAAGTGAGGAGATTGATATCATGCTGTTAATATTGGTATGAAAATGGAGTGTCAAAGCATGTATCAAATAGATATCAAGTGTGCAAACCAATCATGATATTACAATAAAATCATTTCATAGCACATGTATCAGAAAACAACATATGCATCCGTTATATCAAGTCATAAAGAGCTGGCCTAACAAATATTCCCTGCAATGACCTACCGCGGCCAATGACGGGCGAGTTGGGAGTTTTTTTTTTTTTTTTTTTTTGCAAGTATGTAAAAACACTGACTCTCTATCCCAATGTTAGCCACATGCTACTCAAATAAGCCCGCAAATATCACAAGCACGATCAACAACATATGTCTGACATTTGGGGGATAGCTCTGGCCAAAACCTATCCGGGCATAATGGGTGCCTTTGCCAAATGTCCTTCGTAGCTACGGAATATTACTATACAGCGAGGGAGTGGGGGGCACAACCCATATCATGGAATTATCAATCAGCTGGGCATGCAGCCCATAAATCCAGATCGTATCAAAAATCGTGTGCCAATAGATATAGAATCACATAAATATCACATGTTATGAAAAGTTGACACAATATCATTTTATGAAGCACATGGATGCATATCGGTAGATCGGCAGTTGGGACACTCCAATGATCACAAAAACATTTCATAAAACAATTAAATCTCAAGTGATCATACGTTCATAACACCATCTTATTTAAAAAGCATTTTAAAACAGGGTTTCCAATCAACAGCAGACGTCAAAGTCCCACTCACCATTAGGGGAGGGTAGCGCACTCCCCAATAAAACTACAATGCGTAGAATAATGTTCCCCTCAATTGAATCACCAACGAGGCTCTATAAATATAATGTAGAACATGAATCACTAAAGAGGACATATGATGCTTATATGACGATGTAAATATGATGTAACCCTAGTTATACACAACCTAGGGTTTTCAAAATCAAATCTCGCATCATTATCGAGAATCGACCATAAGTTCCTCAACTGGGGTCGGAAATGAGGAAACTCCAATTTCTATGGTTGGCTCTCGTAAAAACTCACACTTTTCGTGTTAAACAAATCTCCAAACTCTTGTTGGAAGATTTCTTAAAGTTCACACATTTCCTAACAAATCCAGATCTTATCTTCTATTCTGTCCCATTTTAGTAAACTTCTCATATCTCACTATCTACTAATGAAAATACTCTGATTTTTGACTATGTTATAGTTAAGACATAGGGTTACAACTTCCTAGTTGGACATTTTCTTGGATTCCTAGTGAAAGTCCATGAAATAGCCCCATTTTGGCCACATTTCATTTCAGAAGTCTGTTCTGTTAATTTTTTTGCATAGGCCTCACAACTTTTAACACACAACTTCAAACTTCCTGAAATTTTTATAGTATTTAGAAGAAACATAACTCTACATTTTTCATGTTTTGGATTTCTCCCAATTATGCCTAGAAGGGGTCTGAAATAGAACACTGAAATCTCTATTTAGTTTTGGCTGAGAAGCTGAATCTTCTCTGCACAATTTTGGGAGATTTTGTATAACTTCTGATTCCCTGTGCAAATTGGTTGAAATTTTCACAGTGGGTGATTAAGAGGGAGATCTACAATTTTTATTCTTTGAGCTTTTGCAAACAAAGGCTGGAAGGGGGTCGTGCAACCCTACTGTTTTTAGTGTTGAAAAATGGATGACCCTTTGACGAGTTTTAGAAGAATGGTTGTAACTTTTGGTACAGGGTTCGGATTGAGGCGATTCTTATCTCGTTGGAAAGATAAGATATAGATCTACTTTTTTTGATGACTAGGGTTCAAGCTAATTCAGATCGAAATATACCTCAAAATCAGGGCAAAGTTCACAGCAGAATAAAACAGAGCAAAACAGAATAGAACAGAATGTGACTCTGCAGAACCCCAAATTTTGAAGTCCCACAAAAAATTCAGGTCATCTCCAAATCAACTGGAATATATCTCATTTTAAAGCTTAGGATGTCTAGAATCCAATGCAAAAAACTTCATGCCATTTGGAGTTGTGTAGAGAAAATTAAGAACAAAAGTGTACATGCTGTCCATAAGTCATAAATGCATGATCTTTCCATTTCAAATTCCTGAATGTCATATCTATGTTGTTCAAGCCAATTCACTAACTCCCCATATTTGTTCCATACTCTTAACATGTTCAAAATCACCAAGGGTTAGCATGAAATCAGTCCTCACATATCATCATCCCAAATCCATCATTTAGCCCTAAATTTTCAGCACATGAACATCATACTATTGTCCAGAATTTCAACACATTTTGACCATACATTCCTTTCCATTTTAGTATGCAAATTTGGCTCCTTAACATCATGACAAGTGCAGAAATTTTCTACACCCTTGTTTACTTCATTTCCACCACAATACACATGCATTTAGCTATCACTTTAGTATAAAAAATTCTGCATATGTTTAACAAATTCCAGCAAACATAAGTACAACCCATGTTATTTCTAGGTCATTTTCCTGTTCAAACATTCTGCACATTTGAATATGATCTTAACACTTCCAAAACACTTCAAATCACTTCAATTCAAGTCAAGAACAAGTCTGAAATCTCTGCATACAATCATGTAAATTCCATCATACTAAAAACACCTCAAATCATCCAATGTTCATCCAAATCATATGCAGAATTTCTGCACTTATCAATACATGTCCTAAGTGATAAATGTTATGTTTTAATTTAAAGAACATGCTCAATTACATGGGATAAAAACTGCTGTAAAATGTTTAACAAATGCAGAAATTTCTTTATCTTTCCTTGGTGTTTTTCAAGGCCTAGATTTAGTTCATTTGCAAGCAACTTCTTCCTCCCTTAGAACCTTGCTTCGGCTGTCCTAACACCACAAGATAAGGACTTAAATCTCAGATTTTCCTTGGCTCAAACATATCAAAATAAAGAGGAAAATTAACTCACCTCTTGGAAAGCACAAGGGAAATCAAAAGAGAATAGAGTCTTACTTCAAGGATTGGAAAGAACACTTTGAAACTTCAAGGTTTCTTCAACAACACTCTTCCTCTCTCTTTTTCTCTCTCTCTTTCTCTTTCCCCCTCTCTCTTTCTCGACTGCTCTCGCTCTCCTTGTAACTCACGAATGTAACATGAAGAAGTGAAGAAAGCCTTGAATACTCTCCCCATTTTTATGCTCATTCACTTTTAATTTTGGCCACATAAAATGTAAATCCTTTCTTTAATTCTAAACCACATGTTAATTGCCTCAAAAGTCAAGATTCCCCACTAAAAAATATCCTCATTTGTTCTCATTAATCAAATGGAGGGGCAACTTGGTCATTTGGCTCAAGTTTTGGTATTTACTTATAAGCCCTCTAACTTTTGAAAATTCGAAATTGACCCCAAAATTTCTGAATTTTACATGATAAGTCCAACATATTATATTAGGCCCAATGGAATCAATTTTGTAAATTAGTATGGTCGTCTCGACCCTGTTTTCCAAAATCGATCCAAATTATTGTTTCAGATCAATTTCTGAAACTTTATCGGTTTAACCCTAAAACTCAATATTTATAAATTGTGAAAATTTCTACGCTCTCAAAACCTAATAATAACATCACTGGGCCGTTTGTGGTCCATTCCAAAAATAATTACCCATCCCAAAAATCGGAGAAATTTCTTTGGGGAAATTTTTATCGGAAAAAAATTTCTGAGTGAAAATTTAAAATTTGACTCATGAAAAATCATTATATATATATATGAAGTGGAATACGTGAGGATACACCGAGAGTCGGTGTTACACAGTGCATACAATCTATTATAGATAAAACCAGAACAAACAAAAGAACTGTCATAAAAGAAACAATAGAGTTTCCAAAAGACAAAGCATATTCTAGGTGGTTTAACCAAAGTACAGAATTCAGATTCCATTGAATATCTCCAGCTTGCAAGTGCCAATCCCTCTGACGATAACAAATACTCCATTCACCACGTAAATCCTCCTAGCCTAAGAACTCATCCGACAGAACTCCACCTATCTTGAGTTACATGGTTAGTACTTCCTGAGTCGATAATCCACAAAGGAAAGGAGTAAGTGAGCATCACAGTAGAGGAGATAAAGCTCAAACCATATAAAGAAGAAAGACATACCTTCCGCTCGTCTCATTCACAAGCGAAATGACCAAATCTATCATATACATAACACTTCACTTTGGCCTTATCCAGCTCCTTCTTCTTGCACTTTTATACCTTGTTGTCAGATTTTTCAAATGACTTCTTCTTGCATGACCTAAGGTCTTCTTCTTATGCATTTTCTATTTGTGTTTAGAACCATGGGAGCCCTTGCTCAACTCCGCTACCTAAACATAACTCTAGTGCAGACTACTCGCCTCCAAGCTCTCTTCCTCGAGGTCACAGTGTCTACTCACATCGGCGAAAATACGAATACTTTTGTCATACGTGAGATAGGTCTTCATGGTCTCCCATGAATCAGATAATAACTAGATCACACCCAATACTTGAAACTTATTTAAAATGGGCTCACCCACATTTCTTAGTCCGACAATCATACTCGACATTGCATCAAATGTTGTTTCATCATATGATCAATCATTTTCTTATAAGTTATAAATTTGTAAGTCAACATTTTTATCTTAAGAGATGAAACAGCATCATAATGCTCTTTTATGGCGAGCCAAATCGGTATAACCATATGATATTGCTCATAAATCGGGATCATGTTATCATGCGTACTACTAATCGAGGATTGTTTTGGCATGACTATCTTTCTTCTTCCATGTATGATAGGCCTCCTAACCCCGTCTAGTCTGAGGCGTGGTACCCTCCTTGGGGTTCACCATCTTGTGCCTTAAAATCTCAGAAAGATCTTATTTCTCGAGAACAAACTGAATCTTCCGATACCAAATATCATAGCTATCACCATTTAGTTTATCCTCCTTGCAAAGATCCAAAACGATAGTTTTTGAAACAACCATAATCTCTGGTACACAAAAAAGAGAGACTTTAGTGGCATGTTGATACTTATTTACAAATTTTATGCACCATTCAAATCACCAAATATGAAATAGGTTGAATGTAAATCCCAAAGCAAGTGAATGGATCAATGGACCCATCCACTACAACCTGGGATTACATCTTACCATTCGTACTTGGACTTGGTACACAAAAACCCATTAAAATCACAATTATTGATGTGGGACACTCAGAAAAAAGGAAAAATCAAGTCTAGAGCAGTTTGATGCATCATATGCGTGACGTGTCCTGCACGCGCGCTCATGCGCCCGGGTCGTGTTTGGGTCGGGATGTGAGTTGGGGATATAGATTTGGTTTGAATTTGACTCGGACCCCTTGACCCGGTGCACTTCACAAGCCTGTGCCTGAGCAACCATGTGCCTCTGTATTCGTGAAGTTCACGCGCCTTGGACCCAAGTCGGGTCTTCTTCGCTCGACGAGTCTGCAACCAGGTCTGCACGACCCGATTGTCAAAAAAGGTTTTTCGACCATTTGGGGCTTTGATTTCACCTGAAAATTGTAATTTGATTTCCAATATTATCCTAAACATGATTTATTAGAAAATTTAAGCTCTAAACTCGACTATTTAAACACCCTCCCTCGTGGCCCTTTGTGGCCGATGAGGAAACTCATACTCTGATAACCAAATCACACAATTAATATATCAAAATTGTAGATCAAAATATGAGAAACATTTATAAGTCATTTTTACATATTAATTTATCCTTAAACTTGATAGATCTAAGGTTCTAAGGTCATGGGTTACTATTCATGGCCGAAAACATTTAATAGTCTAAACATGGTCCAAAAATTATATAAAAATCATATTCATATTCCATGGGTTGTGGATAATGTCATGGTATCATCGAATTTATGAAACTCATTTGTGATCTGGATTTTAAATTTTACCCTACACATTTTTATCCGAAAAAATTCTGAAATTTTTTTAATAAATTTAATTATACTTTGATGCCAATGTTAGATTTATTCTTATACATGTGGAAGCGTGAAAAATCACAAAATTAAATAGGTTGAAATTTCGAGATAAATATCTTGATGTGTAGGTTTTCAAAAATCCGTGACTGCAAACTCTCGAGCAAATCGCTTGGCCTGGATCACAAAATCGAACAACCACCACAGTACACGATCCCTCAACCCTAAATTCGGTGGTCTAATGATGAAAAAATTTTCTACTTGAAATTTTTCAATCTCTCAATATGTTTTTTATAAATCTCTTAATAAATGATGTCTCAAGGGAAAAGTAATCATCAAAAACTTTGCAACGTTGGTTATTCTCTCAAAACATATATCCCAAGAGACAATAAGAGATCATGGGAAGGTTAAGGTCAATTGAGAGTTATTATATTATCTAAATTCAAATTTAAATTATTTTACTCGTCACCCAAAAATGTCGTTACATGGACATACCAACCAATACTTGTACTAGCTTTTTGATTTTTTTTATAGCATCTTTTCCTCTACGCAATAAACGCACTCTCTCTTCTATTTTCGACGACTTGCGTCCGACAATTCTCTAAACGCATTTAGATTATAACCACATTGTGTGATACTGGATGATTAAGGATAGGGGTGAAGCTCTTGCATCACTGCAGTGAGTCCCCAGCAAAAGCTGATGGCGGCCAGGTTGTGGATTGGTCACCAACATCATTAACAGTGGAGTCAGGTGCGACAAACCTCATGATTTACGTATTAAGGATTGCGTCCAAGTTTTTTGGTTTCACAATATGTTTGGTAGGAGAAGAAACAAGATAAAAAAAAAATTCTCTTATTAAAATTTTGTTTAATTTTTAAATGGGGACAAATGTTAAGGTGGGGGTTGGAAAACCCTAGGAAGAAAGAAATAAAAATTTTAAAACAATGGCATATTAAATTTATTTTCTAGAGAGAAAATTAAAAAATTATGAGAAAATTCAAGATAATTTAATTTATTAGAGAAAGAAAATTAATGTACTTAAATTTAGAGAGAGAAACTTTAAATAAATGTGTTTGGAGAGAGAAAATCATTTATTAGTGGAAAAACTTAAAATTAATATTTTTACAGAAAGAGAAAATATAAATTAAATTGACTTTTTTAGAGAGAAAAAATTAATATGTTTAGGTTTAAAGAGAAAAAATAATTTTAATTTTTATAAAAAGAGAAAATTTAAAAATCAATAACTTAGAGGAGAGAATGTGTATTAAATTGTTTTTTGAAGTGTTATTTTTGTAATTTTATCTCTTAAAATTGACCTCTCTCGTACCGAACTTGCCCCGAGTGTTGATGCCGGACCATACTTTGGATTAGGGGTGTAAACGGTTTGGTTCGATTCGGTTTAGTGTCTAAATCGAACTGAATTGAAAATCGAAATTTAAAAGAATTTTAAATTGAAAATCAAACTGAATTTAATTCGATTTAAATGAACCGAAAAAATTCGATTCGGTTTGGTTCGATTTGGTTTAAATCGAATTTTTTTTTATTTATCATTTTTTTTAGGTATAAGGAGATATCATTTATCATTAATGTGTTAAAAACATGAGTTTCTTTTATTTTGTCCAAATATAATATTTTTAAAACTATTTAGGATTTAATTTTAAGAATAGTTTAAAATTGATTTAGATTTTAAAATAATATTTTTTTTTATTTAAACCATATCAAAAATAATTTTGAAGAAAAATATTTTTATGAATAATATTTTTTTAAATAATATAACCTAATCTATCATTTAAATATCATAAAAATACAAAAAAAATTAATTAAATTAGATTTTTTAATATAAAAATATTAAAATAATATTAATTTGATTCAAATCGAACCGAATCAAATTTTAAAAATAAAATCAAAAACAAATCAAAATAATTTCGATTTGGTTTGATTTGAATCAATTTTTTTTTTTAAAGAGAAAAATCAAACCAAACCTAAAATTTTAATTGAATTCCAGTTTAACTCAAATCACTTACACCGTGCTTTTGCTTTGTATCGTGAATATCGTAATCATAAGTGTTTCCGTTTCCGGTTTCTAGTTTCTGCCGCTTTCACTTCTTTTAAGAAAGTACCGGATGGATTCTCTATGTCGTAAGGTCTTCCGCTGATTTTCATCATCCGAGAGAAGCGAGCTGCTGTGCGCGAGAAAGACCCAAGTTTGTAACCACAAAAAAAAAAAAAAAAAAAAAAAAAAAAAAAAAAAAAGAGAGAAAGAACCAAGTTCCTGCTTCCTTTTAAGACTCCATCAGCGCCTCATACTCCAACTTGGCAACCATCTAGACCACCACATTTTCTCACCCCTATTAAATTTTTTGGAATTCATTTTTGTTATGAAAGATAAAAGGAGGAAATCTTTTCTACTCTCATTTGCCATTGCCCAAATTTTGACTTCCAAATACACTAGGGTTTGTTTGAGAGAGTCAAGATTGGTTAATGGAAAATTTATTGATATAATGATAGAAAATTTCAGATATTTACAAAACTATTTTCTTATAAAAAATATTTACTTTAAACCAAAAAAATATATTATAAATAAAATTAAAGAAAAACCGGTGTCCAATTCCACAATTTGGAGGCTCATAAAAATACGTCCTTCACAAGTAGCAGCAAATGGAAGGACACGTAGATTTATCAACCTTATTGCATGATTTTTTTTTTGGTCATATGAGATTTGAACCCGAATCATAGATTAGAAGAAAGGGTTCTAATTACTGGGCCGTCCTCTTGGGACCTCATTGCATGATTCTAATTGTCAATAAATGGACCAAAGTGGTACAAATAGGGTTTTGGGGGACGGCAAAGGGGAGGGGTGGTTGTGTTTGTCATCCCACAAGATAAATAGCTCAAATGCATCATGAACTGAACCTATGCTGGGGGTTCTAATCCCAAAACCACATTAATGAAAAACAAAAAGAAGAAATAAAACAGCTCATAGATTATCCTAAGACAATCTAAATACGGTTTGAAAAAATAGTAACAGAATTCTGATAAGAAAGGGAAAAGAATTTTGTTACCAACTTCTATGTACCCGCCGCTGAACATTTCTACCTCAAAGCTACCTTAATTATACACATACTGTGACAGAAAATTGTTTACCTCAGCAGCAACATCATAAGCACCCTCAACACATCTGCCCAAGGCTACTCCTGATACATAGTTACCCCCAAGAAACAACCCGTGAAAACCACCACTGCTGAGAGCATTCTTTGCAGCATCTAGGATATCCAAGTGACCAACCAAGAACTGCGGGATAGCTTGTGGCCAAACTCTCACACCTAGTACCTCCGGATCTTTTGCATTAGGGTTTAAAAGCATCTTTCTTAGGTCTAGATCAACAGTTTCAACAAGCTCACTTTCGGTCTGAAATCATAAATATAGGGTCATTAGGAAGTCGAAGCTAGGATGCCCTCAATGCTCATGCTAAAAGAGTATGCAGGCTCAAGTCCATGCAGATGAAAGTTTATAATGTAGGAGTGCCAAAAACAACTCCACTATTGAATAGCTAATTTTCTTCTTTTTCTTTTCCTTTTTCTTTTTGGTTTTGTTTTGGTAGGAAGAGGTAATATGCGACCTTGGACTAGGAAATCTCAACAATGATGGGAATTTGCATGAGTCATGGAAGACCGTGCCACAACCCAATATGCAACCGTCAAGCATCGTAATGGAAAAGAAAAGCATCAAGGTCCCATATGGAAGCGGAATTCTGGCATGTCCAAGATTTCCAACTGCCACGGTACCAGAGTAGAACATAAGATACATCTTTTTGCAAGTGAAGTAATCATTCTTGACATGTTGTGTTACCTTAGACACGATTTCAGGATTAGTAGCACCACCTATGTAGTTTAAGAGAAGTATCCTTCCAGGTGGTGCTCGGTTTGGAAAAAGTGATGAGCTGTAAATAGTTCCTGCAGATACCAATGAGTTATGTAAGCTTAAAGAAACAATTAAGATTCATCCTTCACCAAACATTTTGTTTTTAAAATATACAAATTAATGAAAGCATATCTGAAATCCAGGAGATTTACCTAGAGTTTCAACCCCTTGACTGCGCGGATGCAGCTGACCAAACCCTTTCAATTCACCATCTATTAAACATTCTCCACGAATGGCTTCCTTGGTATATGATATGGTGACTGCTGCAACAGGTGGATAATAAAACCTTGACAGTGCATCTGCAGCAGCAGCCTGCAAACCGATGAATGAGTACATTTGCTTTTCTTTTACAATTTTTTGCCAGCTATAAGATAAGAGACAGCCAATAAATAAGAAAGGTTTGGATGAGAGGACTGCAAACAAATGGTTAATTATCTACAAACTGCAGCTTGCAGGCATCATTAGAGATCTTTCATTTGTTCAAAGTACCCTTTGTACTGCCAAAGAAAAAGTTATTGGCCTTAAGGGATCGGAGTTGCAATCTTCCATGATAAAATTGCATATGAAAACTGAAGCTAAGGTCATTCAACATGCTTAGAAACAAAAGCTGTTATTTTCTTGAGCAGATTCTTGTGCAGTTTTCCTCCAACATATGCCAATGTCAAACAGGCCACACATCATGCACAAAGACACAGAGAGGAAGAAATCACCAGGAGAAGACCCCGCCCCCAACCACGGTGCACACCTTGGCCGCGAAATAAATAAATAATTAATAAAACAAGAGACAAGAAAGGGATCCAAAGTAGTTATTTGCGATATTGGAAATCTGGCATAAAAGTTAATTCACTATATAATGCTTCAGCAGTTGCTGTGCAACCTCAGTGTTTAAGCTCCTCACTGAATTCGTCCTGGTAACTTAAATCTAGAATGATGTTATGCAGGTCATATGATCACAACAATAATTACTCAAAAGGCACAACAATAATAAATTAAAATATTACAACGGTTCCAATCCATGTTGCATCGTATCAACAGGTGGCAAACACAAAGGGGGAAAAAAAAACTAAAGCCATGATGACAAAAACATACAAAATAGAATGATACGATTGCAACTTTAAAATTAAAGGAGAATATGAACATCATCATTATCACCCACCTGTACAGAATTATTTGAATAGCTCGACTAAAGTATACTTCTTGATCACATTCAGCACCAATTTTCAGCTAATAATACAAGTAAGAAAATGATGCTATGAAGGTTAAAGAGGTTTAACATACTGAGAGAGGACGCAACAGAGTACTAGCAACATGTGATGGAACAGTCATGACAACACTTTTACTTTGGAGAGAAACCAATCCTTCCGGTGTTTCGTATGACAACTGATACCCTCCACCATCCAATTTTTTGATGGCTGTAAGTTTCCAAGATAACTTTACTCTCCTACCCAACCTGGAAGTCAACAGACTTACCTTATTAAACCATGCAGGTCAGTAGTTCAAAAGCTTGTAAGATACACTATGAATAAGAAATAACATGCATGCAGTTGCCATAACACAGTCTTATCTGAGAATCAAGCCAAACTAGGAAGCACAAATACTTAGAAATGGTAGCAATATCCATATCAGATACATATTCACAAAGAATACTCCAAAGACACTTGCAGGGTACTTGTTGGACCACGTGGTGTATCCCTTTTATAATTACTTTTTTTAAACGCCAACTGCTTCTCAACTACTTGCTGCATACTTCACGTGGACTTTTTTGTGGTAAGTATATTCACTAATAGCACAAATTCTATTTATTTATTGGTGGTACAATATGTGAATGAAGAAATTGTACAGCTCCTTGTCTTGTCTCATAAGCAACATTTTAAATATTTAAATAACTATTTTCTAATCTTTATTATTTTAAAACCGTACCCCCATATCCTACCTTTCAGTCATGTGCCATACTGCCAATATTTGCGTCATGATGTCTGATACAACACCCATATCCGCATCCAGTTTTCTTAGAAAGAAAATGAAAGGTCATTGCTTGAGTAGTACCTTGTAGAAATTGCAGTGGGCAGCATAGCCAGTCCCTTCCTAAAAGAACCAACGGTTTGACCTTTAGGTTTTGGAAGTCGCCTACACAATATGACAGATTCATTAACTGCGCATACTTCAACAAAGCATGCAAATGAAACCAGAAATGTCTTAATTCATTCTATCATTACGGGTCTCGAGGTGGCTTGGGAGTACTATTTCTTTCCTGAATTGCTTTGAAGGTGCCACCAATGATGCTACCACCAGTTTGCTCAAGCTTCCAAACCTTCCCAAATGCTGCTTTCATACTTAGCTTTGAAGGATCACCAGCATACACACCTGCACCAATTACCATGAGTTCAGATGCAATTGCCTTTAATATCCTACAGGTCAAAAAAGACCAGAAATTACCACCTGAACAGAATGGCTCTATTAGACGCTCAAAGACTTCATCACCAAGATTTCGACGGACAAACTCTTCAACAGATTCCTCATGACCCTGTAACCTTTGTCAAAGCTTAATACATGAGAAATTCCAGTAAATATGATGTGTGAGCTTGTGGGTGCCAGTGGGATCAATCTGGGGATGAAACATTTGTGTGAATTTGAGTTAAACCAAAAAAAAATATATATATATATGGGAACAAACTGGAGGAGGGGGACGAATTCCTAGGGCACCAAATCCAGCCCTGAGTTTCCCAGGAAAGCTCATCAGGTCAAAGAAAGGCAGATCAGTTGGCTTGGCAGGTACTGGTCTTAATTTTCCACCCCACAATACAAAGCGTGGTGCATTGGGATCTCCCAAGACTAGATCATCCTTCAAACCGCTCTCTATCTGCCATTGAACACAAAGATGTAAATCTATTCTGTAAAACACAACCATATAGAAAAATGAAATGAGGAATTCTTCTCCTATTTGTGAAAATCAAATTCAAAGAAAGTTTGAGAAAGAAGTGTTCTTGGTGCTCCAGATAGAGAATCATGTGATCTTTATTAGGTGTCAGCTTAGAGTAATGGCCTTAAGGAAAAAAAAAAAGATTGCGATTTAGAATGAAGCTATGATATAAAAGATACCGAAAGACAATGGCTCTTGAGGGCTCAACGATATCCAGCAACCATTTATCATGCAAGTAGTTAAGAAAAACAACAACAATTTGCGCCTTAATCCCAATAATTGGAGTCAACCATTTGAGAGATAAATATGAGAAAGTTTTTTTAAAAAAAGGAACAAAGTAGATTGGTTTTGTTTGTGTGGATTTTTCTACGCTACTCAATTTTATCCAATACTATCACCTTATCTAAACCCTTATTTATCATATCTTTACGAATAACTTGTATCCAATTTTTAACGATCTATCTCTATATTTTACTAAATTTCCTATATTTAAGTTTTCGGTTTTCCACATGCCCAAACTACCTTAGACGACCTCTCGCATTTTATCTATAATTGAACTAACTCCCAATCTATTACGAATCTTTTTGTTTTTAATTCTATCTCTTCTAGTTTTACTATACATTCACCTAAACATCTTCATTTCTGCTATCGCCATTTTTGTTCTTGTTGTTGTTTAATAGCTCAACACTCGACGCCATACAATAGTGTAGGTCTTACCACAGTTCTATAAAACTTTCTCTTCAAATGCAGTGGTATCGTGCGATCGCAAATAATTTCGGATGCCTTTCTCCATTTCATCCAGCCTGCTTGGATTCTATGATTCACATTCCAATCTATATTATCATTATTTTAAATGATAAAACTAATATATCTAAAATGTTCGCTTTTTTGTACAATTTGTCCATCTAACGTAATCGTTTCTTAATCATCATGATAATTATCGCTAAATCTACATCTCATATGCTCAGTTTTTTATCTGTTCAATCTAAATTCTTTGGATTCCAGTGTTGCCCTCCATAACCCTAGTTTAGCATGAATACCCTCCCTGGTTTCATCCACTAACACTATATCATCTGCAAAAAGCATACACCATAGTATTTCATCTTGGATACCTTTTGTGATTTCGTCTATCACTATTGCAAAAAAGATAAGACTTAATGCTGAATCTTGATGGAGTCTAATATTAATACGAAATCTATCGCTTAAACCCCCCGCACGTTTTTACATTAGTTACAACTCTCTTATACATATTTCTAATGAGATTAATGTATTTCAAGGAGATTCCTTTTTTCATCAACGCCCACCACAATACCTCTTGAGAAACTCTATCATATGTTTTTTCTAGATTGATGAATATCATATGCAGGTCTCTCTTCTGTGTTCTATAATTTTTCATTAAATGTCTTAACAGGTAGATTGCTTCCATGGTGGATTTTTTTGGCATAAATCCAAATTGATTTTGAATCACACTTATCTCCAATCTCAATCTATATTCTATTACTCTCTCCCATAACTTTATGATATGACTCATAAGTTTAATTTTTCTGTAATTAGAACAATCTTGTATGTCTCCTTTATTCTCATATAGTGACACAAGTGTGCTCTTCCTCCATGCTTGAGGCATTCTCCTAATTTGCCAGATTTTGTTGAAAATATTTGTTAACTTTACTATACCAAATTCATCTAAACATTTTCACACTTCAATAGGAATTTTATCAAATCTTATTGTTTTATTATTTTTCATTCTCCTTAATGCCTCCTTCACTTCACGGGGATGAATTTTACGTTTAAAATTCCTATTAACCTTTTCTACAGGTATCTCGATATTTTCTATCTTTATTGTTCTCTTAACATTGAAGAGATTATCAAAATAATCTCTACAATGATTTTTTATGTTTTCATTCCTTACAAGTATATTATTGGTTTCACTTTTAATATACTAACACCATTTAGATCTTTTTCTTTTCTCTTCCTTAGTTTAGCAATTTTTTTATCTCTCTCTCCGTCTTTGATCTTTAGTCTCTCGTATAGTTCGTTATACATCTTACTCTTTGATTCATAGATAATCTTTTTCACCTCCTTTTTTGCACTTTTGTATTTTTTATATGCATCACTACTATTATTACGTTTAAGATTTCTATAATACTCTCATTTGATTCGAATAACAATTTGTATTTCATCATTCTACCACCATGATTCCTTACAAATTGGGGTCTGACCCTTAGATATACCAAGAACCTCCTTACCTATACTCTTAATATTAGTAAACATTTCTTTTCATATCATTTCTGTATCATCATTACTGGGCCAATTTGTTATTTGAATTAATTTATCTCTAAAAATCGTCGCATTTTCTCCTTTTAGCTTCCACAATTTGATTCTTGGTTCAATAGATGAACGATACTTCTTTTGCCTTTTAAGCACTTGTATAATTAAAACTAGGAGTCTATATGTTGAGTTGCTACACTCTCCCCCGGTATAACCTTACAATCCTTGCAGGTCATTCTATCACCTCCCCTAGTGAGAAAGAAGTCTATTTGACTAGCATTAGACCCACTTCGACTATATGCGACTCTTTTTTCTTAAAAAGGTATTTATGAATACCGAATCAAATACTGTGGCAAACTCTAAAATGATAGCTCACGCCTCATTCCTACTACCAAATCCAAAGTTTCCATATATAGTTTCGAATCTTTTGCTCCTCTCTCTTATATATCCATTTAGATGTACTCCAATAAATAACTTTTCTCCATTAGGTATGGTTTGGATAAATTCCTCTAAATCCTCCCAATTTTTTTTATTACTAATTGCATCTATATCTATTTTGGGTGCATACACACTGACTATATTAACGATATTTTCTTCATTTGCTAATTTGACAAGTATAATTTTATCTCTATTCTTTCTTATCTTTACTACATTCTCTACTAAATCTTTATGTACAATTATTCCTACCCATTCTTATTTTTATCTCTACCTGTGTACCACAGATTATGGCCATAGGGTTCTACTACTCTAACCTTCTCCCCAATCCACTTAGTTTTTTTAAGATACATGGTATCAATCTTTCATCTATTCATTATTTCTCTTATCTTTCCTGACTTGCCAGTCAAAGATCCTATGTTTCAAGTGGTTAGACGAATCTTATTTTCATGAACTAATTTATTTACCTGCACCCTAAGATCCCTTGTGAATTTATTACTACACTCAGGATCCGATATAGCGCGTCACTGAGAGGGGAATGCCCAAAAAGTTTTTCTATATGTCTCATTTTTTCATTTGACAAAAGATTTTACGCTGACTGTTGACCTACCACAACTCTACATTTTTACCCGGGTTTGAGACCGACCGTGACAGAATTCTTAAAATAATAGGAGAGTAAAACGAATTAAAAAAAAAAAAGAAATAAAGAAAGAAAAAAAGGAAAAAAATAAGACAAAACACAATAAGGTAGAAATAAAATCAAATAGAATAGAATATAATATATATATCGATAATAATAATAGGGTTATAGATTTTATATTACAATTATGCCGCTAAGAGTTTAAAATAATTTAAATTTTAATAATTTTAAATTCATAATATTATTACTACTAATAATGGTAATATTAACAATAATAATGGTAATATTAATAATAGCAATAATAACAACAATGATTCTAGTAATAAATATGATTGTATTGCTAATGATAATAGTTTTTCTAATATAACAATAGACAACCCAAAAGATTCACAGTAAACTAAATCGTATGAAATTTCATATGCCCCAACACAGACAAGAAGAACCAGCAGTAGCCATGGTAGCAGCCCAAAAGAAGAAACAAGTAGTTAAGAAAGTGCAGTGAAAAAAGAGATAAAACACTATTTCAACCCCACTTTAAATTTTAAAGTAATTTTAATTTAGAGGTAAAATTGAAAATAGGAAAAATTCTTTCCGTCAACCCACCTTATTGTTTATGTTTTATTTACTTTTTTTCTTCTTATTTGCTATTTTTAGACAATTAAAATATGAATTTATGAGTTCTTATTCTTTTATAAATATTATAATTGATATTTTATATTTTAAAAAATATAATTATATATTTTTATATTTTAAAATAATAAAAAAATGAGCGGTTAAACCAGTGACCTAACGGTTCAATTAGTTGAATCATAAATTTCAAAATACACAGGCCAATATAAGAGTCGAGTTTAATAACTATGATGATAATAATAATAAAGGAACTACAAAATAGCCCCCGACTAAGATCATGTATAAATAGGTCCCTAAACTTTTTTTTCCCCTTTCAAAAACTTCCCCTCAATTATGAAAAGCGGTTAAAGTAGTCATTCATTTATTATCGAATATTTGATAAAAAATTAGTGGTAAAAAAAAAATATATTCCTTTAACATGCTAGATGAAAATACATTTCTATTAAGGATGGCACAAAAGCTTCCCTCTCTTTCTCTGCAAGTGTTGTACGCTTTTCTTCTTCATCCATCTTCTTTCTTCTTACATTTTCATGGAATTGAACCCAAAAAGCATGTCAATGAAATCATATACCATTGTTTTATGTTTATTTGCCTAAAAACTCAAATCCCAAACTGCTCCTCAATCTCCACTCTCATTCTCCAAAACCCAAAAAACCCTCAACCCCCCTCTCAAAACTGTAAACTAAACCTCCAACAAAATTCATAATCTCCTGTATCAAAACCATTGTTATCAAATATGGCACAATTTTTCAAGGCAGAACCATTGTTGTAAAATATGCCACCCCCACCATGAAATTGCACTCTCTCCAAACCTGTGTCATCAACAACCTCGTCCTCCTCTTTGTTGCCATGACTGAGGCATGTGCATCTTTCAGCTTGCAACATCTCAAATGCTCTCAAATCTAATACCCCGACCTGCCCCAAACCAAATAAATCTGGCTTCAATTTTCCACCACTTTCCTAAATGAGTCGGGATAATACATGATAATGATAAAATTTCTTCCTTTCTTTATTTTTTCCGGTAAATTGATTTTTAATACTATTTTTGCAATTGATTCTTTTTTTTCGGGGGGGGGGGGGTGACCAGGAATGAAAGAGAAATTCTGGAAGTTGAGATTGTAAGAACTAAAATGCAAGTAAACAGGGAAGCGAGAGAGAGAGAGAGAGAGAGAGAGAGCAACATGAAAGCAGGAAAGAGTGAGACAGAAAAGCAAGACTTGGAGACTTGGATTATATAAAGCAGATCAGGAGGAAGAATTTCTTTGTGGTCAGATGTATGAAAGGATCAAACGTGCTGAGGGGGAAGGAAATTTAGAATCTCATAGAAAAGAAAAAGGGTGGAAGAAAAGCTGAATGGAAGTCCAATCAGAGAAACAAAATTGATAATTTGATTAGCAGACCCTTTTGGTTAGTCAAACAATATATAGTACCTGAAGTGGGCAGAGTAATTTATTTCCCTATTTTAAGTCTTATTGACTACACTGATCATGATTCTTTATTGACACTTGTAGTTAATGTTAAAAAAGAATATATAGGTCAAGAATTATGACCCAGAATTTTTTATTGGATACCCATTTATGTTAAGAAAGATAACTATTTTGATTGCTTGAGAATAGTGTTGGGAATTTCAGCAAATATTTTCCGGGCAAGGGTTAATTTTTCATTATTGAATGTAGATTGATGAGTGAAACAAACATTGCGGAGGGGGAGAATCTGAGGTTTTCCTCAAAAAATTAAGAGAACGAGCCCTAGCATTTTATTTGATTGACTTGAATTTGGGATTTCAAGTAATCTCTTTTTTCGAGTGAAGCAAACGGTGTCTTTATTTTTTTCCCAGTAAATTTCAATCCAAATAAATCCTCTTGTCTGGATTACTTCGCCATGAATGAGAGTGACTTCAAGGGGACATCTACGCATGGTAGGCCAGAACTTAAGGGTGTGTGGAGGTGGTGGTGAATTGACAATTGGCTGGGTTTTGATGCAAGAGACTATGGATTGTGTTGGAGGTTTATGGTTTTGAGATAAAGTGAGGAGTGGTTTGGAGTTTGAGGTTTTAGGAAAATAAACATAAAAAATTGGTCTTTCATTTTATTGATATGCTTTTTGGGTTTCATTCCATGGAAAAATAAGAAGAAAAAAGGTGGGGAGCAAAAAAGGGAGAAAAATCATAAAACATTGCACACACAGAGAGAGAGAGAGAGAGAGAGAGAGAGAGAGAGAGAGGCCAATGGAAAACTTAAAAAAATATGCCATCCATGATTACCCAAAAATCTCACCCCTTCTTCCCCCCCCCCCCACCCCCCAAAAAAAACCTAGGTTTTTGTGGCATCCTCCTTACAAAACCAGGGTGTAACATCCTCCTAATTAAGTTGATAAGTTAAATGGCCATAGCACCAAAAACTTAATGCTCACATGGTCGATCAAATCAAATAGTTTTTAGGGACTCCAAAATTAAGATATATATATATATATATATTTCGTTTTCAACACAAAAAAATAAGTTTTTGCAATTTATTTTTAGGGGACCTATTTGCACATGACTAATAGTTTAGGTGCAATTTTGCAGTTTCACTTATAAGAATAATGGTAAAGAGAGGTAGTAGCTGAGCTGAATGCCAATGTCTAACAAGAGATTCTTGGTTACAAACAAGGAAGGGGAAAAAAAATCAAGGGATTTATGGAAAAATAAAGCAGAAACAACCAAGGATGGGGGAAGGCAGAGGCAGATGAGCTGATCTAGCTGGTCAGGTCAGCAATCCTGGTCTAGTTTCAAGATGTTAAGTAGAAAAGATATATATATATATATATATATATATATATATATATATATATATATAAATTAAAAATTATATTCTCATGTGTTATTTACCAATTAAAAAGTTATAACGTTAAATACATGTTATATTTGACATCCTAATATATACCTATTTCCCATCCTAATATATACCTAGCGTTCAGTAATCCTGGAACCTAGTTCAAATGTTTGCCCATGCCACATTGTCCCATTGTTTTTTCAGAACGAAGAAAGTCGTAAACTTCAGAAAATTGTAAATAGGAGTGCTGTGAAGCTCGCGGTATGGGGATAACTTTATTTGTTTATTTTCTTTTCATCCTCATATTTATCTATTTATTTTCTTTTATACAGTTATGTTTTGTTGTTATTTTCCTGACAAGCAAAGAGAAAGAGGCGCAAACAAAGACAAAAAAGGGAAATTTGAGATGTAGTCAGGAAAGAACACAGAGAGAGAGAGAGAGAGGACATACGGAAATGGTGAGAATGAGGTCAGAGGGCTGGAAGCTATTGGGACCCTCTTCCCAGAGGTAGCCGTCTCTCTCAACGGTGGTGATGTTACCGCCGACCCGATCTCTGGCCTCCGTCACCACCACATTGAGGCCAGCATCGGCGTGCTTAGTGGCCAGAACCTGAGCAATGCAGAGCCCGCTGATTCCAGCACCCACGATCACGCAATCCACATCCAAACCTCGTGCAGGAGGAGCAGCCGTCGTCGTCGGGGAGGATTCCTTGGCGATGGCACATTGGAATCGCCCAACTAGTCTTGTTTTTCGTTTATTTGGGCGCTTCGTATCGCGATGCCAGGTGGGTTTGTTCTGATTCAGGAAGGGTAATAGCGGACTAGATGTTGTTGTCAGTGAAGACGTCAGGGTGCGAGTTCGACATCCCCAAATTGGGCGAAGTTGAATAATCTCCATCATACTACTGCCTCTCATGCTCTTGGGCAAAGACAGAGATAGCCCTGCCAGTTTTGGTGCAATCCCAGTGTACTGAGCGGGGGAGAGAGAGAGAGAGAGAGAGAGAGGGACCACCCTCCCGATTCCTCTCGTCCGGACTACAGAAAGGGAACTCAAATTCCAATCCTCACCTTCCTTATCCACCTCTTCATCTAAAAATCTATCCGGTTCCTTTTCCTCTCCTGTTGATTTTTTCTTTTTCCTTTTTAATCACCTGGCATTCGGAATAATGTATTCAAATGCCATCGGATCGAAAAATTTTCCGAACGTAATTTTAATTTTAATTTTTTTCACTGCCAATCGAATGGATTGAGTCCATGTCCGATTCTGGGCCCTTCTCTTTTTATTTATTAAGCCAGGGCTGAATAAAATGGGCATAAAAGTCAGATCCAGAAACCAGGCCCATTCCCCAGTCTGAGCACCTGGTCTCTTCCGCCAATGGGCACAGTAGAGACAAGTTCGGATTTGAATTAAAAAAAAAAACTTAAAATAATCTCCGCGGTAAAAAAATTTGAAAAATGACCTAGGTTGGTTAAATGTTGAACACTTGATCAACTTTGTGATAGGTTGGTTGACCGTTCAATACTCGATTAATACTGTTTATATCGAAAATTGGTTTAATGTTCAATAGTTTAAAAACACTATTAATTGAGTGTTCAACACTTGACCAACTTGTTAATAGTATTGATCGAGTATTGAACACTCGACCAATCAAAATTATTTTTTAAAATTTCTTTACCGTGGATGTTGTTTTAAGAAATTTTTTTGAGTCAAATCCGAACTTGATTCGTGCTCAGTATGCGAGAAAAAAACAATTGAGAATTAGGATTCTAACAGAATAGAAAAATGAGATTTAGAAAAGTTAATCTCTCGATCGATGGATTTCATAATATTCAAATTAGATTAATCTGATAAAAAAAAAAAAAAAAAAAAAAGAAAAAAAGAAAAAAAGCAATGGAGAACCGGAATGCGCCGTATATGCGCCGTGCGCTCCCCCGTTTAAGATAGCCCCTCCCAGGTCGTTTCATATCCCTGTGCAAATGGACGCACCGAATTTTTCGAGTTCCATTCCAACCCCCTTTTTTTCTTTTTTTTTTGAATCTCCCGCTTCTATCTTGATTCAAGCCCCCAGAATACTTCTCAACCCCAATTGCCTCTATTTCTCTCTCTCTCTCTCTCTCTCCTTTCTAAATCTAATCCACTGATCTCTTTTGTCTTTTTGATTATTCAGATCTGAATTGAGCTTCAAAGTCTGCAAGAGTTGAGCGTTAATCTGAGAATCGCTGGTCAGTGAGCTCTCCTAACTGTGATCCTCAAGCCCTATTCCTTCCTGCTACAATCTTTGTTCATTTGTCGAACTTTGCATTTTAGGACGTATTGTTATGGTTTCACTCGTATAAGCATCTCACCTCATCTCCGTGGAGAATTCAAATCTAATGCTTGAAATACATGGAAGTATTCAATTACACAAAATTACATCCAAAAATTGAACGGAGGAGAGACAAGGTCTCCAAAATTAAAGCACAAGAGAGACGACACTGTTAGCAATTTCTATGTCTAATCTCTTCTTCTCCAGGGGTATTTAATTGGATTAGAGGGATTTCTTGACGGAGGTTTGGTGCTTGCTTCTACAATACAATGGGAAAGCCTAATTTGTTCACACCCCATCTCATTTGTTCGCTTACAGTTGTATTTTCTTTTTGAAGTATCTTTTGAGTTTTCTCAGCTCATCATATTCTATTCTATTCTCAGGTTTCAACAATGGAGATTGATAAAAAACAAATGTTGCAAGAGGTACTAACTAATTTCCACAATCTTGACGTGTTATTCCATATTTTTGATTGTACTAAATCAAATGTTGATAATTCATTTTATCACTTAACTTCATTTAATTTCCTTCATACTACTGTATGTTGATTTCCTCCCACCCCTCCCCCAGCTCATGGATTTTACCTTCAATCAAGAAAATATATTCAGGCAGCCATTTGTGCTCAAGATCTACCAAGGGGGTGGCTGGCATTTTCATGTAGAATATTCCATTAAATTCTGAAAACCATTTTCCTTCCAATGATTCAGGACTGCTTCAGCGACTGTCGGAGTTTTGGTAGCAATTGCCGTCCCTATAGCCAATCCAGGAAAATCTCAATTGGGATCATGGCTGATATGCTTGCCAAAAGCAGCTCAGGAGTTGCAGCAAAGCAGAAGGTTTCAGCTCCTAGCACTGAAAAAACAACCTCGGAGAGGCAAAATTCTGATGGTGAAAGGCATAGGCAGCAAGAATTTTTAGCTGCAATCACGCCAAGACAACTTGATTCTCCTATTCAGGAGAAGTCACCGTGGGTTGCTACTAGATCCTCTTATGGCAGAACTTCAAATACCAAGTCAGGAGCTGCTCCTAATGCTAAACAAACTACAAGCTTAACATCTAGCAGTGGCGTGCACAATAGACTCAATAGAGAAAGGGAGACACCACTCAAGTATTCTGTGCATATACTTGATAATCAGACCACAAATTTACAGTCTGCAAACGCCAAGCACGGGAAATCTGATGGAACCACCCTCTTTGTGAGGAAGATGGAGCAAGTTGGAACCTCAGAGAAAACACAGGAGTTCTCTTTTGCAACCATGCATGATATTCTAGTGTCACAAAAAAAGATGGCTGAGAGAAAAACAGACAAGATAGAAAGCACGAGTACCGAAGCATTGAGAATGAAAATATGTGAAGCACTGGGGATCATTTCTTCTCCTAACAAGCTGCATTCAAATACTCAAACTCTTGATGCGGATGCAAATAATTTGATGCACAGTGAAAATGAAGTTGAAGCCACCTTCAAGCCTGGACAGAACACTGATAGCATAGAAACTGATTCTGAAAGCCCTGAGCATGTCGTCAAGAGACCGGTAATTCGTTCTTTGACCCAAAGGAGAACTTCAGCTAAGTTGCAAGAGAAAAAAGTTAAAAAGGGTCCATCATCTGCACATATACAGAAACAACAAGAGAAAAACATCTTCTCATTTGAGGGAGGGCATTCAGGGTCACTTCTTCATACTTCCAAAAGTAGTTCCCTTTTGTCAGCATTGAAGAAGACTGGCAAAAAGAGTTGCAGAGTTGAGCCACGTATGATAAACCTCCTAGAAAAGGATGATGCAGTCAAAGTTCAACAAGCTCCTGAAGGGAGAAACATACCATTGCCTGCTGAGAAAACAATTTTGGCTAATAACAGTGTAAATTTGGACAAGCACACTGAGCTGAAGAGCGGCCTCCTAAATAGAGATTCGCTTTTCTCATCCGAATTGCTCGCACATAGGCAACAATCTTTGGGAACTCCAGCTTCACCAGGAAAAGCAAACAAGTCAGAACACTCTGGTAACTCATCACCTATAGAAGCTGGCAAGAACCAAAGCCCATCATTTACTTTGAAAACACCTTTCACTAGTCGTCCTGCTCCTGCTAGCCTGATACAGAAAACCACCCAGACAGAAGAGGCTTCTTTTGAGTCAGCACCTTCTAAAAGAAAATCTATCAGGGAAAGTTTCAACACCTTGTTGGCATTTAGTCTGAAATATTATGACAGTAATGAGCTGAGACCAACTGTATCCTTTCTTTGCTGTGTCCAGTTTAAATTGTGTTCAACGCATGTTTGCTTTACAAGCTAGAAAAATATTGTTGGATTTTTAGTACTCCTTAATGAACTTCCAGGATAATTCTGGGAAGTGTAAAGATTCTCCTGGTGGGAATTCAATGCCTTCAATGGAAGAAACAAATGCACAATGTGAGCTGTCTGGTTCATCATCTGAAGAAGATGACTTGGATAATTCTCAAGAGGGTTCACCCATTCATAAAGGTTAGATCTGACACCCATGTATATTTGGTCAATTATGTTTACAGTCTTTTGAATGCCTTGAATTTGAGTCACAGAACCATGTAGAACTTGGCAAATTATCATTTTGTTCATATCATCTTCTTTCTTTAGGATGTGATGCTTTTATACCATATCTCAAACTCAAAGACTCATTGACATTTTAGTGACAAGTCCCGGGTAACATGAACAAGCAGTGGTGATCTAGATTTTGGTATCATCTTACAAAATCAATGATGCTCTCTTAAGTGGAATCTAGGTATCGATAGTATGTGAAAGCCAGGATGGCACAGCCTTGAAACTACATTTTGAAAAACATGCATATAAACCTATGTTCTCAACCAAAAAGTAAAATTCCAGCATGCCATTGCCCTTTGTTCCAAAATAAATGTTGCGCCACTACCACATGAATAAATAAGTGTTCCCTTTAAAACATCTATGTCCCAACTCCTTCCATACCTTGTTAATAATCCCTTTAATTTCATTAACTTCAAAAGGGATCTTCTAGGAATAGCAATTCTTTTGATTCTGTATATGGTTTGCAGGAAATGGGGATACAGAAAAACTGTTCCCTGATACCGTAGGTGAGGATTTACATTTCACGCTTTGGCCAACTAAAAGACTATGTAGCCAAGAAAGAATCACAACTAATGAATTCAGTACTTTTTCCCCAACAGGCAGGCTTCCATAACTTTTTCCTCTCTCCCTCCCTCCCTCCCTCCCTCTCTCTCTCTCTCTCTCGCCCCCTCTCCCTCTCCCTCTCCCCCTCCCTGTTTTATTATTTTAATTTTTTAATTCTTCACATAGGCTCTGAAGAAGGTAACGAGTTTCAAGAAGGTTCAGAACTGAGCCAAGAGGATGGATTGGCAAGGTTTTCCTTTTTCTCTGTCAGATGAATCAGTAATTTCCTGTTATATCACTGAACATATTTTTCCTTGGTGGATTGTTCTGGATGACTGTGACTTTGTGTGACAAAATTTTCAGGGCGGTTACTCTGTTTGCTTTGGCACTAGGAAGAGTTGAAAGCAAATTGAAGTCAGTGACAAGCAAGAAATCATCTGAAATTCTTACATCTGTGGCTGAAGGAATACAATTGCAGCTGCAAAAAGTTGAGTCCCAGATTCAGAAGGATATGTGGGTACTTCTTACCAAAATGCTAATAGCTAGATATCTTCGTTTCATAAATGAAAAGGTGTAAGTACTATGATGTTTCAGAGGAAGGGTATCAAGCCTTGGGATCTCAAAAAGGAAGCATATGGAAAAAAGATTTCAAGGTATGAAAGTAAAACAATAATAAGTTCATGAACATTGATAAACATTGCCAGAGCCTTCAACTTTAATATAGTCGTACAATTGGACAATCTCAAAGTTGGACCTTCTATCACTTTCTGGTTTGTCTTTCAATCTCCCTCTGATATTAGCTTCCATAATCTGTTGGTTAACTGAATATATATGGTTCACTTGACAGATGCATACAGGTCTTGTATCTATTGGCAAAATTTTCTTTACTGATGCCAGATGATAATTATTTTCTGTTCCTGATGGCATGAATTTTCCCTCCATTAGTGATGTCTTTTGAATTGAATTTTACTTTTACAATTATTGTATCAGAAAATGATTGTGTGCTTCACATATTTTTTATTTGATGAAACACCCGCATAATCAAGTGATTTGATCAAAATACCCTTATTTCAGTTTGCCTTTCTCTCTCTTTTTTTCCCCTCTCTCTTCATTTTTCTTTTTCTCTTTCATTCTCTTTTCTTTTTTCTCTCATTTCTGCAATGAAGGCAAATGTCTGCCTTCTGTCATTCTTCCTTTTTCCTTTCTGGGTCTTTCTCTCCTTCCTGAAGACAGAGAGAAGAAAGAGAGAAAAGCAGAGAGAGGAAGGAAGAGAGAGTCTTTCTCAATCTCTTTTGGATTTGTTTTCGCCAATGAAGACAGTGAGAAAAAAAGGAAGAACGAGAGAGGCAAAGTTCTGCTTTTGTTGTTGGTGAAATAAAGAGAGGAGATAGAGAAAGACAGAAAGGAATAGAGAGCTCTCCCTCATCGGAAAAAGCAGAGAGGGAGATAGAGAAAATGGAAGAGAGGAAAAGACAGGGAGAAAGAGAGAGAAAGACACAGAAAGAGAAAAATTGAAATAAGTTGTATTTTAATCGCATCACTTTGTTGTGCAGTATTTTGTCTAAGCAAAATATGTGAATGGTACAATAAAAAATTGTAAACTGAAATAAAATTCATAGGGCATCAATAACTGGAAGGAAAAATTAATGCACTCCTTGCTAGAACTTAATTTTCATCTAGCAATGGTAAAGGAATTTCACCTTTTCTATTTTATGTTGGGATATTACTTCTGGAACCTTTATGCTGACAATTGGATTATCAAAATAGATAAAGATATAGGCTTTGTGTCACTTTCCTCCAGAACTGGCGTGTGCTTTCGGCAGTAACGAGAGCATCTTTATCTAGATGAGTTTATCAAGAATTTGCGGTGTAGATGTTATTGCTTAGAATGATGTGAACAGAAACTTGATGGTATTTATCAATCTTTTGATGTTTTCTAGTCTGAACTAATTGTTGCGTTAAAAAAAAGAGAGAGAGAGAGAGAGAGCCTGGTGACGCTTACAGAGTACTAAAAGAATCAATGAATAGACAATCTGTCTGAATGATTTTTAAGATTTTGAAAAAGCATGAAAATCTCTTAACTTTACATGACTAATTAAACTGCAACATGTCAGATTTTGTTAATTTGATCATCATTTTTTTCGGTTCTAATAGCATTACTCTGCTGGGAATGTGTTACATGCAGCAATGCCAAGTATAGTACATCACTGTTGGATATAGAGAAGAAATAGTGTTCCCTCTTGTATTCCTTCATAGTCATACAGAGTCCTTCATGCAGGCTTGATCTTTTCCCTTCCTAGTGAAGATTGAGTGGGTTAATTTTTTATGCAGAACATCAACAACATCTGAAGCTAATTCATAAAAAGTTCACAGAAGAGGTTAATCATAATCTCCAGAACTGTAGGAGTGCAGTTGAGGGGCTGGAAGCACATCAAATTGAATTCAAAGGAACAATAGAGAGGCAAAGTATGATAATTTTTTATTCTGAGCTTTTTCTCTATTTATGAGGACTATCTGTCAATCTACAATTATGCATCTTGAATTCACAGTCTTTAAGGCTTATACTGCAGAACTAATGAATTTTAGTCATATTTGAAACATTTCCTTATGCTTATTTTTCTTGGGTTAGCATAATAAGATTTCCCGATTGCTTTTAAATGGATCTACCTTGTTGAGCTGCTAATGTTCCATAAATGGACTATATTTTGTAGCCAACACGTGCCTTTAATTGCATCAGTGTCCCAAACAATTCGGTAATACAATATTTCAGGTGGCTGCATCTAACATTCCAACTCTAACCCTTGGTCTTTCATGAGTGGATGCGGTTTAACGTTGTTCTAGATACTAGATACGATGATCAGAACATTATGGAACTGAAAGTATTTATATTTTCGGAATGCACATAGCATGTCACTCCTAGAGTGCTCAATATTTTGAACAATTTGCAGAAAGCAAATTATAATATTGTGTATCCTTAAAAACATAATTAAAATGTCATTTTTTCTTCTTGGATAGCTAGGACTACCCATTATAAAACATGTTTCTGGAGTCATTATGCATGAAACTTCTGTTGCATGAGGTCTGTTGCAGGACTTGGAGGAAGTCATGTGGCATGGAAGAGAAAATGCACCATAATTGTACTCCTATGCCTTGTAGGAGCTGTTAGCCACAGAAAGCTAGTGAAAATTCATTATTTTGGATGGTTGAAAAATATTCTAATTTCTGCTGGTTATTTCATATTTTTCTATCAGAAGCATTGCACCGGAAGATTCTCTTGCAAGTGGAAGAGGCAATCCACACCCAACTCAGCGATGCTCAAGAAAGAATCATAGAAACACACAAGGCAAGTTTTATGGTACTATCATGTTATGACAAATGTCTTCCAATCCGGGTCCTTGATCTTTCAATATTGCTTCCATCATAGTTTTAGATTCTAAATTAGCAACTATCTGTACTTTTTTTGTTCTGAGCATACAAATTTAGGTTTTCAAAAAGGTAACCGATGTTTCCTGGTGAGCAAATTTAGTTAGGTTACAGAATGCATAACCATTTTCCAAACTCTTTCACTTCTCTTTTATGCTGCACTGGAAATATACTTGCACGCAGTTTTGGTGCTGCAGGTTGGTCAATCTTGTTATCTCAATTCACATATCCTATACTGAATATCTTGGAATCAATTGAATGACATGTTTGCTTCGAGGATCGCTTTTAGAATCTGGAGCTCAAATTTTGACTTGTCTGTACGAAAAATTAGCTTCTGTCATCCTGATTAAGATATGAATTAGAGATGAAATTGATTTCTTTATTGCAGTTGGCTAGGGACAAAATGGCTCAACTGAAACACATGATAGCAAAGGATTTAGAAGAAGCCATTCTCAATTGATGTGATTTTCTGGAGTTAGCAAGCTGGTAAGATGTTGGCCAACGGCAAGAAGGGGCTTGAAGAGTTCTTGTATGGTGCTTATGACTTGGTTTTGTTAAACTCTAAATCTGATTATATTGCAGACTTGCTCGATTTTTGCCTATTTCGTTTATGCTCTTGTTAAGCTAAATCATACCTTCATTGTATAACATAAGGCACTCCGGCCTTACCTAATTGCTTATGATCTGAAGTGACGAGCATGTGACACCTAAAATACGTTAATGTCTTCTATGGCCATGTATATGTTGTGGTCACTGCAAGATTTTGGATGTCTCATAGTTGATTCACTTGACGTGGCATGGATCTGTCTCATGGATCTGACATTATTAGGCTAATTATTGCCAATATTCATGGTCCCACGCAACTTGCCATTAGATCCTTAATTTTAAAAGTTCAAAATCATTGAATTAATGCATCAAAATGAAATTAATAGAAAAAACATTATCAAAAAGGATTAAATATGATAAAAAATGGAAGGAATTTGAATGTCAAACGATACTGGTGTTATTGTCAATTCTACTACATTAAGTTTGTGGAATCTAGAAATGTTAGATTTCTAGAGAATGATTTGGTCAATAAGAGAGATTATTTTCGGGACTTAACTTTTGAAATGGATCTATCAAGTATTCCATCAATTTCAAATACTAAATTAGTTATTATCCAAAATGATCCTCAAATGTCTATAGATATAAATCAGGGTATAGATAATAATCAAGAAATTTCATAAACGGCTGATTAAGATCAAGTTGGTCGACCTTCTCTTATGGAGAATGTTGAACCAACATTAAGGAGATCTACTTGAGAAAAAAATGTTAACTATAACTGATGACTATATGATATACTTGCAATAGTTTGATTATAACGTTGGTGCCATAGAGGGACCAGAACCGTTTTCACAAGTCATGAGTTCTAAGAGCTCAAACTTATGGCTGAACGTCATGAATGATGAGATGGACTCTATGAGAAGCAACGAAGTCTGGGATCTTATAAAGTTACCAGATAGGATAAAATCCATCAGATGTAAATGATTATTCAAGATTAAAACTAACTCATTAGACAATATCAAGAAACACAAGGTCAGACTCATTGCTAAAGGGTTCACCTAAAGAGAATGAATTAATTATTCGGAGACATTTTCTCTGGTATTTAGAAAGATTCCTTCCTTATCATTTTGACACTTGTTGTACATTTCGATCTAGAATTACAGCAAATGGATGTGAAATCAGTTTTTCCTAATGGGGAACTAGATGAAGAGATTTACATGTGTTAATCTGAATGATTCTCTTCTAATGGTAATGAGTGCTTGGTGTGCAAATTCAAGAAATCTATATATGAGTTGAAATAAACCTTTTGCCAATGGTATTTGAAATTTCATAATGTAGTCACTTTATTCGGTTTTGAAGAGAGTGTTGTGGATCAACGCATATACCTCAAATTCAGTGGGAGCAGATTTATTTTGTTGTCATATATGTGGATAATATATTACTTGCTACCAATGATAAGGGGATACTATATGAGGTGAAACAGTTTTTCTCTAAGAACTTTGAGATGAAGGATTTGGGTGATATATCTTATGTTATCAGTATAAAGATATATCGAGATAGATACCCTAAGATTTTGGAACTATCTCAAGAGATCTATATTCATAAAGTACTTAAGAGATACATGATGGAGAACTGTTCATCAAATATAGCTCCGATTGTCAAAGGGGATAGATTCAATTTGGACCAATGCCCTAAGACAGATTTGGAAAGGGAACGAATAGCTAACATCTCATATGTTTTCGATGCTGGAAGCTGCGACCTCCATTATGGAAGCTAAGTTCGTGGCATATTTTGAGGTTACGTCACATGTGGTGTGATTCAAGAGTTTCATATCTAGGTTTAGGGTCTTAGATTCTGTACCTAGGTCATTATGTATATTTTGTGACAATTCAATTGCTGTATTTTTTACTAAGAATAATAAGAGTAGTAGTCAAAATAAATATATTGACCTAAAGTACTTAACAATTAGGGAAAGAGTGTTAGAAAATAAAGTTATAATCTAATATATTAACATTGATTGTATGTTGAATGATCCGTTAATCAAATTCATGCCACCAAATAGGTTCAGGGATCATGTTGTAAATATGGATTTATTGTCTTATTTAAATGAAACTCAAAACTGAATTATCTCAATAAAGTTATCCTCATATTTTTGTTTTGAGATAAATTCATCAAGTTTGGATCTTGAATAAATATATAGTTTATTTATAAAGTAAATGTCATTATAAGGTTAGAAAGTAGAATGCATTGTGGTATATGATAGATAATACTCGCTTTTAGAAAACTTATCGTCGTGACTCATGTACTCTATTTTCATAAGAAATTGAGTTGGTTTTGATTTCAAGTCCGTTTGTTGGGTTAAGTGGGAGAATGTTAAGAATTTTTAATATTAAAATTCATTGAATTAATGCATTCAAAATGAAGTTAATAAGAAAAATATAACCAAAAAGGATTAAATGTGATGAAAATGGAAAGAATTTGAATTGAGATGCATTTGGCCGAATTTTAGTGTTTCATTCAAATATCCACACACTTAATTTTGTTTTTCCTTTTTGAAAATTTAATTTCCTTCCCATAACGTCTAACAATAATTTATGATAACAATTATAGGATTTAATGACTTTTTGATGGTTGAGAGCATATATAAACCATTTCCTAATGCATTAGATTCCTAAGTCTAAATTTCTTAATTTCACACCATCTATTGAGTAAAATTGAAGGTTTTGAAGAATTGTGCATGTCCCAAGGATCATTTTGGAGGTTTTGCATTCGCTAGAGGTGAAGGAGAAAAGCATGGTCAGAGATAACTTTAAAACCCTATTTTTGCTTCTGCTTTAATTTTGGCTGAATTTTTATATTAGAAGCATGTATTAGGTTTGTCATGCATTTTATCACCTTTAACTGATTTCCAAGTAGGGAGGCATAGAAGGTAATCAACCCCTTTCTTTGGTGAAGTAATTCCTTTGCATCAAACTACATTTGCTACCCTCGTGAAGTAACTTCTATAGAATTTGTAGGTACCTTATGGCTTTGTATTTTCGTTCTAAAGTCTTTTACTTGCCTTGTTGTGAACATGGTGATCCTTTGACTGCCTTGTGTGATCGAAAGGGAATGCAGGCCTCATGTCCAAATGGTTACCTTTTCCATCAGTAATTATAATTCATGGTACATTGCTTAGAAAGTGTTCCATTAAGCATTTTTCAAAACAAGGTTTAACAGTTTGTGTACTTGAAAAAGTGTACATGGTATTGGACGCAAGATGAATGAGAATTTGCTGGTTTTGTGGCGTGGTCAAAAAATTAAGGTCTTTGGACATCTTATTGTGATTTTGACCTCCACCAGCAAAATTATGGTAGGAGAAATATTTATGTGGATATTTCAGAGCCAGGTAGTTTTCGTGAGTGGGATGTGACGTTTCTTTGGAAAACACTATCTATTTACTTCCCCTGCCAAAGATTCAATAAGTTGGTAATAGTAATTGTTGGAGGTGGGTTTGACTCCACAAATAATGACTCTACTAACTGATAATGGGTAAATTATTAAATTTATTGTTGATATTATGGTTTGATTTTGTACTGATTAATATTTTAATAATTAGTTTTATTGATTTTTATTTTTAGGAGATTGAATTTAAAGGCTTGAATCAAAATGGGTTTAAAGAGACAAGGTGAAGTTAAATGAAGTAAACATCTTATTAGGCCTTGAAGAAGAGAAAACTTGAGTTTATTTTTAGTTAATTTTACGAGAGTTTTTATTTTTTAGTAAGAAAATTGTTTTTAGGAGTAAAAAAGTTATAATTTTACCTGTTGAAGGAGTTCTTGTTTTGTTGGGAAAAGATTCCTTTTTGAAAAAGGAGACAATTTCCTTAAGGGCCGGCTGGTTATTCCACAATTTCAATCAAGGATGACAGTATTCATGACTACTATTCATTCAAGAAAAGTGCTTGGACGGCTGCTGCACATTATTATTAGGTTTTCCTTTTTTTTTTTTTATTTAGGAACATTGTTTTTTCTTTATTTTTTTGTTGAAGATTCAAGGGATGATATTTTTCATCATGAGTGACTAATTCTTTTTTTCTGATTCAAGAGAAATTTTCATTCGATTGTCTTCATTGTGAGGTTATGTGCTTTATTTAATTTCTTGCCTTTTAATTTAAGTATTCGTTGATTCTTGACTTATTTACATGAAAAATTGGTATTAGTTAATCTGATGATTTAATTCAATATTAATTTTTCTATTATTATCCAGAATTTCAGTGATCCGTAATTGTCATGAATGAATGGTACAAGTAGCAACTATGTTATTTATGTTTATAGGTCTTTTACCAATATTCATGTTTAACCTAGAGAATCGATGGAATAAAATTAAATAATTACGGTTATCCCAATTATTTGTATTTTGGTTTAACTGTTTTTATAGAACTTAATGTTATCATTATATTAATATGGAATGCCATTGTGTCCAGTCAATTAATGATAAATTTTGATTGAATGCTGAGTTTGGTCAATTAATTTAGGAAAACATAAGATTTATTACGGTTATCCTAATAAATCTAAGATTAAATGTTTGAATTGCAAGAATAATATTTTTAACCAATGATCAATAAAACAATCGAATGTATGAACCTTTGGATCAGAGTTTGGTAGATTTGATTTCTTCCATAATTTCAGTATTTCCATTATTAATTTGTTTCTAAATTTTAGGTCTTTAATTTTTTATTTAGGAAATTTATTCAAAAAACCCCAATCTTTATTTTTTTTAGCATCAACTAAGAGATTAAGTTAATTAGTTCTCGTGAAATTCAATCTGGTACTACCATTGCTACAGTCTGTTGTATTGGAGGAATCAGTATTAATTTGAGGGTTTCGATAACTCGACCAAATTTTGACGCCGTTGTTGGGAAACTATATTAATTTCTTAGTTTGTGTTTTTTACTTGTTCACTAATTTTTGAAGAGGAGAAAAAGATGACAATTTATAAAAGAATTTTGAATCAACAACCCTTGTGCATCGAGTATCCAACTCTTGAGGTAAGTCACTCGAATCTTGAAACTCAAATTTCTGAACTAACTGTTTTGATCCGTCAATTGGCTATAGGGCAATCACAGGTAGCCAAGGTTTGTGGCATATGCTCAATTCCTGGACATCCTACGGATATGTGCCCAATATTGAAAGAGAACTCTTTTCAACAAGCAAATGTCATAAGAGAATTTCCTGGTCAACCTGAACGCACATATGATCCTTACTCCAATTATTACAATCCTGGATGGAGAGATCATCCGAATTTAAGTTATGAAAACCAAGGAGGACAACCAAGACATGCATCTCAATTTTTTAATAGACCATCACCAGTTTCTACACAATTTTCTAATTCAGGTATGTCTCTAGAAGATATTATGAAAGCTCTCACGACTAACACTCAACAATTTCAACAGGAAACGAGAGCGAGTATACAGAATTTGAAGAACCAGATTTCTCAAATAGCGACCTCGTTTAGTAGGTTGGAGACACAAAATTCTGAAAGATTTCCCTCACAAATGGTGATGAAATCCAAAGAGAACGTTAGTGCAATAACGTTGAGAAGTGAGAATGATGTTCATTTGAGCTCTACTTCATGTAAGAAGGTAGATGAAATGAAGGATGTGGACAAGAAAGATGAACGCATGCATCAAAATTCAATCAAGATAATATCCGAATCCTCTGTGTCTAACACTTCTAGTGCAATTGTACCACTTTTTCCTTGTAGGTTGGTGAATCTAGAGAAGGAAGTTAGAAGACAAGAGGTGATGAGGTGGGTAAGAATGTGTCTGATGTGATCAAGAGAACTTTACTCGAAAAGTATGCGGATCCAGGTATGTTAACTCTTCCTTGTGTTATTGATAAGAAAAAAATTGAGCATGCTATACTAGATTTAGGAACACCAGTTAATATCATGCCTTACTCAATTTATAGTGCTCTAAAATTGAGTTCTTTAAAAAGAACTGGTATTGTTATTCAGTTAACTGATCATTCTTATGCTTATCCGGAAGGGATCGTTGAAGAAGTTTTAATACAGGTTAATGAACTAATTTTTCCAACTGATTTTTATATTTTGAAAATAGAAGGAGACGTTATCACAGATTCAGCTCCACTTCTATTAGGAAGACCATTCATAAAGACATCAAAGACAAAGATAGATGTAGACGGGGGTACTCTCTTCGTCGAGTTCGACGGCGAGATTGTTAAATTTATTATTTTTGATCCTATGAAGTACCCCCAATGAATGTCAATCAATTTGTTTTGCTGATATTGTTGATTTAATTGTGCAGGAAATTTGTGAAGGAAAACGTGTTATTAATTTTGAATCAAATACACAATTAGATTTGAAAGAGAAGTTATATGAGACTCCCAAGTTAAAGTTAAAAGCTCATTGAAGAGAAATAAATGAAGACCATCGAGCATAACGATGTTAAACAATTGCGTTTGTTGGGAGACAACTCAATATCTTTCTTGAATTTGATTTAATTTATAGTATTTTCTTATTTAATTTTGAGTATTTGACTAGTACCACTTATCTATTCTTTCAATTTTTGCATGTGCCCAGTGATTTCCCAAGCAAAGTTTTGGATAGAGCAAGTCAAAAAATTGGATAGAAACAGTTTTTGCATTATCAGATGATCACGTGGTTTTCAGAAGAGAAATAATTTTTGGCAGAAGCACTCTCTCTTTACCAAATGATCATGCAGTTTCCTTCCACAAGAGAGAGAGAGAGAAAGTGATCAAACCCACATTAATTATCCTACTCATTTTCTCTTCTCATTCGCAAATCATTCATCTTCTCTCTACGATACCCATCATCAATCCCCATTGTGCCTTCCAAATTCACTCCAAATCCACTTCAAACCGCATGATTTCATCATAGAAACACTCATTCATTCAAAACCTCCAAATTTCAAACCCATGTTTCTTTACATACTTGAAACCCTTTTCGATTGAAACCCTCCGCGACCTCGTTCATTGCAATAGGGGAGTTTTCTCTCTTTTCTCTCTTTTCAATGTCTTATTTTTATATATTGCATTGGATGATTTTCTGAAACTTGTTGCGAGTTTAAAAATTGTGCTACTTTTTTTTGAGTTGTATGCTAGTTTCTTTTCTCCTTTCTTACCTTTTGCATATATTGAGAATAATGTAGTATTTAAGTGTGGAGGAGGATATTCATGCCAATATCATTTCTTCTATTTTCCTTGGAACTTTATACTTTACTGATTTTTTGTCTGAAAATAATTTTTGAATTAGTATACGTTGTTGATTTAAGTTAAAATGCATGAATGAGACAAATGTGATTAGTTTTTTTGGATAAAAATATTTTAAACGTCCCATTGACTTTGATGACTGAATTAGATGAAAATGTGCAAGATTCGATATAACATTGCACACTTTTGTGAGTTTTTGAGCCTTAAGAGCATATCATCATATTTGTTCTAATTTTTTTTTCATGAGCGTGTATCAATCATAGTATGTTTATTTTAGAACTTGATTTTCTATATTTTTCAAGATCACAACCATGAGTTCATGTATTAACATGATGGGGGCAATTAGGTTTACACATTTTAACTATCTTAAAAAGATCTTCCCATGCATATTAATCCCTGTAGTGAACCAAATTAAGCCTTTATCCCTTTTTCTTTGTTTATAACCACACAAATTGACACACAACTTTCGTTTTTGCGCTTAACCTATTTTTTTGGTCTTCATATCAAAGAAACATGTATTTAGAGCGTGAATGGATGGTTATTTGTAAAGAGAATGAGATAATTTTATGTTGGGAATTGTTTTTAGAGATTTATTCATACGATTTGGAAAAATTTATGTATGCACTCTTTGTTCATCTTCGAGATAGTTTTTCAAAATAAAAAAAAAATAAAAAAATGAAAAAAAAAAACAGAAAAGAAAAAAAAAAGAGGAGAAATTCTCAAAAATTAAAATTGGAGAATTTGAAAAAAAAAAATCAAAAAATTTTGATCGAGGAATGAGAGGGTCTTGATTGGGTCATTTTTCTTTAGGATTGATTATATTTTCATGTTATGGGATGGATTTGATAGTGAGAAATAGTTTCGTAATCCTTGATATGTTTCTTTTGATATGCATTTACACATCACATTTCTCTTTTATCGTACCTATATCTAAGCCTCGTTACAACCCTTGCAAAGACTCCCGAATTTTTGTTTTGAATTCTTATATTTAGTGGTGGAGATTTGATTAATAAGCAATGTTATGATAGTAGCATACTATGTTTTGATTTTGAGAGTATTGAAAAATTCCCTAAACACTTTGACTGTATAGAGTGATTTCCTTGTGAGGGTATTGAATCTTGGTACATCGAATTCTGATAAGATTATTGAGTCTGTTGGGATGTTTTTATTTTCTTTTAAAATTATGAAATTATGATCACTTGTTTTTTGGATTGTTATTTTGATTTGAATGTTTTAATGTATGCTGTTTGGAATTGTTGGATGATGAATTGAATGAGAGAAAGGAGTGAAGAGGAGAATAGTTGAGAGATATTGGTATAGTGAATGCTTGAGAATAAGCATTGTTTAGGTGTGAGGGAATTTCATAATGTGCAAATTGTTGAATTTATTGTTGATATTATGGTTTGATTTTGTATTGGTTAATATTTTAATAATTGATTTTATTGATTTTTATTTTTAGGAGATTGAATTTGATGACTTGGATTAAAATAAGTTTAAAGAGGCAATGTGAAGTTAAATGGAGAAAATATCTTATTGGGTCTTGAATAACAGAAAGCTTGAGTTTAGTTTTAATTAATTTTAGGAGAGTTTTTTAATTTTTAGTAAGAAAATTATTTTCAGTATGAGTAAAAAAGTTGTAATTTTACCTATTGGAGGAGTCCTTGTTTTGTTGGGAAAAGATTCCCTTTTGAAAAATGAGACAATTTCCTTAAGGGCCGGCTGCTCATTTCACAATTACAATCAAGGATGATATTATTCACAACTACTATTCATTCAAGAAAAGTGCTTGGATGGCTGTTGCACATTATTATTACTTTTTTTTTTTCATTTAGGACCATTGTTTTTTCTTTATTTTCTTGTTGAAGATTCAAGGGATGATATTTTTCACCATGAGTAGCTAATTCTTTTTTGTTCCTGATTCAAGAGAAATTTTCATTTGATTGTCTTCATTGTGAGGTTATATGCTTTATTTAATTTCTTGCCCTTTTAATTCAAGTATTCATTGATTTTTGATTTATTTATATGAAAAATTGGTATTGGTTAATCTGACAATTTAATTCAATATTAATTTTTCTATTATTATTCAGGATTCCAGTGATCCGTAATTGTCATGAATGAATAGTACAAGTAGCAACTATGTTATTTTGTTTATGGATCTTTTACCAATATTAATGTTTAATCTAGAGAATCGATAGAACAAAATAAAATAATTGTAGTTATCACAATTATTTGTATCTTGATTTAATTATTTTCATAGAACTTAATACTATCGTTATATTGATATAGAACGCTATCGTACCCAGTCGATTAATCATAAATTTTGATTGGATATTGAGTTTGGTCAATTAATTTAGGAAAACACAAGATTTATTATAATTATCATAATAAATCTAAGGTTAAATGCTTGAATTGTAAGAATAATATTTTTAACCCATGATTAATAAAATAATCGAATGTATGAACCCTTAGATCAGAGTTTGGTAGATTGGATTTCTTCCCTAATTTTCAGTATTTGCATTATTAATTTGTTTCTAAATTTTAGGTCTTTAATTTTTTATTTAGGAAATTTATTCGAAAAATCTCCATTTTTATTTTTTTTAGTATCAATTAAGAGATTAAGTTAATTAGTTCCCGTGAAATTCGACCTGGTACCACTATTGCCACAGTCTGTTACATTGGGGGAATCAGTATTAATTTGAGGGTTTCGACAACCCGACCACTAACTCGAAAGGGATAACTTCGCTGTTTGATGGTCTTGATCAATGAGACCTGCAAAAAATCACCAGAGGGTATTCTGACGGGAGAGACTCTGATATTCAAGTTAGAGAGCGGTTTTTGAAAAAAAAAAATAGATTCAAATAGAGCTCTGTATGCCTTGTGTGTGATGAGTATGTCCAGAGATTGTACTTGATTGGGTGGCTTAATGATGTATACATAGTTTTAGTATGTGAGAGTCATATGAATGCGGAGTGTTGAAACCCTAGTTTTTTACGAGAATACCCCGAGATTATGGGGATCTTAATATAGGATTTTCAAGGATTTCAATCTATTACCTGTTTAGAAAGTTTAAATCATCATGGAGATTCTTTTCCTTATCAGTTACGATTATAGGTCTCCCTTTTATTTATGTAAAGTTACCCCTGCGATTTAGGGGGAGCGAATGTTATCTTAGTGGATCGAGTGACGATCACCAAGTACCGAGAGGGTACGAAATAATTGACTACCGAACAACTGGCTATTAAGCAGAGTCTAATCGATAGATGTCGAGAGAGTATGGGTCATATATATCCATCTGGGAGATAAATCCCTTATTGACGGCACATTTTGGTTGATTGTGCCCCTTGGGTTATTGACTTGGAGGGTCTCATGCCTTGTGATAATATGCTTTTGGATTGTCTAGTCGGTTGATTTACCGAATGGATGCCGACCATGTTGACAATAGGGTTACCGAAAACCATTTGACAAGTTAAGGGCTAATCTTTAGGCCAACATGATTTGGGCCGTTTTGTCTATACCATCAGTAATTAAGTTTTATGTTATATAAAATAAAGGGGTTAGTTTATTTTAAAAAAAAAATTGTGGATCTTCAATGTGATCATCCATTATTCGAGTGTTTCACTCTTAAAATAGATACATATTTAGTGGAAAAGTTTAAATATAATTTAATATAAAATATAATAACACTTAGGCTGGTGGTCTGTGAATTGTCATTCATATGTGGGAATATGTGGAAGTAATTTGGTGAAATTTTAAAATTTTTATTTTTTATAAACATTTTTAAAACAAATTTGGTAAAATGTTCTCGATTTCATTGATTGCTACCAAGTCACGTGGAGCAAATTTAGTCTTAAAAAAAAAATTATACACTATATATCATGTATTGTCAACGTTTTAAAGAGACTAAATGTCCGCTTTTCAACACAAACATCAAGAGTTAAATAAAAATATAACTATTTGAAATATTAAATACAATAATAACAATAACATGAGTCTTAATCCCAAATTCTGGAATCAGCCATGTGAAAGACAAATATAGATTTGGAAAAAAAAGAAGAAGATATATATATATATATATATATATATATGTCAGTTAAACTTTCAATGATACATGGAGATTTAATTTGTTTTAATTCTGCTACGTTATTCGTTTCTACTTAAAATCATCTTCTCAGTTAACTTTTTAACCATTATATCTTTATGGATACATTATATCCAAGTTTTCAATGATCTATTTCGACGTTTCATTAAATCCCTTATGGTTAAGCTCTCGATTCTTCTGACGGTGAGTTTTTGGGTTTTTGTTACACATGTTCAAACTACCTCAAACGATACTCACGTATCTTGTTCACAATTGATTTCACTCCTAACTTATTATGCATTTCTTTATTTCTAAACATTTTTTACTAGTTTTACCATACATCTATCTAAACATGCTCATCTCAACTACAGTCATTTTATATTCTTGTTATTGTTTAATAATTCAATACTCGATACCATATAATAATGCAAGTTTTATGGTGGTCCTATAAAACTTTCTTTTTAGATGCAGTGGCATTGCACGATCACAAAGAACTCCACATGCCTTTCTCTGCTTTATCTAACTCGCTTGAATCCTATGATTTACATCCCTATCTATGTTGGTATCATTTTGAATGATGGACCTATATCTAAAATATTCACTTTTTTGTACATCATGCCCTTCTATTTTGATCGTTTTTTTTATCATTCTAGTAATTACAACTAATGATACAACTTATATACTTAGTTTTTAACCGATTCAATTTAAATCTTCCGAATTGTAGTGTGTCCCTCTATAACTCTAATCTTGTATTAATGCCCTATCTAGTTTTATCAATCAATACTATATCATCTGTAAAGAGTATATACCATGGTATTTTATCTTGAATTCTTTTTATGATTTCATCTATTACTATTATAAAAAGGATGAGACTAATACCAAATATTGATAAAGTCCAATATTAATTGGAAAGTTATCACTTATATCCTCGCACGTTGTTATATTGCTAATAACTCACTCATACAAATCTTTGATGAGATTAATATATCTGATAAAAATTTCCTTATTCGTCAATGCCTACCACAATACGTCTCTAGGAATCTTATCATATGTTTTTTCTAGATCAATGAATACCATATGTAAATCTCTTTTATGTACTCTAAATGTTTCCATCAAATGTTTTAGTACGTGAATTGTTTCGATAGTAGATCGACTTGGTATAAAACCAAATTGATTCAGTGATACACTTATCTTCAATATCAATATATGCTCGATCACTCTCTCCCACAATTTTATAATATGACTCATAAGTTTTATTCCCTTACAATTAGAGTAATTTTGTATGTTCTCGTTATTCTTATATAGCGGTACAGGTGTATTCTTCCTCATTGTTTGGAGTATTTTCTTGGTTTGTCAAATTTTGTTAAAAAAATCTATTAACATTGTTATCTCAACTTTACCTAAACATTTTCACACCTCAATAGGGATGCCATTGGTTCCTATGGTTTTATTAACCTTTATTTTCTTAAGGTCTCTTTTACTTTATGATGGCAAATTTTATATTTAAAGTTTCTATTGATCTCTTCTACAAATACTATTATAACACCGAAATGTCGGTATACTCATATTGTATTTCTCCTCATATTTATTTATAATGTTCTTCATATTTCATAGAGCGAAATTCACTAATAAATTTTTCCATTAAAACTGTTTTTGAAAATTTCAGCTCAATCGTCGACAATTCAAAAATTTCTAAAATGACCACTGATGGTCCAATACTAATGAGAATGACTCTAGAGTGTATAAGGATCCCAAATTTGGGTAGATCTCACACTTCGTAGAGCTAAATCGTAAATTTCTGAAAAAAAATCACCGGTAAAACCTCAGTCGGGTTGAGTGTGACTCGGACGGGCTAAACAATCACGTTTTGACGTGAGATAAATTAAATTAGGCCTAATACAAGGTTTTGGGTCTAATGTGTAATTTTGAAAAGTTTTGGGGTCAATTTATAATTTCTATAAATCAAGGGATTTATTTGTAATTTATAAGAACTTAGGAGAAATTTGGTAAATGCTGCCTTCTCTAAAACCATGAGTCTTGTGTGAGAGAAAAATGATTTGTGGTTTGAAGCAAAATGATCAAATGATGAGAAATAAATCTAGAAATAATGAATGGTTGAGATTTCAACAATTTAACATATGTTCTCTCATAAACCAAGACAAACCAAAGTGGAGAGAGTGAGAGAATGTCTTGGATGGTTGTGTGAAGAGAGGAGAAATTTTTAACTTTTGAAAAGTTAATCCAAGGGTGGAAAATTAATTTTGGTGAGATGAATAAATGTGGACCATTGGATTTGAGTTAGTGGGAGACAAACTATTATTCATGGTGGGAAATTGTGTATTGTTTTGAAAACAAATCAAGGGTGAGGATTAAATTGGAAGTTGGATCTAAATTGTAAGCCATTGGATCTTGGTTGGTGGGAGACAAGCAATTTAATGAGGGTGTGAGTTGTAGAGAGTGAAAGTGACTTTGTAGAGTGAGAAAGGGAAGGAAACCCTAGCATGAGACAAGTAATCCTAGGGCTAAAAATTGATCTAGAAAATGTTGGATGGCTAGGATTAAATGAAACAAGTATACAAGAAAACACTTACCTTTTCTTCAATCTCCCAAAATCGTGAGAAGCCAAAGGAACAAAAAAAAAAAAAAAAAAAAAAAGAAAGCTCTCCATTGTTTTCTCCATGGCCGTGAGTTGAAGGTAAGGGAACCCAAAATTTTCCTACAATACTACTCAAATATTTTTACATAGATCAAATCCTCACAAACCTTAGTATAACATATCCAAAAATTGGAGCAAAATGAAGAGGTTTGCTTTGTGAACTTCAAGAGAGAACCGTGAGTTTCAAGTGGAAGGGATCCATGTTTTCTTCAAGTTTCATCCAACAATTCTAGGTAAGAAAACCTTCTCTCACTCTATAGTATAACATATTTTACTTTGTAGCTAAAAGGAGATACCTAACTTGGTGAACTCACCTTGGCCGTGAGTTAGGAACAAGGAAGGAAGAGAGAGCTTGTGAAGGGAGGTCTTGATTTGGGCTTGGAACATCAAAACTTGAGGTAAAGATTTCTGTACTTTGCTGAAAATTTACTGCAGGCTTCAGATGATGTGTTTTAGCATGATTTGGTAGCATAAAACTTAGGTGAAGTCCAATAGAACATGGAGTAATGTGTGCAGTAAAATTTCAGCTTGTGTGGCCAAGAAATTGGATGATTTTAATGTATTTTGGTGTCCTGAAAATGTAGTTTTCAAATACAAATCATATGTGCAGAATGTTAGTATAAAGATGATGAAAAAATGTGTAAGAATGTTGATTGAATTGATGTGAGAAAAGTGTACAGAAATTTAGTTGTATTTGGCTAAGAATTTAGAGGAGAGAAAGGTGTACAAATAAGATGAAAATTGTGTCCTGCATTTGTAAATTATGTGTGCAGAAAAATTGAATGAGAATTGTGAATTTATGATGTGCATAGTGGCTGAAAAACAGGGTGTGTTGGCTGAAAAGAATGTGAAGTACTTGTGCATGAAAAACCATTTTAAAGGCTAAGGAATGTAGTTAGTATTGTGTAGAAATTTTCTGTAACGCCGACTCTGCGGTGTCGTACTTTTGTACTCTCATTCCTGAATTTAATAAAATAATCCTCAATTTATATATATAGAGAAAAATATTTAATTTTATTGAATTTCGATTTTGAGGTTTTAATTCAAGCCTCTGGTATATTCAAATATTAAAATAGAATAATAAAGTATATATAAATATATAAAAATATATATTTCTTTTCATTTATTAAATTATTATTTCCTCATTTATTTATTTCCAAATCTATCCATATAAATATATAATAATAATAATAATAATAATAATAATAATAATAATAATAATAATAAAAGAATCGAATTAGGGCTAAAAGCCCTAATTCTCTTTCCTTTCTCACTCTACCCTCACCCGCCTCTTCATCTTTTTCACCAAAACCCACTGCCGCCGCCTCCATCCATTCCTCCGCCACCCGTATCTGCCTTGTTCCGTCATCACCGCCACCACCACCCCCTCTCTCTTTCAATCCCTCTGTTTCCCTCTCTTTTCGGTTCTCTCTCTCTCTCTCTGTCCCTCGCGGGTTTTCTCTCGCGATTCACCTTCTCCCGATCTCTTCCTCCGCAGTCCTCCGCCGCTGAGCGCCACCGCCTTCAACTGCCAACCGCCTCACTTTCTCTCACTCTCCCCTCTCGGTTCTTCTCTCTACTCTCTATCTCTCTGTCTTTCTCCATCTCACTCTCTGTCTCGCGAACTCTCTCTCTCACTCTAAGTTGGACTGTCTCCCTCTCCCTCTCTAGCATCTCTCTCTATCTCTCGCAGCCAACATCTCCTACCGACAGCCAACCCCCAGTGCGCGGCCACCTGTTCTCCCTCTCACGTGCGCGATGACCCACGGTCTTTCCTCTGTTCGCCCAACCGTGTACCGCTCACTGTTGGGAGCCTGTTTCGCTCATCGCAGAGCCCAAGCCTATAGTGCAGACCTTCGAAGAACCCTAGGTTGCCTACAAACTCCATTCTCTGCGTTAGGTAAGATGAGTTAATTCTAGGGTTTCGATATTCTCTTGGTGATTAATCTAAATTTCTGAACATTGCTTCGAATTTGAAGCATTGCAGGTCCTGGACTGAGCAGAACAAAGTTTGGATCACAGGATTGTGAACTGCGAAGACCCTACGTGAGGATTTCTAACTCACTTGATTTATTTGGACGAATTTAGGGTAAATTAGAGTAAGAGCGTATTGCATATGTTAGGATGAATGTTAGAATAGATTTGAAATGCGTTGTTTGACATTATATATAATTAATTAGGTTAAATATAGGATTTTATATAAATTGGGCTGTTCTAAATGATAGAATCAGACTGACTTGATTAGAATAGTTTTTTTTAGAGTTTAATTTGAAGTATGCATGAAAATATTAAGAAATTGGGATTTAAGTTTAAGGATTGATTCAGTATTTTTCATTTTAAGTTATCCTGCATATAGGAAATCAAAATACAATTTCCGTAATATGAAAATAGGTTTCAATACCTTTAAAATGACATATGGTTTGAAGAAATCGGATGAGAATTGAAAAGTGTATGATTTTTCAAAGAATTTTCCATTTCATAGGAAACTTATTTACTTTAAGCGTATTTCCGATTTTGATTGGTTAGGTTGATCTTTTTGGAGACTCGAGGAGTCGAATTGGTTTGATTATGGAAATAGGGAGTGATTACCCTCCCTAGAATGTGAGTGAGACCCTAATCTCTTGCATGAAATAGTGAAACCTGATTTTATCGTGTTTTTGAATAAAACATGCTTTTGATATGCATTGTCTCGACGCATGGAATTGAAATTCAAATCTATTTTGTGATTATTGGAGTGTCGTACTTATATTTTCTATGATTATGCATCCATGTTTGAAATGAAATGAAATTGTGCCATGATTTGAGAAATGGAATGTTTTCTATTCTACCATTGCATTGGTTTGTTGAATTTAAATGATTTCGACGAAATGTATTGGCACACGGATTTGAATTGTTTTGAGGATATGATGAGATGAATTGGCTATGTGGGTTGGATGCCTACTATCTTGAGATGATTTGATGATATGACATTATTTAATTGATTCCGTAGCTACGAATGGCGTTTGTAGAGGCACGGGTTGCCCGGATATGCTTCTGCAGGAGGTATCCGCAAACGTCATGTATATATGTTCATAGACACAAACGGTTGAACCCACATTGGGGGAAGACGTGTGTGACGTCACCGTCTAGCACCGGACGGTGACCTATTGACGAGCCGATTTATATATTTCGTAGGCACGAACGGTTGAACCCTCATCGGGGGAGGACGTGTGTGACACCACCATCTAGCACCAGGCGGTGACCTATTGATGAGCCTGGGTAAGCAAGGGCTAAGCCCACGGCCAACGTCGGGGTAGAGAATTACTTTTGAAACACTTTGTATAATAAAACCCCCGATGCGTCTGTCCCTGGTCATGGTTGACCTTTGCCAGGATCCTTTCGGCTTGCTCTATGATCTACTTGATTTTAAATGGATGCATATATGTATGATATCGTGTGAATGATTAAATGAGTTCATTTTATTCGAAAATATCGTGATTTATTGCGAAATTTGAATCATTGATTACGAATGATATTATTTGACACTCCAATGTTTACCTACACTATTAGTACTTGAGATTAATCCCTTCACTCACTGAGTATCCTCCCATAGATACTCACCCCTCTTCTTTCCCTCCCTCAGACAGGATTGTTGTGTTGAAGCGACACTTCAGATTATAGAGTTCGGGTGTACTTGGTGTTCAGAAAGGTGAGATCTTAGGTTTAATTTGAAAGGTGAATTACGTATTTTATTTTTGACCCTGCGAGGTCTTGTTGAGGTCCGTAGTTAGACGTGTACTTAATTTGGGATGACTGTATAATTTATGTATATTTATTTGCGAAACTCTCACATTTCATTTGCATTGAGATAATTGTACGTGTTTGAATGATACTTGGAAAAATTATTGTAAGTTATATAAAAACTTAGCCTCGTTCAGTGTGGCGGCTGCTCATGCTCTAGTTGGGCATGACAGTAGAGGTCTGTGGTTAGGATTGCTGATAGTTTATTTAGCCTGGCGTTGTTCTGGATGTCTGCTGTGGTTGATGGGTTGTTGTGAGACCCGGATGGCCCCTTTTATTTTAATTACATGATGATTTTGAATTTTACAGAATTAAACAAATTTATTTGTACATGGGAGACCTCCGATTTATGGGGAGGTTCTGCCCGATTTTCTGTAAAAATACAGCTGGCATTCAGGGCAACAGGCGGCTGTTCACGATCCCGGTTCGGGGCGTGACAGTTCGGTTGGTATCAGAGCTCTAGGTTGAGAGCTGTGTTTGATAAAATAGTTTTGAAAATATTCCCATGTATGATTTAAAAGTCCTCAATGTATATGAGAGTTTCATTACAGTCATGGGATCCCAGTACATGGTCTTAGACATATGAGTTATTCTTTTTAGGGGGTTAGATACGATGCGTATCTAACCTATCATATTAGTTCTATCAGTTCTTAAACTTATAATTTTATTCATTTTAGGGGGTTAGTTACTTTTTAACTAACCCTAATCTTTAAATCATATCTAATTTAAGTTCTTTCTTTGTAAGATTATGATTACTAGACGAGGTACTAGATTTGTACCTGAGACATTTAGAATACTCGAGGATGTTTCCTCGTCAGGTGTACCCTTCTAACACTCTTTCAGCCAGCTATTATAGCTACGGTTCCATCGCCATCATTTGTGCATTTATGCAGGTGTATGAGTCGTACACCTCCCATTGGATTCAAATGCCTTGACCGGTTGAAATTCTCAAATGATAAAGATCCCAAATTTTTTGAAAATATTTGACTGTGAAATCTCAATATCTCAGAGCATTCTCATAAGAAAATTAGGGTTGTAATGTCCCGAATGCTGATAATTCATAAGGAACCAATCTATAAATACACCTAACATGCCATCGCTCAGGTACACTCTCTTGGAACCATACTCTCAACACACAAATTATATGAGGATCTTATACTTAGCCCTCTCCTCCTCAATTTGTTTCATTTATTTCGAAAATCATTCTTTTAGACTTGAGCGTCGAAACTTCCCCCGTCGGAGAGACTTTTGTAGGTTTTACTTCATCCTTCAAAGTATCCATTCGAGTCAAAGGAGTCGCTATCTGTGGAGTTGTAACCTCCCTCCAACATATTGGCACTGTCTGTGGGAACAAACTAGGGTGGCTTTAATAGGAACTTTGGATTGCTAAATGACCATACCTCTGAAAAGAAAAACCAGAACCGTCTTGAAGGCTGCATTCATTATGGATGGATGCACCGCTACCCCAACAACATCCACTCACCCTGCTGACATCCTTGCTACTTAGTCTCCACCTCCCTGCCTAGAGGAAGCCTTACTACCGGTGTCCCAGGAACATCCAGTATTACCTCCTATGCTAGCGTCCCCGAAGAGAGCCAATCATCCTCAACTGGAAAGACTAGAATCCAGAATACAAAGTATGAGTAGGTAGCTAGAAGGACCCAGCATACCCTTAGACTAGAGGGACAATCTTCTTTAGGAGGATCAGAGCATGTATGCTCTCGTTGGCTCGCGCCTTGCCTGAACCATGAACCTTTTGTAACCTCTCACATGATCCAGATGATCAGAGAAGGCACGTTGAACAACTTGTTGCCGATGAGGTCAAACGAGCTAACGCACAAAAAAATGAGGCCCCTCCTTATCCCTCTAGTTTGTTACCTTTTAATTTTAAAGTTTCCTCAGAATCAGTGCTCCGCAATGTACTTCTGCCCCCTTATGGAGAGGTACGATGTTACGACTGACCCTCGTGACAATGTAGCTCACTTTGTGACAGTGATAGTTTCGAAAGACATGACAGACGCTACTATGTATAAACACTTTCCTACTACCCTTAAAGGCAATTCATCGACATGGTTCAACTTGCTCCTGTTGCTCAACATCAAAAGTTTCTCTCAATTTCGACAATCATTCGAAATTCATTTTGTGATTAGTCGGGGAGCCAACAGAAAGACTACTTCTTTATTGTCAATATGACAGAGGGACGATGAGCCTTTGAGAGACTTTCTGGATAAGTTTAAAGTCGAAATGATGAAGGTTTCAGTTTTGGACCATTTTATTACGTTAGCCATCTTGCTTATAGGTCTACATCCCTCGGATATGAAAACATCCATCACCAAAAACTCTCCTTCATCATCCAAGAGTTCTATGCCCGTGCTGAGAAATATAGAGTGGCCGAAGATGCAGAAGCATTCGACAAATGTCGAAACCGATAATCCCAAAGGTAATGTAGTCGGTCATCCCGACATCTCTCACCGAAGAAAAATCGACAGGGTCCCCAGCCTCAGTGAAGGTTTAATACTTACACACCTCTAAATGAGACCCCTAGTCAAGTCTTACTCCAAATCAGAAACAAATCCTATGTTAGGTGGCCTCCTCGCTCTATGGAGATTGATACCTAGAAAGATAAAACCAAGTATTGCCACTTCTATTGAGATTATAGTCACATGATGGATGAATGCAGAAAACTCAAGGATGAATTGGAATTCTTAGTTTAAAGCAGCAAAATGCAAAGGTTCATCAGTGTGAAAGGGAGGAATATTCCCTCTCTTGATCAGCGTGTCCCTCCATGGGAAAACGAATCGAATGAGCAACCGATTGCCAGACCAACACACAATTGACTAGATGGTGTGATCCTCCAAATCTATGACGAATGCTCTCTTCATGAGCTTTATGTCCCTAGCAGTATCTTACTAGCCCAAAGTCCAGACCCTTGGAGTTATTCATGGAGGGACGAAACCAAACGCATGATCCCACCTATTTTCTATATGGCTGAAACGTCTGTTCCTACTCCTTAGGAAATATTTACAACTCATGTCGATAAGCAGCCCAGGGGAAAAAGACCCATTATTGGTTTCACCGATGAGGACTTGATAGGAGTTGATCCTAATCAGCATGATCCCCTTGTTGTTACTCAAAAATCAACCAATATGAGGTGATAAGAATCTTCATTGATTAAGGAGCGAGATATAATCTTCTCTATTTGGATGTTTTCTAATGAATGGGTTTCAATCAAACGTATCTCCAGCCCTATGTAGGACTGGTCAAAGGGCTCACAAACGAATGGATATACTTCGAGGGCATTATCTCACTCCTGGTCACCTTCAGAACGCTGCCAAACCATACCATCGCCGCCACCATATTCAATACGTTTAAACTTCCTTCACTCTACAATATAATCCTAGGCAGGCCGGGCCTAAACGCCATAGAAGCCCTGTCTAGCATCAAGTACATAAAGGTTAAGTTCAAAACCCCTCTTAGTATCAGAACGTTGTCTTATGATTCAGAGCCTCCAACACCTCTTTCTAAGTAATCATGATTCCCTCGTGACAATAGGGTATTCCCTAATTATTCGGCTTTAAGTTTTTATATCATTGTAATAGTATTTTCTATCTTTCGTATTTACAATCAATATGTGTGCATTCTTTCGTCTGATTTCTAACAAACTAAACATGTTGTCAATAAGGGATATGACTCCCAAAAGGGTAGGCCTGGCCCATTGTATTGTTTGATTTCTAACAAGTGAAATGTATCGTCAATAAAGGATATAACTCCCAGAAGGGTAAACACGGCACATCCTATCGTTTGATTCCTAATGAATGAAACATGTCGTCAATAAGGGATATGACTTCTAGAAAGGTAAACACGACCTATCTTCTCGTTTGATTCCTAATGAACTAAATATGTCATCAATAAGAGATATGACTCCCAGAAGGGTAAGCAAGGTCCATCTTATCGTTTGATTCCTAACGAACGAAATGTGTCGTCAATAAGGGATATGACTTTTGGAATGGTAGGCACGACCCATCCTATCTTTGATTCCTAACAAACGAAATGTGTTGTTAATAAGGAATATGATTCCCAGAAGGATATGCATGACCCATCTATTATTTGATTCCTAACAAACGAAATGTGTTATTAATAAACGATATGACTACGAAATGTGTTATTAATAAACGATATGACTCCTAAAAGGGTAGGCATAACCCATCTTATTATTTGATTCCTAATGAACAAAACGTGTAATCAATAAAAGATGTGACTCCCTGAAGGGTAGGCACGATCGATCCTATCATTCATTTCCTAACAAGTATAGCATGTCGTCAGTAGGCTTAGCCCCTCCTATCGGATGGTCTCTTAATGAATAAAGTGGATAGAGACTGCTCTTGATCTCAAACGAATGTGTATGGCATGCTACCTAGCTGGGTCTTTCAAACGAATCCTATCAGTCAAACGAACAAAAGCATAGAGACAAACTTATCTTCGATATCAAGTCTTATCACAAGGAACATCTCCCGATGGCAAAGCCTATTCTCATTAGGAAAAAACATAATGATACACGAAGATCTCCATTAAGAGTCCAACAATATAAGAATTGCATGGATTCAACGGGAATAGGGGGAGTGCAGGAACCTCTTGAGGAGGAGACTCTACAATCGCTTGAGCTATAGCTGACCCTACGGGCATATCAGTAAAACAAACGGGGGCCAAGCCCTGGCTTAATGCCCCTTGACTAAAAGCTCCTTCACCAAATGCTAAGGCCTCATTGAGGTCTACTCAATGCACCACCTCTTCGACACACTTCAACCTTTCAGTCAATTTACGCCCCTTGACTAAAAGCATCTGAGCTAGCATCTCAGCAGTTTGCAAGCGTGCCTCACGAACCTTCACCTCAACCCCCCGCTCCTCGTAACGTTTCTGAGACAAGTCTAAGGTGAGCTGTAGAAACCTAATCTCTTTATCTTTTTAAGCAAGTAGGATATTGGATGTTCTCTCCACTTTTGCATCTTTCCCTTCTGCTTAAGAGCATTTTATAGTGCCAAGACCTAGCTATCCAATTGATTGGCACAATTCTCCAAATGCCCCACCGTCTGCTTCCTCCGTTACTTTTGGAACTTTATCAAAACCATCGTCTAGAGAAAAAACCAGATTAATTGAAGGCAAAGTAAAGAGAAAAAAAAGCGGGATAAGTCAAGAAGAAGGGTAATACCACCAAGCCCAGAGACTAGAGAGCCCTGTCAGCCTACTCGAGCGACATCCTATTTAGATCTAACTCTGAACAATAGAAATCAAACCGTTCGACTATGCGACTTGCCTTGGTTATGTCAACGTAGCTGTACCAATTGTTCTTAGCATAAAATTGTGACTGTCCCTCTTTCCTTTGAGCCCTTCCGACCATCAAAAGATTGAATAGGAATAGAAAGAGGAAGAGCAGTCCTGTCGATTACCTTACCTTTCCTCTTGCATAGGGGCAACAAGGGAATAGCGAACAATGGCCCAGACATCTCCCTCATAGCAATAACAGAAGCGCTTAGCCCCTCCGATGGCCTTACTTCAATAGTTGTCACGTTGGTATCCCCATGTTCCTCCGCCTCGGGCGCTTCTCCCACTAAGACATCTTCACCAGGCTCGTTAACTGAAGGAGAAGCATGATCCTCAAATGCCAAGCTATTGGCCCGCTTTAATCCAATGGCCACCGATTTAGAGTGTCTCAATAAAGTAGGAGATACACATTCTCCGACCTCTTCGATCCCTTCTTTCTCTATCGAAGAATCCAACAGTTGGACTTTCCTTCTCTTTGATGAAGGAGGTGTGGCTTTTGACGATTGGGCTTCGCAGGTCTTATCGGTTTCCCTCGAAGGTCTCTTCATGTTCGGTCTTACTTGCCTATTGGTAAAAATTTCTTTCAAGATAGCATTCCCTGGGGAAGACAAAATATCAACAAGCTATTTTATTCTCCTTTCAATCAAAAGGGGTTTGTCAATATTTCTCTTCTCCCCAATTAACAAATCAGATAGGGATAACATCTAATCTTCCACGAGAGAGTCCACCTAGATACTCTTCTGAGTAGACAAGCAGTAGTTGCCAACCGAGCACATGAACATGGAATGATGAAAGGGGACCCAAGGCTTTGACCCAATCGATAGTTCCCCATTAGCCCTAGGCAACACAGGCATAAGATCCCTATTTAGAAACTCAACAAAAAAGTATTTATGCATCAAACTTTTATCGATTGACTCTTTGTAATAAAACCTTCAGTTAGATTCAGGTCGGGTTTGCAATTTACACTAACCCTGGGTAGAACCCTTACTCCCACACCTTTTTAGTAAGAAAATGGCTGTCAGAATCTCAAAATCGAATCTAAGGTGACAAAAACCTAATAGAGAAATCAGAGCAACAACTAAATGCTAAGTGCTAGGAAGGAGCAGCGTTGGGAATATATTCCAACGAAGTAACACCTCTCTGATTGGGTCAATATATGGAATTTTCAGGCCATATTTCACCGATTATTTGTATATCGGAGCATGATCATTCGATACCCTATTAGCTTTATCTTCGTCCGTAGCTGACACGAGGGCATAATCGTTCCCCAGCAACATGTCAGTTTGAACTTTGCGCATGTCATCCTCCATCACTGTACTTCGGATGTCATTGATGCCTGGATAAGTTTGCAGCGGAGAACCTCTGGCCATTCTATAGGGTTAGGCTTTCTTGCGTAGGGGTAGTTCTCAAAGTACTTTTGAAAAGGATAAAACTGTTGATGTAACAATGCTCGATTCATTCAGATGTCACGCTTTATAAAGTGTACTGGAGATGATTTGCGAGATCTGAAATGGCACGTGCCGCATTAAAAGCTTTGCACCTTTTCGATTCCGATACCATGGTCACTACTCATGGCACCCTTTTTACAAAACGACATCATAAGTCGGGGGTAAATGATGGGATACAACCTAAAAGCCCACTATGGTAGCATCCAAAGTCTTATAAGCCCATAGTCCAGTGAGCCTTTCGCACCTAGACATGCCAATAATGAGGGATCGATCTCCCTGATCGGTAGACATGGCCCGACTCCTTGATTAATCTTTATTGATAGCAGCTTGGTCGGTTCGTGGCCTTCATCGGCCTGTAGCATTCGGTGAACTCAGTTAAATACATTTCTTCTCCTTTCGCAACTGATAGCCTAGACAAGAGGCTAATCCTCTTTGCACCCCCCCGATGACTCACCTAAAGGTAATATTTAAAGCTCGTATTAAGGTTCATTTTCTATTCTCTACAAGGCATGCTTCCAAGATAAGGAATGAAATCTTTCAAAATCAAATCAAAAAGAAAAGAATCTCCTCGACCCGTAGAATTTCCCATGATAAAGATCCAAAATCTTTTGAGAATATTTAACTATAAAATCCTTAGATTTCAAGTTATTCCCATAAGAAAACTAGGATTGTAATGCCCTGAATGCTGACGATTCATAAGGAACCAATCTATAAATACATATGGCATGTCATTGTCTAGGTACGCTCTCTTGAAACCATACACTCGACACACAAATTACACGAGACTCTCATACTTAGCCCTCTCCTGCTCAATCTATTTCATTTCTTTTTAAAACCATCTTCCTGACTCTAGTGTTGGAGCCTCTCTCATTAGAGTACCCTCCGACTGTCTTTTGCAGGTTTCACTTCATCCTTTAGAGCACTTATCTGAGTCAAAGGAGCTGGTATCTATAGAGATACAACTCCCCTCCAATACTGCCTTTCATTACATGACCTACTATGTAGTTGATTTCGGAATTTTTTTTTAAAGCATCTGGGCTAGAGGAACATGCTAGGCAAAGTACAGAGACACAAAAGCCTGGATAAGTAATTCCAGACTAACTACACAGTGGGTTACGTAATGAAAGGCACCAAGCAGTTCGTGTTCTCATTCAAATGCAGAATGGATAAGTAGAGAGTAATATTTATGTATTTTTGTCTAAATGATACAAACAATCTAGAAAAAGGAACACGTGCTCAGGCAGGCAAAGTACAAAAACACAAAAGCGAAGGTTCACGACTTTAAATTGAATAATCGGACACTCTATCTCCTTAACCAGAGGTCTCGAGTTAAATTTTGGAAATGGAGAAAAAGAATTTGAGAGACCCAAACTCCTAATAGATCTCACAATACTCGATCCGAATTAGTCGAGAAAATCCAGAATATCGATTAGTGAAAAAAAAAACGGAAAACAAAAATCAAAAGCAAAGCGAAGGTTTACATGATTGGCGCAAAGGAATATATGAACCAGACGTGACTTTTTCTCATCTAAAAGAGGCTCTGTTACTTCTAAATCCCATATCAAAATATAAATCAAAACCCCACACACCATCTATGTGTATTTCTGTAAGGGGCTGAGGCATGTGCTGTGTGTATGTGTGATTAGTTACAAATCATCATGCATAAACTGCTACTTGGGTGATTAGTTACTAATAGGGGCCCGCTCAAAAGATTTAATACGAAAGTGCTCAGTTCTACAAAACCCATGATCCAAAAAGACATGAACGCCTAAACGTGTTGATAGACTGGGATCAATCTCTCCGAAGGGCGGACACGACCCGATAACTAAGAGAATATCATCGGTATTATCCTAACCGATCATTCGGTTGACTCCCAATAAAGGTAATCCAATTAACACATAAAAGTGTACGGCAAGCCCAAACTGATGCCTTTTTGGCCAATGAGTAAGCACTCCCTAAGGAACCGATTATACTAGTTAAAGGTGATATTCGACTAAACCTCACATTGATCTTCTGTTTCCTATTTTGATACGAATCGTATCTTCTAAATAAGGAAAAAATCTTCAGAATTTAATCGATAAGGGAAGAGATCTTCCCGTACCACTGAATTTTCTAAATGAAAAATATCTCGAATTATACAAAATATTTGACTATAAGATCCCGAGATCTTTGGACTCCCAGATAAAAAAACTAGGATTGTAACATTCTGGATACACATGGCTCTTGTGGTGCCCTTGCATATTAGCTTTCGGTACACCAAACCCCTGGTACACTCTCTGAGACCTCTACACTTAACACATAAGTCACAGAGATACCAGCTCTCTTTCTCTCTCTCTCTCTCTCTGTCTCTCTCTCGCTCTCTTACTCTCAGTTTGTTTCTTTTCTATCGAAATTTGCTCTTTCTAACTTAAACGTTGGAGTCCACTCTGCCAGAGGGACTCTGACGGTCTTTTGCAGGTTTCAAACCACTTCTGCAACTAGTTGTTCGAGTAAAAAAGAGCTGGAATCTATGCAGCCGAAATCCATCTCCAATAGATTGGTACCGTCTATGGGAAATAAACTAGAGCTACTCTGATAATACTCTCTGAATCACCAAATAGCCATGCTTCCTAAGAGGAGAACCAGAACCGCCTTGAGGGCTGCATCTGTTGCAGATGGACATACCTTTACCTTGATTGATGCCACTCTTTTCGCGACACTCATTCCCTTTGTTGGCAATCATGTTGTTCACTCTTAACCCCTGCGCCCAAAGTAGGTTCCATACACTGTAGCTCAGGAACATCCAGTCATACCTACTGCACCAATATTCCAAAATAGGCCAATCAGTCTCAATTGGAGATACTAGAGTCCAGAATTCAGAATATAAGCAAACAGTTAGAATGGCTTAGTCGCACCATCAGACCGGAAGGCCAGTCCTCCTTAGGAGGATCCGGGCATATACGACCTCAACGGTAAGTGTTGCCCCTGAATTACGAGCCCTTGGCAAATTCTCGTCATGATCCCGAGGACTTGAGGAGACAAGTCGAACAACTTGTTGCTAATGAGCTCAAATGAGCCAACGTGTGAGGAGAACAAGCACCCCTTTATCCTACTAGCGTGTCACCCTTCGATCTGAAAGTCACGTCAGAACCAATGCCCCGTGATATACTCTTGCCTCCTATGGAAAGATATAACGGCATGATTGACCCCCATGACCACACGGCCCATTTCGTGACGGTTATGATCTCGAGGGACATGACGAAGGCCATTATGTGCAAAAATTTCCCTATTACTCTCAAGGGCATTGCGTTGGCATGATTCAATTCACTCCCACCGCTTAGCATCAAGAGTTTCTCCCAATTTCGATAATAGTTTGAGACTCACTTCGCGATCAGCCGAGGAGCTAAAAGGAAGTCTACTTCTGTATTATCATTATGACAAAGGGATGATGAATCCCTAAGAGACTTCCTGGAAAATTCAAGATCGAGATAAAGAAGGTCCCATCTTTGGACCATTTTATTACATTGGCCGCGCTACTCACTGGGTTATGCCTTTCAGGCATGATGACCTCAATCACAAAGAACCCCCTTCTACTACTCAAGAGTTCTATGGTCGTGCCGAGAAGTACATCGCGGCCGAAGATGCCGAAACATTTGGCACGACACAGAAACCGCTCGTCCCGAAGAGAACGTAGCCGATTACTCCAGTAGCCTTCATAAAAAAAGAATCGATCGGGTCCTCCACCTTCGCAAAGATTCAATACCTACACCTCTCTGAATGAGACTCCTAGTCAGGTTTTGCTCCAGATCAGGGACAAACCGTATGTCTGATGGATTCCCCAGCCTACGGAGGATGACCCTAAAAAGGACAGAACTAAATACTGTCACTTCTATCACGATTACGATCACATGACCGATGATTGCAGAAAACTCAAAAATGAACTGGAATTCTTGGTTTGAAGTGGAAGATTACAAAGATTCATCGATATGGAGGAGAAGAATATGTCTATCCCTAATCAGCATGTTCTGCCACGACAAAATAGACCGAATGACCGACCGATTGCTTAGCCATCGACTAATCAACAAGATGGAGTGATCCTCCAAGTCCACGAAGAGGATGCCCACCATGAGTCTCATCCTCCGGATGACCTATCATCAACTTCACCGATGAGCGCTTAGTTGGGGTGGATCCAAATCGTCATGACCCTCTCGTTGTTACCGCCAAGATTAGCCAGTATGAAGTTAGAAGAATCTTCAGTGACCAGGGAATAGGGTGCAATCTTCTATACTGAGATACTTTCAAACGGATGGGCCTTGGCCCCATACATCTCCAACCCCATGTAGGTCCGATTAAATGGCTTTTGGGGGAATGGATATACCCCGAGAGCATTATTTCACTTTCGGTCACTTCTGGCTCACTACCAAACCATGCAATAGCTACCACAATATTCAATGTAATCAATTTCTCATCGCTCTACAATGTTATCTTGGGCAGATCAGATCTGAACGCCCTAAAAGCCCTACCAAGCACGAAACATATGAAGGTTAAGTTTAGAACCTCGCTCAGGATTGGAATATTGTTATGCGATCCGGAGCTATCGACGTCTGCCTCCAAATGACTGACAGGGTACGTCACGTTTGTCTACCTCTAAAGTTTTCATATCGTTACTATAGTATTTTCTTATACGATGACTAGAATGCATGATAGCTTATCGTTTCACATTCTATCGTATTACCCCCACTGTTGCATTCCTATCGTCTGTTTCCTATCGAATGAAATGTGTCATCAGTAAGGGATGTAACTCCTCGGACGGGTGAACACGTCCCATTTCAATCGTCTGTTTTTTATTGAACGAAGCGTATCGTTAATAAGAGATGTAACTCCCCAGATGGGTAGACATGACCCAATCCAATCGTCTGTTTCCTATCAAATGAAGCGTGTTGATAATAAGGGATATAATTCTCTAGACGGGTGGACACGGCCCAATCCAATCCCCTGTTTCCTATCGAACGAAACGTGTCATCAATAATGGATGTAATTTCCTGAATGGGTGAACACAGCCCATTCCATTCATTTGTTTCCTATCAAACGAAGCGTGTCATCAATAAAGGATGTACCTCCCCAGATGAGTAGATACAACCTATTTTAATCGTCTGTTTCCTATCGAACAAAATGTATTGTCAATAAGGGATGTAAGTCCCCAGAAAGGTGGACATGGCCCATTTTAATCATTTATTTCCTATCGAATGAAACATGTCATCAATAAGAGATATAACTCCTTGAAAGAGTGGACATGACCCATTTCTATCGTCTGTTCTCTACTGAGTGAAGTGTGTTGTCAATAAGAGATATAACTCCCCAAATGGGTAAACAAACGGGTAAACACAACCCATTCCTATTGTTTATTTCCCACTGAATCAAGTGTATCGTCAATAAGGGATATAACTCCTCGGAAGGGTAGACACGGCTCATTCCTATCGTTTGAAGCATACCAACAACACGGGATATTCCCTGAACGGGCAGACACTACCTATTCTACTGCTTGATTCCTAGCGCATGATAGATCTCATCGGTAAAAGACTTTCCCAAAGGGTCCCGTTCTTTCGATTAAGTCTTAATGGGCGTAACCTATTAGAAAGACAGTTTTCTCACCGACTAACACATTCGAGCCTAACGGTGATCTCCTGACAGAGACAATATGTCCTTAGACGGGCCGATATTTTTCAAATAGTCTAAAACGATGAAGCACAACTGATGAATCTACTATTACGATTCGAACGATTAAGGGATGTCCCTCGGTGTCAACATGTAACAAAGGTGAGAATACAGAGAGATTTTCTATTGAAATTCACTACGGTACAAAATTCTGGGAGTCTTGGTACAGAGGTTACAGGAGTCAGGGGGATAGGAGGCAGAGCTATAACTTCTCGATGAGAAGACTCCACCGCAACCGTGATAGGTTCAGCAAAAGCGCCAACCAGATCAACGGGGGCTGTGTCTCGGCCCATCACTTCCTAACTGATAACTCCCTCGCTCAGGGGTAAAGTTTTTTCCAACCGAACTGACGGATTATCTCCTCAGCACATTTTAACCTCTCAATTAGTTTGTGCTGGGAATCCCTAAAGGCCACAACACTCTTAGTTAAAGATTCCTCGGATTTAGTCCTTTTTCGTTCCACCGCCCGAAGAGATTCTTCATATAATTGAACCAACATCTCGACGGTTTCCAAGCATGCCTCATGAACTTTCACCTCGGCCTCTAGCTTCTTGCAACGCCCTTGGCACAAAGCTAGGTCCAGTCGCAAGCTCTTTATCTCTTCTTCCTTCTCGGCAAGCGAGGCTCTAAGCGTCTCCTCTGCTCCCGTGCTCCCGCCCCTCTAATCGAGGCCAACTTGTAATGTCGAAACCTGACCACCAAATCGATTGGCCTTCTCCTCCAAGTGCCTTATCATCTATTTCCTCCTCCGCTCCTGGAATTCCGCCAAAGCCTTTGTCTACAAAAAAGGAAGTGGATCAATCAAAGATAAAGATGAAACAAAATGAAATGAGTATTGAAAATAATAGTACCATCAAATCAAGAGACTTGAGAGTCCTGCCAACTTGCTCTGGGGCCATCTTGTGCAACTCTAACTCACATCGATAGAAATTAAGCTGATCAACAATTCGGTCTGCCTCGACCAAATCCACGTACCTGTACTGCTTGTCTCCAGCACAGATAGCAATCGTTCCCCTCTCCTTTGAACCTTTCTTACCATCGAAAAACCACATGAGGATAGAAGGATGGATAGTAGTTCCATCGGGCACCTTACGTTTTCCATTACAAGTAGGCCACAACAGGATCGCGCTCAACGGTCCAGACATCTCTTCTACCGCAACAACAAGAATCTTCATTCCTTCTGACGATCTCACCTCGACGTTAGGAATACCCTCAGGTTCTCTTGCTTCGAGCACCTCCAACCCGGTAACACTCTCATCATTGGCGGACGATGAATGGCCATCGGATACCAAGCTATTGACCCCCTGTGGATCAGCAACCAGAGGTTTGGGAGGCACTGATGTGGTTTTTCCGTTTCCTTCAATTCCTTTGCGTCCTCCTTCAACTGATAGTTTAGGCAGTATGATCTTCCTCCTTTTAAATAAAGGGGATGCGAGCTTTGGTCAGGCCTCATGCGCCCTGTCAACCCTCTTAGACTTCTTAGCATTCGGTTGCACTTCCTTAATAGTCATGACTGCTTTCAACAAGGCATCCTCCTAGGAATCTCAAACATCGGTCAATTCGATCCTTTCCCTTTTAACAAAAAGGGGCCTATCGATTTTTCTTCTCTCTCCTATCAGTAGGGCGACTAAGAGTAGCATTTGGTCATCCACCAAATAGTCAATAAAAATGTTCCTTTGAGTGAACTCACAATAGTTATCGACTGATCGTACAAAGTGAAAATGACGAGAGGAAGCCGAAGGTTTCAACCCCAACGATGGCTTCCCATTGGCATTAGGAAGCACAGGCACGAGATCTTTGTTCTTGAACTCTACAAAGAAGTACTTGTACATTCAATTCTTATCAATGGATTCCTTATAATAAAATCCCCAACTGGACTCAAATCGGTTTTGTAACCTATACCAACCCTGGGTCGAGTCGCTGCTCCCACATCTCACTAGCGAAAAAATAGCAGCCAAAATCTCAAAGTCGAAACGGAGGCAACAAAACCCTAACAGAGAAATCACGGTGACAACTAAACGCCAAGCGCTTGGGATCAACAATATCAGAAATACATTCCAACGATGCAGTACTTCTGCAAACGAACCAGTGTATGGCACATTCAGCCCGAATTTCACCGATTGCTTATACATTGGAACATAACCCTCTGGCGCCCTATTGGCTCTGTCCTCATCCATAGTCGATAGTATGGTATAATCGTCATCCATCAATATGTCGGTTTGAACTTCTTGAAGTTCCAGCTCCGTCATGATGCTTCTAATGTCACCAATGCCTGGACGGATCTGAGAAGCAGAACCTTTTGCTATCTTCCTTTAGAAAAATTTTTGCGCTGTGATAATTCATGCAGAAGCAAAACGAATGCATAAGAAAAAGTATTTAATCCATCCAAATGACTGGCCTTATAAAGAGCATTGGAGATGATTCGTAAAACATGAAGCAGCACGTGTCGTGTTAGAAGTCTCATGCCTTTTCGATGGCTATCACTCATGGGGTCTTTCTTACAAAACGACACCACGAGTCAGGGGCAAATGATGGGGGCCTGTTCAAAAGATCCAATATGATAAGTGTGTTCAATCCTACAAAGCCCATGATCCAAAGAGGTAGGTACACCTAGATGTGTCGATAGACCAGGATCAATCTCCCCGAAGGACAGACACGGCCCGATACACTAAGAGAATGCATCGGCATTATCCTAACCGATCGTTTGACTAACTCTCAACAAGGGTAAACCAATTGACACATAAAAGCGATCAACAAACCCAAACCGATGCCTTTTCGGCCAATGAGCAAGCACTCCCTAAGGAACCTATCATACCAGCTAAATGTGATATTCGACTAAACCTCACATTGATTTTCTATTTTCTATTTTGAAACAAATCGTATCTCCTAGATAATGAAAGAAACTTTCAGAGCCTAATCGATAAGAAAAGAGATCTCCCACATACCACTGAATTTTCCAAATGATAAATATCACAAATTATACAGAATATTTGACTATAAAATCCCGAAATCTTCGGACTCCCAGATAAGGAAATAAGGTTGTAACACGCCGAATACATATGACTCTTACAATGCCCTTGCATATAAACATTCGATACACCAAAACCCATATACGTTCTTTAAGACCCTACACTTGACACATAAGTTATAGGGAGACTAGTTCTCTTTCTCTCTCACTCTCTTGTTCTCGTCTGTTTCTTTTCTATCGAAAATCGTTTTTTCTGAATTGAGTGTCGAAGTCGCATCTACCGGAACACCCTTTGACGATCTTTTATAGGTTTCAAACCGTTCTACAACCAACCATTTAAATCGAAAGAGTTAGAATTTATGGAGTCGAAACTCACATTTAACAGTTACAAATCGCTTCATATCCTAACGGGGTAATAAGTTAGCTTCAGCCATGCAACTGTTCCAAGTATAGCAAAGGAAATTCGCGTATCATTAAATTGAGGCCCGAGAGGCAGAGGGAAACCATCTCCCTGGGAAGTCACTCTACTGTTGCTATCTTCTTTCCTTGGAAATTCCAATGGAAAATTTTGAGAGAGAGAGAGCGCCCCTGCACTGGTCAAATTTCGGACAATAGGGTAAAGGATAATGAGAGATACACTGACACAAAATGATACTACATTATATATCTTAGTCTTTGATTAGCCAAATATTTGTATATTTGTCATATATGTTAAAATGTGCTAGTTAACGCATAGATATTTATTCTGAAGAATATGGGTGGGTAATTATACTCTTACAGGTTGATCTTTGGGTTTGGACTGACATGAATTAACCCCTTTTAACAATTAACAGCGTCAAATCTCATGCATAGTATTATGTTGTGTTTTTTTTTTCCCCCCACAATAATTTGCCCTTCAAATCCATGAGAGTGCAAAAAGAAATGTACATTCTACTGATATCTACAGCAGCAAGTGGGTTCCACCACCTCCCTTGCATCTATCCTTCTCCGCATTTAAATATATAGAACAACATTTACTTTGAAAGCGTAGTGCTTGCTTGGAGGGGGGACGCCGTCCAAAGTCAACATCGCATACCAGAAATTTTTGTGATTTGAGAAAGCTTCTTCCAAAGGGATTTTTCTTTTTTTTTTTTTTTTTTTTTTTACAAAGCATATATGAGAATCAATACATAATCAATCTAATAGATAAAAGTATTGGATTTTTTAATCAAATTTAAAATTTAAAATTTAGGAATAGAAAAGATTATATCGGAAGAACTCATCTTTAAATTGAGTCTAACAGTGTTGAATCGGATTAATTGAATCATGATTTTAGATATTGATTAGTTATTAAAAAAAAATTGTATACATGGAGCTTTAATTAGAAAGCATAAGGCGTCAGGTTCAGACTGAGCACACACACACTTTGTTTATTAGTGCATCTACATTTTTTTTAATTAATTTTTGGGTTCTAAATGCAGCTCCAATAGTGATCATCGTTGCATGAAACAGCTGCAGGAGAGTAATGTCAAATTATTCACAGGCCCCGTCATGGTCATTGTTTGTCTTGTGATGCTGGAAAGAGGCCCTTAGACTACCCAAGTTTTGCTTCTTTCACATCCAACAACTGCCATGGAAGTATAAGAGACGCTCTTCTGATCTCCTGTGATGAACATGCTAAAGCAACTAAGAAGCTGAGAGCAAGTTCTCTTTTCTGCTATCTGCGCTTCTAGACCCCTTGAGCAACGTAGACAATGATGCTAACCATCCCTGCCGTAACCCTCATGATCAATATGAATGCCATTACGGCTTTCAAGTTATCTTTTTTTTTTTTTAGTTATATAGAGATTTAAACTCAAAATCATTGGGTTGGAAAAGGGAATAGTAACCACTAAGCTGACCACGGCTTCCAGTTACTTGAGACTCATAAGAATGCCATGCCGCTGCCAAATTATATTACAACAATTATTAACAAAAACGTTCTGTCTTCCTACAGTTTGGCATCATTACCTCAGTACGGCTCAAGTTCTAAACAAGAAAAGGAATCTGAATTTGTGAAGGGGAACCATCAGATTATTGGAACAAGTGACCCTGATCTAAATCAATCTTCTTCACAGTTATGCCAAGCTCCATCCCTGTTATTGACTTCACTGGGTACAGATTTGGTCTCAGCTGGAAATTCCAATCGTGCCATAATTTCTTTTTGTGGATTGCCTGACATGAAGACCCAGGACCAGGGACCGGCCTCCTCTTCTGACAAATCTCCTGTGACCAACTTTTCCTGTTTCACATGTGCGGTGAACAATTATAATGCCAACTTCGTGACTGCCCCTTTGCAGCTAAAGTCTGGCAAGGTGTCAAGGGGGTGGGTCAAGGGAGCCCCCTGGCTTTAGGCATCATCTTATCTTGGGTTGGATCAAGAAGGTGGTTAAGTTCATGCCTTTCAAAGGCATCATCACTATGTGGTCCATACGGAAGGAGAGGTGCAAGTTTATCTTCCAAGGAGCTAATCTCAAAGTTGGGGAATTGTGCAAGGAATTCATAGAAAGGCCAAGGAATGGGATGCAATTTTCTCAAAAGAGAGCAAGTTTGCCAGAAGGTGGCTCCTTTGGCGCCGTCCCTACAAAGGCCATGTTAAATTGAACTCGGATGGGGCAGTTGACCCTCTCTCGCTCCAGGCAGGGGTGGGAGGTCTGATCAGGGATGACAATGGTTCCTGGATGGTGGGCTTCTACTCAAGAATTGGTTTGTCTGATATCCTGGCGGCAGAGCTTTGGGGTGCTTGGGAGGGTTAAAATTTAGCTCTTGATAGAGGCCTGAGGAAGATTGAGTTGGAGTTCGATTCAGAATCCCTGGTCAAGCTGCTCTCTGAAGGTGTTGACAAAGAGCACAGGCTGTTCTCTCGTGTTATGGATTGTCGGGCTATCATGCAACGGGTTGAAGTGGTGGAGATTAAGCATGTCTGCAGAGAGGCAAATTCGTGTGCTGATTTACTAGCTAAAATGGGGATCAAGGCCTCTCAAACTTTTGAGTTGTTAGAGGTCCCTCCGAGAGATGTTCTTGCTTCGCTCTATCAGGACAGCAGTGGTCTAGTTTTTTGATAGGAGTTAGCTCCCCCCCCCCCCCTTTTCCTCTTCTTGTTTGGGCCGCTGTGGCCCTCCTTCTTACCAAAAAAAATGCCAATACTGATGCACGTAAGCTGACAAAAATCTGCCAGAGTACTATGAAAAATGAGGGTAGCCACTGTTAAATTATCAAAGTGATCGATACAGGAAACTATTTGCTCCATCATCGTCACCATCCACAAGATCATAGAAGAAACTTGAGTCCATTGCACAACCATCATTTTTCATCTCTATGTTCAAGGTCTCCATCATCATTTGGATATTGTCAAACTCAGCAAGTGTTATATCTCTAGCATGAAAGAGGTGAAAGCAAGAGCCCACCTCAATCCAGCTTTTCCCAGGTTTCTTTTTCAAGCCTTGCTTGTGTATTGCTGTTCTAATCTTTTGTGCATCTTCCCACCTTCCAAAGGAAGCCAATATATTGGATAAAAGAATGTAATGGCCCGAATCTCTCTCATTTTTCTGCAAAATATGCCTCCCAACAAGCTCAGAAAGCTCCTCCTGCTTGTGAACTTTGCAAGATCCAAGTAGGCTTCCCAAAACATCAAGCTTTGGCTCCACTGGTAATCTTCTAATAAAATTGCACGCATCATCAATGTGCCCTGCTCTACCAACTAGGTCCACCATGCATGAAAAGTGTTTTGCCACCTGCTTAATTTTATAGTCAATTATCACGGAATTATAGATAAAGGACCCTCTTTCAATCAGACCAGAATGACGACAAGCAGATATGAGAGCTGTGAAAGTAATCGTATCGGGGTGAATTATTGCCTCCTTCATTTGATCAAAAAATGAAAATGCCTGCTCCCGGTATCCATGATCTCCATAAGCAGTAATAATTGTTTTATAAGTGACAATATTCTTTTCCCTCACCTCATTAAAGGCCTTCACTCCAAGATCTAGGATGCCACATTTGCAATACAAGTCTATCAGAGAATTTCCAACAGCTACTTCCTTCTTCTGATATGGTATAGCAGGGTGACAAAATTAGATCTCAATTTGGATTTCCAAATTTTCCGGAACACACCAAAAGCGGGACTCAGTGTCACCTTGGTAAGCATGCCCAGCAATCATTGTGTTCCATGTTGTTATATCCCTCCTGGACATGTTTTCAAAAATATGAGTTGCTTTTGTTGTCATACCCCAACGAGCATACAGATCAATCAATGCATTTCCCCTCCCTGTTTGACTAGTCTGAGCTCTGCAAGTATAGGAAGAACACTTGCCCCCGTCACAGGATTGGTCTTTAGACCGGAACTCTTCATTGTGAGATACAGATGGAGATCCTCAGAGTAACAGCGATTCATTGGATAACCGCCTATCAAGGTACTCCAAGAGACTGCATCCCTGTCCTCCTTGAAGCTGAACACATGTGGGCTTCATGGGTATAACCACATTTACAATACATGTCAATAAGAGCACTGGAAACAGACAAATCCCTCTAAAAACCTCTCCTAAGTGCCCTGCAGGATCATTCCCATCGCCTTATCTTCCAATCTTCCACACGCCAGAAGAAGGGCTGCGACCAGCACAGAATCAGGGGAAAGACCTTCTGCCATCCTCCGGAAAAGGAACAAGGCTTCAAGGAAGTTCCCAGCATGAAATTTGCCAGTAATCATGGCAGTCCAGGTGGGCAAATCTTTGGCTTGCGGGGCTAGGAATTTGCTCAAATACCTGGTGTGCCTCCTCCAAGCTGCCGCACTTGGCAACACGTCAATCAGAGCGCACATGACGTAGAGGTTGCCGTTGGTGGTGGTGATAGAAATGGAGTGTCGGAGCTGCCACCCTGCTGGAGGGCGGGAGAGGATCCAAGGGCAGAGCAGGCCTTGAGAAGGAGAGGGTAGGTGCAGTGATCGGGGATGAAGCCCTGGGCCAGCATGGAGTGATAGAATTCAAGTGCTCGGGAGAAGTGGCCCACCCCAACCAACCCTCTGATAACAGCATTCCATGCCTTGGTGTTATCCTTGTTGGATTTGGGAAGACACGAAAATACAAGCAAGGCGTCCTCAAGGCACCCCAAGCCAGCATACACGTTTATGAGATGATAATGGGTTTTCTTGTCCTAAGTTTTAGATCTCGAGGTTGATTGCAAAACTTTATGTAACATTTGTGTCACTCACACGTGAGGATGACTGAATTTTGCAAGAATAAATGCAAGTTAGGTTTTTGGGAATAAGGTGGTAATCTATTTTTTTTTTTTTTTTTTTTTTTTTTTTTTTTGACATCTAACCACTTTGCAGTTAAGGATCTCAAGAGATAGTATAATACTCAGAAAATAAGATTCCTACGTACTCTTAAAATTGGTGAAGAGAAAACTCTTCATTTGATAGAATAATAAAAGTGACTAAAATATAAAGTAGAGTTGCAAAGAACATAAGCTAATTATTTTTCTACCTAAACTAAACATAAATAAAAAACTATAAATCAAACTACCCATTGGTCACGAAATAGACCTGGCATCCTTGTGGGCCAGGCTACCATGGGTCGGGCCATGGGTTATGGGTCGAATCTTGGACCATATCTCCAACAGACTCTAAACCTTTTTTAGCATCGTTTAGGAACTCTAGATAGTGTAGAATGCCTAAGCTGCTATTCATGGGTTCTCGGCTGTACGGTTAGGCACCAAAGGCCCGTCGTTGGTACGCCTCTTCCATTTTGTCCTTGAACCCCTTTAGCTTGGTCTCCTTTTAATTGCATACTATCTCTAGACTCTATAGAACTCCTTGTGGTTCTGAAACACTTGCCTTCACGTTCTCCTTGGATCTGGGCTGCACCTGCATGGTGTCGTTGCTAGTCATGTGCAGGTGTGGCGCGCATGGCTTGGATGTAGTGCGCACAATTGTGCACTCCATGGTTCTTCTAAGGTTTGCAACAGATGAGCATGGGCATGGTTGTTACAGAAATTGCCACCAACAAGGAGAAGAGCATATTGTCTTCTGGCATCTCACAAAGTGAGATGGGATGGGGATGGGGATGGAGACTTGAGAAGAGAGTACAATCGTCTCTCTGTTGTCATCAAAGACATTTTTTGGGTTAGGTTAAGGCAAAGGCGGAACAAGAACGTGTTATGTGTAACCTGGGGTGAAAGCTGCCACTGCTATGGCTATTTGTCATCTGGGGATGGTGGTGGTGGTAATGGTTGCTCCACTCTACGCCTACACCCACAAGTATGATTCCGATTCAAAGTCTTCGCTAGTAAAACCGGTACTATTCTTCTAGTTCTAAACCCTCATCCGCCGCTAAAGCTAAATTGCGTTTCTTTAGCTATGGGAGTGGACAGCCATAACGAAATCCACCAAGCAAACCCAAACTCATGTTTTAATTTCTCTCATAAAAAGACAGAAACATATACGAATTTGGCGCTAAAAAAATTAAAAAAAAAATTCTAAAATAACATAAGGGGAAAAGAAATTCGTTAAGTAGCACCTATATGTCGCAGGTTGAAGACGCAACATAGTATGTCGCATTTTCAACATACGACATATATATGTCGCGAGTTGAAGACGTGACTCGGCTTATACACATCACGAATCCTCCCTCTCTTCTTCTCTTTCTCTTTTTTTCTCTCTTCTCTTCGGTGACAAACCCTAACCTATCCTTCTACCACTAAGCATTCTGGCAGAAGAAGCAACATCCAGTGCCCTTGTTGTGCAAGCTGCAACCTTCTACAGTATTCCTTGAACCTTTTGTTTAATTCCAAAAAAAAAAAATCTATGGGTATAATTTTCACTTTGGTTCCAATTGGCTCAATTGAAAGGCATAATTTGATGGTGAATCATATATACTATGTTTACTAAATAAATTTGTTAAGATTTTACTAATAATTTAGGGTTTAGGGTTTATTGAATATTTAGTATAAATTTATGGTTTAGGATATAAATTTAGGATTTAGGGTAATATTAACGGATTTATTAATTATTTAATATTTAATTAATTTAGATTAATATAAATTTAGTATGTCTATTGAATATTTGTTGAATTGTTATAATTATAAATTTAGGATTTTAGGTTTTGTTGAACGTTTAGTATAATTTTAGGATATATTCACCAATTTATAAATTGGTAGTTTTGTTGAATGCTTAATTAATATAAATTAATATAAATTTTATAGGTTTGTTAAATATTTGTTGAATTTTTATAAGTTTATGTTTAGGGTTCAAATTGTAAAAGTAAGGTTAAAATTAAATTAGATGTTAACAAATTTTTTTTTATATATTTAGAAAAAAAATGACAAATATGGTGAAATTGTTATGTTATAACAATGGTAAAATTGTGATGGGTGAGGATGGAGTTCGTTATGAGTGTGGTCCCACGAAATTGATTAGGGTGAGAAAGAATGTGAGTTTTAATGAGTTGGTGACTATAGTATTTAAGTGTTTTCGAATAATTGTATAACACAACATGTGGAGATTTTTCATCATTGTCTCATTTCATGCATACAACATGGTAATGTACAGCTTTAATTGGTTCCGGTCAGTCATGATGACGATATTTTGAATTTGATGGAGTTCGCGATGAACATGTGTGGGGATACTACTCATAATTTGTACATCAAATCGTACGATAGTGGAATGTCTGTGCAACAAAGTTGTGATTATATGGATAACTATCCATATATCGAATCTCGAGTGGATCTTGCTTTCACAAAGGTGGATAACGATATTGATGAGAAAAAAATGGCAAAATAAGAGGTAGAAGAAGAGGATGATGATGATGATGATGATGATGATGATGATGATGATGATGGAGAAGTTGGTGGTAGTAGTGGTGGTGGTACTGCAAACGAGTTAATGATTGAGCCCTTCTCAGCCCACGGTGGTGGTGGTAGAGGTAGTGGTAATGGTGTTCAATTCATTTCATAACTACCGCACTCGGAGGTGATAGTTATGTGACTTTTGAGCAAAATTGTAAAGTGACATGTGATAGTTGGAGTTTTAGCGATGAATTGAAAAGGGGGATGATATTTGAGTCTAAGGAACAGCTTATTCATACTGTCAAAATGCACCATGTGAAGCACCATTATCAATTTCGGGTTGGACAATCAAGCCCAACTCTTTGGATAACAATGTGTACTCATAGGGATGAAGATTGTACGTGGAAGTTGCGTACTCATAAAATAAGACTAGTTAGTGTTTTTGTGATTACTGTTGTTGAGAGACCATACACATGTGTGAATGTTGGATTGACGCAGGATCATAGACAGTTAAATTCAAATTTGATGGCCCGACATTTCCTTAACTATGTGAGGGAAGATCCTAACATCAAAGTTTCTTTTCTCCAAACTATTATGACTGAGAGAACCACGTATACAGTTTCTCGTATGAGAGTTTGGGCAGCAAAAAGAAGGGTTATAAAGATAATATATGGGGATTGGAATAATTCTTGCAAACAACTACCTCGGTTGTTAGATGCAATAGTGTAAAGGGATTTGGGAACACAAATTAGTTGGAAGTTGAGTCTGCCAAATGTAAATTGTAAAATGGTTTTTTGAAGTTGTGTTTTGGGCATTTGGTCCTAATATCATGACTTTTAGGAGTTATAGGCCATTAATAAGTATAGATGAAACCCAACTTTATGAGAAATGTAATCACAAGTTGTTGATTGTATATAGTATGGATGGCGCGAATCATATTATCCTATTAGCATTTGGGTTAGTTGATGGAGAGTTACTTAATTCTTGGTCGTGGTTTTTGAGTTGTGTATAACAGCATGTTGTTGGAGATAGGGAGGGTCTATTTGCTTAATTTAGATAGACATGAAGGGATAAGAGCAACAGCTATTCATCCAGAATTTGGATGGTCACCTCCGAATATTATGTGACGGTTTTGCATGCGTCATGTGGTCAGTGATTTCAATATGTACCACAAAAATCAAACTTGTAAGAGAGTTGTTACCATTATTGCATTACAGCCACAACGAAAAAAATTGACATATATATGGTGAGAATGAAAGAGATAAAAGAAAATACTACCGATTATTTTGCAAATATTGCTTATGAACAATGAGCTCTTTCTTACGATGGTGGCTTTAGTTTTAAATATATGATAATAAATATAAGTGAAAGTTATAATGTTATATTAAAAGGTGTAAGAAATCTACCTGTTTCTGCATTAATACTTAAGACTTTCTACAATTCGATGAACTATTTTGAGACTCAACTTGATGAAGCGAGAGTGGGAATGGCAATGGGGAGCGGTATACAAAGTATGCATCTGTCATGCTAGGGAGATGGATGAGTACAACTAACCTCCATATAGTTGTCTCATTTAGCAGGGAGTATGAGATCTTTGAGGTAGAGACAGACTATAGACAAATACGGTATAACCACAAATGAGGTAATAAACAAATTGTGAATGTAAGAAATGAATATTGCATATGCAGGAAGTGACAAATATATAGAATTCTTTACTCACATGCAATTGCTACACTTACACGGACGATGATTGATGTGCGTCTGATTATCGAGAAATTGTATACATGAGATATCAACTTAAAGTGTATGAGTATCATTTCTTACAAGTGGAAGACTATTTGAAATGGCCCGTGAGTTTGTACCCAATTATCATTTCCGATGTATCACTTAGACGTGAGAAATGAAAGTCTAGATCATTTAGATATTACAACAAGATAGATCTTCAAGAATCATCCTCGCGGATATCATATGAGAGTTTTAATGCAGAGGGGTACAATAGGAGGAGATGCACGAGACAAATGAGATATGGACTTTGTGGCAGACAATGGCACAATCGAAGACATTATCCAAACCAAAACAAATGAAACTTTATTGTTTTTGTATTTTAACTGTAATTCTTATATTTCTTAGTGGACTGAACAACTTGTATTTGTAAAATATTTAATGTACTTGGCATACATTCAATAAAGTAAGTGTTGATATATTTCTTAATGTATATTTACTGTTATCATATTTTAATGATACTTGATGTGTGATATTTGATACTTGATATATATTTCTAAGTATTTTTCTATGTATTTTTTCTTAATGCATATTTTTAAATACTTTTCTAAGTATTTTTTCTTAATGCACATTTCTAAGTGTTGATGTATTTTTCCTTTCTTCTGTCTCAGATGGATCCTGGACCAACTGATTAGAGCGTTCTACGCTTGTAGCGAGATCATTGCTCTTCCAGAGTTTGGGATGGAGATGACCAGACATGACTCGTTTTCCATAGACGTGAGGTAATATTATGGTATTGGAATCATGGTCATGTTGATGAGCGAGTTCATCTCCTCCTAGAGCAATCCGGATTTTTGGGTGCTACTCGACTGCGGTTTATTTGGTTAGATTAGTATTTGATTACAACTCTAGTAAAGCGATAGAGGCAGGAAACGCATACATTCCACATACCCCACGGTGAGCTTACTATCACCCTACAGGATGTAGAAATACTTTTAGGTTTACCTATAAATGGGATTCTCGTAGTAGGTAGGATGATGTGTGTAAAAGGTTATTAGGCGTGAGCTCTCCGCGTTCTGCATCTAGGGGGTACACTTTGAGTATACCTTGATTAACAGAGTTTTTTGGTGACTTGCCTCATGATGTAAATGGTGTATATATTTTATAGTGGACACAGGTGTATATCTTGTTACTGATCCGAGGTGTTTTGTTTAGTGATAAAACTAAATATTGTGTACATTTACAGTATTTTTTAGTGTTAGAGGATTTAGATTTGTTTAGTTAGTATAGTTAGAGTTCTGCGTGTTTGGTTTAATTGTATAGACAGTTTTGTATAACCACGCATGCAAACTCGCATGAGATAAGATGGGCTCTTATACTTTTATAGATTTAGGCATGGGAGAGGTTCTCATACATAACTTTGATTAGACGATCATTACATGTACAGGAGGATGGTCTATCGGCATTGCGGTGAAAGGCAGATTTTGATATTACTATCCTCTCTACACATGTGGTGGCAGTGTATAGTGAAGCATTTGAAAGGCAGATTATGGATCAAGTCGTGTGGGTGCCATATACTAAGAAGGTATTGTCTTCCTTCCCCGACTATTATCACGAGGGGAGGAATATTTGGTATGCCCGCGTACCGCTTATTTGTTTTAATATCATGGAGTGGCACTTTTCGGATAAGGTGATCCATCAGTACGGAGGATTTTAGTATATACCGATTCACTGTGGTATTGAAAATCAACTCCACGATTTTAGTACACGTGGTTTACAGAAAACTGATTGGTTGGTCGAGCATACTAGCTATGTAGATATTTGGATTTAGCGACATGATCATTTAGTTCCACTAAACATGTCGTATGGGCCACACGTCAATCCTACCTATAACACCTGGTACCGTAGCATCTTCCATTGATTTATTGGCCGTCGAGAAGGTTGTGTAGGTTATGTGGTAAATGTATAACTTCCTATTTTTCATTTACATCAATAATTTAGATTTGTTAGTTTAACTAACATATATATATACCTTTTTTGTAGTGGAATACCTTGCACTAGATTCAAGACTCTGAGGGTGCCGACATGCATGGACTTGCGGATTTAGCTATTTCAATCTTGACAGATGACATGGCATATCTTTTGAGACCGAGATCAAGACTGAGACCGGCTAGAGACGGTGACGAGGGAGGTGATGAGGACCGAGGACGTGGACGACGTTAAGGGAGAGCACATCCTAGGTGACCGCCACATCATGCATCATCGCTACCATCTCAGCATCCAGAGGACATCGCGGGACTTTCAAGCGGGTATGTAGAGTTTTTATCTTTCTACGTACCATTTTTTGATTTCCCTCAAGTTTTTACTCTCGGGCCTCCACAGAGGGGAGCTCATCCCGGTGTTCTTATAGATGAGGGACTAACATAGATTAAGAGAGATGGTGTACAACTCGTGTATCATGTGTCAACTATAATTTTTGCTGATATCCAGTACGATGATGTAGGACCCTCCCAAATCACACAGATAAATTATCTGGATTTAGTATCTCATGATAATAGTATATATGTTATGTCAGATTTAGGCGTTAGACAGTATACTAGGAGAAAAAGATGATGTTAGATCTTATGTATTATATAATTTATATATTTTGTTCCATTAATAAAAATTATATTCCATTATATATTAATTTTATTGTGTATAGTTTGTTACATCTGATTTACTTTGTTTGCTACCTTTGTTATGTTGCTAAGAAGTGGAATTTATGTATTGTTGTGAAGTTTGAATATAAAAATTAATATAGTTTAGGTGTGAGAATGTTGTTTTTGTTGCATTGCTGAGAAGTTGAGTTTATGTATTATTGAGAAGTTTGACTATTATAATTGATATAATTTAGGTTTGGATGTGAGTATAAGAGAATAGGGTGGGCAAGCCACAAATATGTCACGTCTTCAAGACAAGACATAAATATATCGTATGTTGAAAACGTGACATATCATGTTTCATGTCTTCAACATTCAACATTTGGGTGCTACTTAACGAATTTTTTCTCTTTATGTTGTTTTAGAAATTCTTTTATTTTTTAGCGCCAAATCCATATATATCTCAAAAAAGGCACCCGTGTTATACGTTTCCTTCTTTCTCCCCGATCAGCTCGGAAACCATGACTTATTTTGAATAATCCTCCTCCAATCACCACCTGTCTGATCAGCTCATCCAAAAGATATCATTTCCCCCACATTTTTCTCAGTGCAGTCTCTCGTTAACTTACAGGAAGCCGGGGGCAGGCATTTTTCCAGATACCGGCTGACAAAAGGCTGGTGGTCCTACTTCTGGGGCTCTGTTGCTCTGACTTTCCTGCCCCTGCACCAGTGTTTGCAAGGCAAACCCAACCCAACTTGGGTGAAGTTTTCCGACTCTTAATTCTAGAGGCACATGGCACTTGCAGCCCCACCTAGCATCCTTTTGCTCCTACTGGCAGAAGTTTCCATAAACACTGCCCCCATCAATTACAATTTGATCTTAGTGCAGCATTCTTATCTGAATCATCTTTCCGAGGAGCCCTATTATTTTTATATTTGAACAGCACCAGCCTGACAAGGAACATGTATTCCAATTCCACAAAAAAATTTAATAAGACTTTGATGTAACCTAGTTCAGGACATCTCAAGTAGTATACTACTAAGGATTCATACAGATATTACAACATATTCAAGGCCCGTGCAACAACCACTAAATAGTCAACGAAGCCATTGAAATCAAACATCCCCTATGAGATGCAGTGAATTTGGAGGATGAATATTTAAACTAAGCAGCTTCAAGCGTTAGATTCTTAGTTGAGCCATCTCTGGTTGATGCCACGTAATCCATATTTTCTGAATCCCTTGCTGCATCATTACTAAGCTTGAAACTGGAAAGTGCATTGCTCAATGATTCAACAGAATCAGAACACACTGCTTCTCTTACTGCACCATCCACCACAGCTTCAGGAATCTGAACTTCTAAATTATCACTTCCGACTTCAAACTTCAGTTTCTTGAACTCCTCTTCCATATCTTCATCCTCGCTTGTGCCTGGAAAATTTAATTTTGGGGAAGTTGAAAAATAAATAAGTAACAAAAGCCTTAGCTCAGGAGCCACTGCTGCAATAAGATATCAATTTGCATCATGAGTTACAAGACCAAACTCCATTCTTCCAAGGATATGTCATGATGCTGGAAATTCTATATGACAAAGTTGACGCTACATTATTGAACTCCTCATTACTTTCTATACATAACTACAGCATATTTTCACCTTAATTCATGTGTCAAAAAGACATTCTTTAAAGGCAAATAAGGTGTCATGTATGCTGTGCAGTTAGGCAGATAGCATAACTGCATTAGTTTCCCATATGGAGCTAAGGATAGCATCATTGGAGTAACGATAGAGAGGGAAAATCCTATAGAGATGAAATGCCAGCGAAGGGAAATGAGAAATGATGCGAGAAACATAAAGAATAAGATAATTTGGTCAAAGAAAAGAGAACGAACACTTAAATTTAATTCATATAGGTGACTCTTTTAAGTTTTTTTCAGATAGAAGGCTGCTCATGTTATCTCGCCATTGATGTCTTTCGGTTTTTGTATATGATGGCAGAGAAGTGAAAGCATGAATAGCAGACATTACCAATGAACTTATGCAAAAAGGTTTCATCTACAAAAATTTAGACCTCTGATTAAATGCAACAAATGCAAGCATAAACAAAAAACATCTATATACGCATATACAAGATCTAAATTGAGGAAAGTTCAGAACATTACCTAAAGCAATTTCAATTTGTTGTTGGGAATTCAAGCTCTCATCAAGCTCTTCCAAACAAAGTTGAACTTCGTCCATGCTGATCTGATTTTCCTTTATTGCCCGAGTGCTAAGTTGGATGGCTTCAGAAACCTGTACACAGCACAGTTGATGAACAATTACTTTTAAACTGCCAAGGCTACACAGGAGTTAGACAAGTTAAGACAGAAACTCCTAACTGCAAAAATTACCTTCTTGGTGGATTCAGCATCTGCAATGATGCTAAGAACTTCATCCACTCGATTCAAGAGTGACATGCATTTCTCCCTACTCTCAGAAGCCAATTTTAATTCCTTAACATGCCTCAGGGCAGCTTTTCTATCTCCACTTCTCAGATAGGTTAATGCTGTTTCCCTTGACCTGCACAAAGAAACATAAGTTTTCACAAGACAAGCAAAACACCCAGATTAGGTCTTGACTTGCTGATCTCTTGAAAGCTTCTGTTCACGCATTGACGGCAGATGACTTCTTCAATCAAATTGTGCACTTTCCTTTTTCCAAGCATGCACATTAGTTGACTGATAACAGCTATCCTCGTTCAAACCAAGTATCTAGAATATGAGAAAATCTGAGGCACCCAAGTTATTTTACGAATAAATTTCATGTTGTTGTGTTTCTCATGCATGACACCACCTCATACAAGAGATCTTTGTCCCATATTTATTAAGGTTCAGGCCCCCTCAAGAAACCTTTTAAGAGTGTTTGCACTAACTAATACATGGAGGATCAGAAATAGTTACACTTGAAAATGTTGGTCTATCAGATCAAGTCGTTGCTGAAGCCTTTCTGTTGTCCAAATCAAGTGCAGAATATCATAGTCCAGACTTGTAATACAACAAGTAGTTGCGGTTGAGAGAGAGAGTTTCACACCCTGTTGCACAGCAAGCAAAAGTAACAATTAACCCTGGTAAGCCACATACTCTGACAAATATATGATGAAATGAAAGATTAAAAGTCGGATTAATTAGATTTCTACATGTCTAATTGAAAAACATCCAGCTCTTTCACATGGCTTCAGGAAATCTATTGGTGTGTAAAAAATTTGCAAATAAATTATTAGGTTGGTCAAAGATCCATAAATCATTCATGAACTCATCACATAAATTAGCATTAGCAATCCTTTAAGAACGTGGTAGATCTGTAATAGTCTATAGGTAACACTAACAGCAAAGCTAGGCTTTAACCTGTAAGAAGAAATGTCACATCGATCCCAGCTATAACCCATTAGTTACACTACAGAAGCCTAAAAACCATTTGTTATCACCCTGTAGAAAAATATTTACAGGAATCCAAATATCATACAGTTTCTTAAAGCACCCTTTACTGAAAATTTATGCAGTTATCTCGATTTGCTCTGCCTTCCAAATGGCCAAATATATTTACTGTCATAAGACACACAGGAATATTATGTAGAGCCATAAGTACAAGGTTTTCCTTCCTTTTTTTTTTTTCCAAAGGTTTGTTTTGGGCGATGAGGGCTGGCTTAATCTGAAGTAGGTGGCATGACAGAGCAGTTAATGATGGTGTCTTATCTCCCATTTGCAGATGATATGATTACCTTTATGATGCAGAAGAGAAGTGAAGCACATCTTCTTCCTTAAATGCATTCTTCTTTTTTTTGAGTTGTTATGGTCTGTATATGAATTAATCTAAAAGCGAGTTAGTTCGAAGCCAATGTCGATGGGAGCTAGGATCTTCGCTGCCATTCAGGAGTCTAACAATACTTTATTTGTGTGTGCCACTTAGGCTAAGCATAAAGACAATGCCATCTAGTAGAGTGTTATGGGAGAGGCATGAGAAGATATTACAAGAATGGAAGAGAAGTTACTTATCTAAAGGAGGAAAGCTAACTCCTATAAAGAGTATTGTCTCCAATCTCCTGGTGTATTTCATATCCTCTCCTTGTTTCCGCTTCCTATGTTGGTGGATAACAGGCTTAAATGTATTAAATCTATCCAAAGAAAAGTTTTTTCGGTGGTGAATCCAAGGAAGATAGACAAATTTAATTTAGTGAATGGAAAGGTATCATGAGGCTTATAAATCAACAGGGGGATGGATATGAACTTAATAGTGGAATTCAAAAAGGCTCTGCCAGAGCATTGGAGATTCATGAGTGAAAAGAAGAAGCTCTAGAAGTAAGTTGTCCATATGAAGCATGGGATGGAGTCAATTGGTCAGATGTCTATGAAGTTTTTGGTCCTCACAATGAGTGTTGCAGCCCATAACCTTTTCACAAAGTTCTCTCTAGCCTTGGATAAGGAGGATATGTAATGTCCTTAGTGGGGCTAACAAAAACTGGAATGTAGTTTTTGTTAGCCAGGCTGATGATTGAGATTTTAAAAGTTGATTCTCTATGAACAGAAGCATGTCGCTCAAGAAAAGCGGAGGATATAGCTGGGTGAAAGAAACAGGGGCTAGGATTTTAACCCAAGATAATCTCTAAAAGAGAGCGATCACCTTGTCTATAGAAGATAAGATGCCCCTCTGCAAAATGGATTTGGAGTCAATGGAACTTTTGCTTCATTGTTCATGGACTAAAAGCTTACAGGATTGAGTTTTTTCTGTACTTCATATCTGTTGGCCATTTTTGGATCACTTTTTCAGGGTTACTCTGACCCTCTTTCTCATGCATATCTTAGGGCTTTCGGATATGCCACATCACATTCCAGATTATCCAGATGTGCCTGTTAAAGATATGAATAGTTAATTGTCAGCATGAAGCGGGTATGAAGTGTTGTATACTAAAGACAGAGACTGTTAGTTTAACCCTCTACACTATAGCTATTTAATGGTCAACTTGGAGGGGAAGGAACTTGAGAATCTTGGAGAGGATTGAGAGATCCCTTTCTAGTTTTTTAGATCTTTGATCTGAAACTCTTTATTTGGGTACCCTCTCAGTACTTTGTCTCTGAAACGAATTATTGCTCTTATCTTCTTTTTTCCACTACTTTGGTTCCATTTCAATAAATTCTTCTTTTTCTTGTCAACACCTATTTTTTTCTGTCCAAGAGTCAACTGAGATATAAGTCCAACTCAATTCTAAGTGCCTAAACATAAAACATTGGATAAGAGAACTCAGATTAGTATCATGTGGTTTGTGAAAGATGAACCACATAACAGAGGGGAAAAAGAGAATTTCTGAAAAAGAGAATTTCTGAAAATTAGGAAGCACCAACTGCAGTACCTCAATAACTTCATTCTTATTGACAGAGATGTGCTGTGCTTTCCCACGTCCTGACAAGTAACTCAGGATTGCAGATGCTTTGGAGGGTCCTTCACAGATGTCCTGAAATTTCCTGATAGTAATAATGCATGAGGAAGTCCAATGGCTTTCAGATAATATCATGACAAGTTCTTCTGCTCTAGCCTGTAACAGAAAAGATAACTTCTAAACGAGTTCAAAATCATGCTCATAATGGTAAAAACCAGTGTGAGACTATAACAATCTTTCCACCTAATGTCACAACTATGTGCCTTAAGATGAGATCAACAAAAACGGCTGAAAATGTTTACATGGGGAGGAAAATAGTAGATTAAGACAACAATTTAAGGTGACCATATTTAATCAAATATCTTATGAAGTCCAACAGAAAACTTTATGGGCTGCTGGAAGTGATGTGCATACTTTGAGCGTGACATGGAGATAAATGCAATATACAGACCTCAAGCTTCAACTACTAAGCAGATTCAAAGCCAAAGCAGGCCTGTTTCTGTGTTAAAATGCTATAGGTATACATTATACAAAACTCAACCTACATATCTACCTTGAGGGGGGCCAAAAGAACGAGATCATCTTGGAGGATATCATTATGAGGTGCTTTAAATGTTCTTCCCAATAAAGACACAACTTTACTAAAAATCAGGAAGAGCTGAGTAGGATCACCACAAGTAGAACCAACAAGATCCCGATATGGTACAAGGTCACCAGCATTATACATTTCAATCTGAAAGAATAAGAAAAATAGGAAATATATAAGGAGTGCAATGCAACTCAATTGACTGACAAAATACCTCATTACTTCAAGAATGCGATAGTAGAATAAATGCAGACTTTGTTGTATATAAAAGTAGAATAGAAAAGGGGATAGATTGACGGAAATGAAGGGGAAGGGGCAGGGGCAGAGAATAAGGCTGCTCTTACAAAAACACGATCGAGGCATAAAGGAGTCAAGCCACCTTGAGTGAACCACTCCTTCACCTGCCAGCAGGCGCAATAATAGCAGCGAATCAGCTACAGGAGTTCAGAAATTGAATTCTTCTAGTCTAGGGCATTAGAAGTGAGGGAGACAGAGAGAGAGAGAGAGGGGGGGGGAGGGAGGGAGGGAGCAGTACCTGAGAAGGACGAATGAGGAAGATGCGGAAATGAAGAGCGACTTGGAGAATTAAATCCCTCCAAAAAAGATACCTGGGTTCCCAATCGGAGCGCTGTCCGGAGAAGGCCTTGAATCGAGCCGTGATTGCCTCTTCATCATCCCAGTCCCCTCCGACTGGATGATCCCTTAGGAATTCACGCACTGCGCGTGTTGTCACCTTCTTGTTCTCCATTCTTTTACAACCACTTCCCTTCCCACATACCCCCCACCCGAATTGGCTTTCAATCGACTGATCTTGATTGCTGTTTTGTGTATATATATCTTTATTTTTATTATTTTAGGGTTTGCTTTGCTTATTACCAAAATTCAATAGAACTTCAAAACAATCATAGAGTCATCGCTCTCAGAGGTTCGGAAACCGCCTCCCGTCCCATTCAATTCAAAATTCTCAAGAGTTTCCCTAATCGCGAAATTATTTGTCATGTCTCCCTACAAATTTTATATAATAAATTCATAAATTAAATTTTAAATTTTAAAATATAATAACTTAATTTTTATATTTTAAAAATCATGACATCATTAATTATTTTATCTTTTACAAAGCTAAATTAACCGTTAAATATATCATCTCCAGCTTTTAATTTTTGCATCGATTATTGACCGATCCGATAACACCAAAACCACTCTTGACTGTCACATCAGATAAATGCTGACGTGGCATATCAAGTGGGTTTTTTTTTTGGGGAAAAAACTCGCCATCTCTCCTCTCCCCTCCCCTTTCTCTCTCTCTCCTCTCTCCCACCCGAGAGAGAAGCAAAAAAAATAAAAAACACTTTCTCTCTCTCCTTCCCTCCCCTTTCTCTCTCTTCCCTCCTCTCTCTCTCTCTCTCTCTGGAAAGAAACATTCTTCTCTCTCCTCCCCTCCCCCTTTCTCTTTCCTCCCCTTTGTTTTGCTGGTCTCAACAGCTTCTTTCTCTTTCTTCCTCTATTTTTCAGCGGCTCCTCTTTCTTCCTCTGTTTTGAAACCGAACTTCCATAGTACTCTTGGAAAATACTTGGCAAAAGAAGAAAAAGTAAAGGAAAATATTTGGAAAAACTAATGCTTTTGTGTTTGTTGCTAAATTATTCATAATACTCTTGACTAGATGGGCCAATAAAGTTTTGACTCTTGGGAACATACAGCCAACAACCCTTTATCCCAATACCATTCTTGCATTCCGAAACCTGAAAATTTCATATTCTCAGGAAGAACGTTGATGATTAAACCATAGGAAGCAAATCTGTAGAGGCAAATAGATAGATGTTGCATCAATATGCCCCACAAAATTTATGTTTCCAATACTCAACACTAAATGATGACTTGTTCAACTAGCTACAACAAAGCTTCGTCAAGGGCAAAAGGCACTTGAACTTTCCAATTACTCCAGAAGAAAGCAGACTAAATACACTTCAGAACCCTGACAGAGGAAGGAAAAGATATCAAGATTAGGTGTCATAGCTTGAAATCGTCGACTGTAAACCCAAAAGGGTGAAGGCAATACACATGAAATGAACAGTAATTCAATGAGGGATGGAATTTTTTATACCTGTAGAAGCAATTATGCTCTAGAAGAACAAGATCTTCCCTTCCCGCCATGGGTCAACCCTAGGGATGACTGATAATTCATCGCTGTTACCCCCTTGCTTCTCCATTAAGCACTTTGGCATTAGAAGTTGGACGGCTGTTAACCCCTTGCTTCTCCACTCAAAACCTACCTTCGAAATCGTCCCATCTTCAAAACCCATCAAAATCAAACCAAACTCATCTCTGTTCTCTCTCAAATTACACTGCCTTAAGTCAAATTCAATCTTAGGAGCCCCTCTTTCTCCAACAGAACCCCAAATTTCAGAGCAAGAAGAAGAACAGGAAGATGATGACCCCAGAAAAAAAAAATTACACATAAGTTCCTTCTCTTTGTTTACTATCTCTGCTCCATCATCAACCGATGGCCCAGATTGCTCGTTTGCAGTGTCGCAAGCCGCCTCCAACCCACCTTTCCGCCAAAGCATTGGTATATATGAGTTGAATTTGAAGAACTCAAAGTGTGGTTAATGGGTACCAAAATTTTGGGGCATTTGGGTAACTTAAAATTTGAAATCAGAACCGATGAAGAATGGATCTGGGAGAAATCGAACGGCAATGGTGAATTGAAGGCGGCGGAGTTGACCGGGAGATGATGAAATCATCAACCGATGGTGATAACAAATCGAATGGTGAAAGGTTGTATGACTGAAGATGATGAATTGATGACTCGGAACTGCAACCGACGGGAGTGCAATCGACTGAGAATCTGATCGAATTTGGTCAAGACGGAGCTGATTTCACTCTAGGTTTGGAACTTACCATCGGATAGATTTGGGGTTTGGCATTTGGAGGAGAGAGAAACGGCGTCGTTTAGGGTGGCAAAAATGGAAAGGAGGAGAGAGAGAGAGGATTAGAGGAGAAATTTGATTAAATTTTATTATTTTCTTAATAAAACTTTAATTTAAAAAAATATTTTATTCAAATTTAAATTAAAAATAATTTTTTTCAAAAAAATCCACTTGCTGAAGTGGTATACCATGTCAGCACTTGTCTGACGTGACAGTCAAGAGTGGCTTTGGTGCTGATGTGTTAACACATCAGCAATTGATACAACGTTGGAAACCATGTAAAATAGTATTGGTCCATCTCAGACGCCAACTCAACATTTAACGGCTAATCTAGCTCCGTTAGTGAGAGAAGGACTAACGGTGTTATGATTTTTTAAGTGTAAGGATTAAGTCGTTACATTTTGAATTTTAAGGACTAATTTGTGAATTTGTTGTAAAGTTCAGGGGCTTAACAAGTAATTTCCTCGTCACAAATACTCAGTAATTTTTTAGTGGCCTGCCTCAGACCGTGTTCGGCGGATTTACAGGTTATTTTCCAAAATATTGGAAGAGTGGACAAAACTTTTAAAAATATGGAGTTTTTTATTTTTTTAATTATCTATGTATATCCTTAATAGGGATTTGAGGTGTGATATGAGTGACGATCACCCGTGATCCTCTCACCCCACTCCCTTTCTCTGTTTTTGTTTTCGTCTATTTTTTTTTTCTAATTTCTCTTTTCTCTCCTCTTTTTGTTTTTTTTTGGTCTTGAACTTTTTTTTATTTTGTTTTTTATTCTTTTTATTTTGTTTTCTTCATTCTTTTTATTCTTTTTTATTTTGTTTTTTATTTGTTTTTTATTCTTTTGTTTTTCTTATTAGTTTTTTTTTGTGGCTATTATATTTAGCTTTTTTTATTCTTTTATTTTTTAATTCTTTTATTTTTCATGATAGTGATAAATTGTAGTGAGTTTAGGGTAATTAGTAATAATGTAATGGTAGTGATAAAAACTAAAAAAAGAATAAAAAGAATAAAAATACGAAAGAATTAAAAAAAAGAAAGAAAAAAACCCCAAAAAACCAAAACAACAAAAAAAATCTTTTTATTCTTTTTTATTTTGTTTTTATTTTTTTATTATTTTGTATGGTAGTGATAAATTGTAATGAATTTAGAGTAATTAATAATAATATAATAGTAGTGACAAAAATACAAAAAAAAATAAAAAAGGAAGAACAAAACAAAAAAAAAACAAAAGAATAAAAATATGAAAAAATTAAAAGAAAAAAAATAAAAACAAAAAAAGTCAAAAAAAAAAATCAACACAGGAGGGGGTTCCACCGCCGGTGGAACCGCCCCCTCCTATGTTGAATTTTTTTCTATTTTGTTTTTTGTTCGTTTTTATTTTGTTTCTGTATTCTTTTTATTCTTTTTTATTCTTTTATTTTTTTATTAGTTTACTAAGTTAAGTTTTTTTTTTTTATTCTTTTATTTTTAAGATAAATTATTGTGAATTTAGAATAATTAATAATAATGTAATGGTAGTGGAAGTGGTAAAAACTAAAAAGAATAAAAAAAACAAAAGAAAAAATAATAAAAAAATAAAAACACAAAAGAATTCCAAAAAACCCCAAAAAACCAAAAAAAAATCTTTTTATTCTTTTTTATTTTGTTTTTTATTTTTTATTTTTTTTATTATTTTGTATGATAGTGGTAAATTGTGATGAGTTTAGAGTAATTAGTAATAATATAATGATAGTGGTAAAAATATAAACAAATAAAAAAGGAAGAACAAAATAAAAGAACAAAAAAATGAGAGAATTAAAAAAATAAAACAAACAATAAAACCAAAAAAAAATCAACATAGGAGGAGGGTTCCATCCCCAGTGGAACCACCCCTCCAATCTTGAATTTTATTTTATTTTAATTTTTATTATTTTTTATTTTGTTTTCTTTATTCTTTTTATTCTTTTTTATTTTATTTTTTATTTTTTTGTTTTTTTATTAGTTTACTATATTGAGTTTTTTTTTATTTTTTTATTTTTTTTATTCTTTTATTTTTAAGATAAATTATGGTGAGTTTAGGATAATTAGTAATAATGTAATGGTAGTGGTAAAAATTAAAAAGAATAAAAACGGAAGAAAAACAAAAAAACAAAAAACAAAAAAAAAATTAAAAACAAAAAAAAATTAAAAAAACAAAAGAAACAAAAAAAAACCAAAAAAAACAAAAAAAAAAATCTTTTTATTCTTTTTTATTTTCTTTTTTTTTATTGTTTTGTATGATAATGGTAAATTGTGATAATTTTAGAGTAATTAGTAATAATATAATAATAAAGATAAAAATACAAAAAAATAAAAAGGGAAGAAAAATAAACAAAAGAAGCAAAAAAAAATCAAAAGAAAAAACAAAAAAAGAATCAACATAGGAGGGGGGTTCCACCGCCCGTGGAACCACCCCTCCTATCCTGAACATTTTTTATTTTCTTATTTTCTTTTTAATTCTTTTTTATTTTTATTTTTTATTCTTTTTTTATTTTATTTTTTATTTTTTTGTTTTTTTATTAGTTTACTATGTTGAGTTTTTTTTTTATTCTTTTATTTTTAATAGTAATGATGAATTGTAATGAATTTAAGATAATTAGTAATAATGTAATGGTAGTGATAAAAATTAAAAAAAAATAAAAAAAACAACTAAAACAAAAGAACAAAAAACAACAAAAGAATAAAAACACAAAAAATTACAAAAAAATAGAAAAGAAAAAACCCAAAAAAACCAATAAAAAACAAAAAAAAAAAAGTTCAACATAGATGCGGCGGTTTCACCTACTCATCTAAAAAATTAATAGTAATAGGGGATATCTACTTTTGATAATGAAAATCAGTAGTGATATGGAACCAATATTTAAAGATATACATCATAAAATGATTTGGAGTTCCCACTTAACGGATTCATTCCGTAACAGAGTAGTTCATGTCGAAGAGCTTTCCATGTGAGTAGGTCTAGAAGCACAAATCCTCTCTCTCTCGTTGCATCCCGAGATTGATTGTTTCTCTTCTGCACACGCACTAATTTGTTATTTAAGTATGAAAGAGTGTATTTTTTTTATTGGTTTGTTCTTAATGCGCTTATGCAATCAGCCTCCGATATTCAATCAGCCCACTATGGTTGAATTTTGTTATCTATAATTACTTATAACAATTTTTTTCATGGGTACACCGTGCAAAGCACAGTGTGTATACAACCTACTAGTTATTTCAAAAGTATGGAAGTCACTCTCGGAAAGTCTGAATGTTTACCTATCCTCAAACAAGAATGAATTTTCTTCAAAAACCAATTCAACTTCCAAATCTCTAATCATGTATATGATAAATTTAAACCGGAATTGTAAACAAAATAATCAATATTTCACAATATTCAGTGCTAAAGAAACTATTGCATCTTCTACACTCTCATCAAAATCAAGAATAATGCAAAAATCAACTACTTCATCATGGATTCACTTAATAGAATAAAGAAAAATATTATTTAACTACTCAAAGTACTCAATTTATGTAAATGTATGTGTATCACTCAAAACAATACAATGAGATGGTATTACCATAAGGTTGCTCATGTATCAAATCTCCACCACTTAAATATATGAAATCTCTATACCAATCAAAAGGTTTTTTATTTGATTGTAATAGAATTAAAATAAATAGTAGGATAATGAATAAAATACAGGGTTAAAATAATTCATTAAAATACTAAAATATCAAAATATGACATTATTTACATCAAAACAAAAAAAAATATTAATTCCAACTACGAACATATAATATGATATATCATTTATTCAAAACAAAAAATAATGACTTCACTGTAAATGTAAACAACATCAATAATGAAAAATGTTTTTTTTTTCTGTTTTTCTCTCTTTTTCTAATTTTTTTCCACCAACACTTTACTTTTTTTTATTCTTTTCTTTTCTTCTCTTCTCTTTTTTTCTATTGATTTTTTTTTTTCATAACTCAACATGATAATGACTAAAAATATATATAAAATTTAAACAAAACAATAATAACTAAAATTATAATGTCATATTATCAACTATAAATATATTAGTGAATTATGATTTAAAATCTGGGGTTAGAAAAAAGATAGGTCATGAGATAAATTATGTAGGTAACATACGAAAGAAAATATTTAGAGTCAAATTGCTTAACTAAGGGGTACATGAATTTTGGGGTTATAAATTTAAGTGTTTTAATTATTTTGGTACATCAAAATCAAGAATATAATCTTAAAATGCATAACAAAGTAAGTTTTAAAATGATCAAATCATGTGTGATATACGCTCAACAAAAAAAATAATGAAAACAAAAAAAAAAATGTTCTTTAAGTCTCAAATCCTTATTAAGGGAAATTTGGTATTAAATCTTACATATTCTATCTTTCAAATTAATCATAAAAAGATAAATAACCACTCATATGCCAAATAATTACTAATATCAATCATCTATCATGCAATCCAATTCAAAACAAATAATATATAAGGAATAGGAAACTCAAGAAAATTTTATTGGTATGGGAAAAAAATCTATCAAAACTCAAGAAATTCAGCAAAATTCAAGATTTTTTTCTTAAAAAAATTCTTAAAAATCAAAATAATAAAAAAATGTCCTAAAAATCAGAATGAAATAAATTAAAATAAAGTTTCTAAAAATCAAAATGCACCTCTAACATTTAAACTAAACATTGTCCGTAATATTAAAATCAAGAGAAGGGAACAGAAGACTCTTTTGATTAAGTCGGTAAACTCTCAACCTTTTCTCACACAACTTCTCTTTTTCTTGTGCAAAGGATTGCTTATTGACTTATAAAATATCATAAACATTGAAAGTTAAATTAAATTAACAAAAACAAAGATTAAAAAAAATCATAAAATTATAAAACTATTGGGTTGTCTCCTAATAAGTGTCTTTCTTTGTTGTTTTTGACTAGACACAATCTTTTTATTTCAACCTAACTCATATTGTGTCCGAACCTCACCTAAATTTGTATCCAAAACAACACATGTATCAATATGTTCATTATCTAAAAACTCATGATTCATATGCAAGAAGCTAACAATGCAATTTTCAAGAGGATTTTTAGAATAAAAGATATTCCGATCATGTTCAACAATTCTCTCAATGCAATCAGACTCAAAGTCAACTCTAAAATTCTCTTGAGTATCAAAATTTTTCATTAACTTAATAATATCAAACTCAATTTTTTCATCATTTAATCTTAAAGTTAATTTTCGACCAGAAACATCAATCAATGCACATGTAGTATTCAGAAATAGTCGACCCAAAATCAAAGAAGTGTACTCATCATCATCCATGTCCAAAACAACAAAGTTAACGAGAAAAATGAATTTATTGACTTTAACCAAAATTTCTTCAACAATGCCTCTAGGATACTTGATACTCTTATCAGCTAATTATAAAAAAAATATTGGTAGGTCGATAATTCTTTTATCATAACTTTAAAAACACAAAGTATTGCATGAGATTGACACCGACACCCAAATTACAAAGAACATCAGAAAAATCAGAAGAGCCAATTGTGCAAGAGATGGAAAAACTCTCTGGATTCTTAAGTTACGACAGCAGCTTCCTTTGTAGAACTGTCGAACACTCCGCCGTAAGTTTGACCGTCGAAATCTGATCCAGCTTTCTCTCGTTTATGATCACATCCTTCAAGAACTTCTCATAGCTCGGTATCTGTTTGATAGCATCCAAAAGAGGAATGTTAATATATAGTCTCTTAAAATTTTTTAAATATTTCTCAAATTGTTTTTCTGCATTTTCATGCAACAAACGACCAAGAAAAGGAACGCGAGATTTATACTCCCTCAAAGGTAAAAAACTTTCATGTATTGTGTCTGATGTATTAATCTTTTCATCAGTAGGCTGGTTGTTCTCGGTCTCTTGTTTGTTCTCTTCCTTTGACTGACTCGGTCCCTCCAATAGTTGTTTTCCATTCCTCAATGTAACTGCCTTCGCTTGCTCTCTAGGACTTTTCTTAGTGTCACTCGGTAGTCTACCTGCCATACGAGAATGAAAGACGTTAGTCAATTGATCAATCATATTTTCAAGTTTCTCAAACCTTTCATTAGTTGTTGCTGTCAAACTCTCAATCCTTTCACTTGTCATAAATGCCAGACTTTTAATTGCTATCTCTCACGATGCCTTACTCTCTCTTGGCTATTGATCTCCCAAAGCAAAATTCTACGATTGTTTGGTCGTGGTGGTGCTTCTTAACTCCATACAAAATTTAGATTGTTCCTCCACCTAGGATTGTATGAGTTAAAGTACAAATTATTCTGAGATCTGCCAAAATTAAAAACGTAATTTGTCTACTATAGCTGGGGACACTCAGAAGATATATGAATAGAATCACCATACTAATCATAATATAAAGGCTGGTTAGACATAACATTAAATTGATTATTTTTCATACAGTTAATCAAAGAATCAATTTTATACTAAAACTATCAATTTCATGCGCACCAGCTCTCTACCTAGAAATCTCACGTTCATTAGACCAATAATATTGATTAGATGTCATATCATTAAGTAATATATATGCTTCATCATATGACTTGCTCATAAAAGCATCCCGTACCGCAACATCTATGGTAATTTTGACAAAATTTAAAAAACCACCAAAATTAGTAGGAATACCATGATGTAGGTACCTCCTAATCAAAATTTTAAACCGTTTCCATGTATTATACAAAGACTCACCCTCAAACTGCCTAAAGGTAGTAATATCATTATGTAGTTTAATTGTCTTATCAGGAGAAAAATATTTAGTTAAAACTGTTTGAGAAAGAATTTTCCAACTAGTAAAATGATTAGCAAGAAATTAATTTAGTCATACTTTTACCTTTCCCCTAAGAGAGAAAGGGAACAACCTTAACTTGATGACATCAGTACTGACTCCATTTAACTTGATAGTGTTACTGATTTCTAGAAAATTTTTCAAGTGGCTATTGGATCTTTGAATGCCTCTCTACTGAACTGATCTGCTTGCACTATTCCAATGAGACTCGGCTTCAACTCAAAATTATTTACCTCCACAGTGGGTCGCGCAATGCTAGTTTGAATGTCTTAAAGTCTGAGCATCGAGTATTCTCTCATCGCTTTATTCTCATGAGCCATTTTTTCTTCTTCTTAACTTCCCTGGCTTATCTATGAATGGTTCGTAAAGTCCTCTCTATCTTAGAATCGAAATCAGTTAGATCAAAACTCTTGAATCGCAACATGCACTATACGGACACCAAAATTAGCATAAAATTCAATCTCCAAAATCAAATACAAGAACCATTCAAGAAAATCTATAATACCTATGCAAATAGAGAAATCAGAAAAAAAGCAAGATAATGCACAAAGACACAAAAAAAGCACTCAAAAATCCCTAAAGATCAAGAAAAAATCCAAAAAATTAAAAAAACCTATGAAAAAGAAGGAATTTGGCCAAAATAGCATGGTACTCATAGCAAAGCAACGAGTTTTACTCAAAAGGCCAAAATTCTTTGAAATAAGTGGTCACAAGACCCTAAATCAAAATTAGTTTCCCGGACTTCAAAAATTTCTAAAAAATTCTCAAATTCGGACCAAATATAAACTCTAAACAGTGACTGTGAACTCTAAAATTTATTTTAAAAAAAAGAAAGTAAAGATAATGTCTAATTTCAAACAAGATTATTTTTATTGATATGCAAAAATATCCCCGACAATGGATCAAAAACTTATTATGCGATTTTAGTGTATCACAATTTCGGACAAGTATACCTTAATCGAGTGTTGTGTATAGTATGAAACAAGTGTCATTCTCACAAGAATATTTGTATTACCAATTATAAAATATCATATCTAAGTTGGATAAAACCAATCAACATTGTAAAAATATTAAAAACAATGAAATTATCAAAAATAGAAATATTAATGAGTAAAAAAACGCTAGTTTTATAAAATCTTAGAATATCGATTTTATCTATTTTCAATTTTTTCATATGGCCGAGATCTTTCAAGTCTCTTAAAATTTATTGATTAAAGATTCATTTTTGTTAAATTAGATTCACCCAATTGTCATGCAATGAAATCTTAATTCGACTAACCAAAACTCAATAGTCATGCAATCTTAATTAGACCGAACTACATTAAAATCTATAAAATATCTGTAATATAGGGTTTCATACAAAATTAATAAGGCCCTTTACGAATTGAACTTAACGCTTCATTCGTAAAGGGCCTTATAACTTGATGATTTGTGATTATATGCATGAGATCAAGAGAAGATTGTATAAATCAGACCAATAATAAAAGTTCCCATATACAAATCATACAATCTTCTTTCGATCTCATGCATGTAATCACAAATCATCAAGTTATAGGGTCCTTTATGAATGAAGTGTTAAGTTCAATAATAAAATCTCATCAAACAATGAACATGCCAATAAAAATTTAAGGAAAAGAAATAAATCAAATCATATTATTAATCAAAGAACAGAATCTATCAAGTTATAGAAACAAGAAATCTAGATAGACATAATAAAGAAAAATAAGATATGTAAAGAAAATATTACAACCCCTTCAAACTCGAAGGAAGATGGAAGAATCCGTCCAAGGAACCAAGGACGCGGCTGCTAGGGTTTTTTCCCCTTTTCTATGTGTGAGGATGTTTTCTACTTATAATCTAAGTCCTAAGAGAATGAGTATTCGTGGGCTATCATGAGAATTAGATCTTTCACTTGACTTGGGCCTTTAGAACTCGTAGGCCTTGATTTTCAGCACTGCAATAAATTTTTTCCAAATTTTAAATATCTTCGGGCCTGAATCAGCTTCTACATTTTTCACAATATTTGTAGGTTTGAAGTCTTCTTTTCAATCCAACAAGAATCAGGTCAATCGGATATCGAAACAGAAAATTATGTCCAAAATACTAACAGTTATCTGTACATTCCAATATTCTTAAATAAAACCAATATTTTAAAATAAAACCTATGAAAATAATCAATGTAAAATTATGAAATAAAACTTAAAAATAGTTCTAAAATTCATAAATAAAGTCTAAAATAAAATAAAATAATTCAAATATATAAAAATATCGCTATCAAAGTCGATTTTGAAATCAATATTTAAAAAATCAACTTCATAAGGAAATATATTCCTGACCCTAACCAACTAAACCTACCAATTGAACCAAGATTGAACGATTCCTGATCGGGCTGAAAAGTTCTAAAGTCGACTTCAGCTCTATATAAACCCCCGACACTTCATTTGCATCACGAAACATCTCCCTTATCTCAAAAAGTCGATTTCCTCTCTCTATCGAAACCCTCTTCGTCTGACATAATCTAATTTCTCGATGACATCAAACAATTTTCCATCATCAACATCCGTTTTTCCAGCACTAAGCAACAAGCAAAAGGTATTTTTTTAAAAAATATATGTTATTTTTCTATTTTTCTAATGCTTCATCCCTAACTTCATTTTTTCCATTTGTGGCCAATTTGGGCATGCGAGAGGTTGCTCATATTCACACCGATGAGATGGCTTATCATTTACCCCATGCCCAGTGGACCGAATTTGTTAAGTGGCCCAATAGGATCATTGTAAGTAACATTGACATACAACGACATACTGTATTTATTATCACTTCTATTTCACTACGTGTTAACGTGTTGTCCTTTGAAATAGATGAAATGTTTCATGTAGTTTTGCTGACATGGGATAATATATCCTCCAAAGTTATAGAGATCAGATGGAATATATGAGAGACGATAAAGTAAGTTAACTTACATTTTCTATGCATGACTATCATATTGCAATCGATTTTTCTATTGAGTTCACTACTGTATATTATATTTACATTTTGTCTTTTCATTTTCAGTTCATTTGGATGTAATACTCAAAGTTGGATTTAGATGTCTTGTTGCCTTACTGTCGATAGGGTTGCGACATGTTGTGAGCATCTATTCCACTTATTTGCATTGAGCTTGTTGAGTATCATCTTCCGGTCAGACAGTTTGGCATCCAACAGAGTGTACCTGTTGATGCTAATATTGGATTGGATTTATATCGCATCGATCGATGTGCGAGAGTCGAATAGGATTTGAGGATCACTCTTGCAGCCTATATATAGAGATGGTAGGACCGTCGAGACTACATTATCAATGGAGACCCGCTCCATGTTTACATGACAATGACTCCAAATTACATGTGATGGTATCGCGTTATCATGCGTACATATATGGGCAATCTGGTACATTGTCATTTAACCGGTTACAGACCTATGGTATCGCAAGTATTGGTTCTTGTAAGTTAAATAACTTAACTATTTTCACAATATTGTATCCATTGTAGGGTCGATCACTCAAACATATGTACCATATTGCCAATGATATGCTAGCCTCCAATGCATTTGATACTAGAGCTATCCAGTTCAAAGACTTAGCAATTCATATAGTAGGAGTTTTTGGTGATGAACAATCTTTGACCCCTGCATAGGCAAACGATGTGGGTCAACCATCAACATTTGGATAGGCGAATGAGTATGATATGACACAGATACTCATTGACTCTACATATTTGATACTCAGTCTTTCTACATCTCCTTTTGGCGTCAATACCGATAATCCTTCACTCATTATTCCTCCATGCAGAGATGTGTACCACCAGAACCGTAGTAGATTATCTGAGAATATGGAGTATGAGTCGGTGATACCCACCATCGATGAGACTGCAGAGCTCTCTTACATGCCTGATCCTCAATCCAACAAATGTCAGACTCATAGAAATATTGGATATCCTCCTTGCGGTACTTAGAGTTATTGATATCAATAGTATATTTATATTTGTATAACTCTCCTTTATGTGTGTGTGTGTATGTATTTCATTTGTTCACCAAATTTGTTTATTTCAATTCAATTAACTCAATTTCTCAAATATTAATTTATTATTGATCGCTTTCTGAAAATTGAAAATATTCACAAAAAAATTGATCGTTTTAAGAGTCGATTTTTGAAACGTGAAATAACTCACTAAAAAAATTCTTAAAAGTGTTTTGAGATTTTGTGAATGATTGAGCCACTGATTAAGCCAAAGACACGAGCTACTTGGCGAAAACGAGGCAAAAATGTGGAAGTCTAGGACTTCAATCTGGGGTACTCTAAAATCTAGGATGGCTGCGTGATAAGCATGGACCGAGCAGGATAATGACTCGGGCAAAAAGAGTACAAATGAGGTTTATCAAAAGCATCAAGCAAACGAAGTCTTTGAGATAAAATAATTCGAGCAATCGATAGATCTCATGGAATTGTTCAAGGAAACAGAAAATGGCTTTGAGATAAGAAGATTTGCTCCTAGTGCATGAGGTGTCCCAGTGGGCCATGACACCAGTGTTATCCACAGAAGCGACAAGAGCATAGAGCAAATGGAGTCTTTGAGATAAAGTAATTCGAGCATTCAAAATATTTCAAAAAATTCCACAACGAAACTGAAATTCACCTAGAGAAAAGAAGATTTGCTTGGAGAACTTGAAGCGTCCAAGTGGCCAATCTTTGAGGTCAATGTCCCAAAAAATGGACTTTAAAGTCAATTTTCATAATATCACTTGATTTTTTTAAAGGACTGGGCAAAGGAATTGGGCCAATTTGAATCGGTACTTTTGCATGGAAAAAAAATTATAATAATTTTTATAATTTTTTTTTCATTTTTTCAATATTTTAAAAAATAATCTGTGAATTTACCTAACAAAATCAAATAAATTAGATATAAAGGTTGACAAAATTTTTAAACCATGATTGCTATTTTATCATCTCAAATCATTAGGTTCAGGTTGGTCAACTAAGGGGAGTTAGAGAATCATTTTATCGTTACTAGTAAAAATTTATCGCGTAATAAAAAATTCATTAAAACATTATAAGATAAAAATAAAAAGAAAAAGAAAAAAAGTAAAGTATAAAGCAGTGTAGAATTTAAATTTATATTACAATAAAAATTTTATAAATACTTATCAAAAATTACATTTAAGGGAAAAATAATAAAATCAAAATTATAATAAAATAAATAAAAATATTTAATTAACATATAATTATATGTAGATTTACAATTTACAAATAAAGAAAATAAAATAAATAGTGTATATAATTTATATATGTGACGTGCGGGTAATGTTGATGTAGCAACCCAACCGAATATAAGTGGATAGCAAAATTTTGAACCGTCACGAATTATATAATAGTGTAAATTGACAAAGTGCGGATGGAAGCAAATGGGTTGGACAAACGTGTCGATTTGTCGAATTTATATGTTATGGTTTTGCTCAAAATTAGGGTGAGTTAGTACTGCAGTGAACTCAACTAACTCAGTGGGATAAAGTGAGATACAAACAAGGAGAAACCACTAGAATGAGGGAGAGAAATGACAATGATGAGTGCAAGAGTTTATTAAAATACAGAAAGACAGATTCGTAGAGAGCAAATGGAGAAAGAAGAGTACAGAAGGAAGAATGCAAAAGGAGAGAGAGAGAAAGAGAAGAGAAGAGAAGAGAGGGAAAGAGAATTAGCAAGACCATTGCAATTTCTTGAATCCTTTCAGTGTTGGTACAACTACTTATCTCCTTTCCTAGCACCCTAACTGACTAACCACCCTCACTACTCAACTAACATCACAATATAGTCTAACTAACAACTATCCATCTATCCGTTACATTCAAAATTCTTCCTTCTTTGTTACAAAATCTCCTCTCCTTGAAATCTTTGTCCTCAAGGATTAAAATCTGGGAACTGAGCTTTGATGAAACTCATGTCTTCCCATGTAGACTCTTTTGGGTTTAAGTTTACTCACCTGATCAACCATTAACTAATAGGTCTGCTATCCCTTATGATCACCCATCACTTCAGAATTGCCTCTGGTCTGACTAAAGCCTGTCTATCAGCTGCCACCATAGGCAAAATAGGCATCAGATTTTGAGCAAGACCAACTTTCTTCTTGACCAGTGAAACACGAAACACTGAATATATCCTTGATTCTGGTGGTAACTACAATTTGTAAGCCAATTTTCCTACTTTTTCCAAGACTGGAAAAGGCCCATAGTACTTGGAAGATAGCTTAAGTTGTTTCCTAAGCTCCACTAATTGTTGCTTGTAAGGTTGCATTTTAAAATAGACCAAGTCTCCTATCTCAAATTCTCTTTTAGATCTGTTCTTGTCTGCTGTTGTCTTCATTCGATTCTGAGCTTTTGTTAAGTGATCACGTAAGATTTGCAGCATTGCTTACCTATTTTAGACAAAGTTTTCTGCAGCTGGTGTTGTAGTTTCCAGGTATGGCCCCATTGGGATAGATTTAGGTTGGTATCTATACAAAGTTTAAAAGGGATTCATCTGTATGCTTGAGTGGTAGTTGGTGTTGTAACACTATTCTACTAAGCTTAGCTATTGATACCATTGTCTAGGTCTGTCAGAAATCATGCATCTTAGGTAACATTCTAAACATTGGTTGAGTCTTTCAATTTATCTATCTGTTTGGGAGTGATAAGCACTACTTAATTTCAGTTGGGTTCCCAACAATTTGAAACTCCTACCAAAATAAGCTGGTGAATACCTTTTCTCGATTAGTTACTATGGCTTCTGGAAGTCCATGTAATTTAAACACAGAGTCCACGAATAGCTGAGCCACTTTCAGGGTAGTGTAAGGGTGCTGTAATGCTATGAAGTGACTGATTTGGTAAGTCTGTCTATAACCATTAGGATAGTGTCATACCCCTGAGATTCAGGTAGTCCCTCCACAAAATCCATGCTAATTTGAGCCCATGCTTGTGGGTGAATAGGAAGAGGTTGAAGTAATCCTGAATAGGCTAAATGCTCATATTTGTTTCTTTGGCATGTATCACATTCCCTAACATACTTGATAACGTCTGCTCTCATTGAAGGCCAATAGAATACAGATTTAATTCTTTGCATGGTTCTCTTTTGTTCTGAGTGACCTCCTATAGCGGAATTGTGCATCTGCTTAATTATTTTGGTTCTTAATTGAGATTCTTTTCTCGCATACAATTTTTTTCTGAATTTAAGAATCCCTTCTTGTAGTATGAATTTTGAGTTGCTTCCTGGTTCAATTGTTAGTTGTGATATTAAAGTTTGACAATCTTTATCCCCATCATAGCTTTGAATTACCTCTTGTAACCACTGAGGCCTAATTAGAGAGGCAACCATTAATAATCCTTCTTGTTGTTCCTCTGCTAAAAGTTCATTTCTTGATAAGGCATTAGCTGCTCTATTCTCTGTTTCTCTCTTGTATTGTATCTCATAATCCAATCCAAGAAGATTGGTGAGCCATTTATGCTGCAGAGAATTTGTAAGTTTCTGTTATAGAAGATATTTCAAGCTTTGATGATCTGTTCTAATAATAAAATAATAGCCTAGCAAGTAATGCTTCCATTTTATGACAGCCATAACAACAACATTAACTCTTTCTCATATATGGATGACCCTTGGCTTTTAGTTCCCAAAGCCTTACTTAAGTAAGCAATAGATTACCCTTCTTACATTAACACAGCCCCCACCCTTTAGCACATGCATCAGTTTCTAGTATAAAAGGCTTGGAGAAATCTGGCAATCGCATGACAGGTTTTGAACACATGGCTGTTTTAAGTTGTTGGAATGGTCAATCAGCTTCCTCACTCCATTTGAAGTTATCTTTCTTAAGGAGGTCATTAAGGGGCTTTGCTCTGATCCCATACTCTTTAATAAACCTTCTATAATAGCCTGTTAAACCCAGGAAGCCTCTCAAAGCCTTGACAAAGGTTGGAACAGGCCAAGCCAAGATACAATCAATCTTCTATGGATCCATTCTTACCCCAAGTATTATGTCCCATTCTTCCAAAGTAATAACCCTCAAATCAAAAGAGAAATAATACCCTTGTATGCCCCATTTAACTCCTTTGATTTTAGTGCAGTTGCTCATTCTACTGCCATTTGCTAGCATCGCATGTAATGGTTCTTCTTTTTCTGGTTCCATTTTAAGTTCCTCCACTAACATCTAGCTGATGAAACTATTTGAACTCCCTATATCTATTAGTATGGTTATCATAAATCCCTTCAGAGTCCCCTGTAGAGCTATTGCTTTCCTTTCTAATGAGTTAGAAAATGCACATAAGGATACATCAAAGGTCTCACGACTTGTGCCATCCTGTTCCCTGATTTCATTAGTTATCATTCTTTCTTCTTCTTCTTCTTCTGCTGTAATGATTACATTCAGGTGTCTGAATTTGCATTGATGACCAGAGACATACTTTTTCCCACATTTAAAATAGAGATTGTTAACCCTACGGTGTTGTATTTCTTGTAGGGATACTCTTGGTGTTCTAATACTATTACTGGAAGTCATTATATTTTTGTTCCCAACCTTTTCTTCTCTAGGATCCCAATTTCTACTCATGTTACTCTTTTTGAGCTTAGTTAATTCTAGGGACTGTTCCTGGAGAGAATCAATTTCAAATGCTTGCAGTAAAGTTGTGGGTTTAAACATCCTTAATATGGGTTTAATTTTTTCTTTAACCCCACTAATAAAGCTGGAAACAAAATGAGTTTTTGTCAGTTTGGGGTTCACTTGAAGCATGAGAGATCACACTCTTCAAACTTCTCCTAGTAATCTGCCAGTGATCCTTGTTAATACAGTTTATTGAACTCTTCAACAACATCACAAACACCTTTCTTCTCAAATCGTTGGCAAAGAAGTTGGGAAAACTCTTCCCAATCCACTTCTTTCCTTGATGATTTCACTTCTTGGAACCAAATTTCAATTTTACCATCTAAGTATATTTCCACTGTATCCACCTAATTATAGCTGGGTACTTGATACGCTCTAAAGAATTTAATGCACTTCTTTAACCAAGTTCAAGGATTATCTCCATTGAATATAGGAAGTTCAACTCTGGGTGAGTTCGGTATTTGACCTCATCGATGCTGAGGTGAGGTAGGCTCTCAATGTAGACTGTTCAGCTAGAGACGACTGAATCTGAACTAGCTAGTTTAGAAAGTGTGTCAACCCGTGCGTTCTCTGATCGAGGGATCTGTTGGATGTCAACTTTGTCTAGTTTGCTCATTGTTTCACGCAGTTTGATCAAGTACTTGACCATGATCGGATCTTTAGCCTTGTAAACCCCCTCAATTTGTTTAATGACTAGTTGGCTATCGGTGAACACTCAAACGCTTCGGGCCTCCATGTTTGTCGTGATTCGGAGTCCCGTTAACAAATGTTTATACTACGCTTGATTGTTTATGGCCTTGAAGTCAAATTGAAGAGCATACTCGGTCTTGAAATTGCTGGACCCATTAATATGAGGCCAGCACCATTTCCTAAGGAGTTTGATGACCCTTCAATGTGCAATGTCCAGTCAGGTAGTAACCACTTGCCAGGGCTATCGATAGACCCGTGTTTGGCTGGGACCGAAAGGGTGCATTCGAGAATAAAGTTTGCTAGGGTCTGGCCTTTGATCACACGTCTCGGCTGGTATTGGATGTTAAATTCACCCAGCTCCACATTCCATTTAATGAGACGGCCAGAGGTGCCCCTTTTTTAAAGGAATTGTTTTAAATGTTGGTCTATGAGCACCACGATAGTATGAGCTTGAAGTATGGTCGAAGGTATCTAGCCGACATAACTAAAGTACATGCTATCTTTTCGATCGATCGATAGTTGATTTCAAACTCTTTAAGTATTCTGCTGATATAGTAAACTGGCTTCTATCCGGTCGACTCCTGCTTTACAAGGATAGACCAAAGTACTCGGTTAGAAATAAAGAGGTATAAGTATAAGCTATTACCAGGAATAAGACGAGATAGTAGCGGGGGCAACATAAAATATTCTTTAAGTTACTCGAAGGCCGTCTGGCATTCGGACATCCATGCAAACCTTTAGGACCTCTTCAAGGTGTCAAAGATGGGATTATACTTTTTCCTAACCTTTGACATGAATCGGCTCAAAACCGATATTCTACCAGTGATGCGTTGTACCTCCTTCAACATCTGGGGCAGTGACATGTCCAATATAGCTTGTTTCTTTTCAGAATTTTTCTCGATCCCCTAATTGGTAATCATAAAACCCAAAAATTTACCAGACGCAATTCTGAAAGTACACTTTGCCAGATTTAGCTGCATGTTGTAGCATTCCAATGTCTGAAAAGTTTTTCCGGGATTGGCAACATGGGCTTCTATACTGATACTCTTGATGAGCATGTTGTCAATGTATGTTTCTACATTCCGGTTGAATTGGTCTTTGAAGACTTTATTGACCAACTGTTGGAAAGTCACTCTAGCGTTCTTCAGACCAAAGGGCATGACCAATAGCACTATGTACCGAATTCTGTGATAAAATTTGTCTTTTCTTCATCTTCCACGGCCATTCATATTTGATTATGGTCAGAATAAGCGTCCATGAAACTCAGGAGTTGGTAGCCCAAAGAGTTGTCCACCAACTTATCAATATTAAGAAGCAGATAGCTGTCTTTTGGACAAGCCTTGTCGAGATTAGTGAAATCTATACACATTCTCTATTTACCATTGGTCTTCTTCACCAAAACTACATTGGCTGGTCATTTGGGATACTTAACTTCACAAATGAATTCGACAATCAGCAATTTTTGGACTTCTTCTTAAATGGCACGTTGGCGTTCCAAGGCAAATACTCTTTTCTTTTGTTTGACTAGTTTGTAACCGGCATTAACAGTCAACTTGTGGATGATAACCGAAGAATGAATACCTGGCATGTTTTCAGAAGGCCAAGCGAAGACTTTCGAATGTCGGCGTAGACAGTTAATTATTACTTCTCATAGTGGTGTTGGCCAGTTAGCCCCAACTCGAATGGTCTGGTTAAGATTATTAGTTAGAGGGACCTCGATCACTTCTTCCACAAGTTCAGGTTTGGTCGTTGGCTCAACATTGTCCCTGAACTCTAGAGTTTCAATCGAAAAATTCTCTTGTCTCCCTTTAGCCACAAGAAGGGCATAGGGATCAAGATCGCTACGAAGGGTGGCAATTCCTTCTGGTGTTCTAAACTTGATTTTCATATATTTTGTACTAGGTAGCGCCTCTAATTCGTCTAGACTAGGACGACCGATGATAGCGTTGTAAGGTGAGAACAGTTTCACCACATGAAAGACGACTTTGGCAGTCGCATGGTTGGGAGAAATTCTCAAAGTTACAATGAGGGGAATGACACATTCTGGATAGATGCATTCTTCAGAAAGTCCTTTGAGGGACGTAGTGGGAGGTTGAAGATGGGACGATTTAAAGTCTATTCGCTGGAAGGCATTTCAAGTGAGAAGATCGCAGTCTACTCTTTGATCAATAAAGACCCACTTAACAGTATAAGACTTTACTTTGATGGTGATAACCAATGGGTCACTGCGATTGAGGTCAACTCCGATTAAATCATCATCATCGAAGCTAATGATTGTCCTCTTTCTCTTGATGGCCGTTATGTTCAGAATAGACAACAGAGATAGATGATACATTCGTTTGAGGAATTAGTCTGTCTTTCCCATGGATGGTGTCAATCTGTTTGAGATGAGTTTTGGCTTCATAGATTTTGGCTCCTTTTGCCTCAAACAGTTGCTCCAGAAGATGATTCAGAACCTGCAAAGAACTGTCGGATGGTACTCTAACGAGAGAGGCTCAGACGCTCAAGTTAGAAAACGGTTTTCGATAAAAATGAAATATATTGAAAGTAAGAGAAAAGGAGGGAGAGCTGATTACCTTGTGATTTGCGTGTTAAGTGTCTTTGTCACAGAGAGCGTATATGGGTTTCGGTGTATCGAAAGCTTATATTCCTTATTGTCGTAAGAGTCGTGTGTACCCAGGGTGTTATAATCTTAGTTTTCTTACAAGGAGACCTGAAGATCTTGGGATCTTCCAGTCAAATATTCTCTAGAGAATTAAGATTTTTATCAGTTAGAAAATTTGAAAATATAGGAAAATTTCTTCTTTTATCTAGAGGATGTATTTCGTATTGGTTTAGGAAACTAAGACTGACACATGACTTAGTCAAACATTTCCTTTGGTTGATGAGAATGATCAGTTTCTTAACGGGCTATAGGTCATCGATCAAGGAAATGAAGACATCGGTTTGGGTTTACCAAGTGCTCCTATCAATCGGTTGAGTTGCTATCGTTCGGAATCGACCAAGGGGTCAATTTATGCCTGTTATTTGGAGAGGTAAATCCCTTATCGTGATTGATAGGAGAGTTCCACCATAAGCTTTCGGGTTATCAAATACTGCCCTAGTGGGACTTTGGGCATGCCCCATCAAAGATGAAAAGTATGTTATTGTAAAAGAAAAAAACAAAAATTGAGAGAAAAATTGAAGAAAAAATAGAAAAGTCGAGATTTCCCCAAGATTTGATGATACCATCTCTTTTGAAATTATTTTTACAAAATTCTCTTTTTAAAGATTTCTTAAATTACTTGTTATAAAAATTTATGAAAATTTCAAAATATTTATTTTCTTCTCAGCAGGGTGATTTTTGTAAAATATTTTAAAGTCTTAAGGGCATAAGTTAATTTTTGCAAAATAAGGGCTAAGTTCTAATTTTAAAATATATTCTTTTTCGGAAAGGAAGCAAAAAATATTTTCTGAACTTAGGTCGAATATAACAATTTTTTTAATGCAAAGACCATTTTACAATTTCAGGCCTATTTGGTGTGGGTTCGTTATTATTTGTAGATAAAGTCACGTGTGAAGCACGTGTCTGCATTAAAAAATAATTTATTTATTTATTTTTAAATTAAAGAAAGAGTAGGGAGGAGAGGTGAAGTTGCTGCGGCCGGCGAAAGGGTTTAAGAAATGGACATGAAATGGATGAGAAAGATCCTCACTCTTGACTCACTTGATCTTGATCTTCTGCAAAATCCAAAGCCTGAGAGGCTGAACCCTCACCTTCCTCCTCATCAGCAGCACCAAAAATTGATTTCTTTTCAACCAATTCAAGTACCTTTTTAGCCCTTCCTGAATCCCTTGGACTATCTGCTACAGATTGGAGGGTTCTGATCTTTGAAAGCAAATCTAGCATCCTGGAAATGGATATTAGATATTCCTCCACCAAACCCTTCAACTCAAAAATCACATTTGGGATTTCCCATTTATTCTTCTCTTCGTTGTGGCCTACCGGATTCCGCTCCACTTCTAAAAAATTACCCTAGATTTTGCAGCCAACGAAGCTCTTTTCTTGTCACAAAATTTCTCATCATCTTCATGCTTCGGTAAAGACCTATTCTTGCAATCAGTGTAGTTTACAGACTTTCCAATTGAAGATTTAACTGGCGGCTGATTGTACCTACTAGCAACAATTCTTCCGGGCTTGAATGGTTTCTTAGCAGGAACAAAATTTTCTGCATCTCTGAAAATTTTCTTGGGGGCTGAAGTGAAGAAATCACAACATTCTTTCTTCAGACTCTTCTTTGACACAATTGTTGTTGCGGCATGCTTGGAGGCTTAAATGTTGGCAAGAATTTTTCGCGATTTCATACGAACAGTCAAACATGTTTTCGCCATTTTGGGCTGATTCTTGTGTTTATCCTTCACTTGTCTTTTGGCATTATTACGAAACCCTCACATCCCTTCTCTATTTCCTCAAATTTCTTCAATATTTTCTTCAAATTCAGTCTTCATCTACCTTCAGTCACCTTTGAACCATCCAATTTCACATCGTCCTCAACGATTCCGCCGGAGAGAACCATAGCGACGACAGAATCAAGCACGGCTGTCAGTCTTCATCCAAGGTCCATCTCTCTCTAATCAAGCATGGCTTTGAACATGTTTAGGAGACTCGCACATGACAGAATCAAGCATCAATTCAAAGAATTAAAAGCTTATCGGCGGCGACTCAAGATCGAAAGATCATGGTAATGGCGGATTTCGGAATCTTTGAAGAAATTCTTGAGGAAAACTCACGATTGACGATGAGTGATTTTTCAGAGTTTAATCGAAGGATTTGTCAAAGAAATCGAACGAAATTGAAGAGAATGAGAAAGAGGAAGAGGGGGAGGAGTTTCATAGTGGCCATAGGCGTATTCTCTCTCTCTCTTTCTCTCTCTCTTCTTTTTTTATTTTTTATTTTTTTTAAGTGCAGAGAGCGGGAGGGAGACATTTTAGAAATAAAGGTTTTTTTTTTTAAATTGTTTTAATTATTTTTATTTTATTATTTAACTGTAAATTTTAATAAAATGTGGACAAAATGATTAAATTGTAATTTTCCATAAAGAAAGGGGAGATTTTTATATAAAAAATAAATTTAGGTGTCTGTTTGTCCTCGATCCTAACTTCAAAAGACATTTTTGCACTTTTTTCTTTTATTTAATAAATATTATAAACAACTTTATAAATTTTGAAAAACTATGACCAAATTAGTTAAAAAGTCCAAATCAATTAAGTAATTAAAGATTTTCTCAGTTTTTTAAAAAGTGATAAATTACTATGAGGATAAGTATTGAGTGATTCTCTTTTTAATACTTTAATTGGTAATAATACCACTTTTTTTATTAAACATTACCTCTTTGCTTGCGTTTGTCGGTCTCCGTAATACCCCTTCGTTCACATATAAATACCATGTATATATATGATTTGATTTTGAGTATCTTTGAACTTTGTGATAATATGTTTGAGATAATATGTTTGAGTTAATAATAATTTGTGAAATTTAAATATTTAAATTTCACATATAAATACCATGTATATATATGATTTGATTTTGAGTATCTTTGAACTTTGTGATAATATGTTTGAGTTAATAATAATTTGTGAAATTTAAATATTTAATAATTATAATTTAACTTTCAGACGAATTATCTATAATTATTACTTAATTTTTAAGTTAACTAATCATTGGTTTTGATAACTCTGATATAATTGATAATTCAAATATTTATCTACTATTGTTTAAAATATTATAATTTGATATTTGATATTATATTTTGAATATCTAATTATTTTTTATCAGTGTCAATATCATATATTAAATCTGTGAGTTGTGATTTGATTAATGATTATTTCTTTAATTTTTATGTTGTCTTAACTTTTAGTAATTTTTCTTAGCTTACTCGTTTCTATGGTATTTCTTTCTTCCAAAACAAAATTAGGGGGAGATGCGTAGAGGCCACGCTTGTTAGTGGCATAGAATTTAGAAAGAAACATTAGTTTTGTTCAACAGAGAGGCACCTTTTTTTATACAGCTACTAAAAAAACAAAAAAAATTCTTCCTTGGAATGGGCCAAGGCGGCTAGATCATTACAGTTTGATAATGACAGTCAGCGTGTGAGGCTGCTCTTTACGAATCTTTGAGGGGAGCAAACATTCTATTCTTCTATGTATGGCAAATCGTTCATGTTTTATAAATGTGGGATTCTATCAAGCAGCGAGCAAAACAAAGAGCCTCTTTATGCTTCCTCCGTCTCTCTCTCTCTCTCTCTCTCTCTCTCTCTCTTTTCTGTGGTTGTGATTTTTTCGGTGACGTGGTGGCAGTTCTACTTTTACTTTCAAGTTTGTTTGAGGGTTTTTCCTTTTAGCAATTTGATTGATTTTGGTGCTTTTCATTGCTTCTTGGGCTGCTTTTAATTCATTTTTCTGTCCTTGGGATTCTTTTTTGGCTTGGTTTTTTTTTTTTTGGTTATTTTTTTTTCTGTATTATTTTTGTTAGAAATGGATTATAACTCTATAAATATCGACTTCTTTGATTCAAATAGGTATTTCAAAAGATGAAGTGAAATCTACAAAAAACCATCAGAGAGTATTCCGACCAAAAAAGTTACCACGCTCAAATCAGAAATAATGATTTTCAAAAAAAAAAAATAAAATAAATTAATTCAGAGATAGAGAGTTGAGTATAAGAATTATGTGATTTATGTATCGAGTGTATGGTTCCGAGAAAACATATAGCATGCAAAATATCTTTATAGGTTGGCCCCCTATGAGCTGTGTGCCTTGGGAACGTCATACCGGTAGTTTACTTGTGGTAATGCCCAGAGATATCGAGACTCTATAGTTAAATATTTTTAAAAAATTTAGAATATTTATCACTTAGAAAATTCAACGAGTCAATGAGATTCTTTCTTTATCGATTTGATTTTAAAAGGTCTTATTTCTTATCCAGGAAGCACACTTCACGGCTGAATGAGAAATAAACTTTATGCAAATATTAATTAAATATTACATTAAGTCAATAAAGGTAGACTTTGTGAAGATGATCAGCTTCTTGTGAAGGTTGCCGATTAGGTAGCAAAAAGGGAAGTATCAATCATGAGTTTACTGATGGTCGATAAGGGTTGTAAACCGACTACGTTATTATGGATTGCAGGCTTGCAAAACTTTAGGCGTTACCATAATGGGCCTTTGAGTTGTATCCCAACATTTGCTCTCTACTCCTTGTGTCGTTTTGAAGAATACGTCACAAGGAGTAAGTTAAGAGGTTGGTATTTGGACCGCCGCGAGAGCATTAAGGCGTTCAACTCTCGAATGAATGACCCCGGAATAAATATTTCATAGGAAGTTGGAGAGATTAAAACCCTTCATTTATTGCACACGTTTCTCATTGAATTGTTTCGTCTGCCTAAGGTTGCGAAGATCACATCTCCTTGGCTATAAATAGGGATAGCATGGCTGAGCACTGCCTCAGAGAAATTTCATAAGATTCTACGATTTCTTATTGCTGGTGATCTGCTTTCCTGAGAGATTTTTTGGCTATGGGTTTTGAGGCGCAAGGCTCGATAATGTAGGATGTTTCTATCGATGCGAGACTCCATCAAGGATGGAACTGTTGATGTGAGGTTCTGTCATACTATTCGTTATTCAAACGTCGTGGTGGAATCTGTCATGGCTCCCATTAGAGCTGTAACACCGACACCTCAGTGTATTCATATTGTAATTCTCCTCACATTTATACATAATGTACTTCATGTTTTATAGAATGAAATTCATTCAGAAATTTTTCCGATAAAATCATTTCCGAAAATTTCGGTTAAAATCGTCGGAGATTAAAAATTTCCAAAACGACCCCTGAGGGTCCAATAATAATCAAAATGACCTTAGAATTTTATAAGAACCTCAAATCTAAATAAATCACACTTCGTAGAGCCAAATCGTAGATTTCTGGGAAAGTTGTCCGGAAACCCTAATTTGGGACGAAAGCCATACGGCAAGACTAAACGCCTATGTTTGATGCCAGATCAATTTAATTAGACCTAATACGAGGTTTTGGATCTACGATGAAATTTTGAGAATTTTCAGAACCAAAATAGAATTTATGAGTCAAGAGATTTGAAATTTATAAGAAAATTAGAAAAAGGAAAATGATCCAAGGGTGGAGATTTATTGGTAGAGAGTAGAGATTAATGTGAACCTTAAGATCAAAATGGTGGGGCCCACACATTTAATGAAAATGTAAAATTGATAGAGATTAAAAATGGTAGTAATAAAATGAGAAAGTGAGTGTGGGAGAGAGAGAGAGAGAGGAAACGTGAGGGAGAGAGAGAGAGGAGGAGAGAGAGAGACTAGTCTTGTTTTAATTAATGAAATTCAAGGGTTAGGATTGATTTTGAGACAATGGATGGTCAAGATTAAATGTGAGTTAAGTAAATGAGTTGGAAACCCTAGACTTCTCTTCATTCTTCTCAAAAATTCATGTGAGGCCAAGAGAGAACCAAGAAAAGCTTCCCTCTTTCTTTCTCCAAAACTGTGACCTATTTCTTCAAGGAACACTTGATTTCTTCAAATAATCTTCAATATTTTTGCATAAATCAAACACTCCTCATCTCTAAAACAACATATCCAAAAACTAAAATCAAAGGAGAAGAATTGCTTAGCGATTCAAGGATGGAAACCATGATCTTCAAGTGAAGAGATCTAAGGTTTCTTCAATTTTTCTTCAACATCTTTAGGTAAGAAAGCTTCATCTCCATCTCTTGTGTAACATATAATAATTTGGAGCCAAAATGAAAAGGGTAACTTGTGGTTCTAGGGTGATCGAAAACAAGAAGTAAGGGAGGACGACTTGTGTGGACTTGAAACATCAAGTTTTGAGGTAAGGAAAATTCTACACTTGTTAAAAGTTATGGATCTTGTGATTTGTTTATGAACTTGGGATGATTTGGTTAGTTGTTTTGAAGAATCCTTGAGTCCAATCCAAAGTATGTTCTAAGTCCATGTTTTTAAACTCTTAATCATCATAGAAATCATGTTGAACAAGAGGTTTGGTAGTCTGAAATTGAATGAGAAATGAAAGATTTGATGTATACATTGAGGAAGACACGTGTTACACCACTGTCTAGCACTTAGTGAGGCCTGTGACCAACGTTGGGGTAGAGAGCTAATTTTATATACTTGCATATGAAAATCCTCAACGCACCCGTCATTGGATGAGGTAGACCACTGCCGGGATTATTTTCTTGGCAAGCTCTAATTGATTTCGGAAATGTAAATGGATACATACTTTGATACTATCATGTGTGATATGTAATCACTTGGTTTCTAGACATGACATACTCGGTTTTGATATCATATTGGTTTTGAAATGTATTTTGACACTTCATGCTCACACTTATATTGAGAACATATTGTCGATCCCTTCACTCACTGAGTATTTCCCCATAATACTCACCCATCACTTTCCTTGATTTCAGAGATAGATTGACAGGAAAATGTGTCGAGAGAGTTCGACATACTTGATTTGAATTGGAAACTTTGGACTTTGGGTATGGTATCAATCATTTTTCCGCAGTGATGTATTTGATGATGTTGGATGATATATATGTACATTTGAGGTCTATAGAATGACCATTGTATACATTTATTGGGATGACTGTAATTATATTGTGTAATGTAATTGAAACTCTCAGATGTGTTTTATACTTATGCATTGAGGCAAATGTCTTGTATTTTACATTTTTTACTTGGGAAATTGATATTTTGATGAAAAATAGGTTTTATACAGGTGTTGATTATAGCCTTCGTTGTCTCGGTATGTGTGTCCTGTGAGAGACAGCGTACGGGGTAACGGGCGGCTGTTCACGGCCTCGGATTCGAGGATAGGGGCGTGACAAGAGCTCTCAATCTCAGAGGGGGATTTACCTGGTAAGTCTTGAGTCCGTCGTCTGACTTGTGTTTTCTCAATCAAGCGATAAGAGGCAGATGATTTGAAACCTAATATATTCTCACTGTTTCTTTTTGGTCATCTCCCACCTGCTCAAATTCCTTACCGACAGGCCGGTAAGAGTCTTCAATCTTTGTCCTCTTTAATTCTACCGATTGACAGTGGCTCAGTGGTCTTTTTGTCCAGGAGTAATGCAGTAGATCTATTATGTATTTCTTTTGATATAATTCTGTCTAACTTGACTTGTAAATTGTGTTTGTTCATGTACTCTAATATGTATTCATTATATAGAAATAAAAAAACAATTTCGTTTTACTTACTTGTCAATCTTATCTTTTGCTAAATTTCCATCTTAGAGACTGAGTGCCTAAACAAGTGATGTAATCGGTGAGACGATTATTTTGTAGGCTTGTCAGAGAGTGTGTTGTTTTTCTTCGAATTACCTTGTCCCACTGGTTCCAATTGAAAGCTATTCACAAGCAAAGGTATTCTACGTTGCCTTGATGAAAGTACCGATTACCCGAAAAGGCAAATCTTCAGTTGTCGTTCATATACTAGAGTGAGTCGTACTCGTTCACCGAAGGAAATACTCTCTTGCTTACTCGTTCATCCAATAGGATGAGTTGCACCCAACTAAGAGATACATCCATTATTGTCAATATGTTGTGATTAGTACGACACTTGATAGAGAGTTCAATCGATAGAATGGGCTGTATTCTCTTGATTGGGAGATATATCCCTGGCCACGTTCGTTAGGGATTAAACGATAGGAGTGCCTATCTGCCTGAGAGTTATTTCTCTTATTGATGATACATTATGTTCGTTAGGAATCAACCGATAGGATATGTAGTGTCTACTCGACCAGGAGTTATTTTTCTTATTGACGACATGCTACGTTTATTAGGAATCAACCGATAGGATGGGCTGTGGCTAGTTTCCTTTATTGACAACACGCTACGTTCATTAGGAATCAACAGATAAGATGGGTTGTTTTTACCCAACTAGGAGTTATTTCCTTTATTGATGACACATTACGTTCGTTAAGGATCAACTGATAGGATAGGTCGTGTCTACCTAATTGGGTATTATATCCCGTATTGTTGGCACGCTATGCTTGTTAAAAATCAACCACAAGGCAAGCAATAGAGCGAGATGAAAGAGCACAAAGATTTTACTGGGTGGGAGGCTCTTTTGCTCAAAGGAAGTAATGAAGTTTACTGATAGTAAATGCAAGTTGGACTGAATCACATGGAAAGAAATATGTTAGAGGCTGAAATGACATTTAAACCCTATGCTAAAAAGCCAACTGGATGCAAATTGAGAACCGGAAGAAACTCCACGGCTCATCAACATTACACAATCGGAACAAAAAGACTACAGAAGGAGTTAAAAAAAGGTAGGAGTTTGCCAAAAGAATAGAACAGATGCATCAAGTCTTCGATCACCTCTCTGATTCCTCCTTTTGCCCGACCTGATGGAGCGCTAAAGAAGTATTTTCAACGATCTTTACTATACCTATCGGCCGGATGATGATTCTAACATTGAGAAAAGAGCTTCCACTATGAACAAGAATCTCGCCCGTCCGAGCTAAGTTCTCTCTGTAAACGAGACCAGAATCCTGATGAGAGTCCTGACAGATTCCACCACCACGCCTGAATTCCGAACGACATGATGGGAACTTATATCAGCTGTCCCATTCATGATGGAGCCTTGTATCTGTTGAAGTCCTCTAAACTACTAGGTTTTGTGGTTTAAAACTCATGATCAAGCTATTTCTCAAAAATACTAACTCTCAACAGAAGGGACCTATAGAATTACTCTCAGAAGTACTCTATATCGCTTTGACATGGTATGGGGATCCTCCCCTGCCTATTTATAACCAGGAAGACGCGACTCCAGTGATCTTGAGTAGACGAAACGACCTAATGAGAAACGTGCACAATGAATGAAAGGCTCAGATTTTCCAACTTCCCATGTAATATTTATTTCGGGATTATTTATTTGACAGTTATCTACATTTACGCTCCATGACCTTACAAGGAGCAACTCTTTACTTATTTACGCCTCTCTTTCGAAACAATATAAGGAATAGGAGTACCCAGCCCAAGTCATGATGGGCTCAAGGCTAACCTGGCCCATGGTTCGTCAAATGACACTCTCTTGGTGCCCATCGACCAGATTTATTCTCAATAGCCAATTGCTTACTCCAATGCTGATCGGCATCTAAATCTCCTCAGTGCTCGGTGATTGTCACTCGATCCGTTAACATAATATTCGCTCTTTTTAATTCACAGAAGTAATCTCACGTAAATAGAAAAGAGATCTATAATCGTAGTCGATAAGAAAAAGAATCTCTATAACGATAAGGAAAAGACCATCAGACAGTCAAGTTATCCTGTTCGAATTTGGCAGAGCTATCATTTGTGGAGTCAAACCCACCGTTCGAATTTGACAGAGCTATCATTTGTAGAGTCAAACCCACCTCCAATATCAATAATGGGAGAAGGTGAATCACTACCAAAGATGCAAAAAACAGCTTTGCAAGTAGGTCGAAGCCCAACGACCCCTGTGGCTAAAGAGTGAAAATGCTCCGGCTATCATGGTTCAGAAGTTGATGAAAATCAATGTCGTCGGCAAGCTTAAAAGTGAATTCCATTCACTGTTATCAAGTTCCTCGCAGTTGCATTTGGCGTTGGTGTATGTTTTGGTTTTTATCCTCAGACTCCACGCTTATGCCCAACAGTGCGTTCCTGATGCCCCTGAAAATAGCCAAAAAGTGAGCAGATACCCCAGCCGTTGCCCAAAATTGTTAATTTCTTCACCATTCTTGAATACTAACATCTGACCTCAAGAAGTCCATTTGCTAGAACTGCAAAGATAACAAGAGTAATCAAAATGCTTGCCTGAAAGGTTACCTGCAAATTACAGCAAATCAATAAAGCTTAGTTTTGAGCTAGCTCCAGCACTTTTTACAAGGAGAAATTATTCATGGCCTCTGGGCCATAAATTATCAGTTCAAAATAGCCCCCTAGCATAAACAGGATATAGAAAGATGGACTCCAGGGAAAAATAGCATCAGAAACTTCTAGCCCTCACATTAATGTCACAGACCCCCCCATCAAGCTAAAGGGGAAAAAGTAACATCTTAAAATTCCTTACTCCTTGCAATAAAATTAAACTGCAAATCTAAGGGCGACTCTTTGAACAGTTTCCCCTTAAAAGGAGAAACGTCTGAAACTTATGACAGAGGAAAACAGCCGGAAAAAAAAAAAAAAAAGTTCCTGGAACTTTTTCTACATCAGAGTATATATTATTAGGCAACCAATTTTATCCTCATAATATTTTTTGAAGTACTTAAACGTATCACACTGATGATTATAGATTAAACGTACCACTTTTATCCTCATAAAATTTAGTTCTTCATAATGTTTTTTGAAGTATTTTTAATTGTAATAGTTGAAATTGTATGAATAAATGAATGATAATATGGTGGACGTAGCCATGTACTTTAATTTAAGAGAACAATTTCCAAGACGTACGTTGTCTTAAAACTACCCTTTTTCCTGCCCATTTACAAGGATTCTTGAGTAAAATTATAAGACGGATTAAAGATCTTATAAATTAATAAAATTTATTTGGTAATTTTTTTAAAAGGTTTATAAATCTAAAGCTAAGAAATTTAGAATTTATAAATTATTAAAAAAAAAAAGGTACCTTTACCTCCAACCTAGCTTTTTTATAGATAATTATAAGTGCTATTTTGATTTATAAACTAACTAAAGGATCCTCATTAATATTTTATTACCTTGCATTTACCTTTTTATTGTCAATAAATAACTATTTACATGATATTAATAACAATGTATTCTTTTTAGTTATTCTAATTATAAAAAGAATTTTTAAGAATTCACAATAACAATTTATAAAGTCAAAATATCTTTAACTTATTTCAACTTTTTTATTCAAAAATTTAACAATTTACTTTAAAAATAAAGTGTGCAGGTTTATAAACGCTAAAAATATAAATAAATTTATAGCCAAATATCATAACAAGTTTGGCCTTCTTGTCCACATAAAGATCTTCTAAAAGGGGAAATGGACAAGTGCTTACATACATAAAGGGGCAGGGTTACGTACACTCTCGGGGGCCGTGGCCCCCAAGACTTTTGAAATTACTTTCTTAAACATAAAATTTTAACTTGTTTTGTGGCCCCTAAAAACCCCCTCCAAATATTTAAAATAATAAAATTTTTATATTTTAAAATTTTAAAATAATATTATATTTGATATTTGAACTATATATATGATTGATCATAATATCCTAAAATTTAAAATATATGTATATATATATGTGTGTGTGATACACAATTTTAAAAATATATTATTATTTTTTATCTTATATTTCTATTATTTGTGTCTATCTATTAATTATCTCCCCAAACAAAAAAAAGTTAGCCACTATAACCATGCAACTAGTAATAGTTGATAATAGTAAGCAAAAATTTTTAATATATCTCTTGAAAATCTATATCGACATACTCTTATAAAGTTTTTTTTTTCCATATTGATATCACGATCGACTGATATTTTTATCAAAGTCTTTGTCTATTGTATTTTACATTATTGTCATTTCTACGTGTTATTATCAAAATTTGTACCTTTTGTATAATATTTAGTTATTTCGTAACTTAGTTAATATTTTTTTTCTATAAATCTATTATTATATTTTAAATATGATTAATATTATATCTGTACAATATTGGACGGTCGATATTTTGTCTATATGATTTAGATATGTCAAATATTCTATCAATTATATTAAGTAAATGCGATATTATCTATTTTTAGTAAACTTAATAGTTAAAAAATACTATTCATCGTTAGAATTAAAATTTGAAATCTATATATATTGTCTTTCTTTTTAATAAAAGTTTAACTTTAATTTAATAAAAATATAAAGTTTTTCTTTTATTTAAATTTTTCTTTCAATTTTTTTCTTGTAACTTTTAATTTTTTTTTTTGTTTTCTCATTTAAGGATTCGAAAACACAGGACAATCGATTGCTTTTTCAAGAGAAAAGGTTACCAATAATCTAAACAATAACACAATTTCAAAAAATTACTGCAAAACAAATATCTTCTACCTCTTTAGAATGTGATGCAGATCTTCATCCACAAATATCAGATTTTTAGTTAATCAACGTGATATAATTCGATAAGTTTATAATAAAACTAATCCATACCAACTTAAATTTTTTGAATTTTCATTTTCCTGCGCAGTGAGTCATCCACGTGGATTTACTTTGCTCAATATTTTTTATAATTTTTATATGAATTTTTAATATATTTTTATTTTATAATTTTTATTAATTATTATTTTATCACCTCCGGGAAGAATTTCCTTGCTTCGTCCCTGCATCCATATACATGTACATAAATAGTATGTATCTGTATATTGTAATATTGCTGACATAAAAGTTAATCCTTTTTTACTAAAAGTATTTTAATTACTTCCCCAACTAAAGATTACTTTATAGTTTAATACCACAACTGGTTAAATAAAAAATAAAAAAGAAACAACTTGAAACATTCTCGAAGCCCCAAGATTAGCAAAATCTTTTAAATCCGTTAATCGAAGCGGGTGGGCTATTAATGTAACAGAGGAGGAGTGAGAAGGGCCGTGCCATTCAAATCATTGCCACATTACAGGTAAAGGAACAGAGACTCCGTTTACTTATCCAATATTTACCCTCTCCGAGGAGGCCTCGCCTTCACCCCCCTGCCCGAGGCAAGGCCCAGGCATCTCTCTTTGGCTTTAGGCTCTCTCCTTCTAATGGCGACCCCCGGGTTCTCGATGCAAATTATTATGGTACATTTTCCCTCATATTCTCAGGTTGGGGTTTGATTCCCCTCTCTCACGACATCATCACTGTCCCTCCCCTATACTGGATTTTCAAATACCCTACCGGAAACAATTCTGAATTTAACAGCTGTACTGTTCTCCGGTCATTTGACTTGCTTCACAACACAACCGTGAACCGTGTATTCTCCGTGTCTTATTTATTTGTTACTTTTTTTTTAACAACTATGGGCGTGTTGTGCATATGTACTATGAGCTTCGATTTGCAAATCTAAAGGGGAAAACAAAGGAAACTGTTGTGCAATTTCAATTTGAACAGACACGGTTGTGGGGGTGGGGTAGAGGGATTTAGGGTTTAAGGATTTCATAGCCCACACAGCCTCTTTAATCATTTTTTTTTTTTTTTTTTAAATGTGCCACCAGCACAGCAAGTATATTTAAAATGATATTCTAGTCTATTTTTTCAGGGTAATTTCGGCCAAGATGTTTCAAAGATGCGAAGGTCTCAAACGCCTTTTGCCATTGGTAGTAGCAGCACGGCTTCCTGCTACTCCCATGTTCAAACTCTACCATTCTTTGGAGGGATGCCAGGATTTGCCCATGCTTCATCATTTTCCTTAAAAAGCTGTTCTAGACACGTTGCTATTGGATACAAGAGACTAGTCTTTGTCAATTGCATGAAGGAAGTAAGTTGCATTTTGCTTTTTCAGCTATGGTGACATGTGCCTGTGCCTGCCTTACATTTTGGCCCCTCTGATGGTACATTGACTCACAGTTTCTATTTAGCATCCTGACCCTCTGATTAGCATGGTGGAGACATGTACCGAAGTATCATTAAAAATAAATAAATAAAAAATTTCTAAAACATCACGCAAACGAAACAAATTCCTTAGTTAGAAGATGCAACAAATAGTATGTCGTGTGTTGAAGATGTGACATACTCGTCTGCCTCCAGCAAAACAAAGCTCACTTGTTAGGGTTTTTTTGATGAGGAGGGTCTGCATTCAACTCCAGCAAAACAAAGCAAAGGGTTGCCAGCAGGGGAAAGAGACGCAGGATCGGAAAGTGTTGCAAAAAAAGAAAACGAAGAAACTAGGAGCAAAAAAAAGGCCTGAAACTCCCCTGGTTCTTCGATGAGGAGGAGGGTCTGCAATTGGAGAAAGAGAAGGGAGGAGGGTTTGAAATCCAGAGACGACAGCAATTGGAGGGGAGAAGAGAGAGAGATAGAGAGAAGAGGTAAGGGTTTTGATTTGGAGGGGAGAGAGAAAGGGTTGCCAGTAGGGGAAAGAGACGCAGGAGTGGAAAGGGTTGTCGCGTTTTCAAGATGTGACAAATATGGACTAATTACAGAATTTGTTTCGTTTGAATAATGTTTTAGAATTTTTTATTTTTTATTTTTTATTTTTAATGACACTTCCGTACATGTCTCTAGCATGGTGTGTTTCCCATATTATTTTATTTTTTTTTCGTCTTGATCAATTGGTATCCGAATTACCTGACTAATTTGGTTCGAATACTATAGGGTCCAATTTAAGAGTTAGTTCTCCCGATGCCTGTTTTTCCATTTCCAATATTCGAATTCGAGATTTTACTTAAGGGAGTCTGGTGCATTGTCACCATAGTGGTCAAAAGCGGTCAAAAGCGCGCTTTAAGCGCTTGGCGCAGCGAGGCACAGCTTCAAAGCTTTTTTCGGAAAAAGCCCAGCGCAGATGAACAAGCACAGCCGAAGCGCAAAAAAGCGCAAAAAGCGCAAAGCGCAAAAAGGCGGGGCTTTTTCATAATTTTCATTTATTTATTTTTATTTTTTTAATTTAATAACTCTTATATAATTTCAACCATTGGATGATATTATTAATGGTGAAGATGAGATGGTCTATGCTATTTTTCATGGAACACATGCATTGGATTGCAATTTTGTATTTGGGTACCCTATTTGGAAGCAAGACAGATCTGATCTCTCAGCTAACTAACGAAGCAAACTATGGAAGCAAAGCAGGTGGGTTTCTTTTCTCTTTTTCTTCTTTCATTTTTTGTTTCTTTCTTCCTTCTCGGCTTCTCTTCTTCTTCTTCTTTCTTTCTTTCTTCCTTCCTTCCTTTCTTTCTTTCTTCTCTGTTATTCTTCCTTTTTTTCTTCAGGTGCGTCTGTTTTTTCTTTTTTCAGGCGCCTCCTTTTTTTTTTTTTTTCCAGACGCCCCCTTTTTGTTTTTTACCCAATTGTTGTTCTGCAATTTTTTTTCCTCAGTGTCATTTCTACAATTTTTTTCTTTGTTGTTATTCTTTGGTTTGGTCATATGTATTTTATATGCATGCAACTTCCATTTTGGAATTTAAGGAAGCTATGTGTAAGTAAACGAGACATTGTTTGTAGAAATTTATAACAAATAGCATTATAGTTAAAAAGCTAGAGATAGATAGTTCATGGTTGTGAGTTATACTAATATCTTGGATACGAAAAGCATTTTACAAAGGGCATGGGCTGCATGATATTTATTAAAACATTGCCCATTTAGAGTTGTGCAAACAAATTAGCATACTTTTGTTTACAATAGAAGTTCTTTGTAAGTCCATTAAATGGAATTTGGCTTCTACCAAGGGGCTGCATTATGCTACAGGTACGGCGTTATTCTATAGCTTCTTTTTTTAATCTTCCAGCATTTTGATGTTGTTCCTTTCAGTTGTTTAATGCTGCTCTTCTTTTCTGTAATCTGTAATCTAGTCTCTTTTCTTGATGTTGCTCTTCTTTTTTTTTTTTTTTTTGCAGTGATTGCTTCTCCTTTTTTCTTGTCCTCTTTACAATTGCTTTGCTGCTGCTCCTGCAAAAAGAAAAAAAAAAGTGTTTAATGAGATTTATATCAAAAATTAAAATTATTTTTATGAGACTTATATATTTTATGTACTATTATTTTATATCCAAATATATATTTTGATTTTATATTCTAAGTGCGCTTTATATGAAAAAGCCTGCGTTTCGCTTTGCGCTTCGCGCTTAAGCCCCAGAAGGGTCTGTTGCTTTTTTGCGCTTTTCGCTTTTAATTACTATGATTGTCACTAGATCCATAACACTTTGGCATGTTTCCCATATTATTGCTAGACAGATTCATATATTAACAACAAAAGTATATGCCTCCATATCTTGTGAATTCATTTTGTCAAGGCTTTAACTTCTAACTTATTTGTTATCTTTACTTAATGACTATTTTATTTGGGTTTGCTGGCTTTCTTAACTCTTGTTACCATGTGTAGGCTAACCAGACTCAAGTAATTGTAGAAGGCCTGATCACATGCATAGTACAAAAGTGTTATTATTATTATTATTATTATTTGTGTAGATTGGGTCGTAATAGCTTTGGAATATGTAAACAAGTATAACAATGATATAAGCCTTTTGAAAGAATAGACACACAAATAGATGTTAAACCTCTCTAGAAGAAAAAGAATAAGAAAAAGAGGGGATATTATATGTTGAGCGACACAGAAAGCTAGATTTGAGAATACAAATTTGATGTAACTTAATTGCAGCTATAGATCTAAAGACATCACCAATCATTTCATCAATTTGTAGATTCTCCAAGAAATGGTCAAAGGCATCAAACATTGTTGTTAGAATTGATGCGAGTCAAAAGCTTTAAGGAATGGCCCCATCACAACTTGAGTTTCTTCACTTCATGTCAATCCTTGAGGAATTGGATTTTGGGCCGAACAAGGTTTAGGGTATTTGATTCAATTAAACCTTGTTCTACTTCAGCAAGTTGTATACAATATGAGTATGATGATTTCTAGCATTTTATTTCTATTTACTTTGATGTGGACTATAAAATGTGGTCCACTTCTTTTGCATGATAGCTTGTGCTGGGCTTTACCCGTCCACATGTAACTGTCCTTAGTGTTCAATCAACAATTCTATGAACAGATCTAACGAATATTTCTAACTCTAGGACTGACCCTATAACATTCAGGTGATTTACTTTCATTGACCTTTCCATTTGCCATGATTCTAGTGTTGTTTAATCTGTGATTCTAGTGTTGTTTAATCTGTCTGTAGGGATTCCATATAGGAAACATTTTCTACATTACTTTGGTTCATGTTTCTGTCTATGCCTTCTGGTGTCCAGCAACTCAACTATCTAATAATGTTTGCAATTCTAGGGTTCAGATCTGCAGGCAAAAGTTACATCAAAGTGTTTCTTTGATGTAGAGGTTGGTGGTGAACCTGTTGGTAGGATTGTAATGGGGCTTTATGGTGATGTTGCTCCTAAGACTGCTGAAAACTTTCGAGCCTTATGTACAGGCAAGATGCTATTTAAACCGTGTTCAATCGCTGATTTAGATTATAAGGTATATAAAATCAAGAATAAAGTTTAAAATAAACTAATAAGCTTCATACAGGAGAGAAAGGTTATGGTTACAAGGGTTGTTCCTTCCACCGAATTATAAAAGACTTCATGATACAGGGTGGTGACTTTACCAAAGGAAATGTGAGTGACCTCCGTTCCTCCTTCCCTCTATCTGCAGCAATGTAATTATTTTGTATACAAGATGACTGCATTTTGTTAAACAAAGTCTAATCTGCTTTAACTAAGCCAGAGAGTGGCACTTTCTTGGTGCAGGGTACTGGAGGTTTTAGTATATATGGTTCTACTTTTGAAGATGAAGATTTTGCTTGTGAGTGTGTACAAATTTCGGTCTAAATAATCATGGTTTTCATTATCAGAACAGGGAAGCATAAAAACATCTTATTATGCATAAAGTGTTTTCTCTCCTTGTGACCATGGAGTTGGGTTAAGAAGTCATAAATGTTCGAGTTTCTGAGCTGCTCCTGTTTATGTGTATATTTTTGCAGTGAAGCACATTGGACCCGGAGTGTTAAGCATGGCAAATGCGGGTCCTGATACAAATGGGAGTCAGTTTTTCATTTGCACAGTTAAGGTGCAGTACAGTAGCTAAAACCTTTCTCACTTTATTGATAACTTGTGTCGCCTTGGATCTATTTTCCTGAGATTGCAGCGCTATCAGTTTCACCATGTCCACATCTTTATATCTTTCATTAGTTCTGTGCACATTCTTTCTTTTTAGTCAGTTCCAAAAAATCTTTTATGCGTGCGTGTACAAGAAATATTAGATTCTATTTTTCAATTTCCTAATGCTTTTTAAGGGAGTTGCAGTGTAAGAGTTAAAGAAGATGAGAAGCAACGGAATCAATTAAAAAGTTGTAGTATTTGTTTGTCCTAATAACTAGGAGAGATTTTGGAAAGAGTCCTTTTGCAATGGCATGACAGATGCTTTTGCCCCCATAAGCAGTCCCTTTTTTGGGTTACTTGTTTGAGATGGCTGTGGATTGGAATATCAATGGCGATGTTTGAGCAAGCAAGCATTCCTGTGTCTTTGGTAAAGCTGGTTTGAGAAAGGAGGGTGGAACAATTGATCGACAAAATTGGTGGTGGAAATGAAGGGCGGTGCATGTGAAGAATAATTTAAGTTTAAATTTTGTTGACGTTGGGTGGTTTGACCATTGTCGACAATCTTTTTTTTTTTTTTGGGTACATAGGGAGGCTTGAACCTTTATGAGGGGAGGGGGACGGTGTCAGTTGAGCTATAACTCATTGGCATTTGTCGACAATCTTTGGAAAGACAAGATTTGAGGCTTGATTTCAGGAGACTGTCGAGGAATAAGATGAACAGGAGTTTGGCTTTTAGGCTGTAGAGAAACATGGGTTTGGGAAGATGGGCTTTGGGATGTCTTATGGGCCGGACATAAACTGGGCCAATCAGTTTGGGTTAAAAAGGATCCCAGTTGAGAAACTGGGCTGGCTGGTTTGGGTTGAAAAATGTCCAATTCTGTTAAGGCTAATGAAGTCAGTTCAATCCTCCGTCTGGCCCACTTAAAGCTTGATGCCCACTTAAAGCTTGATGCATCTGGAGCTGCTTGGTTGAGAAAGAAAAGGAGGTCTCCTCCTGGCATGTAATCCCCCAGTGGGTTCGTTGGTTTTCTGTGCTTCCTGGGAGCATTGGCTCTTGCCTCAGTCTTCCTTGCGTGTTTGTTGGGTGTTCTGCTATATTTACGCAAAAAAAAAAAAATGAAGTCAGTTCAAGCTGTAACCTAATGGGCGAGAAAGAGTCCCATGATTTTCTTCACACGTGATAGAGAATATGAGGGGGGTGTGTTGGATAAACATCAGCCATCGCCGGCAGTCGAAGAGCTTGAATCATCTTTTGCAGGTGTCCTAACCAAGGAGAAAGTGCCGATTCAACCATCTGAGCATGTTACGAGTGCGAATAAAGCTATTCCAATAATGGCTCATTTCTAAATAGACAAAATCATGTCTCTGAAGCTGTTTCCGTCAGAACAGATGAAGGAATAGTCTGGTTTCCAGAGGGGGCTCAAAAGGGAACCAAAAAGCAGACATTTTTGTAGAACCAGACCATTGAGGAGTTGAGGAATCGACAGTTGCAGCAGAGTCCCTTTCTGCTGAGTTTGGCTGAAGGTCTTTCTCTTTTGTTTGAGGGGAGTTGTTATTCACTATTAATGGTGGATGAAGCTTCAGGATCTACCTATACAAGTGCTTCATCTATGAAAAGGGTGTCGTTTTAGAATTTTGAACCTCATTTGAGGACAAAAAGTGGGCCTCTTTCCGCTAAAATAGTTGGTATGCATGGAGGGGAAATAAATAACCCTGCCATGATTGTCAGAACAGAAAGGGCAGCACTAAGTAACGAAAGGGATCCCAAATTGGAGTTCATGAGCAGTTCATTTTGTTGGAGAAGGCTGCAGATTATATGACGAATCAACAAATAAAACAGAGAAACTTGTTGGATCGAAATGAAGGGCCAGAGCATGGAATTGAGGGATTTCATGGCGATGAATTGGATAGTGATTGGGAGGATGGATTATGAAGTCTTATACAGTATGTTTGGATGGAGCGTTTTGGTGGGAAAGGAAGGGAAAGGGAGGGTTTTTTAAAAAACCGACTCACATTTGGCAAAACAATTAATTGGAGGGGAGGGAGAAACCCTCCAAACTCAATTTTCAATTCTACCAAATTGGTGGGTTTTGGAGGGAAGAGATTCTCTTTTAAAATTATAAGTACTAAATTTATTTTTATATTCTCTATTTTAAAACTCTAATAAAAAGCAAAGAAGATAAAATAGTAAATTTGTGCACTTTTTGATTATATTCCATATTTTTCCCTCGTCTAACCAAACATGATTTCTTATTTTACTTTCCTTTCCCTCCTTTTCCCATCCTTTCCTTTACCTCCCTTTCCCATGAGCTTGCCAAACACACTGATAGGGTCCAAGGATGGAATACAGTAGGGGAAAAATAGGGAGCATGGGGTTAAGGATCAAAATGATTCAGAAATCGAGGATTCAGATGAGGAAGTTTTGTTAGTTGACTCAATTTTGGGCAGGAGTTTCAAAATGATGATATTATATGTGGGGTAGTTAGCCCTGGAGACTGGAGTTCTTTGGGTAATCCAACCATAGATTCTGCGCCAATGGATGAAAAGGAAATTCGGGAACATTCTCTCTTAAGATTGCCTGAACCTGTCGTTGCTCCATAGTAGCAACTCCCACTCCTTGGTTTATGTAACCAAGAGGAAAAAGAGTAAAAAGGTTAAGGATGATGATGGGTAGATTTTAGAGCCTCCGAAGTTGTAGGCATGTGAATAATGAAGGTGTTGTATAAGAGAAGGGGTAGCCATGGGGTACGGAAAGCATGCAGAATGTTTTATTTTCCAGGAACCCTGGATTTTCTCTTCTATGGATCTTATTTATGCTTTATTTTTCCTTTGTGGACTACAGTCTCAAAAATGGATAAAGCTCTTAGATTAGAAGAGTTTTGGAGGGGTTGGAGATCTATTCTCCTTTTTATTTTGTTCTTTTATTTTTCCCTTATGAAGATTTCTTATAGTTGGAGTTTTGTTTGTTTCATCTAATATATTTTCCTTTTCTAGTAAAAGAAAAGGAAAAAAAAAAAAAAGAATGGTTGTGGGTTGGAATGCTCTGATGAGGGCTCTGGTCTGCTAAAGTGGAGGATATGCTTATTGGGAGGTATATAAAATTTTTTCTCCCTCCTCTTGGAGGGTGTCCAAGTGGATCTGTATGGGAAAGATTTAGTGGTTTGGTTGGATTTGCCAAGAGAAGCTTTTGATGTAAGTGGCTACCACAAAAGGCTCAGGAAGGATGCCAGCTGTCGGAAAGGTTCCCTTCCCTTTGTAGTGCTTTGTTCATGGTGCTTAATGATATTAATGCAACAATCTGTTACAAAAAGGTCTTTAAAGCTATTTTACCGGAAATATTCTGTAACCAAAGATCCCTTGTTTTTACATTGCTCTATTGCCTGCGAGATGTGGAACCGCTTAAGTTGTTGACAATTTTAGAGATTTTGGCTGTGAGAAAGATGTCTTTTGGCTTTAGAGTTGCGCTCTTGTTGCTATTCTTTGGTATATTTGGAGGGCTGGTGAAATACAAGAATTTTCAAATTCAGAAGCTCTCTCCTTTCAAACAAAATTGTCTTCTATGCTTGTCTTGTGGATCATGCTTTCGGAGTTTATAGAGATTATTGTTCTCTTCTTGACTTTTAGGGTTTCTTATCCTTTGAGACTTATTTATATTCTTTTCTCTATCAAATACATAATTTTCCGTCAAAAATGCTTATCAACAGTAAACTTAAGAATGAGTCATTGCAGCAATTAGTTTGCATTCAAACTGCAAAGATTCTCAACATGTAATATTAGGATATTTGGTGCAAGAAATAAAGAGAGGCCTTGGGGGAATTTGACTTTATATAGTTGTACGTTAATTTGGCTTAGCATAACTAAAGAATCACATCTTAATGGAACATGATATAACCATGTGTAAAATACTTGATTATCTAATTAGAATGATCTTCCCTTCCCCTCACCACATTTCTTCTAGAATTCTGTTTTTGTCAAATTGGTAATTTTTGTCTTCAAATATGCTTATAGACTCCATGGTTGGACAATCGCCATGTTGTGTTTGGGCATGTCACCAGTGGGATGGATGTTGTGCGGAAGCTAGAATCCCAAGAGACAAGCAGATCAGACGTCCCTCGGTTGCCATGCAGAATTGTTAATTGTGGGGAGTTGCCCCTGGATGCCTGAAATATCCACGGTTTCCTTTGCATTTATACATTGAAGACTGTAATCTTCTCCATCAATGTGCTTGTACTTAATTATATTCTTTTATTTCTTGGTCGTTTATGTGAGCTGCTGAAAATGTTTTGAACAACGTGTAAGCTTATGAATTCCTTTTTAAGAAGCATCTACTCTTCTCAGGTTAAATACAAGGATACCCTCTGGATATGCTTATTTATTGATCTTGTGACAATTAGCTCTCATCCTTACTAATTTATGAAGAGGTTATGGATAATATGTGCTTCCAAAAATCTTTATCTACCCATTAGGGTCATGTTTCATACAATTTTTATTTTTATTTTTTATTACTATTTGTTTAAATCTTATATATTATGAATTTGAAGAATGCCATTTATATGCCTAGAATATTTTGCAATTATTTAGGCTTCATCTTCCTTGTTAGACCATATAATATCATAACCTTGTCACAATCATTCCTTGCAATAGCTTCATTGATGATTTGGGAAAAAAAAAAATTGAAAGAAAGAAAGAAAAAATTAGATCAAACAATATAATCCTTAAAGTAATTTGTTTGTGCTTTTTAAAATTTTATAATCTTTATTAGTAAGGAAAATATGGTGCAACATATCTACTACAAAAGGAGTTCCATCCTTCAAAATTTTTAGAAACTAAAAGAATAAAACCATGCATTTTATGGGATCACCAATAGTTCTCAATGGCATGAGAGGCATTTGGATAATGCGATATAAAATTGGAATTAGCAAACACTTTGTTGGCACATGCTTTGCCTTGTCATTCTTAGGCGACTATTGTGAACTGATGAATTGGTTTATACTTTTTTTGTCCTGTGTAACCAAGTATCTTAAGCTTGTAGGAGTCTTTCAGACCACAAATTGACCCAGTGAGGTGTAAATCTTAAGCATGTCTGTTTCCCGTTTGATTCAGGAGGAAGGTTTTAGCTTTTTGACAAGCTGTCTTTCATTTATCTGAAAGTAGATTATAATCAGGTTTTGATGATGCCATGTTAATCAATAGCACATGTAGAGTATGGAAAAGAGTGTCAGCTAAGTATGAGATTGATTTTGTATGGTCTCTAATTCCTTTAGTTTAGGGTGGTATTAAGCCCATTTTATTGCTTGTTAATTAGGGTACTAATTCCTGGTTGGCAACCTCTATTTAGCTTGAGATTGTTTAGTTCTTTGAAGGATTCAAAACTACAGTCTCAGCTCTTGCTCCGTTATGTAGTGGTTCACTGGTTCCTGTAATCACCATCTGTTTTGACATATTTTTACATGGTGATGAGCTTGACTGTGGTCTAGAACCTATATGTTCTAATCTGGCAATGCCTGTTCTTAGGTTTAAGGGCCTCAAAATTTTCCATGAGGTTGTACAGATGATGAGAAACCATGATATTCTGTTGTCTGCATTGATGCCTTAAATATCTTTTATCTTGCAGCAACTATATAAAAACAACCAGCTGGAGACCCCACACGACCACAGATATAAGAACATTGCCATTTTATTTACTTGGTCTTGAATTGTTTATTGGCAAGCACGTTCATTTTTGTACTGAAACTTCTGCTTACCTACTGGTAACTCTGCTCAGGAATTATTACAAAATATGTTAGACTCTATCAGAACTTATGCAAGGACTATTGTTTCAACTGCTGTAGACTGGATGACTTGCTCCTTCTGCTCTTCTTTGCCTTCCCATATCTCAGGCAGGGCTTCTCTGATGTTATGGATACTGCTCAAGGCAAGGTCCGCACCAGGTACCATTATTGAGCTCCCTACCTGTTATTGTATGTTAATATATATCATTAAAATTTTATACAAAATGGACTGACCATATTGGCATCCATGTAGAGAAGTTATAGTGTCAAAACTAGTGCCTTTGGTATTCCCCTGCTTTCTCTTGTTTGTCATTATGCCAATTTGAAAAGATGAGTTCCTTGTATGGTTTTTGACGGGCTAATTTTGGCAATTAATTGAAGTACTTGTGAATGATTTGATTGCTAGAGGAATGTGAAAAATTCAAGTACCCTCTTCCTGATTATTGATGCCTTTTGTTTGCTCAGAAAGTAATATGTCTTTGTTGATGATTTTTTATTTTTTATTTTTTTATTTATTTTTTCCTGTAATATCTGGAGCTTGCAGTAGCCGACAGTGTAGATTTCAAGCATTTCATTTCTATACTAAAGCTTAAATGGCTGTTAGTATCAGTCAAAATTGTTCAAGAGCAGGAGCTTACAAGAACAGTATGAAGTCCAGAAGCTTTTCCACTTGCTATGTTACGAGAACTGTCATCAAAGAATATCTGAAAAAAGAAAAATTCAGTTAACTATTTACACAGTCGATTTTAATCACTACAGAAATTGTGTACAATGAGTATGAAATTTGCTCGAGTACCGTTTTCTTTGGGTCCACATTTGCTAGCCTGATGGCTGCTTCAATGGCTTCCATGGAGGGTTTACAGAGAATTCTGGATTTGGAGTGCACATTGGTGTTGCTTTTCATTCCATTTGTTGCAGGATGCAGGTCCTCTTCAGCTTCCATAGTCAGTGAATCATGGGTTGCCTCAACAGGTCTTAGAGGAGGGTTGAGAGTTTCAAAACATATGATGCCCTCAAAGCAATCTTCTAAACCCAACCTGTTTAGAACCTGAGCTGCATGTGCTTTATCAGCATTTGTGAAGATCTGCAACAACAAAATTTCTTTATATATATATATATATATATATATATATATATGTATATATGTGCGTGCGTGTGTGTGTTTTGTCTTGGTGATGCCAAGTTAAACAGTGCAGTGAAGTGCTTCTTGCCCGTAGAAATGGAAAGGAATATTTGACTTACTATTTTACGCTGTGGCATCGAGAGTAGGAGATTTCTCAGCACGGGATCTGGCTTCAATGTTTCATATGGCAATTTTCCATGAACATAAGCATGGAATTCGTCATTGTCAAATTGGTAACCAAGGGCCTGCAAAGAAAAAAATAAAAGAATAAGAAGAAATGGACCGCAATGCATGAAATATGCAGGTTCATATCCATGAGATGGGAAAGAGCCCCAAGGTTTGTGTTTCACCTTAAGCCCTGCCATTGTTGTCCCATGTTCCTTGTACAATTCTAAGCACAATCTTGGTACCTCACTTTCTTCCATGTGCAAATTTTTCAACATGAACTCTGCATCATTATTTGTCACAAAATTTTCGTGATTATTACCATTTGCCCGAAAACAATCCATCTCTAGGAGGACACATACCTTCTATGTTCTTGCGACAAGCCAAGTTAAGGCCACAACTGATGGGGTATAGGGTGTCGTCCATATCTGCATTCAAGAAACATGGATCATATCAAACATAAAAAATGTGTTGGAGAAGATAGGCAGCATAATCCTTATTATACAGTGATCAAAGAGAGCGAGGTCGACTAGTAACAGCAGTGTTAAAAAGAGCTCCGGACGAAGATTAGTGGTCTAGGGGCGGGCAGGAGAAGGGAAGGGGGGAGTTGCGCTTTAATCGGTGCAATTTGAGTTTTAGACACAGTAAAATTTAATTAAACAGAACCGAGTTACAATTGTGTTGTACTGTTTGTATCACTTACCGAAGAGCAAACACTCATATCTGGCCTCACAGGGCCTTGGTTCACCGTCCATTTTCAGAAATTAAGACTGCATCATCCGAGAAGTTAGTAGGAAGAGTCAAGAGAGAGAGAGAGACAGCAACATATATGTACACGTATATCGTGTGAATGATGCCTATGCACACTGCAGCATTAATATATATATATATATATATATATATATATATGTATGTGTGTGTGTATATAGAAGAAACAAGAAAAGAGAATATTGGCAGAAAAATAATTTAGCAAAGAGACAAAACAAGGATTAAAATTCATAAGAAGTTCACCTACCTTGTAGATATCAACTTGAAAGGCTGAAAAACAAATATATGGAGAGGGGGAGAGAAAGAGAGAGAGAACAAATTCAAAACAGTTGGAAAAAGGACTAATTCTGCACAATCCATCTTGTAAACCCATTGGGGAATTTATAGGAAAAAATTCGCATGTTTAGAGAATTTGTCTGAGGCGACACTTGCAACACTTCCATATCAGTAGGTGAGAATATGCCTTCTTTTTAGGAGAAATTTAGAATATATTAATTATGAGAATATTTGATTTTGTTAGAATATTTTTGATTTGATTTATTTTTATATTTGTAATAATTATTTCAATTTTTTATATAAAAATAATATATTATATTGTTTTATTAAAATAATGTATCATCACGCTTTCATATTTTATTTTAGTTTCCATCTCTGATACGATTTAGGAGACATATTCAAATTTTTTATAATACTGATAAAATGGAACTTGCTTTCGGTTACCGATCGTTTTCATGAGATTGAACAGCTCTCGCGAAGCCATATGAAATAACGTATCAGTCTTACCGTCTTAGGATATCAAGTTTCTTTTTTTTTGGTTTTTTCTCTCCCGATTAATTCGAATTGACCTATTATCGGCCTTTTTGGAGAGAAGTTTTTCAACGTGATTTTTTCGTATCCATGAAAAATCAAATTCACTACCATAATTAAGAGAACTCAAATTCCTTTCAGCTGAGTCAACTAAAATTGATTAGGATATCAAATCTCTCTCTATGGAAAACTATCAAGTAGGGGAGATTATTCTGGAATCAGTGACCCCTTGTCATGCACGCATACATGCATGTTGGCCACCTCTTATCTCAAATCAATGCGGTGGTGGGGGGGGGGGGGCATAAGCATAAATGACGCATATGCTGGTGGGAATCTGACCTATTCTTTGCTTTGAGCCTAGGAAAAATGGAGCTTATGAGTCATTTTTGTTTATTGTGTCCAAGGTCAGAGACAGGTAGTCACCGGGGAATAACTCCGATTTCGATAAGATAATTATTTCAAATGCTTCTACCCCCGCATCAGAGTCGCCCAGTCATGGATATGAATCCAGCACAGCATTGTCCAAATTTTTCATCAAAAGAATTAATTGGTATGGACCACATCATCATCACCCCTTGTTATTTGTACACGTGTATATTAGATAACTCTTCTACTCTCGCCACGTGTACTTTTAACCGTGTGAAACTTCTGAATTTGTTTTTTAGGACTTCCTAAAGTTTTGACTTTACTCGGCACAATACACGACTCCTCTCCCCCTTCAGGTGCATCGTGTTGTTGGGTCACTTTTCATCGTACAAATATCAAGTGGCCAGATTAAAAAGGATAAATCTTTTATTTTCTCTCTTTAGTATAAAAACATCGCTGATTTAAATGGATAAATCTTTTATTTTCTCTCTTTAATAGAAAAACATCGCTGATTATGGCAAAGTTTGAAGAGTTTGCAATTAACATAGTATTTTTTTAAATTATGATAATGACTTTTCTAGAAGGGTTGCCTCTTTGAATCAAATCCAAAGAATAATAGCCACTAAAATAATTTACATATTATTTATCAGTGTTGTAAAAAATTAAAAAATTATCAATACTTTAAGAAGTAATTAATTCACATGAACTTGTATTTATTCAATCACTAACACTTCTTTTTATTTTTATTCTTAATAGCATTAAAAAATTATCCAAAACAAATAATGTCATTTTTACGAAAAAAATAAAGATAACAAAATAATAAAATCTTTTATGGAACAATCACGGGCTGTGCAAAAACAGAAGAGATAAATGTGACCCTCGCATCGGATCGGGCGCTGTACTCGGACCTGTGGGAACGGACCTAACACAGGGGGGCAAATTAGCCACATAGCCCCCTCCAAAATTTATAGAACTCTGACCGTTTTCACCTACACCACTTAAATTTTTACTCACCCAACACCCACACCCACCCCCACTGCCCACTCCACCCCAACCAGAATAGATGATTTCTAGATTCGTCCCTCTCGCAACGGATCCTCTTATAGACTTGAACAAAAAGAATAAACTAAATTAACAGGAACGCCAACCTCAGCTCCCACTATTCAAAAGTTCATATTCCCGTAATGTCCACCAATCAATTTGAGATTCGAAAATCATAAATACATACATGTGTGTGTGTGTCTATATATATATATATATATATATATATATATATATATATATATATATATATATATATATAGAAGAGAATATAAGAATATTCTTGATTTAAATTACTTTTTGAATAAAATCTAAAATAATAAATTTGATTTGAAAAAACAGACATATTAATTATTGTTAACATTTTGATTTACTTAATATTATTTTTAAATGTGTACCAATACAAACATTAAAAAGAGTTAATAGCTATTGAAATACATATGTATGTGAGTACACAGCATGAACTCGAATGCACCACGATTCCATTACTACAAGAAGAAATATTGTGCCATAGTTTATTGGTAATGGTGTGATGCCACTCCATATTTCTAAGCAATAATGTCAATAGTAACTTTAGTTTTAATGTTAATATTAATATTAATAGGGTATACATGGAAGATCATTGAGAAGTCCTACTGTTGTGTTTCTACTCCTTAACCACAATTTTGTTTTTGCGTTGCACATAAGAGTTCAGATTTAGTTCTTCCCCCCCCCCCCGACCCATGCTCCACAATTGCCTCCCAGCATTATCCAAAAATGAAAATAAATCAACAGGGGAAAAAAAAAACAGCTATATCATGAATGAGACCCACTAGACAAGATCTCATCACCATCTTCGTCGAACTGAGAGCAATCATACACATCAAGTAACAATTCCCTACAAGGTACAACAGCCCCCAGCTTGATGCAAGTAAGGAAAGCACCCGAGAGCTTTCGATGGAGACTATATGCCTCGTCGGGTGGGGCTGTCACCCTGTGCATTAACATTGTTGCCTCAAGACTAGAAACATTTTGGGTGATATTGGTTGAGCGAAAGTCAAACCCTGGCAACCCGACAACAAAACCAGCTTGAACATGAGCCTCTAACATTATTTCTGATTCTGAACCTGTCAGAAACCCAAGTCTCCGCGACATCTCAATTACAGCATCCCTGTAAGAGTTTGCACATGCAACAAAGATACAAATTATATCTACTTCATTCCATCAATCAAATATGCCAATAAATAAACAATAATCAGGGAAAAAAAAAACACATTAAGACATGATATTAAAAGAAAATCAAATAAAAAGAGATTATTATTTCTATGATTTAATTGATTCTACTTTTTCAATGAGAGATGTATAATTCTAAAATTACCATAAATCTTTCTATAATATACAAATCTGTAATCTAACTTCAAATCTCGAAAATTTTTATACAAACCAACAAATAAATTTTTCAAGCAGAAATTTCATGATCTAAATTATGTTAGAATTATTTATCTCTTTCCGACGATCTTTTGACGATTGAGTATCTTAGATTTAGGTGTCATAAAATTGGATCATCCTCTATTATTTACAATCCAAATGTCTCGTTGATAGATAGAAGATCAACTTTCACAAAGCCCTTTACTTTCTTTCTTATTCTCTATCCCAATAAAAATCGCTTCCCTTTTTTCTATTACTTCTCACGTCCCTTTTGATATTAGGAAGAGAAGAAGAATATGCCTTTTTCGAATTTCGGAAAAAGTAGAAGTTTTTAGACATGTGGGTAGTTGAAGGGGAGTTGGTTATCCAAAAATAACCACTCCCTCTCACTTTTAAATTCAAAAATTATTTTAATGGATTTGGATCTTGGGTTGGGTCTACCCTCATGGCAGACCCAGATTTATTTTTCAACATCTCTCATTCGCATATGAATGTTAGAATCGCACATAATGTAATCATTCTAATCGAATATCACCAATTTCATACAGATAAATGGATCGTGTAACCTACGAGAATATCAAAAACTCTAGAGTTATATACCGGTTAAGGATATATAGCAACTTATCGTCAATGACGATGATGAGAGTATCGTGTCTCGTTATATCTCAAATCTCTTTTACTGGACAAAGTTAACGTATTTCTCATCCCTCAAAATAATATAAGAGCATACTTAAGTCTAATCCAATCATGTATTCACAATTACGTCCATAGACATAATTGACCGGTCTATGAATACAGAGTAATATATCGGTCAAAGACAGTTTTCTTTTCATACTACTAACTTTTAACTTTATATTAGCTACTTTTAGAGACATGCACTGCCAAACCGAATCATCCATGATTTCTTGGTGGCATGCTCAAGTAACAACACTAAAATAAAATTTCAAGAGACAGACGAAAGTTTTAAGGGTATAAATTGAAATTAAGTATAAACATCTAAGTCTCACACAATAAGATTGACACAATGAGATAAAGAGGGATGCACTATCTCATTACTCATATGATCACATAAACATACGTGGTATGAAACACTTGCTACGATATTTTTCCTTTCTATTTGGAAGGTATGTCTTCTTTTCTAAAATAATGCATTTTACAGGTTTTAGTCCAAGTATACACAATACTTGAACTGAGTTTTCCTTTTAATAAATTCTCTAAAATCTCACAATGTTAAGGAAAACTCATATTTGGCTATTCGACAAGTTCAATGAATTGTGAAAAATGTATTTCGATTACCATATATGTAGTATATTTAATCGATAATTTTATCTTAATACTTTAATTAAGGCGGCTTATATGGGTGATAATCCATCACAAATCCACCACAAATTAACACATTTTATCTCTACATATCACATAGACATTAGAGATGATTGTTTCTGTGAGAAAGCCAATCTCAAAACTTATTTGACATACTTTCAATTCTAAATACAATAATTTTAAACACAGAAACAAAATTCAAATGTTATCGAATATGAGCATTACATCATATATACACTTTGTATATGATTATAATCATAACTACAGTAACAAACACTGTCATGACCTACGCAAACTTATGTTATCTAACATGTCTCATAATCATGTCTTTAAGTATTAAGTTCTTAAAAGGACAAGCCATTACAAAATGTGTAATCGTATACTTCAGTGTTATTTTTCTTTTTTTAATCATGTCTCTGACAAAATTGATTTTTGTGTCTACGTTTGGTTTTGTCATAATATTTGGAATCTCACGTGTAAGCAACAGTTGATCGATTGTTATAATAAATCATCAAACTCCCACTGAGTGTTTACTACTCCTAAAATATTGCAAAATCTACTTAACCAAACTCTTTCTTGAATTGCGAAAACACTGGCCACAAATTTTGTTTCAATCATAGAAAGTGATACACAGTTTTGTTTCTTATTTTTCCATGAGATAACACTATTATTGAGTAAGCAAATATAACCAGGGGTAGAATTTCTCTCATCTAAATCATCTCTTTAATCAGCATCCGTGTATTCTTTGATTGAAACCCATTTATTCAAAGGCATTCCAGTAGAAGAGCTCATAGCCAACCCCTTGGTCGATGAAGATTCTCCTCACCTCATAATGTCCAAACTTGGCTGTGACAATGAGAGGGTCATATCGGTTTGGATCAATTCCAATTAGATCATCATCATTGAAACCAATCATTGGTCTTTTCCTCTTGGGTTGCTTTTTGACACGGGTGGCAAGAACTTCTTCGGAAGTGGAATAGGACGTCTCGGTCATCTGAAAGATTGGACCCATTGTTTGCTCTACTTTGTTCATTTGCATGTGCACTTAATTGTCTTGGTGCTGGATCATGAAGATGTGACTTAGAAGGAAAGGTATTGAGGGGGGATACCCATTCTGCACTTTAATAATCAGCCCATCTGGTTGGTTATAGGTAAGGCCTGGAATCAGTTGCTTATTCAGCTCATTCTCTCGCCTCACAGCATAAGCCTTGAGGGTGAGGACCTTCCATCTCTATGCTTATGAATCTTTGACGTTAGCTGCGTCGAACCAAGATCTCGAGTTCATCCTTCAGCCTTCTACATTTGTTTGTCGAGTGGCCATAATCCTAGTCGAAGTGACAGTATCATATTTTATCTTTCTTCAAGTTGTCTTTTATAGAGCGAGGGGGATACCTAATGTACGGTTTGTTCCTGATTTGCAGCAGAACTTGGCTAGGTGCTTCATTTAGAGGAGTGTAGTTAGTGAATTTTTGTTGTGGCGAGGCCCCTGTTGGCCCCCTCTTGGGTGAGGCTTGTCAGGGCGATTGACTGTGTCCACTTTGGCTTGGTCGGTTTCATCGCTTATCGAATGTTTCAACATCTTTTGCAGCGATATACTTTTTTACACGAGTATAGAATTTTTGGATGGTAGATAAAGGATTCTTTGTTATAGATGTCCTCATTCTCAATGGTCACAGTCTAGTAAGAAGTGCCATTAGTGCAATAGAGTGGTTCAAACCTGAAATTTTCATCATTTCAGTTTTGAACTTATCGATGAAGTCCCTTAATGACTCATCGTCTCTCTGTCGCAAAGAAAAGAGGGAAGTGGATTTCTTTTTGACCGCTCTGCTGATCACCAAACTGCTATCAAAATTGGGAGAAACTCTTAATGCTAAATGGCGGAAGCGAATTAAACTATGTAAGTCCATTACCCTTTAAGGTCGTAGGAAAGTGTTTGCACATTGCTGCATGTGACATATCTCTCGAGATTATCATAGTCATGAAGTGGGTTACATGATCGCGGAAGTCGGTAGTACCATCGTATCTTTTCATGGGTGGAAGAAACACGTTGTGGGGCATTGGCTTCATGAAAAACTTAGAGTCAAATGATTAGAGACTGGTAGCATATGGGGCAACTTCATTCCTTCTTGCATTTATACATCTAAGTTCATTTGCCACAAATTCTTTGACCTGCTTCTTTAAGTCATTAGGATCATTTCGAAAAGTTACCAAGGGCTCTCAGTGTGCTCTAGGCTCGAGCATCCGTGAGCATATGTGGCCCGAGTCATGAGAGGAAGACTGTGCTTCTGGTCTGAAGATAGAGCTAAGTTTTTCTGGTTGCTTGCTCATGCCTTGCAACTTGGACTTCAGCCTTTCCATTTGAGGTTGATTGGCCCTTTCTGGAGAAGCTGGAGTAGGGGTTAAATTCGGCTAATTCTGTTGTATGACCGACGGTTGAGCCTTTGCTTGATGAGGTGGTACTGTCAGGAGTTGATGGCTGAAGGCGGGAATGTTTGTAAGATTGTTTAGGGCTGCAAGTTGAATGGTGTCCGTTGGAGTGGCATTGTGTCCTTCTGCCATGGACATGACCTTGGAAGAGATTCTAGTTTTTCTCTTTGGAGGCATGATTTTCGACAATGCATAGCGCAAGATAGTTTTCTTTCTAATTTGTTCCTATAAATAGTGCCAATTTGTTAGATATGAGTTTTGCTCTATAAATAGTAGCTTCACTGACTCAAACGGGATGAGTAGTTGTTGGGTCTGATTGATAGATCTACAAAAAGCCATCGGAGGGTGCTTCGACAAGGGAGATTTCGACGTTCAAATCAAAGAGTGGTTTCGAGAATAAAAACAAACTGAAAGAGAGAGAACTCTGTAATGCCCTTTGTGTGCTATGCGTAGAGTCCAGAGAACATAAATGATTAAAAGCCTTCATGATGTATATATAGTTTGTATGCACAGTAAATTCCGTATGCTACTCAAGTGTAGAAACTCTAATTTTCTTATGAAAGTGTTCCGAGATTATGAGATTTTTAGTAAAAGATTTTAAAGAGATTTAGAATTCTATTAGTTAGGGAAAGTTCAAATTGTCTAGAGATTCCTTCTTTTATTAATAATAGTTAAAGATCTCTTTCTTGATTATGGAAGGTTGCTTGCCGAGATTTAAGAAAAGGTGAATATTACCTTGGTTGACCAAATAACAATATTGAGTATTGAGTAAGTGTTGGAGCCGATCAGCCGACTAAGCGAGAAGGAACATGGGCCGTGTTTATCTAACTAGGCGATACATCTCATATTGACGACACGTTTTGGTGCTTTCTGTCTATTGACTATAGGCTCAAATTTTTTGGCCTTTGGGTCATGCTCTGAGACATGTATGGAATTAATTTTAAAAAAATTCTTAAAAAGACCTACCACGAAAAAAAAAATTCTAATGTGATCTAGGTTTGTCGAGTCTTGCAGACTCGACAAACATTTGTCAAGTGTTGAACACACGACAAAATGTTTGTCAAGTCTTGAAGACTTGACAAATTGCCTGTCCCCCCTTTCTACCTCATTTCCAATTCTTATAACCAAACTTCTCACCAATATATAATATCCAATTTCTCACCAACATAGCAAAATCAACAAACAAAATTTAATAGTTCACAACACAATTATCGGTAAAATACAATATAATTTTTATTAATATAACAAAATATACAAAGTACAGATTAGATAAATTTTAATGTCTTCTTCTTCTCACCAGAGAAGTTTTGTAGAATGATCGAAAGAGAACAATATACCTTAGGCCAGAGAGTGATGAACGCTTGCAAAGACTCATGAATAGGTCTGACAATCGAGTTTTTTGAGCCGGACTTTGCAAGGCTTCATCTCGACCCGTTTGAAATTTTATAAGCCCGAGCTTGAGCTCATCCCAAAAAAACTAGAAAAATTTAGGTTTGAACTCAGCCCGAAATATTAAAAGGGCGTCGGACCCATTTCGGGCTAGGCTTGAGCCGAATTACAACTTCCCCCCCCTAAAATATCTATTAATTCAATTTTTCACTCCCAAAAATACAATGCCACAAAAATAAAACTAAATAAAAAATCTAAAAAAACATAATACATTTGACTTATGCAACTAAGTGAAATGTAAATATACCTAGAATTACCAAAAAAAAAAAGACCTTCACAAGTTCTATCAAAAAGTAAACACCAATGGGACTAATCATGAACAAACCATCCACTTTGAACGTGTAAACCAAAATGGGTTGAAGTTCTAATAAGATAAGATGTACAAAACATTAAACACTTCTAGTAGAAGTTATACAATAGGATTAAACACTTCTAGGCTGAAATCCTACTAAGATGAAATGTACATGACATCAACACGAGAAATTCCAACTAATGCTGCGACAAGCAAGGGGAGAAAAACAATACAGAGCTTGGCAACATGGCCTCTACTGTCAAATGCTTGGATTTTTCCCGACAAGTACAATGCAAGAAAACCAAGCCCTGCAAAAGAACCTGCATATGGTCAAGAAGATTTATGTCAGCTTATGCTTTTTTGCCAAAGAAACTAGTATTGCAGAAAACATTGTAGGTATAAAAGAAATATTTAATAAATCAACCAAAAAACAGTTCTCTAATTCATTTTAAAATTATGACCACTTCCACTGTTGAAGAGGCTCAGAAAACAAGCAGAGTAACTTATTTATCAGACAACCAGGACATAATAAGAGTGCTCCAAGGGTATACATCATTCTATTTCAATATGAGCTATCAACCACGTTAAATTGAAATGAACCCACAAGTAAAATGAAAGATGGAAATGAACAAAAGAGTGGGAGCAGCTGTAAAAACTGTGTACAAAATCAGGGTTCAATGCACATGTCACTGGGGAGAGAAAATTCCTGTTAAAAATGAACTTCCATATGAAGCTATGGCGCAGAAGAAATGGTTGCTTTCTTCTTCCACAGAATCACTAAAATCACTTTAATTCAGATCCGTAGCAGTTGTAACCAACTATTTAAGTAGCAGACCATGCTACAATTTATAATAAAATGAAGGGGAAAAAATGAAAAATGGAAGCAATAATGAAAGTAAAAGAGAAAGAGAGAAAAAGTTTATTACCTGCTTCCATTAACACAGCCAATACAACCAGAACAAGGAATCCAAACCTTCAGCAACACAGCCAACACAATTAGATAATAATAATAATAAAATAGAAAGATGAGAGCATGAAAAATTAAAGAATTACATCAAAAGTCACCATCTCAGCACTGAAATTTTTTGATTTTATTTATTGAACCTGGCTGCAATAAACACATGCATATATGAGAAAAGTTAGTGATTAATAAAATAAAAAAAGATTTTATTGCTAAGATATGAATACTAACCAGCAAAGGCAGAGTCAAATTCTGGCTCAAAATCAAATTCCTTGGATTTAGTCCTAATCCAATCTTGAGTACAAATTTGTGCTTCAGCAATAAAAGGAAGCAAAGAACTACGAAACTTGTTTAAAACACGCCCACCAGTACTAAAAGCACTCTCAGTTGCAACTGAACTCACTGGAATAACCAATATGTCCTTAGCCATAATAGACATAATTGGAAACTTAGCTTGAACACTTTTCCAATAGTCCAAAATATTAAAGTCATCTTTTATTTCATCAACTTGTGTTGGGTAGAGCTTTTCTTTCAAATAAGCATCCAACTCACTCTTAGACACATCATCTTCCTCATCCTCAATTGTATAAAATTCAACCATATAATTGCTTTGAAAATTCTATTCATCCTTACTGCTTCCACTTGCTTCACTGTTTTTCTACTTTCTTTTTTTTGATACTTGTTCACGCATTGAAGCTTCATATGTTTCAGAATATTCCTCAAAAAGAGCATGCAATTCTTTATTAACACGGTCCAACATAATATCTACCAAAGCACTATCATATATCATTTTGTAGCAAAATTTCAGATTCTTAAATTTGAATGTAGGATCCAAAACAAATGCAATAGAGAGCAACACATTGGGTTCCTTTTCAAGCCAATATTTCTCAAATTTGAAAAGCATATCGCTTGCCATGTCCATAAGGATTGAGTTTGTAACACCGGACACGTCCGGATTGTGATTTTGTTTTAAATGGACAATTGGAAAATTTTTATATATATATGAAAATATGGGAGAATAATTTATTTGAAATAAAAATATAAATTTTTATCGTTCAGAATGGTCAGGACTTTTTAAAACACTTAGTTGATGGATTTTAAAATTTTTAAATTACCGATCATCAGAGTCCTGATCACCAGAGCAGTCAGTTATTTGGGTGTTCGGCAATCGGTACTTGGTGGATTTTAACCGTTCGGTACTCAGAGGAATTTTAGTGTTTGGTAGAGATCTAAGTTCAATGAATAGTCCCTCAAATTTTGGGTTTCCCAGTTAGTAATCGATGGTAATCATCTGTCGATCGATAATTATGAGACATACATCGGTGTTGTGAAGGTGAAGTTTATATCTGTCGGTACTAGGTTCCTAAATTCTCGTTGGTCATTTACTCACCAGTTGGTATTGGAACTCCCGTCAGTATAGTAAGAGCCCGTCGGTATATTGTGAAACAAATGATTTGACTATCGGTATATTTTCCTATCATTTTTCAGTACAGTACAATTAGGTCCCATCGGTAAATGGAGGAAGTGGTAATTTTGAGTAGACTTATTATTTTATAATTTTATATGCCCATCGGTATATCCAATTTCTAATGATTATTTTGCTACCGATCGGTATTGTGTATCCATGATCGGTAATGTGCACCGTCGTCGGTAATGTGAGATTTTCTTTATCACCATTTGGTTGTCCGGTACAATATATTTTCATTTACCGTTCGGTACCATTCCCTGATTTCATTTTTCATGTTTGGTCAATCAACATATATAATTGTCATTTAGCATCGGTCAAATGCTTGATGACCTCCCATGTGTGCAAAAAGGTAAGTTACCACCAAACCATCCAAACCATTTGATCACTCTATGTTACATTCATAAATATTCCATATTTTGAGATATTCTAAAAAAAAAAACTTCTATAATTTTATTTTGCTTTCGGTAAATTTGTAATATCCATTCTAGCTCTTCTTGTCTGTTACCGAACACTCCTTCTCAGTACAATAAAAGTCTAAGTACTTAGACCCAGAAAGTTGATTGCTCCAACGATCAAAAGTGCATATTGGGCATTTTGTGTAAATAGAAAATGGATGAGAGCTACTAGGTAAATATTGAAAATGAGTTGGCAATAAATACAGAAGTGGAGTTCCAGAACCTACGAAAAGACACTTCTCATTTTTCTCTAGAGTATTCTCTTTTCTTTCTTTCACTCTTTTCTCTTCTCTTTCAAAACCCAATTGTCCAACATTAAATCTCTAAATCAAAGGCTCCAAATGACACATGAACTCTCCAAAGATTGATCTTAGTCTTGAATCTTGAGAAAAGTCCACGGCTTTAGTGTTGTCACAAGGAAAGAGAAAAATTAAGGGTTTTAGTGTGATCTAAGCTGGAAGGATCTTTGGAGACAAATCAAGATAATATAATTTTTCCAACTCAAGTTTTACTTTATTTAACTTTCTAATCATTTGGATTTGGAAGATTTTAGGATAACGAAAGTGAGATAAAAATTTGGTTTTGAATGTTAGGGTTTTTGGGTTGATGTGAGATGATTGGTACTGATGATCTTGATTATATGATGATGTCTCATGGGATCTAGACAAACTGACTGGAACAAAACCTTTGTCGTAGACAGATCTGAGAGTGACTGCCCTCCCTAAGAACAGTGAGTGGACGGTTTATTGTGTTTGTGAATGAGAAATGATTTTCATGATTTTCCAAAATGATTTTTCTATACTGACTTTATGAAATGTTTTGTGATTGTGGAATGTCCCAAAAAAATGTGTTTTATTTGAGCCATGAGATTCACTTTGAAACATGTTGAATTTTTCCTGCGGAAATATTTGCTGAGTTTTATGAATTGTGAAATTTGTTGATTTTTATGACATGTGATATGATGTTTGAAAAACGGTTTATGTATGGACTTTGGGGCATGAGCCTGAGCCCCCATGGTGCATGTATGGGGTGTGAGCACCTAATTATGTGATGACCGATCAACTTTAAGCTTCCACGGACCGATTCGAGGGGGCAGCGTGGAGAGCTTGGTAGACTTGAGGGGGTAGGCGGGGTAGAGAGATGCCCCTAAGTCCATTTCGAGACCATTCGGTTGCACCTCCGAAAAGGCCACGAGCCAATGCCAAGGTCGAGATTGATGCTTTATGACCGATGGAAATGAAAACCCCTTGGTGGTTCCATCGGATGGTCCGAACCAAGCCATCGGTGGAGAGATTTTATGGCAAACCCATGAGAATGGAAAAGTGTATTTTGTGTTGTGGAAAAATCATGTCTCTTGATATGAATATTTGATTGATCACTTGATATTTTGTTGGAATGAAAATATGTTTTGAAGATATTGTTTGACACTTCCACACTCACCACTCACTCATTTACACAGCTATAATATTGCACTTCACTCATTGGGTATTTCTATACTCACCCCTCCTCTCATCTCTTTTCAGAGGATGTGTAGACACAGTTCACTTGATCGGTAGCTAGATCCAGCCGAAGAGAAGAGTTGTCCGGGACCGACCGTCGGTATTGGTCCCTCTTGATGAGGATTTTGTGGCATGTAGTCGGACCCATTGGAGGACATTTTTGAAACTCTTTGTGTAATGTATTTTCTTCATGTTTTCTTCTAAAGTAAAATTTTATGTTTTGAAAGATGTATTTTGAAACACTGAACAACTTTTATTTATTGCATCTTTGGTTTTAAAATATCGTGCAACCTGGTATTTCTTTGTTGGAAAGGTATTATCTTAGCCTTGCGGGATCTTGAGGTGCGTGTTGGCGATAGCACATACTTTTAGATCACGCAGTGGTTGTCACGTGTTCGGATCCGCGGGTCGGGGCGTGACAGAGTTTACATCTTGAGTAGTCTATTTCAGCAACATTAGAATTCGATATATTTCACGTAGAAATATGTTTACTGTATAGTACTTGCTTCCAGACAAAGCATTGGTTGCTATGTTAAATGTTTCAAAAAACTTGTGAACAATTTTAGCCTTTTTCCCAATTTTCATGTAAAGGAGGATCTTTAAAGTTTAAATCATGAGTTTTCATGCGTTCATATGCTTTTCTAAAATGTAATGCAGACGCAAGCATTTTTATATGCGGAATTCCACGTAGTACACACATCAAGAACTAACATTTTACCTTTGGGAATACGTTCTTGATCAGCATATTGAATGAACTCCAATTTTCTTTTCGGCGATGCCTTCACATATTTTACTGCATTTCGCACCCTATGAATACATTCCTTTATCTTACCCAAACCCTCATGAATAATTAAGTTAAAAATATGACCCCAACAACGAACTTGAAGGTGCTCTCCTCTACATACCAACATCCTCCTACTTGAATAATGATCTTGGAGACATCTAGCAACCACATCATTAGCAGAAGCATTATCCATGGTAAGAGTACCAATTTTCTCAATGTTCCACTCCAATAGACAGCTAATGATTATGTCAGATAAATTCTCTCCACTTGCCTTCACAGAAACCAATGCAAAGTTGATAATTTTTTTTTTGAAGCTTCTACTCCTTATCAATGAAATGAGCAGTAAGAGCCATGAAAGGAAGATCTTGTAAGGATATCCAAGTATCTGTCGTCAAAGACACCCTTGGATTTAATAATAACAAAAGCTCCTTCAATATATTTTTCTCAACTTCATAATATTTCAAACAACCACTCTTCACTGTGTTTCGGATGACAAACTTAACTTTTGGAATGATACTCAACACAAATTTCTAAAATGAAGGCTTCAACAAAACTGAACGGGAGCTCATGAGTAATTATAAGTTCTGTCAAATCTCTCCGACTCTTTTCTTGATCAAACTTCCAAACAAGTGAACTGCCTTGATCCGATGTGCCTTTGGCAAAGTTTAGAAGAGTCTGCCCATTATCTTCTTGTTGTTCTCCTAGTCCTACCTTCCTTTTATAGGCACTACATATTCTTTTTTTAATATGTCGTGCTAAATGTGTAGTTCCTCCTAAAGGCGGATATGAGAAAACCTTCAAACAATAGTTGCATTTTCATTCCAAAGGATTTTTTTCATTCTTGGTAAAATGGTCCCACACCTATCTAAGTTTCACTTCCCTCTTTGGTTTTTGGCCCTTTTCACAAAGATATGGTTCAGAGTTTGCTCTTAGTTGTTGCTCTGATGGATCAAGATCAGTGATAGAGATAACAATATTTCATTGTTTGCATCCGACATCTGTAGACAATAAACAAAATTATGGAAAGTGTGAAAAAATGAAATTCAAGTTGACAAACATAGAAATCTTAAGCACAAATCAAATCACACATCATTTGATACAAATAACAAAACTCATACCTCTGAATTATCCATTTTCCAAATCTAAGAATAAAATGAATCCAAATCAAAAGATGGGGGCGATGGCCGAGTAATGAAACAAAGCCAAGTAAGGAAGCATAGCAGAGTCACTTCACAAGGCAAAATTCAAACAAGTATAAGCAAGCTTCATAATATTTTGAAAGAGTATGAAAACCATATGCACAAACCTCTTTTTTCTTATCTCTTTTGCTCTTCACCTTATGGAAATGATCTTTAAAAAAAAACTTGAATTAGTATTGCATTCACTAATAGTGTCCAGAGTAAAAAAAGAGCAGCAGCTAAGCAACTGAAAAGAAAGTAAGAAAAAAGGAGCAGCTGAACAAAATTCTTTAAAATTTTACTGAATATATCAATATTCAATCATTAAACCGAATAAATCCCAAATGAGTCATTGTTGATAATTAAAAACCGAGCAACTTTTTTTTTTTAACTAAAATCATCAAATAATGCAAACTCTTGTTGGGAAGGCTTTCTTTTATATGTTGTGGGCACTTGCCTCAAAGAATTACAGAAATAGAATACTAGAAAGAAAGAAAAAATATATATATTGATGGGGTGTACTTGTGTATCTAGGGCAGGAGATCATTTGATCTGGGTGTGATTAAAAGGAGTTAAATCTGCATGACAATGGAACAATAATTCAATTCAAAATGGTCCAAGAGATGTTCAATATAATAAACAAATAACTCCTCACGATGAAAAGACTTTGAATTTTCTAGTCCAGGGACTCACACCATTGAATATCTGCTGTGACTGAAACAAATTAAGTAAAATTTTAAACCAATCAAGAACAGTATTTATTCATTAAATACACAACTCATTTGCAGCATTCGAAAAGCATTTGCATCTTCCAAGTTTCCAAGTAGTTTCTCACAACAAAGTTGCTGTAATCGAGCAATTCATGTCAATTCTTGAGTTATATATATATATATATATATATAAACCTGATTTTTTGGTGTATTTGTTTACAAAAAGAAAAATTAAACAAAAATACAGATAAAATGACTACACTAATCAAATCAAACTAAATACATGAACAAAGTGGATAATAACCAATGACGAATTCAAACATCAAAATTGATTCCAACCCATTTTAGCAGAAATTTCGTGGGATTAAAACAAAAATACAGATAAAATCAATTTCTAGGAAAATATTAGAGGCAGCTAAGATTATCAATGAGCAATAGATTAGAATTAACCATATCCAATGAGTGATAATTTACACTGCAAAAAAAAATTGAGATTGTCCGAGAGATGAGATGAAAAGTATAGAGAGAGAGGAAAAAGATTGAAATGAAAGCAAAGCAAATGGACCGACAACTTACAGCTTACATTACAAGCATTCGACTGCAACAATAGATCGCCCCCACCTTCACACAAACATTTACAGAAAATGAAACCCTAAGAATTGAGGAAAAAAATTTTGGGTGAGAGAAAGTTTGAAATCTAAACTTACCTTTACAGAAATCAAAGAAAAGATTGAGGCAACCACATGTCTGGAGGTTTGATTGTTCAGATGAAGATGATGGTGAGTGCTATCTTGTCGTCCAGGGAGTTCTTTGGAAGATGAAGAGCAAGAGCGAATCTAGGTTAAGTAAGTAGGGTTTGCAAAAAAAATGGGCCAGGCTTAATCTATAGAGGGTATACATTATGTGCTCACTACTAAAAGGCCAAATTGTCCACTCCCGCGTCTGGTCTATGTCTATATATATGATATTATATTTTGTGTTAAAAGGGCCGGCTTTTAACGGGCCGAGCTCACCTATGCTCAGGCTCGACCCAAAATTAAGACGAGCCTAAAAATTGAGCCCGAGCTCGGTCCGGATTTAAAATAAGCCAAGCTCGGCCCTTCAAAACGGGTCAAGGTCGAGACGAGCTCGGGTGGGGCCGGCCCAATTACCAGTCCTACTCACGAACACTTTGTTGTGGTCACCGGATTGTAGTGGTCACAAAATCTGCTGGTATGTGCCGAAAGTTATCAGATTACAATGGGTAGGGTTAGGGTTATGGTTTCGGCTGTGGGAGAAGAGAAGAGAAGAAAAAAATGGGGAAAGAAGAAGGTGGGCGAAAGCTGAAGAGCTATGAGTTTGTCGAGAGTTCAACACTCGATAAACATGTGTCAGATTTAAAATTTTTTCTCATGGTGGATCTTTTTAAGAATTTTTTTTTTCTTTTGAGGGCGATTCCATACATGACTCTCATGCTCCATCATAATGTATGCGAAGTAATAATTCAGCACTTTTATGAAAATCGAATTGATTACAGCTATAACAACTAATTCTTTTATTTGTGATAAACATATTTGAAAATAGTTATTTACGTAAATGATTTTAGAAACATAATCTTGGACAATGATTTTCTATTAACTAAGTTACACCATTAAAAAAAAATACCGATTTTTATGGGGTCAAGCAATTAACCTTAATAAAAGACTAGTTATTTCTCCATGCTAACGTGTGAAGTGGCCACAAGATGTGGATTATATTTTTTCACTATATAAACTTTTGTTAAATTTATAATTGATTCATTATTTGAACTAAATTATTATTTAAAATAGTGAAAAATACGATATATATCAATGATAAGAAAAAAAAAAAAGAGTCCAACAACTATAATTCTAAAAAGGACAAATGAATGAGATAAAAAAAAGATAATAAATGGAGTAAAAAGAAAATAAAAATAAAGGAATGACCATTTATGGGGTTCAAAAAAGTAAAAGGGAAAAAACCTATGTTAAAAAAAAAAAAAAAAGATCCAACAGGAAAAAAGGGTTTAAACAAAAAGCAAGAATCTGAATTGAAACACAATAAAAAATTATGATTTTAAAATAAATGAATGACTATTTGTGGGGTCAAAAAAAGGAGAAAAAAAAAACCTATATTAAAAAATATGAAAAACTAAAGTTAAAAAAAACTAGGCAAAAGAAAATAACCTGAATGGACAAGCGGGGCCCAAAATAGGGAAAAAATCAATATCTTAAAAAAATATTTAAGGGAAAAAATTGGATAAAAAAATGAAGGATTTGAATGAAAAAAATAAATACAATAATTTAAAAATAAATAGACGACCATCTGTGAGGGCAAAAAAAAAAAGAAAACCTATTTCCGAAAAAGACGAAAAAGTTAAGAGAAAAAAAAAAGTAGTGTTAAAGAAAAGAGCAAGGACCTAACAGAAAAAATAATAAATACGGTATAAAAATAAAGGGACAATTGTCTGTGAAGTTAAAAAAATAAAAAGAGAAAAACCTATGTTTCAAAAAAACGAAGGGCTTAAGCAAAAAAAAAAAAAAAAAAAAAAAAAAAAACAAGATAAAAAAGGAGAAAGGAACTGAACAAAAAAAAAGTGCGATAAAAAAAAACGAAGGAGTTAAACGAAAAAAGGGATAAAAAAATGTAATGATCTGAATGAAAAAAAAAATATGGTTTTAAAAAAGATGAATGAGCTAAGCAAAAGAAAAAAGAGTAAAAAAAATGCAAGGATTTGAATAAAAAAATAAAGTGTGGTCACGGATCCCAAAAAATGCAATAAGCTGAATGAAAAAAAAGTGTAGTCCCCAAAAGACGAAGAATCTAAGCGAAAAAAGCAAATGAGTCAAAAAAATTGTAAGGATTTGAATAAAAAAAATATCGCAGGGACTCTCAAAAGACAAAGGGCTTAAGTGACAGAAATGAGGAAAAAAGGTGTAAGGATTTGAATGAAAAAAATAGCGGAGTTCAAAAAAATAAGACAACCACTTAGGTATGTCCGAAAAAAGTGCATGAACAGTAAGTGCCTTTGACATTTTATATACAGGGGTAAAATCAGTTAAAAAAAAAAGTGAGATCTCAATGATATGGGACAACTAAGTACGGACATGACCCCAAAAAAAGAGGACACGATCGGGAAAAAAAAGAAGCCTCACAAAACAAGACGTGAACGAAAAAAAGGAAAGCTGTGGCCCAAAAAAAAACATGGGATCTCAAAAATATGGGATGACTAAGTAGTGACATTCTAAAATAGGGTGAGAACCAAAAAAATCTGGATCAGAAAAAAGGGAAGGAACCAAACGCCCAAAAAAAAAAAGAAAAAGAAAAGCTGTGGCACAAAAATAAGACGACGACCAACCAGGGACTTCAGAAATTTTTGAACAGTGCCGGTGTATGGTAACCCCCCTTCCATGCTTTATATATATAGGTAAAGTAATAATTTATTATTTTATCGATTAGGGCATGATGAGACATGATCAATTGGTCTAATGTAAAAGGTGTTTAGTTCTGCGAAACCTACGATTCAAAGAGTCATGTTACACCTAGACATATTAGCAATTAGGGATCAATCTCCCTGAAAGACAGATACGACCTGACACACTAAACAATTGCCACCAGTTATAAGCTAATCGGTCTGTGATCTTCAGAAATCTTTGATGCACTAGATATGACATTACCCTTGTCATATCGGTAAGGAACCAATCGTTATTTTTATCGGTAAAAGACAATACGAACATTCCCCAAATAAGAAATGTGATTTTTTAAAATTAATCAATAAGGGATGAAATCTCCCAGTATTGCTAGAATTTTTTAAGTAATGAAAATTACAAATCTTTTGAAAATATTTGATTATAAAATTATGAGATTTTCGAATCTCCTCAAAAGAAAACTAGGGTTATAACGCTTTGAATACATACGACTCTTAAAACACAAGCATATATAAGCCTTCGGAATGTCGAAACCCAAGTACGCTCTCTGAGACCAAACACTTGACACACAAGTCACAGAGTTCTCTCTCTCTCGTGCTCAGTTTGTTTCATTCAAATCGAAAATCATTCTTTTTAACTTAAGCGTCGGAGTCTTCCTCATTAGAGCACCCTTCGACAATATTTTGTAGGTTTCAAATCATCTCCCGAAATAACCATTCGAGTCGAAAGAGTCGAAATTTATGGAGTCCAAATCTATCTCCAATAAAGTTACACGAATCGAATTGATTTCAAACTGCTCGGTCAACAATTCGACTCGACTCAAGTTTAATTAAATTCGAATCGAGTTTGAGTAGTATAATTTTAAATTCGAAAATTTGTCGAATAAATCGATAACATCTATTAATATATATTATATATATTTATATATTATTATAATATGAAAAATTAAATTAAGTAGAATATATATTATATATATAAATTATTCGTTAAGTTTAAGTTTGAGCGATTTTATTATATAAATAAGTGAAATTTGAGTTATATTATTTATTATTCGTTGAGTTCGAGTTTGATTTTGAATACCAATTAAAATTTGAGTTTAAATTTAAGTTATATTATATACTACTTATTAAATTTGAATTCAATTAAAAAATTCGATTTTGTGTTCGAGTCGAGAGATACTCGTAGTTACTCGATTCAAATGCTAATAACGGTAAACCAAGTTATTTTTTTAAGATCAAATATGAGGGTTTTTTTTTTTTTGGGATATTGGAAAAATTAGGAGGTTCTATCGGAAGGAGCCAAGCACGATGGCTATCGGTTACCGACAAACGCCAGATTTCAGCTGATACTACAGTTGAGACGGGAAGAGATGCTAATGCAAAGTAGCTCTACATCACCTATACCACTGCCAGTCGATTCGCATGCTCCTCATCCTATGCGCGTCGTCCAACATCTTCCTTATCCCCGTCCCTGTCCCTGCCCCGCTAACCTATTTTGTCTCTCTCATCCGGGGCCGAGACCCAGCTCTCGCTGTCACCAGGCCCTAACCGCTGCGAAGCCACTCTCCTTATCCGTACTTAGAGCGTCCCCTTCCGACATCGATTGCGGTGACCCCGACTTCGGCGAAGAAGATGATTTATCTGATGAAATTTTGGACCTGCCACAATCATTATCGTCCGGAGGAGTCCGTATCGCCATTGAGAAGCTGGGGAGAAATTCGCGAAGAATTCAATCCAAGATAGGTATAGATGCCAGCCTTGAAATCATTTGGAAAATATTGACAGATTACGAGAGGTTGGCCGACTTCATCCCTGGTCTTGCCGTCAGCCAACTGATGGAAAAGAAACAAAACTTTGCTCGACTTCTTCAGGTATTTTAATTTATCGACATGGCCTATTGTCCCTCCTCTTTTTTCCCTTTTTATGCGATGTCGTCGTTAATGTTGGATTTGGATTGATTGTTATCGTCAAGTCAAAACTTAATTTTAGTTCCCTTTTGGTCTAGGTTTACTCGGTAAAATAAAACCTGTTCCTCTGGATCTCTGGTCTTGGTGTTGAAAATAATTGCATTTTAAAGAGCTTATTGCTAAGCTGAATCAGCGAGACTCTTTCCATGAAGTATCATGAGGTTATTGAACTATTGCTGAATGATGCTTTTATCCCCTTTAATATATGCCGTTTCATCAAATTTCAGTAATTTTATAAAGAAAGTTCTGTCATACTGCAATTATCCATGAGAAAGTTAAATTCTGTGCCAAACGGGAGAACCTTCACAAATTTTTAAAAAATCTCATGTACATTGCACTGTTAATGGATATTGGATGATTACAAATGTGCTAAGAAATCGTTGCCCAGACTCTAGCACCAGAGTTTCTGAACATACAGGTAACCTTTTAGCATAGTTAATAAGTCCAGATTTTGCTTATGAATATTCATAAGAAGTTCTAGATGGCACTTGTATTTTAATTTGCTTCAGTCAATCCCTAACTCTTTAAGTCAAGTGTTTGACATTACCATCAAATTCCTGTAATCATTTGTGTAGTTGAACTTCAAGTTGCACAAATTAGTCAGGGTGATGACCCGTAAAGGCTCTCTATCGTCAACATATAAGCTTCCACATATAATGATAGGTTGCCCTTTGCACCAACATTCTTGTCCCCTCAATTTAAACTAGATTATTTACCTCATATCATAGAGAGTTACGCTCTGAAGATCCTTTGGAGCCATTTTCCTTGGTAAATGTTTTTGGATACCAAATTATCAAGACCTAAACCTCGCTCGAACTTAGGCCTTGAAATCTTTTTGGTCCATATCTAGAGTCCTTAAACATTGCCGAAGATGCTGCATACTTTGTGGAGGTCTTTGATCTATAGCCTTTGTAATGGGCAACCTCTTGGTGCCTTCTTGTGAATTAAATTTTATATTCTCAATTTTTTAATTCAGTTTTTTTTTTTTTTTGGGTGGGGGGGGGGGGGGGAGGGAGGACATGCTTCATTACTTTGAATATGGGTTTTTGTGAACATTTCTTGATATGTTTGGAGGGAGTGGAATGTTAGGGATTTTGAAAGTTGGAGTATTGGTGGAATGAGATTGTTTTTTATGCTTCTCTTTAAGGGTTCATGCTTTAGGAGTTTTTTATATTATACTTTATTTGAAGAGGATTGGAAAGTACTTGTTCACCATTTCTCATTTTTGCTCTTTGCTTCTCCTGTTTTAATGATTTTTCATCTTAAGAGCCTTATGTGTTTTTACTAATACATCTAATACAACTTTTTTTTAAAAAAATTTTTTTTAATTAAAAGCGCTTAAATCTTCAAAGTAATTTATCTTATAAAACATTTATCATATAGTATTTTCTACTTAAAGCTATATTTCAAGAATTACACATTATTTGGGGGTCTTACCTTTTTTAGTCATCTTAATTAGCAACTAGGGACTTGGAATCTAGAGAGTCTATGAAAAGAGTGCACAAAATTTTAAATTATCTTATAATTTATAGATAAATTATGGTACTTATACTAATGACTTCCCTGGTTTTAGAAAAAACTCATGTTGTATTTTCCTTTTTCTTTTACAAACAAATTATTCCCTGGGCTCACATGAACTATTTTTATGCTTCAAGCAATTGACATGAAATTGTCTTTTCTACAAACAAAAACATTGACAAAGGGAGGCTCGTTTGTGCATGTGTGTATTGCAACAATCAATGGGGAATCTTTCCAAAGTGATCATCCCTTGTTTCTTCTTTGTTGAAGAATAAATCAACTCAACCCTAGCAGGAGTTCTTGTGGCCAGACTCAATAACTTTATGGCCAATTGTGATGCTGTCTTTTTATGTGAGAAATTTGAGCTAGTCTGCCAACAAGTTTGCGAGGTTTAAATCTAGGTTCTTCAATGGTTCCAATTATGAATTTCTACTATGTCCCTGATTCTTTTGATAGGAAACACACTATCCCAATGAGTACTATAAAGAACTTACAAAAGGCAGTTATCCTCAATGCTCAGAATTGAGAAGAGGACAAAGAAAGGGATCTAAGTCAAATATTACTTTAAAAAACTTCTTACATTCCTTATTCTGTCTAATATTCACTAATTCCAGATATGAGGGTGCGATATGTAAATGAGCAATAAAAAGTTTTGGCAATTTTCCACTAAAGCTTTTAAAGTGGGAATCAAGCTTTTGAGTATTTTATTAAAGCCCTTGCACTTAACACTAGGTCACTAGCTGCGTGACTACATCATCATATCCATCTTGCCCTTCTGATTGCTGACATCTAAAGTGACTCAAATCACTAGCTGTGTCCCAGCAATGAGCAACAGGTGGATAGGATGGTCTCCACACACAAGATTTGCAGCTCTTGTATGTTGTGTTCTTGTACCTGGCCTACATCGCCATATCCATTAGCTAAGTTTTCTCCGTTCTTTTTTTTCATTCACACAGAATGATTGCCACATCCCGAACTTGTTCCGTGTGTTCCGGACTAATTTCTATGGAGACTATTGATCTGTGGAGGGGATTGTAACAACCCCACAATGTGTGGGGTATTGTCCGCTTGACCCAAAAGTCTTATGGTTTTGTCCACAACAAGGCATCTCACTATGAGGAGTGTAATCACATAAATATAGCGCTAGTTGATATGGGATTCAAGCTCCACCACACCAGTATCCCACACCCTCAACCAATGTGGGATGTTACAAACTCCTTTCATTGAGGTATTTGTGTGCTTTGACCTGACGGTTTTGTCCAAAAAAAGTACCTCAGTAAGAGACGGTGTATGGTCACATGTATATGACCAAGGATTATTCTAGCTAGGTGATGTGGGATTGAAATTCCACCACACCAATATCTCACACCCTCAACCAATGTGAGATATAACTGGGATATCAAGTCTCACATTATTTAGTTACATCTATGAGGCTACATAATTTAGTTACATCTGTGAGGGTATGGTATGTATAAATTTGAAAATCTTTCACAGTAACAACTGCTTTTTAAGACAGGAATCATGTTTTAAATAAACCAACCATCCAAATTCTGCATATAATCTTCCTCCTTGCTACTCAGCATCTCACCTTTCTTCATGCACACTGCTCAGATACCCATTCTTTGAATGCACCCAAACAATGTGGAGCAAGGAGAAATCCATCCCAATTATCCCACAAATCTGCAATCCTCAATTGCTGTAACACTGTGTTTCAAAACACCTCAACATTTAATTATGATTAGAGAAGGTTGTTCATATACTAGTGCTGCCTAAGACAGTGGGGAAGAAGAAAGAGCAAGATCGGGTTTTGGAGAGAACAATTGTTCAAGGGGTTTCAGATAAGCCACAAATGATCTACATCCAACTCATTTGAGTCTGGATTTCCTCTTTCTTTTCTCACCTTCCTATCTTTATTTCGTTGGTGAACTAAGTCCTGTTCTGGTGCATTAGGAGGGAGACAGGAGCCAGGATCTTCAGATATCAGTTCGTTGGTTTATGTTTTCTGTGGAATAAGGTTGTTTTTTATTCTTCTCCGTGGACTCATACTTCAGCGATTTATAAAAATTATAGCTCGGAAGAGTTGAGGAAGGATCGGAGAGCATTTCTCCATTAGTTTTTGTCTTGATCTCGTATTCATCTTCAAGGATTTATAAAACCTTGCTATGTTTGTTTTTGTATAGGAGAGATAAAAGGTGAATGACTGCATCACGTTGTGAGGCTTTTGAGGTAATCAATTATGATGAGCAACCTTTTTAAAATCACCTTTTGACTAAGTCACAAATTTTCTTTTATGACTAAAGAATGCCATCTACTAGTGGAAAAACCGAATTGATAATTTTACTTTATTTGGCATTTTTAGTTAATGGAGATTATTTGAAAATCCAGATTGTTGTCCCATTGCATGAACATGGTTCTTGGGATGTTTGTACCTGTTGCTGTGGATATCGCTTTACTTGCACATGCATTGTTGTTGATCACGAAGCCTATTTCATTGCACCCGCTTTCTTCCCAATAGATTGGACAGCAGAGTCTGGGATTCGGACTGAAATTCAGTGCCAAGGGTATTGTGGATTGTTATGAGAAAGATCTTGAAAGATTACAATCTTGTCAAAGGCGTGAAATTGAATTTAGGATGATAGAAGGCGACTTTCAAAACTTTGAAGGCAAATGGTCTGTTCTAGAGGTAAATTTTTTTGTTGTATCTTCTTTGTTGTATATCACGTTCTTAAATCTTTTCTGCATGATGTTTGGGGTCATATTTTATTTTGAGAAATGTAAGTTGCTGGTTCTTAAAACAATTTGAAGAAATGATCGTACTTGTTTACAAATTTAAGTTGAGATCAATGTTTTCTATTTTGTTTCAGTATATAATGTTTTTCATGGAAGTCTTCTCTTATTTAAAACAAACACAACACTCTTGTCTAATGAACAGAAGCATTAAATTTGGAATGCTGCTCTTGGATGTGCATACAGCCTTCTACTTATCTCTGAAACTGCTCTGATATGTTCAGGGACAAAAACTATGCTTGTCTATAAAGGGCTTACTCGGTGCACAAAGTGCTCTCCGGCTTAGTGCAAGGGTAGGGGGAGGGTGGGCGTATATGTACACTGCCTTCCCCTTGCATTTTGCAAAAACTATGCTTGTCTATAATTTTCTATATTTCCTTTTGGGGCTATAGTTCTTGAGGGCAACTCCAAGATAGATATTGGATTCCCTTTTCTAATTCTTGAACATATCATATTCTTTCATCCTGTGGGCAGAGTTTACAAATTTTACATACTGATGCATATTATTCTACAAACTAGCATTAAAGCCCAAACATGCATAGGAAAATAGCGATTTTTTAAATTCCTTTATAGGAACATGTATGTCTAATTTGTTGAAATATTTTCAGTTGCCTATTGGTATAAACCATAATTCAATGACTATACCATTAGACAAAAATAATGGTAGTAAAGTAAATACTTACACAAAGATAAGCTTTTCTGTAATGTGTATTATACTGATTTGCATATATCCAACACAAGTGAAAGATTTTGTGGGGGTGAAAAATAAGGCTGACTATACGGTGTTATTCGAGCTTGTAAACAAATGGTATTCTACTGATATATCGATCACATTAAGCACAATCAAATTTTGATTGTATGTCTTTTCTTCTTTGAAACTACTTATGGGAGATTATTTTCTCTCTAGTAAAATTTTATAAATGGTTGTTTTACAAATTATCACAGACTACTAGCATAAATTCAGACCTGAAATAAATGATTTTTGTTTGCAATAGCCACTTGAAATGATTATTTTGAATTGAAGATATCTTGTTAGATTTATAAAAATTCCAGTTCTGGGGCTAGTTGCTGATCCTATGATTTCTACTCATTGTTTATGATTTGTGGAAGTTAAATGCATATTTAGAAATTAATGGTACATTTTCTAGTGTTACTAAACTTTGAACATGCCTAGCATTGAGTTTTAGATATTATTGATGTAAATTTATTTCCTATCACAAATAAAATCAAGAAATCACAATTTTCTTGTAGGGGCCATGACTTCATGGTGAAGCTTTGGGGTGGTAATCTCGTTAACTATTTTTGGTTAATTAAGTAGAGCTCAAATTTAATTTCCATTGTACATAGAAAAAAAAAACCCTTAGGCATGGACAATAGCTCACACATCACATACACAAAGTAACCTTTCTGTAGGTTCATCTTCCCAAAGCAATTTCCGGGATTTGAACCTTGGACTTGCTTAGGGTAAGGCATGATGTATGTTATTAGGAGCATGGAAATATGTGCGACAATATATTTATCATGCATTCGGTGTGAATATTTTTGAACCAAAAAACAAAAAATAGTCACATTTATTTATTTTTTTTTTGCAGTTGTCATGTGTCACTTCATGTGAAGTCGTATGTTCCTTCATTTTTTTTTTTTTTCAATTTCTATCACGTGCTAGGTTTTGTTCAAGTTCAAAGATTATACATTTTTGAACTCGACACATGATTAGAAGTTCTTAGTACATGGTGTGTATTTGACAAATGTGGAAACGTTTAATAAAGTACTTAGTTTAGAAACTCATCGTACAGTTGCATCCGTGTCAATAAAGTTAACATTGGTAACTGATGTAATAGTGTATTCATTTATGTAGATATAATATGGTGTAGTGAAGTTGATTAATCATATGTGAGTGCCACTTGGTGCACCATGGTGAAGTTTTCCAGAATCCTGTCATTATAAGTTGATGAACCACCGTTTTACCCCCAAAATGTCTCAGTTTTTGGTAGCTAGCATCATTTTGTCTGTAATAATCATCCATAGGGATCGAATGAAAGAAGAGTAAATGATCTCACAGTTGCTCGGTTTTGCAGTATGACAGAATAAGTTGTGGAGGCAGTGACAACTCTCTTGGTCAAGAAAATCTTTCTATTCTTTCTTACACAGTTGATGTGGAACCAAAACTTTGGCTGCCCGTTCGTCTCATTGAAGGCCGACTCTGTGAGGAAATAAAGTTGAACCTTTCGTGCATTCAGAAAGAGGCACAAAAAGCAGTTCAGAATAATTTTGTAGCACATTGTGATATCCTTACGTCCTGATAAACTACAGTTACCCTATTCTCTAAACTATTGTTATGCTAGCAACAAGATTCTTCTGCATATATTGCTGAATGTGCATTTACAATGGCAAAACTTCAATCTCTCGAAGTTTTCTGTATTTGATGGGACCGAGTTTAGTTTTAATCTGCTCTAATGGTGACAGATCTATTTCATACACTAATTAGGCATCAACATTTTTTTTTTGGTTAAAACTGGAAGTTTACCTCAAACTGTTGGGAGGGTACTAAAATTTGAAAACTGAATAATGAATTACAAGATTCTGTTTTTTTTTAAAAAAAATAATAAATGAATAAATAAAATGGTGTGCTTATTTGACAACTATCCCCCGGATGGGAAAAATTGGTTTACTTGTGTGGTAAATTGCTTCCTCACTATACATTTATCTCATCAAAAATGCTTGTGTGACATAGGTTAAGATGTTTTCCCTCCATTGACTCCCTGAACTATTTAATTCTCTAGCAAATTTTATTCAATTCCTAGATTATATTTGAAACCCTTAACCCTAACTCCTAATTGATTGCCAAATTCACCTTAATGGAGATCAATTGGGGGAAAAAAAAAAGAAAAAATTCAGTTGTTCGACTCATGCAAAAGATGATAAACAATAAATTTTAATAGTTTTAAAAATAGTTTCCTTAACAAGTAAATTATGTGAGGCTTTTTGTTAGTCTTAGAATTTCAGAGGGCTAATTGTCAAACGAACCCTTTTCTTTGTTCTAACCTCACCATTTTTTTTTTTTGGGTAAAGGTTGGCTTCCACTAAGCCTATTTCTTTTTTTGGTGGGACCAATAAGCCTATTTCGGACTTAACATGGAGAAGCATCACCATGCAGCCTGGATACATGATGAACTATTCTTTGGCCTTTTACTAAATGGAGATGCATCACCCTTGGGGCGATTTTATTGGCTAAAAGTGAAATCGTCATTCTCGCAGCTGGTTCGCCTTCCTGACGCCTTGAATTGTTTTGCTTTTTTTGGATCGAAGAATGAGAAGCAAGTTTGACAACCTAGACATTATGGTCTTTCTTGGCAAATGGTACGACTATTAAACAAGAGCAAACACTGTAATATAATAAACAGTGCAATATCCATGGAAGGGTTTGCGGTTGCACGTCTGAGGGTCTTGTCCTCACTTTGGGAAATGCATCTAGCAGAATTGTCAAAATGACTAGGAAAATAGAGCGATGTGCAGCAGTTCAACTCCATCTGAAGGACTGCAGTTATAAACAATTTGAAGTAAGGATTTATGGGCCTCTCGCAATTACATAACATGATTGATATAACGAATAACCGGACACGCTTTCCAAATTTTGATCTTAAGGAAAAATTTAGTTTCGTAGTACTGTTAGGTTTCAGCCAACAGGCATTTTGTAATTTAAGGGCCAAAATTTCCCAGCTCATCCATCCTTCGCTTCACCTTGTATGGAAAAGCTCTCGGTGGAGTCCCTGTGCTTCACCAATGCTGTCAACTCGACTTTCACATGAAACAAATAAAAATTAAAGGAAAAATTGTTCATTGCACTGATCCACCGGCAACCATCACGATGTGCAAGATTAATACGAATCCAACTGCATAAATTCCTCACTGTTCCATATGAAAAATTTTATATGGCTTATCATTTTTCAAAACATCCATATCTTACTCGAAGCAGAAACATGAGGCAAATTTAGATGACAGAAATTTACAAGGTGCGATTTAACATTATTTTAGGAGGCATCCTAAGAAACCAAAAGGAAGATTTAGAGGCCTACTTGAGAACTCTCAAAACCTCTTGGGTCCTTGGGCTCCTCGTAGTACAAATTTTTCTGCCAAAGGTAATTTGCTCCCCTGCTATTAATCATTTTGATTTGATTTTATTAGACATGTGGATCGTCAGCACGAGTTAAATAGATAAAGATACCTAAAAGATGAAAAGTGAAAGGGGAAATAGAAGTTATGGAATCACAACTAATTGCGATCTGATAAAAAATGTGGACCAAATATAGATATCAAAGACTAGGGTTCAGATTTTTAATAATTGATTTATGAACCCAAAACAATTCCATACGGATAAAGAAACTATATACAATATCCACCTGATCCATTAATTTCTTACAAATCAAGAAAACATATCACCAATAATTAGAAATTACCTTTTGTGCATAGACGAAAGGAGAAAAAGACTGTAACTATGTCACTGCTGGGATCATTTATCCATCCTTAGGGTATTACACAGATGCCCAAGTTCAGGCCGTGCATTCATCCATGATGCAAATTCCATTTCAGTTTGTGAAGTGCAGTAAAGGTAGGATCTAAAACTGATGAGGTAAAAATAACGCCTGCAGATGGGAAAAAAAATGAGAATCACTGTAGAGGAAATTGCTTATGAGGATTTTTTTTTTATTATTTTATTATTTTTTTAATTATTATTATTATTTTTTTTAAAGACTGCTTTCCAGTCGATCTTCATTTCGACTGAGCTATTTACCCATTTGCCAGAATCACAGGCAGAATTCCACAGGTCATTTGGGCGAGGGATAAGTCAGGAAATGAATAAGACAAGAAGGAACTTTGATGGGATCAAATGGTTTCTTGATGAATCCAGTGCAATTGGGAAATTAGTATGTCATATAGCACCTACAGATTACACAAACAAATGCATTAATCCGTATCATGTATGCATACATGTGCTGGTTCAAATTCTGGCCAATTTTGAAATCTTAGCGCTGAGATACCCAAGAAGAACATTATTTTGCATGTAGTATTTTCCTAATGCAAAGGGACATATCTGTGCCTTCTGGGACCTTGAATGCGTTTTACAGTTTATATGTCAGTAATGGAAGTGGGAAATTTTGTATGATAAATGTTTATACTATTTTCATTTCTTTACAGATAAAGGACTCTCATTTGTCTCAAGATAAAAAACTCTGAAAGCAGGTGAAACTGGAAGAAATAATTGTAGCGCTCACAAAAATTTACAACCATATGCATCAGAATATTTTGACATTGCTCTTAGTGGAAATTTTCAGGCAATCTGTCAAGATACACTGCCCAACACAGTCCCCAGCACACTGCTTAAAAGAAGTTGATGGACAACAACCACATGGCAAAGGAGACATTTCAAACAATGAAGTGAAAAAAACTAACCTTAATGCCTTGATGCCCATATCCATGAGATATGCTTTCTGTTCATCATCATCATCACTTGGATAGCTCTGAAGTTCTTTATTATAATAACGAATATCATCTCGCAAGTGCCCAGCACCTGCGCATCTTTAAACACGAAAGTGGGGATGTAAGAGCTCATTACTTATATCAGGGGTATGTATTTGGTCAACTTCACTACAGCCGAAAACTAGACAGATTCAAGAGACACCCAATTCAATCTTTGCAATAAAATGTAAAGATTTGAGATGTTTATGTGATATTTGTTATATCAAGACTGGTAATCTAATAAATACTGGAAAGAAAAGTATCCCTTGCCCGTTATCTTCTTCTCAGTTCCACATTTTTTCTATTTGTGCTCAATCCTGTCCACACTGCTTGGTCTGTGCTATTTTCTATCTATCTGGTAGGAGCAGTAGATTTTTATTTTGGCTTGTTCGAGAAGGTTGGAGTCTCTTTGGGAAGATGATCCCTCGCCTTTAGCAAATGCTTTGGATGGGAGTGCTGGCATTGGCTCTGGCTCCTTGGGGCTGAAATTTTTTTGGGGTTGCGGCAGGGATCTTCCCTTATTATATGATGGCTCCTGACGCAAATGTACAAGTAGCAGCAGAAAAATGAAGATTGCATAACAATTTGCACATTTGTAAAAATGAGGATAAACTCAAAATATAAATTGGTCAAAAGAGTCGAGAAAGTTGTAAGTAAAGCTCAATTTCAGACCTCCAAGAGTTTATATTTTGAATTAGGTAAAATAGAGGAAGAAAGATATATATCATTGAGCAGATGATCTCAACATTCATGGCATAAGTCCTATAAATTTGGTGTTAAGAGATGGAAACAATGATGTCTAACTGGGATAAGAAGAAATAAATGTGCACTGGGTGGTGAAGACTAAGGCACCCTAACGGGGGCAGACCTCAGCACGCTAGATTACCAGGAAGAAGATGAGAGAGGGAGAACATTTTGATGACAATGGCCAAGAGTCTTCTCATGTCCATGAATAATGCATATCTATTATATGCACACTACTGCATGGATTTGCAGTCACTCCAGGAGATGCAGTGTTGAGGACATTAGATTACCAGGTAAATGATGAGAGGAGAACCTTCTGGTGACGATTTCAAAGAGTCTTCTCGTGCCCACAAATAATGTCTACCTATTGAAGTGTGCGGATTTTCAACAGAAAAAGGAGGAGCTTTTCCCATGTGCCTGCCAAATGTGAGAATTGAGGCCCAGTGAAGTGGAGGATTGCTAAGATAGAATACCTAGCGTTGAGTTGGGCAGATTGCAAGCAATTATGAAGCACAGAGGCACAATAGAAACAGAATAAGAAACAATCTGAAAGTTTAGGGGGGCCAAAATTGGGATTTGACCCTTATGCTAATTATCTTCCTTTACAATGAGAGATTTAACATGTTAAACAGAAAATTTTTGCAAGAATAGATGTGTTCCAATGCTTACTCCATTTTCTCCTAATAGGGATGGTATGGTGCCTCTCAGAGTCTCTGACTAGGACAGTGCAAAGGACCAAGAGGCCCCGTGTAAAAAGTTGGTAGAAATGTGAGAAAGGTTACATGGTTCATGGTCTAGGATAGAATTGCATAATGAAAATAATCCTTCATAAGAATTTGACACTAAGTAGTTGAGTAAAAGGCATTAGTGAATTGATCTAAATTCTGCTCATATGTATATGTGTGTGTGTGTGTGTGTGTGAGAACACGGGCGCACGTGTTTTTTTTTTTTAATAATATAATACTGATAATAAATAGAATGCTTTGCACCAAAAAAAAAAAAAAGGAATTAGTATTAGCTTCCAGATAAATTTTGTTGAGATGGCATACCTCTCTATAATAACATCCACATCTTCCTTACTTTTGGGACCACAAATGAGAACTCTGGTCAAATTCAATATGTCCCTATAGTCAACCATATTATAAGCTTCTTCAGCAGAAACTCCAGAAGGAATGTTCTCTTCATGGTTAGAATCTAGATGTTGAGCAAACAATGATGAGGGTGTCTCTGAGGCAATCTTCACCTCTGCATCAAGTTTAATACATAAAATAGCCATTGCATAAGCAACTCCTCCAAATCCTGTGTGTGACACAAAAAGGTAACACCCTGCATTGCTGTAGACAAAATAAGTTATATTAACTTATAGAATGAAATGGTTACCAAAACGAACAAAAAAGAGCTTATCCATGTGATTTATGCTCATCTTGACTCCACAAATTAAAGAAAACTGCTTGAAAATGGTGAGAATCCATCATTCATTATATGACACACATTCTCCTCTTGACAGGAATAAATAAAAAATTAAAGGTAACTGATATCAAACTTCCAAGTATCTCAACAACTTTCAAAAGTCAACATCTTGCAGAAGTCAGTCCCTTAAATAATTTGTATCATCAGGGCATCCAAATCTCTAAAGAGAAAAAATCTTCTAAGACAAGTTATTTAAGTACAAAATATGGTTAAGTAAAAAGTTGTTTGAATAGGAATTGCAGAAAGGTAAAAAGGCGTATGTTGACAAGGGACAGTTTGTTCTGCAGGTTCCTCATCAGGCATCAATTGTCCCTGGCTAAGAGGTCTGCATCTCTCATAAAAGTCAAGGAAGTGGGGACCTGGATTATAAAAAAATTTCCTTAGATAATCCAAGTATCATATGATGCAGGGCAAATTATCCAGCTAAGAAGATAACATAGGCTCTTGTTGGGAGATAATGACTTGGTCATCAAGGATAGCTTGTTTCTGATCCTGTTGTTGCTGTTGAAGCAGCTCATATTGTAATACATGAGCAGAAGCAGCAGATGTGTTCATAAATGTCTGCAGGGGTAACTGGAGGCGCAAAATGACCTCGACTAATATTTCCGAATCTTGGCAACAAGAAATCCCCACATAGTAGCTCATCTACCATTACATATTCAAGAAAACCGTTACACTATGATTAACAACTTTACTTTTGCTATTAGCTGAAGGAGCAATGTGCTCACCAGTCTCTTTTCATGTTCTCTCTGAGTAGAATCCTTAGGAACTCTTATTGCATGCACCCAAATGGAAACATTATAATAAATTTCTAGCTCATAAAAGAGAAAGAACAGTAGTCAAATTCCTGAAATCCTTATGCAGACTCCATCCAAATATCCCAAGGAAGAGCCATAAGAGAACCCTATTACAAAGGTGAGGCATCATTTCTCCATCCAAAACCTCTGCATTTTGTCAAAAGCAAATTAGGCAGATTGGCACAGACCTACTAATTATCACAGATGGCAGATGAATCTGCAGAGAGACGGAGGAAGAGTAAGACCAGGGGCAGTTCCCCCCCCCCCCCCCCAAATGGCCCATAGGCAAATTTCACTCTTTGCCCTACATGCCAACCAAAAAAAAAAAAAAAAAACATATAAAATAAAGTTTGAACCTTTGTCAACTTTTCTTGTCTTTTATGAATTGGTTGCATTCTAATTTATCTTCCTTCTAGAAACCACCCCTTTGCACAATCAAAATCTCCCACTATCCAATCTCTTTATTTCTGTCCCTCGTATATACAATCACACACTCTCCTCAAAAATAAAAACGGTGCCGATAGATTTTTCTCTCTACTTGGAAAAAAGCATCTCTTTTTGTTTCTCTCTCCTCATGCAAGGTATTCAGGGATTTCATTTTCTTATTTTCTTTTCTTTTCTTTTTTTTTTTTTTTTAATTTTTCAATAATATAGATAGCTAATGATTTTTTGCCCCCTACATCAAGATTCAGCTTCCTCCCTGAACCCATATCTTGCTTGCTACACTGCAAAGCAAGAAGTGATCCCTAGTTTCATAATGTGATCATGTGACATCATCCCCCCCCCCCCCCAAAAAAAAAAAAAAAGATACTAAAAGGGGGAAAATTATTCTCATCCTTCTTCCTATCAATTTGCCTTACATGAATCTTCATCAAAGATTGTAATTTCAACTGTCTCCTTAAAACCTAAATGCCGTCTTAAGAGGGCTGCTCTCAACATTTGACCAGAATTCCCAGCATAAATTTGAAAACCAGCATGTAAGCCAATGCTGATGGGATTTCAACCTGCTAGAGAGAAAACAGAATTTTGCAGCAGCGCCACCATTACGGTCATGCAGGTGCTATAAAAGGTCTTGGGGCCTCTTTTTTGTTTCTTATTTCTTAGGCAAAGAAGCCAACCATTATGGAAGCAAATATAAGGTTTCAAAACTCACTTTCACATCCACAACCAAGCAAACCACTATGGAAGCAAATCTAAGGTTCCAAAACTCCATTACAAGCATAGGTCTAAGGATTTGAAGCACATATCATGATTCTAGAGCTGAATGGAAAAGTGAGTCCATATAATTCACCCTAATTGAGTTGGGACTTCAAAGGAAAAGTTGACCTGAGTTTTGTGTTGTCCATTACAATTTTCATATGGCTCACTGTTTCAAATAAATGTCAACTGAAGTGGTGGCCAACAGATGCGCTTTTACACTCAAGGTTTGATGCACATTGTTGAAAAGTCCGTACCATTAATATTTCAAAATAAATCAGGCTTTAACACAAGATTCAATAGCAAAGACAAGAAGTAATATAGCTATTGAACATGTAAATCGCGAGCCATGAATCCATACTTACTTCTCCTTTGTGTATTGAATTGCATCAATATCAGAAGCTAATGGCTCTCTCTCTCTTGTCAATGGTATCCTCCTATATGCCATGTTGTATCCTTCATCTTTAAGGGCAGCATAAACTTCAGCTGGTGTTTTTACATCATCAGGGAAAATGTTCTCCCAGTATCCCACAACACTAGTATGATTGGATATTGGGCAATATTCTTCACGGTGCAGAAGCATACGCCCACCTGCTTGTGTGATCTCGGATACTATATCTTCCTTTAATCGTAACTCCATGTGTTCCACCTATATTATAATCAAGAAAATGGATGTCAGTACCAGGACTTTTTCAGGATTTGGCCTTTGAATAAATGACAGAAACATTGGTCACGGACCACCAGGCCACTTATTCCCACATGCTTGAGTGTATCAACAGGTTTATTTAGTTCTCTAAGAACAAATGGTGTGCCATTAATGTACACGATTGCCTCTTCTCTGAGATCTGTCAGTATCACTTTTTGGCCAGCACTTCCTTCCGCTCCGGGCTGCGCTCCTAAATACTCTAGCATCTCCTTGGCACCAGCAATTGTTGGAGTTGCCATACTGAAGACAGGGTAGCCATCCACCTGAAAGAGATGAAGATATTAGATGACATGAGCTAGAGTTATATTGATTAGGACGACAAGCCTATAAGTAGGATTCAAATTCTTTCATTATTAGGCTTTGCATAACTGGAAAAGTATTTAGAAGTTTAATGCTGGTAGCCTTCATGTCTCTCTCTTCTATTTCTGGATTCTTCTCCTCTCTTCTACTTCTTGCTGCATTAACTAGTGAAAAGAGAAGAGAGGTACAAGATATGGGGCAAGAAATCATCTTCCGTAAAAGAGAAAAGATATAAAAAGGAAAAAGTCAACATTAGGTAGAAGGGAAAACATTAAAAAAGTAAACTCTAATTCCTTTTCCACATCCTCATAAGTATGATTTTTTGAAAGCTTCCATCGCAAAGGTCCCTTTAAGGAAGCAAAAGAACAACCTTACTCCATAAGAGAGAATTAGGAAATAGTTGATCTTCAAGATCCTTTCATTTCTACACATCCAAATGCACCAAATATAACTGTTTAGCTCTATGTGATGAATTGGGTTCCTTACCATAACTTGGTCACATGAACTGCATGTGATCAGATTCAGTCCCTTTGTTTCAGGGTGCAGTTCATTATCCAAGTAAAAAACCATGCCACTGTTTGCCACTTTGTGTTTCGACTTTCCAAAATCAAATAAAGTTTTTGCTTCTTGTCCTCTTGGACGGTACCATCTTCTCTCATAAATCCCTTTTAAGGGAAGTGTTGCTAAGCATCTGTTAGTTTCTGCATACATTCTTCTGATAAGTGATATATTAGGACCGCACACTCCTTAAAGCATCTTCCATGTATGAGGGCCCTTAGCTCTATTGATCAATTAGATTTTAGTCAAATGATGATAGCTTTGCAAGTTGACTAGTTTACAACTGGAGACAAATATGATGAGGTTGTATGAAAAAAAAACCAGAGGTGCCTACCTCAAGGTGGTGGATATAATTCACGTGGAGGAACTCTAAATTTATAATTCAAGAATTCTGGCAGGGGAGAGAGACGTATTGTAAACACAAGTTTCATGGCTGCAATGCCAGTATAATACTTTTCTCCATCTTGTCTGGATACAAAATTGTCAAAATAGCTTGCATTTTTTTAATTGCTCAAGCTAGTTTTTCGTGTGCAGGAATGCAGCAGGAAAACTTCAAAGGGCTGGGAAAAGTTTTACTAAGTTTATTCATCATTGGCTCATGGGCTTTTGTCACAAAGGGCTCAGCAGGAATAGGAAACAAATGCATTTCTCGTGCTTGATTATATAGGCTTCATATTTTAAGGATGATGCTCATCTAGAAGGGCAGCAACTTCCATAAAACATTGAACTCGTCTATTAGCAGGTAAAATAAGCCCTATAATAATGAATATAATATTATAGCATATAACATTAATGATTGTAGCAACAAAAGCTCAGCTAACCTTGTAAACATGAGGAGCACCATGTATTTGTATATGGCTGGAAGTTCTCTGGCCAGGGAAAAAGTACATCTTAAGTATAGAACCTTTCCCCAGGACAGAACCATTACGAGCCTTGACAATAGCCTCCATTACAGCATCCCCATGTTGAGACTCATGTGGTGCTCTCAACTTCTCCTGGATTTCAGAAAATATATAAAAATTTTTAAAAGGCTCGTTTATATAATATTCAGCAAGAAATGCAATTAGACAGCCATATGCTTTCTGTGATATGAAGAACATTTACAGGGATAGTGAAAAAGTGCCCAGGCCTTGTTCTTATGCTCTGTTTCATGGCATGAACTTCAGGTCTTTGATGCAGCCAATTCTTAAATGTCATTTGTGAGTCTCCTTGTCCACAGAAACCATCAAATGCCTCGCTTCCAAGATAAGCTGCAAAAGCAATTAATTGAAAGTACCGCTCTAGATACTCAGCACCACGCTTTAGGGCAACCCTTCTTACCCTGGGCTCAACATGTTGTTGATTGAACACCTTCCTGTACTCCAGAACAGCTTGACGAATATTCTGGAGAGCTGAACACCTATCAATAATAGCATCTAAGGCTTCCCGGCATTCAACTCCATTATCAAATAGTCTGGTAATCTTCCATAACAAGAGGATATCATTTATACCAAATGCAGGACTTGGCTCTTTCCCCCTCCTCAATTTTGTCATTCTTGCTGTAAATGGAACACAAATACCACCAGTTTCTTCCCCGCATGAGGATCCTCTTTCTACTTCTTCACAGGATACCACATCAATTAGAATTTTAATAGGCCTCCCATAGTCCATTCGGAGTTTTAGAAGGCAAGCAATCACTGTACCAGTGGTTGTCCTTCCTATGCCCATCTGATTCAAAACCGAACTAGTTTTTAGAGGGACTAAATATAAATACAGTATGTTTCCAGATGAACAGTAATATTTACAAGAACTGCACATGCAAAAGAAAGCAGTGCTAGAACTTATCTTTTTACCTGGCAATTGAAAACAAAAGCTGTGTCTTTGGAGGCTGAAGATATATTCATTGCCAAAATATCAAAGTTGGAACTTTTGGGAGCTTTACCATCTGTAATGGGCACACGTGCATAATTGATGGGAAATCCATCAGCTTCCAGACATTTGAAAACCTCCAGTGGGGTCTGAATTGCATCACAACTCACATGCTCCCAAGCATCAAATATTTGCCCATCATCTGTTTCATGAATGACCATTATAGCACCACCATATCTCTGGGCCTCTCGCAATATATCATCCTTTAGCCGAGCTTCCATCCTCTCCACTCTCTCCCGATCAATTCCCTATATTTAGAAATCTTAGAATCTTGATTTAACAAGCTGATTCCACAAAAGAAATGCATTAGCAAATAAATAGAAATGAACAAACTTAGAAGCAGATGCTAAATCCTCAATAGACTGGGTTGACAGTCAAAATGTGATGAGTTTCGAATACATCTAAGACTAGGGTTATTATGCGAACCGAGTTGAGTTCGAGTCACTCACAAGCCGCTTGGTCAAAGGCTCGACTGGACTCTATTTTGACAGAGCTCAAGTCGAGTTTGAGCGGTTTTATTATTCGATCGAGTCGAGTTTGCGTAATAAAATTTTAGATTCGAAAACTTGTCGAGTAGCTCGATAATATATATTAATATATATTATATATACTTATATATTATTATAATATAAAAAATTAAATTAAGTAAAATATATTAATAACGTTGTATAAATTAATAAGATCGAGTTTTCGAGTTTTTGAGTCCATTTTGAGCTCATTAAATTATAAATGAATCGAGTTTGAGTCATATTATTACTATTCGTCGAGTTTGAGTTCGAGTATCATTAAAAAATTCGAGTTTGAGTTCGAACATAGGGATACTCGGGATCGACTCAACTCGAATACATCCCTATATGAGACTTATAACCATGCATCACAGCCATGTAGAAATTAAGTCTTCAGGTTTTGCAGTTTTTCTCATTCACACAATATGCTATGCCTTTGATTCCTGTAGACAGCCGTAGTTATCAGATCACTCGTTAGTTGTCCTCAAGTTGTTTCTTGGTTTTCAGGGAAGGTAATGACAAAAAAAAACAGCACCAATGGAGGTTGACTGAAATCCGCCATTGAAAGTAACTAAAGCTCCAGAAACAGTTTCTGCAAGGGTTTCTACAGTTGCAAGGGCGTCACATCAGTCCTTTAAGCCACTTACAACATAAAAACAGTTCCTTTCTTCCACAAATTGCAGAGTTGGAGATGAATGAGAAGGGTATAATTCTGAAGCTAGATTTTGAAAAGGCTAATGACAAGTTTTTTTTTTTTTTTGGAGGGGGGGTTTAGATAATCTGATAAATAAGTAAGACGGGATCCGATGGAGAAGGTGCATAAGAGGCTGTGAGTGCAGCTACTTTTTTATCATTATTAGTGGAGAGGTTAGAGTTTGTTTCCAGCTTCTCTTTGGTTAAGGTAAGGAGATCCTCTTTCTGCTTTCCTCTTCACTTGTGATAGACATGTTGAGCAGACTGATTGAGAGAGGAGTTCGAGTGAATGCTCTTTCTAGTCTTAGTGTGAGACTCAAGTTCATATTTCTCATCTTCCATTTGCCAGATGATACCATCCTTTATCTCAAAGAAGATAATAATGGTGAACCACCTTTCTCAAAATATTTGAAAATGTCTCGAGGCTAATTATCAAATGCCCAAAACTGAGTTCTTTGCATAAATGTGTAGTAAAATTTTTGATAACTTGGAAAACATTATCGAATGCAAGAAAAGTGAATGGTCTATTTCTTATTTAGGAGTTTCTTTGGAAGGAAATTCCATACAGTTTCATTTTTGGGCTCCTGTTGTGGATGGAATTAGTGGCAGGTTAGATAGGTGGAAGATGCTTCTCTCTATTTCCAACATAATCTGATACTTTCGGTTTTAAAGATTTCTATTTGGGAGATTGGAAAATTGAGAAATTGATAAGATTCTTTGGCCAGGAAGTTCGCTAAAAAGGACCATTTGGTAAGTTGGGAGCACGTGTCAAATGTGGTTTGGATCTCGGTGATTTGGTGTCCAAAAATATTTCGTTGGTAAGCAAATGGCGTTGGAGATTCCAATTCAAATCCACTACTTTATGGTATAAGGTTTATAAAGATCAAATATGGTCTCTGATAGAATGCAGGGGATGCCAATTCTGGACCGAGAACTTCTCATTCTAGCCCTCAGAAATTTGTCCCAGTTGTATCAGACTTTTGTTCATCTGATATTGATTCTCATGTTCCTTTTAGAAGGATTCTTGAATTAGAGAATCTCCCTTATTCATTACTATACCTTGACTTTATTGGTTGCCTATGCTTCACTCTGCTTCTATCAAAGATTATTATAATCAGGAAGAACATTCAATCTTCTGAAGTTTTCATTTCTTAGAAATCTCATTGATAAGTTATAAAATTCTCTTCCCTAGCTTCCCTATGACAAGGAAATGAACCTTTTCATACTGTTCCTGATATTAGAATTTGGAATCTTGATGGTTTGGAGGATTTTTTCTTGCAAATCACCATCTTATTGCCTTCCTCTCACCCCCCCTTTTCCCCTAACTGATCTTGTTGGGAAGACAAAGGCTTTTACTTGGCCTCTGATGCTTAACAAGATACATACAAATGATTGGTTATTAAAAAGGAGAGAGGAACCTTTAAGCCATTCCCTTGGTTGTTTGTGCCATGTCTAATAAGAATTCTAAAAGTAGAGATCAAATGTTTTTGATTTGCTATCTTGCATGGAGAACTGAAATTGTCTCTTTGCTTTGTGCAAACCGAAAGATACTTGTTTGCTTTGGAAATGTGTTTTTGTGGCTACTTGGTGTATTTGGAGGGACTGGAAGTGGTCCTTCTGTTTTCTGGGATATGGTTGTGTTTCATGCTTCTCTATAGACCTATGGCTAAGGTGTTTATAGAATTATAGCATAAAGGAGTTGAAAAGGTCTTGGAGAACCATCCTGTATTAGTATATGAATTATTTGTTTCACTCACTTTTGAAGATTTCTTATCATTATTAGCGTTGTCTATTCTTAACTACATCTAATATAATTCTTTTTTTATCTAAAAAAATGTAAAGTTATTCCAATTACAACAAGCATATCACACCCCAATTGAATATTTTGTCCCAGCAAAAAGCGTAAGAGCAGCTAACCACTTCAAGCCTATTCCTAATGATCTTAATTCCATAAAAACAATGAGTTTAACTGGTTCTTTAGAAATATTCATTGGTCTCATGACTTCAGTTTGTCCAACACCCATACCCATGTCATGGATCGTAGGCACCCCTACAGTTGGAAAAGTGAAGTATTGAGCAACATGGCAAATCTATTATCCTTATAATAATCCAACTAAACTAAAAACAACTTCCATATATTTTCCAGGAAAAGCATAGGATAAACAAACTAATTTTGTGAGAAAATGGCATTTGTAAGTGCATATATGTTGTTGTCTTGTAACAGTTACCTATTGTATTCTTTCTCCACAAATATAATTTCACTAGAGCTCAATGTATTCGTAGAGATATGATAGTGATGGAGTTAGTTGAGGAGATGGTCTTAGACAGGAATGAGTGGCGTAAGAGAATCCGCACAAACTAAATCTTCTTCTTCTTCTTCTTCTTTTTTTTTTTTTAACTTCATTATTTGTCTCTCATATGGTCGATCTCAAATTTTAGGAAAAAAGGCCCAAGTTGTTGTTGTTATAAGGGGGAAAAAACATGCAAATAAAAGCTAATTTCTAGTTTTAGGCATAAGCACATGGAACATAATTTGAGCAGGAGGATACATCAAAGAACATATATAACCAAATGAATGGAACAAGTGAAATTGATGGACAAGATGATAAAATGGTTAGTAAAGATAGCTAGAACCAAACTGGTGCCTTTCCCCCATCTCAAATTTGAGGAAAAAACTGTCGACACAAGAAAAAAAGTACCTGTCAACAATTTTAAGACATAAAAATAAAAAATAAAAACATCTTACCAGAATAGGTTAAACTTTTGAAGCAATTGGTTGTTTCAGATGGCATATGATAGGAATGCAGTAATTGGATGACATAAATGATAACAAAGAAAACACAAAAAGTACAAGAATGCAGCATTTCTTTGCACAAGAATTAGACAAAATGGTTAATCAACAACAACCAAAAATGGGCTAATATACCATCTACCATCAAAAAAGGGCCTTTAATATCTAACACAAATTAACTACGTGAATTTTGTATAAAGGAATGATGATAACCCTCAGATGACTCATGGATATGCTACAAAATGGCATCATAAGGATAACCAAAAGATTCCAGACCAGGATATACATAGTGCAGGCTATTCCACACCATGCCACAAATTCCTTGTTAACAGTCCTCTATTGCAAGTATAAATGTCTAGAATCTGAACTAAATAGGATTGTATACTCTTCTAAGAAAGACAAAGGGGGCAAATAAAGCAAAATCACTCACCCTGTACTCCAGCATGTTTTTATATGGTCTTTCAACCTCACGAAGCACAAATGGTTTGCCATTGATATAGATCACAGGCTCCTCTCTCATATCATGCCAAAACACAGGGCAGCTACCTCTTGAGCTGCCAATCCTTTGAATGACAGATCGAATCCCATCAATGGTTGGATTTGCCACACCATAGACAGGAAACCCAGGCACCTCTCTGAAATTAGGTGCACCCTCTACTGTCTCTGGTAAATTAACATTCTGACAACCAGGACAGTGATCACTTTTCAGAACGGTCTGACTTCCAAGGACCTCTCCATTTCTCATAGCAGCAACCACACTCATCTCGTGAGGACGACCATCAGAAGATTCAGCGATCTTGGAAAGAGATGGTTTCAAGCTTGCATAACCAAGTGCTCCCATAGGGTCTCTACGAAGCAACCTGCAGAAAGCATGACTGCATCCTCAGGAGGAAATCATATATCAGAGCTACAGTCTATGTAATCAATTGAATGAAGGGAACTACAAGTTTGATGTCAATGTCTCCCTGAATTAAATCATCAGGGCCTATTTTTATTATAGTATGACTGGTAAAACATGATTACAAAAGCAGATTGAGGTATCTAAGATATTCTGGTTAGAGAGAAAGAAACTAGTTCATATGGTTTTACCATGGCGCTTTTCAGAATTTCTGGGATGTTATGAGGATATGGTCAAACTTTGGGTTCTACTGTCATCATATAGCAGCTACGTGAAGTGTTTGGTCCAACTGACCATTTTAATTGCCCTTGCTCCAAAGAAATAAGCTACTCGAAGTTAAATACTTTTAGAGAAAATTGTTCGACCAAAAACATTTTTAAGGATTCTTGCCAAACTGCTAGCCAATTGGTGGTCTTTGGTTCTAAATGATACTAAGTTTCATGTGGTCCAACATGAGGAGATCCTCCCTCTCATTTTTCTCTTTACTCTTGCTGTTGATCCATTGAGTAGGGTGATATAGGAATGCAGTCCTGGCTTTGGCAGAAAACCCCTAGCCTGTAATTCCTTAGTCTTGCAAACCCCCATAAACCTCTCTTTTATTCTGGCACATAAATGAAGGGATTGAAGAGAATATGGCAGATCACATTCACTAAGAAATTTTCACTATTCTATTTGAGATTGTTTCCTTTTGATTGCAATCAAACATGTTTCCTTGTCTCTCGTTTCTGTTCTAAACAAATTGGAGAACCCAATGGATTGAAGTCATCCTTGGCTGTTATGAGACATATTCACCTCGCATTGTGGACAGATAAGAGGAATGCAGTCTCTTATCTTTTCGTCAACTTAAGGTAGGTAGGGATATCAATGTTCGCCTGCAATCCACTTATGTTGTCCAATAGAATATCTGATTTGAGAATGATGGATAGAAGGATGCAGTCTCATATTTTCTGACCTAAGGTGTGTAAAGAGGATATCAATGTTACCCACGGGCAGTTCCTGATGATGGGGATCATCTCATTAAAAATATGTTTCTGTTCTCAACGTATATGACATAAGTATGGATGACCTCAACTCTGTTGCTGGTTGTGAGAAAAGTGCAGGGTTTTGATGGAAACAAAAATCATAAACATACCTATGCATTTAAATTCAAAAATGACATGAAATATACAAACTTGCATCTTTTACCTGCGAAGTATACTATACAACTCTGGCCTTGCTTTCATCCAGTCAGCAAAACCACTTTGGTCACTGGAACTGAGAGAGAGAACTGTTCTCTCTGTATGGATGTACACAGCAAAACATATGAGGAAGTAATATCTCTCCAAATACTCTACAAAAAAGGAAAGGGCTGCCTCTCTCTTCATTTCATCAGGTTCACGCAGAATGCCATTACGATAAACAGCAATTGCTTCACGTAAGTTCTGCCACACAATAATGGCCTATTACTTCATAAGAAATGGGGATACCACCACAAAAGATGAAAAATTAATGGCAGGGAAGAGTGCATCATGTATATATTTTGATTGAAAACTCCATGCTTCATTTTCAAAGCAAGATTTCAAGTATATATATAAATATATATATATTTTTTTAATTAACCCAGGCAACAAATCAAAGAAGGAAATAATAATTCAATTTATGATCATATTTGGATAGTCATACCTGCATCGAGGAACATTTGTCAATCACTTTGTCCACCTGCCGTTTGCCTTCAACACCACCCTAAAGTCATTTCAATAGTCAATTTCCACTGTTTGGGGAGTTATATCACTTGAAAAATTAAATTCTAAGAACCATTTATTAGGGGGGAAAAATTATGTACAAGAAAAAAGCCAAGGAGCTACTTCTAGCTACCTCCAAGACTCGGAGCAAGCTTCTTATGACTGCATATTCACCTCTTCGTATTGCCTCCTCTGAGTTTGGTAGATTATCAGCAACATCATATCCAGAGTTAAAAACTTTTCCAATTGAAGTGGTCCTTGGAATGCCTATTAATTACCAAGCACAAATGAACATTATGAGAAAGAGATCTAGCATACAATAATTGTGCCTATCATAAAAGAATAGAATATAATTCCCTACAATCTCTGTCATGTGACAACCTTCTATTTATCTCTCAGGAAAGGCCATCAGAAGAAGAGGTTCTAAGGGTCCCACTTTAGGTTGGTCCACAGAGAACACGACAAATTTCATGCAGCAGACCAAACTCCAGTCCAAGACCTAATTGGTATCTAGATAAAGGTCTTATCACTAGGATTAGAGAAGTCACCACAAGGTGCATTGAAGTTAGAGAGTTCAACTCAACCATGCTTGAGGGATATTAGAAGCTCTTTCACCCATAGGGTACTCTTAAGCAAGAACCTGTAGCCAAGAGGACTTATTTGTCCACTACGCATGGCCATGTCTCTAATACCATTTGTGTTGACCAAAACTCCTTGTCGCACTGTTGTCTGCTTTGGCCATGATGCTTTGGCCAAAAGAGGTGTTAAAATGAAGAAGAGAATAAAATAATGAAGAAAAAACCAGAACAATTCCCAATCTCCCTCTTCACTATCTCCAAAGAAACTTTGAAAGCTCCAACTGTTTTAGCCCAAAATGAAGCTACAAAAACAATTTCCAAATGATGGAAATGGAGAGACATCAATTCTTGAAAATCTAAGCATTATTTCCTATTTTAATCACATATCAGTCTGGCCTATTTCATATCACGCCAAGAATTTAGGCATCCATATAGGATCCAAACTCTATAAACACTATGTACACCAAATCAATGGGAGGCATCCAACTGTAGCCAAAAATGCAGAGGACATTACAAACACAATCCAGAAAATGGACAAGGTAGGAAAATGTAATCTTGGAATTCACAGCCAGCAAAGCACAATTACATGCAACATTAGAAACAGAGACCACTTTGGACTCGTAGCTGCCAAATTCCATTTGTATTCTCTTTAAGCAAGACTTTCTGAACCACCCAAAAGCCAACCTCCATATCACTTCAATCAGATGGTGATGAACATGAATTTAAATATGTTCTAGGTCAGTAAAGACTCTAACAACACTAAGAGAAAACTTGACACTTAAAAGAGACAGGTTGAATACTATGCAGTTCATTGAGAGGAAGGGAAAAACAAACTTGCCCTCAAGCAAATACTGCATTCACGAGTTTCATCCATTACAGAGTGGATAAGAGAAGAAGAAAATACATAGAGGATAAACAATCATCAGTGAATGAAAATTGAAAAGAAAAGAACTAGAAATATAGGATATCCAACCTCTCAAGTGAATGCAGACACTCATAAAAGACACTGCAGCACAGTTAGACAAAGAAGCTAATAGTTTTATGTCATTCAAAACAGAAATCGAGGGAGAAAGATGAGGATGAGGATTCTGAAGATGTGGAGACTGTAGAGGAACAACAACCTGAGCCTTAATCCCAATACTGGGGTCGGCCGGAGACTGTAGAGGAAGGATAAGTTAAAGTCTAGGCTAAGGCTAGGATTTTGATTTAGAGAGGAAAAAGAGAGATAAATCGATTTGATTTTAGAGAAATCAAAATTGAGACACAAAAAATTGACTCGGAGTGGAGAGACAAAGGAGAGAGGGAGAGAGGATCAAGACCAGTCACTTCAAGTTCCCATTTAATATGTTGTGAACCATAACCGGACTGTGCTCCTCACAGTTCCAGTACCATAAGCTAGGGTAAAGTTTTGATTTAGAGAGGGGGCCAAGAGAAATCAATTTGATTTGGAGAGAAATCATAGTCGAGATAGAGCATAATCAATTTGGAGAGGAGAGACAATGGATAGAGAGAGGATTGAGACCCAGAAAAGAAAAGCACAAACCGCCAGTCAGATTCCGGTTCCCATTCAATACATAGTGAACCATAACCGGACAGTGCACCTCACAGTTCCAGTTCAAACTGGACCAGTATGAAACCGGTCTCCTTCATGGTTCAAACTGGACTGTCGCCAGGGATAGATTTCTCTCCTCAAAAAAGGGGGAAAATGTATTTCCTTAGACAGGAGGATCTCAGGTAGTACCTGACTGTTATGCCTTATCCTAAATCAATTACACAGTGAGAAAACAATCATTGAATATCCTCATGTTCCATTCCAGCCAAATATGCTAACAAACCATGGAGTTAGAACAACTCAAAGATCCTTAGGGGATGGTTGGTAACAAAAAATATTTTGTTTTCCAACTCCAAATTTTGTATCCTATTTCCAAATTTATTTTGCAATAGAAAATTAGAAAACATAGTCATTTCTCAAAATCTCAAGGCATTTTTCCAAGTAACAAAATTTAAGAATGTGTTCAAAACGTATATATTTTTTTGTTTAAAGAAAAATGATGATATTGTGCTAAAGTGACAAAAACGAAGTAAATAGTAAGTAAAAACTTTGAGAACAACAATTTTGATGAATGGACCAAAAAAGGGGTAAAAGAAATATATGCAAAAGTTCACAAGTCCAATAAGGCATGTGAGGAGCATAACCACATCTATACCTTCTGTAAAACCTCTCTCTCTGTCCTCCTTCCCTTGCATCTACTCTGTTCTCCTTGATTCCTTCCTTGTACGTCTCCTTTTCTCTCTCTCAATTCCTCTCTCTCAGTTTAATTGAATCTTTTAAACCAACCCAGAATTTATAGAAGGAAGAGGAAGAATCCAGAAGACTGAAGAAGCATAGAGATCAACTGGAAAAAGCACTTGAAACTGAAGCAATTTTTGCTTGAAAAAGAAACCCATCCAACATTGTCCACCAATTCCATTAGAATAACTTCCACTTCCCCTATGTCCTGAATCTGCTGTGACAGACTTTCATCTCTAATTTTCCCCCCTTTCCCAAGCATCTTCAAACACCCATCTTCCAAGTTGATAGGCACCTTCTCCTCCTCTTCAACTCCACTTGCAGCATAGTTAATAAATTTGTAAGACTTAAAAAACATGATGATTCAAAGTTTAAAGCAGCTTCTCCTTCTGTCCTCAGTGCTGCTTTTTAGGTTTTGGGCTTTCAATAATTCCTTTCCTTCCTTTTAACATCTCTCTTTATCCAATTATCGTTTACTTTATAATTTCGGGGGTACCCATGTCGAGGTATTAGGGTTTCTTCATGTGTTCATCTAATTTTGAATGGTACAGCAGACAGAGAGAGAGAGAGAGACGAATTGGTGTAAAAAAAAAAAAGAGCCAGATTGGAGAACTGCGTTTTCAGCTTCTGAAGAAATTGGAAAATATTACATTTGATTTTCAGAATATTCCAAGAACGTTTTACTGGTTTTCTTAAGAATTGGAGTTTCTCTGTTCTTGAACAGTCCCTTAACCTTCTTAGAGCCTCCAAAAGCTTTGTACTTAATGATAAAGAAATCCTTCAAGTAAGGGGGCATACCAAATTATCCCCAGATGTTACGAAGATGTTTCCCCAAGCAAAATCACATTGAAGAGAAAGGTACATCATGGTGTCACTACTTTTCTGGTGCATCACAAAGAGGAGATCTTAATTTGTTTGTCTGATCAGCAATAATCATTCACTTTAATCAAACAAAAAAGTTATCAATGAACCTTAAGCGCAAACTTGTTCTTCCAAATAAAATTTGTGAGAGGGACAGATAGGCTAGGAGAGATTTGAGTAAGATGAACAAAAAAAATGCAGAAAATCACCGTAGTCATGGATTTTCCAAGCCTTCCTATTGGAGATTAGAAAAAGACACAGTACAAACCCAACTGAATTTCATTTAATGACAAAATAATGGGGAAGAGTGGTGGCTAGGATAAAGCACCCCAATTTATCAATCATCCCAAAAGTGGTCCCAGCTTATAGTCCACATGAATATTAAAAATAAAATAAAGCTGTGAAATAGATAGGATCTGCTTCGGTGACATGGGATATACCTATGGCATCCCACCATTCTGATAAAAACCATTCAATCACTTTAAGCCACTATTAAGCTACTGAAGACAGCTGCTCGTGTTTCCATTCATTCTTGATCAATAAGCTCTCAGTTTCTTACATGATTTGAGTCTCTAAACCATAACATGAATTCAAGCCTGAGCTGCATTTTCAGAGAACTAGGCCCCACTGGCAATTTTGGGAGCTGAATACTTATGATTCAGTTTCAATTTACTTAATTTTTAGAGGGCAAGGGAAAGCTTAGACTGATGTATAACCTCAAAACATCAACGTTGTTTTCTACATTTTTTGGGACCAAAAAAATAGGGAAAGAACTAAGATAAGAAAAGGAAAGTGCATAGAAGAAGCACAAAACGTCTATCTCTGAAAGGGAGATGAACATAAAGAACACAAAGCATCATTGGGTGGTCTGATGAAAATAAATAATCGAAAAGTAAAAGCCCGAATTCCTCCCAAACACCTGGCCATTATCATTCTTTGTTTAACTCATAGTTAACAAGTTAAGTCTCTGTGAACATGAAAAAGAATGCCCCATGGGGAATAGAAATTACAATAATTGAACATGTTATGTCATGGCATGGGTGGCGAATTAAGGATAATATGGATGGCAAAAGAAAATACACAACTCAAGAAAACCTCAAGTTACAAACCACTTGTTCTCATTTACATAAATCAATTTGCCTGTTCATTTTCTATTCATTGTCATTAATGAGGTGCTACCTTCAACAATTTCCTAAATCTCCATCTAGTTCTTGAGGTATGGTTGCGGTAACTAACAATTTAGAAAAAATATTGTAGGAGCAGACCTTAAATCATATTTAAGAGAAATATCATTGCCTAATATTTATGTTTTGTTTTATATAGAAACAAGAATTATACCAGATGCTCCGATTCTGTTGAGGTAAATCAATGTAGCAATCACCATTCCAGTTGTAGTTCTCCCACGTCCCATTTGACAGTTAAAAACAATATCTGCATTTTCCTCTGCTTGAGATATTTTATGAACCTTTTATCAAAGAAAAATAGCGAGGCAGAGTAAATCACTTATCCACAAAAATCTTCCGGAAGATAAATATGAATGCGGATCCATCTAATATATGCTCAACTGTGCACATCACAACTCAAACTCCATTCAAAAAATATCCAACAATTCATACACATATATTGTGTATATTGCATAATCCTTTTATCTACCCTTCCCCCCCCCCCAAAAAAAAAGAGGAAACATTATAGATCTAGAAGAATGTACACTGCGGATGAGACATCCTCCAGAGAAACAAACATAAGTAAAATAAAAGGGCATTGTAGTCCTTACAAATATCTCAAGAAGCGTATCCCCGCAAGGCACCTGTAACCAAGGCCCAAAGAGATGCCAAAAGAACAACACAATAGATTGATATAAGGATCTAAATCATTAAAGATATGAGTGGTCGTTCCTAACAATAGACACCAATAGGGCTGTACAAAAAACTGACTTACCTGAATTCCAAAACCGATACCAAACCACTACCGACAAAAAAAAAGGGGGACAAAAGTTAACCAAGTCAGCGACACATTCAATCCGCTAGGACTTATCTGAGTTGGGTCCGTTGCGAGTCACAAATTTTGCAACCGACCCAACCCCTAACCATCCCATGTGACCAAAACCCTTTTTTATCCCTCTGCTGGCCTTCTCCTTACATTTGCCCCTACCCTAGCTGCACACCTCTCCCTCTCTCTCTCTCATCTTTAGATATGCTTCTTGCCTCCTGTGCTACTCAATCTCCATCACTCTCATCTTCAATTCGCTCAGTTATCCACTCCATATGTCTCAATCTCATTCTCACTATCAAACCCTAGCCGCACACCACACGGTTTAACACCAAAGCTCAGTTGAGAGACAACGTTGATGATGATGATTGCAATCTTGAAGTTAATAGCCACTCCAATCACGCCTTCTCTCGCCATCGTGTGGATCCCTTCTTCTTGGGTAGCTGTAATTTCTCTCTCTCTCTCTCTAAAGCATTTGTATTTCTTCTAAGGTTTTCCTTTTCAATTTCGACATCTTCTAACTCCAATCATCTTCTTGATTTTGATGTTGTTGTCGTTCATGCAAGGGATTCTTGCTCTGCTTTCTGATTTTGATTAATTGGTCAATTTTGGTGTTTGCACAGAGGAATTGAAGAATTTTCTGCAGTCGTGCAAACCTGTTTGATTGTTGATCGTTTTATTTTTTTGATTTAATTTATAATTACTTTTCTCTATTTTATTTTGTTTCATAATTAAATGGCCGATTTATTTGGTGTTTTTTTTTCCCTCTTGGAGTCTTTTGTGTCCTGATGATAAAAACCAAAGACCCATTGGTCATGATCATGTATCCTGTGTACTGAACTCCGAAGGTGTTCAGTTTTTATTTTTTTGGTACTGAATTTCACTTCCTATAGTGATGATCACAGACCCATTAGTTATGAATGTACATGATGATGAAATGAAAATGAAAACACTCTCCCTCGCTAACATATGATTTTTTCCCCCAAAAACGGTGTCCTTTCTTTCATCACAAGGCCTTTTTTTCTTTCCTTTTTGGGGTGTGATTTCAATCACCTGCCCAACCAACAAGTTTAACTTGACTATAACTGCAAGGAGTCAGTGGGTGGTTGGGCTCTCAAACGACCTGAACCAACCCATGCACAGCCCTATACACCAAATTGTCACCATAATTCTGGACTCCAAAGAGACTTATCCTTGTTACAACCAAACCATTTAAAGTCCACAACTACAAACTGCTAAAGACAACACAAAGCTCCTAATTCTTCCTCAAATATAAAACAACCTACCTCACAATGCTCGTGCCACTGAGCAATTCCAAACAAAGTGCTGACCCTTATCCCAATATTGACATGACAACATTTACACTAATGTTTAGAAACAAATGTCTATATGGTTTCCTATATCGCAACGCGTCATGAGTGTTGATCTTATGAAGCATAGTAGTCCAAACAAAAGCAAGGGAGAAAGTGTGATCACTAGAATTATTAGTCAGATAGTACAAAAAGAGTTAATAGAGAGAAGTTGGTATTAGGGTATTAAGCGACATGGAGCTTTCTAGCCCTGACGGAGGTAGAATCTTTGCCTTCAAACCCGTTTTCAAAAGAACACCCCAATTTGCAAAATGATTTTAAAATTTCTCTGTTTAAGTCCCATCATTTAATAAATGTAGAGTTCATACACTTGTCCACTACAATTATTACCCTCGTATCTGAGAAATCTCACTGGTTAAAGATAAGGAAAGGAGAATCATCAGGTTAAGCACCAGTCTCTATTCGATTGTAGCTAATGTTTCTATTAATAAATTTTGTGGTGCTAGAAGAGACTTTTCTATAATCCCAGTGCTTTTATCGCAGGTAGACAGATTTTAGAGACTGTTCTTGTGGCTAATGGGGGGTCAATTTTGTGAAGAAAAATAATCGCTCTTAATATTTTTAACAGGACGTGGGGCTTAAGATCAATATGTCCAAAAGTGAGCTACTTTGACATAAATGTTTAAAGTGCTTTTCCCTTAGGTTTTTTTCTATTTCACTCTTGCAATTAGTCACTTGGTGGCCATTAGGAATTGCAGAAAGAGGGAGTGGCCTGTTTAGGGGTTCCCTTGGGGGTAATCCTAGGAATGATCAGTTTTAAGGCCCTAATTGAGAGACTAGACAGATGGAAGGTAACTTTTTTTAACCTTGTATGTGCACATCACCCATATATTTGTTTGTCTGTCTCGTATCCCTTTATATTTTCTTTCCCCTTTAGGATTCCACTTGGGGAAGCAGATAAAGTTGAAAAGTTGATGAGACATGGTCTAGAAGTAGATTGGTTAAGAAAGATCAATTATTAATTGAGATCAGGTGTCTAAATAAAAGTTTGAGGATGGATTAGGTCTTGGTAATAGAGAATCCAAGAACATCTATTTCACAAAAATGGCTTTGGATATTCCTTTGGAACACAATTCTCTTTGGCACAAGGTTCTAAGGAGGAAGTGCAGTAACAGTCAAAATGGATGGAAACCAATACTAGAGTTAGAGTTGCTCATGGCAATCCTTGAAAATTCATTCCTCATTTACACAATACCTTTCTTCCTTCAGAGTCCTTTAAGGAAGGCTCCTGTATTATTTTGGGAGAATTTGACAATTGAGAACTCACCCCTTTATCCACCTCGCATTCATGGGTTATCTGAACTTTACTTGCTCCACTCCAAGATGGAAGGGACATTCGCTGCCTTATAATTTTCATTTTTAAGGAATCTTAAGAAAAGATAAGTTATTGAATTTTCTTCTTTGATTTCCCTCCTTTAGGATAATGAACCTTCTCCTCATGTTCTTGACAACAGGGTTTGGAGCCTTGATTTTTCAAGAGTTTATACATGTTAGTTCTTTCATTTATCATCTAAATCCTCCCTTTAATTAAACAAATTTATTGGAAAAGTAGAGGTTCCTACTAAGGTTATTGTCTTTATTTGGTCGATGGTGTTTTATAAAATTAATAGCAAAGATCTTCAAAAGAGGTTACAAAACTATGTCTCAACATGTATGTTTCATGTGTCACTCCAACTTGAAACTAGATATCACCAATATTTATGTTGCTCTATTGTGAGGGAGATATGGTGTGAGAATGCTTGGGTTCACCCTAGTAGAATTCCTAATTTGTTCCTCAGAAGTATGGAGGTTTAGATGGAAAAAAAAAAAGATACTTGGTTGTTGTGAAATGCACGGTTTTGGTCATCCCATGGTGTATTTGGAGAGAAAGGAATCCCAAAATCTTCCATGATTAGACCATTGAACCTTCTCTTTTACACAACAAAATAATATTTTATACTTCTCTAGAGGTTCACATTTATAAAGATTTTACTTCTCTTTTACTTCTGAGGATTTCTCATCATTAGGAGGCTTTGTACATTATTTCATACATCTAATATATTCTTCTTTTTCTATTGAAAAATAGAAACATTGACAAACATTTACAACACTAGACATGTTCTCCTGTCCCTTGCTTATCTGAATCCTTGTAGCCCTCCAAGCTCCTTGTCCCCATCACCAACTGTGATAAAGACTTTAAAATCATAAATCTAACATGAAAAATTCTTTAAAATTCTACTACATACACATTGGGATTCTCGCCAGATTCCATGCCAACCCATGTTCAATTCAATAGACATTCTCTATGAAATGCAGTTGGAAGTTGATATTACAGCTCACCAAAATGTCGAAATCAAGCTCCTTTGGTGATTTTTCATCTGTGATGGGAACACGTTCATAGTCAACATAAAAGCCTTCTAATTGCAGTGTTTCATACACCTACCTTGAAAGAAAGTGTAGTGAGTAAAATTAGTGAAATATAGCTGAAAAATACCTTTCAGCCATTCAGACACAGGATGGATCTGACATGTATACCTCTAGTGGTGTTTTCACAGATTCAAGTGTGACTGGTTCCCACTGGTCCACCATCTGACCATCCAGCAGCTCATCAGTTACAAGGATCTTATTCCCGTATCTGCTAATTCAGATGCGCACGTAAAACTCTATTACGCAAAGGAAAGAAATCAGTACTGATATAATCTATGTAGAGCCAGCAGTTCTGAAAATAATGTACCTTGCAGCTTCCAGCATGATATCATCCTTCAACCTAGATTCCATTTGTTCAACTCTAGCCCTGTTGATTCCCTATGATACAAAACAGTTACTCAAAGTGAATCATCTAGAGCTAGAATACTGTACCAAGCTATAAAGTTGGCGAAACATCAAAGCAATTTTTTACATGCAAAAACATCTCAATAGAGCTGTAGAGACAAGCATTTATGGGTTTAAACTAGCATGAAATGCCAACTATTACAAAATTCCAGCCCAAAATGATGCATCTCCCTCACTCTGTCTCATTCATGTAGGAAAACAAGTTTCAATAAGGATCATATAGCCCATAAAAGATGCAGAGGTCAGCTTAAGCTTTTCCACCATTAGTTTCACCCAAGTCTGCCCTAAACTACAGAGAAAGTTCCCACTCTACTTTAATCAGAGTCCTCTGATGTTTCTTTATAGAATAAAACATATTTTCAGAAGGCTTGAGACTGATATATCAGTTAAAGCTAGAACATGTACCTTGCAGTCATTAACATATCTTATTAATAATTTTACTCACAACAATTAGTCCTAAACAGATTTTTGCTTATCCTGAACTAGAATAAAACACTATACCTTGCATTCTTCAACATATTGTAAACAATTTTAGTCTTCAACAATTAGTCCTAAACAGATTCTCTAGGAGATAAATAGAGTAAAACACATTAATCACAACATATAGGAGTTAACAATTTAATGGCAACATATTAATAGTTGTGATTAAAATTAGAAGTGGTACTTAAATATATTCGAGTATTTATACCATAAGACTTTTAATTTTAATCACAACACATTAATTGTCATGGTTGAAATTAGGACTTGCACTAAAATACTCTGATATTTATACCACAAGACTTTTAATTTAATACTAGACAGCATGAAATCATTATTAAGTTTGTAGGACTGAGTTTTGGAAGTCAAAAGCCTAAGGTTGTCTTGGTCTAGGAAATGTTGAGTCCAAGAATAACCATCTGGTTAGGAAGTGGCTTTAGAGATATCAAATGCCACCCATACAAGTCCTTGGAAATTCATTTCTCCTCTTTTCCCTCCTACTCATATTTGTCACTCGGCGCATGTTGGTAATAATTTTCATTTTTGGGAGGATCAGTTGGATTGGGGACCTTCTTGTAGCCGCGTCCTATTTTAAGATTTTTTTTTTTTAATACAAAAGAAAATAACCATCACTAATCTAAAAGAATGAACATAAATACATATCAATAGATAAAACATCCTCCAAGAAGAGTAATTAATATAACAATCAGTGTGAAAAAGGAGTTCTAATCCCTATAGATATCACAGAAAGAATACGCTCAAATAACATTAGAAGATGAGGCCTAAAGAGATGGAAAATAAAAAATCTCCACAACAGATCGCATAGAGAAATTGGTCATTTCACATGGAAAAAGAAGAAAAGATCAGTCTACAATGACATACCGTATACTCAAGATTGGAGAAAGGCCTCTCAACATCTCGCAAAACAAAGGGCCGTCCATTAATGTAAACAACCTGAATGAAAAGGAAATATAAGTGAACAGTGATAAGATTTTAGCAAATTCCTAAATCCAATACAACCATGTGATTATAATAAATGTTCTTTCTTCCTTTTCAATAGAAAAGCATATACGACAAATGATTCTCATAGAACTAAAATAATTCACCGAAACCATGATTGACAAAAAAATTGCCACAAAAGCAAAAATAAACCCCAGAATTATGCATTTTTCCTTTGCAAAAATACACACATTTTCAGCTAAATCTTGGACACCATGATAAGTAAATGCCAAGTGTACACTATATGAACAAACATTAAAGTTTCCAACGCACCGGGAAAATCATCATCATCATCAGGACCTATCTCAAGGTTTAAAGCAATCATCAGTTACTTTACATTTCTTCTTCGGGAAATTTGAGACTAAAGTACAAATATTAAGATGACAAAGTTGGTCACTAGCGAGTGGAGAAAAAACATAATGACATGAATAATAGCAACAGTAAATACCAATAAGCACTCACAAATTACGAATAGACCACAAATTGCCAAAAAAAAAAAAAAAGAACCCAGAATTATTCTTTTTTCCTTTGCAAAAATACACACATTTTCAGCTCGAATCTTGGACACCATGATAAGTAAATGCCAAGTGTACATCATATGAACAAACATTAAAGCTTCCAATGCACCAGGAAAATCATCATCAGAAGAACCTATCTCAAGGTTTAAAGCAATCATCAGTTGCTTTATGTTTCTTCTTCAGGAAATTTGAGACTAAAGTACAAATATTGTATTGCACTTAAGATGACATGGTTGGTCACCAGGTGAGAGGAGAAAAAACATAATGACAGGAATAAGAGCAACAATAAATATACCAATCATCACTCACAAATTATGAATAGACCACAAATTGCCACAAAGGTAAAAATAAACCCCAGAATTATGCTATTTTCCTTTGCAAAATTACACAGATTTTCAGCTCAACTCTTGGACGCCGTGAAAAGTAAATGTCAAGTGTACACTATATGAACAAACATTAAAGTTTCCAATGCACCAGGAAAATCATCATCAGAAGGACCTATCACAAGGTTTAAAGCAATCATCAGTTGCTTTACGTTTCTTCTTCGGGAAATTTGAGACTAAAGTACAAACATTGTATTGCACTTAAGATGACATAGTTGGTCCACAGGCGAGTGGATAAAAAACATAATGACAGGAATAATAGCATCAGCACTCACAAATTACGAATATAAGTACCACAAATGAAAAAAAAAAAGTAGGATTAATTTCCGCTTTCTCTTTAACCTAATGCCCATGCAAAGATTTTATGATTATGGATCAAATTTTACCAAAGAAAGAAATGTACAAAAAAAAAAGGAGAGAGAGAGAGAGGATGAGTCATTAAGAATAGACTTCACCAAATGAAGAATGCTTACCCATCCCTATTAATATCAAGGAAAGAACATCCTTTAAAAGCACCATCCAAACCAGGACCAAAAAGATGTGAGGAAGCAAACTTATCCCACAAAAGTGCAATAGAAAGACAAGCATTTGAAGATCTAAGCATTTCGTGTGTGCTGCTGAAGGTTGCACTTAGCCTCAGTTAGTTCCTATTTTCATTCTTTGGGAAAAATGTATTTTTCTAGCTTCATTATGGAGCTCTTTCGTTATTTATTTTAATAAAATTCTCTTTGCTTTTTTTTTTCCTTTAAAAAAAAGGCGTACATCAACAACTAGAAAGATTTTTCCTCCACTATGATGTGCAAAACAAAAGATTGCTATGCATCATCCAGAAATGACCCTATCAAGAAAAAAAAAAGGAAAAAAAAAAAAAACTTAAATTTTTACTTGAGTTTGACCTGCAACCACATGACCAGTGGTATGTGCGACCCAAATGGCCCATTTTCAAAATACGAATTTTCCTCAAGGTCATGATCAGATAATTAATGTATTTCTCTAAATTTAGAAGAATAGATGTCCCTTGAGTCCTAAAAATGATCACATGTTATCTTCAGTTTTACATACAAACTTGATCCGGGCAACTTCCTAAAATTTAGGGACATGGCTATGAAACACAATAAAAACAAGACAGGATATAAATGACAAGGTAAAAAATTAATCTTGCTGCTTGAATCTTCTTGTAGAACAACTAAAAGATTTTTACCGGTTCCTCACGAAGATTAATCCAAAGCAACTTGCTTTTCTTCCCCGTCATTTGTGCTCTTATGTGATCAAGAACATTCCTTATACCATCAATTGTGGGAATTGCAACGCCATGGACATGTAAGGAATCAGCCTAATAAAGAAGTTGAAAAATATTACCATGAAAACCAAGTAAAACACAAAATATTTTCAAGCTCATATACTGAAGCTCATGCAGAAAGAGTAAGAGGGAATATATGAGAATTTTCATGCTGGTATGGAGCCAAAACTTTCTATTGGCATTCTTGACCGATGGCACAGATCTTGTGGAATTTCTTTCTGTGTAACCTTTCTTCTACTGCACCTCCTTGGTGCCTTCTGCAAATTAATATTTTGTCCTTCAAAAAAAAAAAAAGGAACTCGTTGTTGCCTTGGTGTGGTATCGTATTCTCAAGATCCATTAGATGTTCTTTGTTGCTATAAAAATATCAATTAAGTTGTCCTGGACAAAATGGCATCATTGCAATTTAATTTTTCCTACTTCCTTTAATTCTCTTTTAAGAATGAGAGATTCTGTTGGGCTCCCTTTGTAATCCAGAAAAGGGAATTAGACCAGTAATTTTCTTTCGTCACATCTTCTTAACAGATCCCTTTGAACTTTCTCGGAAATCCTTGTCTACCAAATATATTCTTCAAATATTTCTTTCATCATCAAAGTAAGACTAGTGCATAAAACCTACATCTGAAGATATAATAAATTGACAACAAAGAAATGGTTTTGAATGTCTAATATGTAGGGGTAAAAAAGAAGATAATGCAAAATAACAGTATTATTAAGAATATCCGAGGATAAACTAATTGTTGTCACTTTCCCAATACACATACTGGGCATGTCATCATACAATATTGTTGTCGTTAACTTCTGACCTGACCTGGACAGGCATGTCAAGTTTCAAAACTTAATGCTTTCGTAGTTTCATTATCACCATGAGACTCATCAGGAAGTTTATCACTCTTCAACATTCCCATGGCTAGAATTAGAAATAATCACAACATAGACATCTCCTTACATTCTCCTGCAACCCTTTCATTTTTTTTATTTTTTGGGGGTATTAAAAGCTAAGACTAGAAATGGTGGCAACTGTGACAGGCTTTTTATGAAACCAAGCGATTCAGGATCTTAGCCAAATGGCCTGATCAGCCAGAAGTCACCTACACATATATTCGATCCAATACATTACCTAGCTTTCCCGTGCAGAGTCAGTGTAAGATCAAATGATAGGCTGCCTATAGTACCCTACAGAATCCACGAGTTTGACCTAACTAGGCATCCTCATTCTTAATGATTTCAAACTTTTTTGTCGGATAGGAATGTGCTTTGTGTACTCTGATCTGGCCACTGGGAAAAAATAGCATTTAGATATAACTTGGCATCTATTAAGGATGCATCCGAAGAGAATTTGAGCATATCCCTCAACCCAGGATATGCAAGAACTGGTCTCCTCGTCATATCACTCCAATAATGGTGGATTTTCTTTATCTACAACACTGTTATATTAGATATTGAAGGCAGTGCACAAGGACACAACTCTGAAGGATATGCACGGGTCCTATTGTGATAGTGTAAAACCAAATGGTTATTAAATAAGCATTTCTGAGAGAAAGAAAGGGAATACCTGGCGGTAATTGGGAGCCCCATCTATCTGGGGAAACAGACGCTTGTTCTGGCAGCCAGGAAAATGGTCACTCTTGAGAATGGTTTTCTTACCGAGCACAGAACCTCCTCTGAACTTCATCACCTGGTCGGGCTCCTTTGGTATCGACATGGTCATGACAGATATCCTTCCTTGAATACAAGACCAGAGAGAAGATTACAGCGACTGTCATGATGAAAGTAGAATGAGTGAAGATGATAGCAATGAGAAAGATGTTGGTCCGCATAAAATCAACAGTATGTAGAAATTCAAAATGCAGAGATCCAGAGATAAGACCGACTAGAAATTGAAAACCGGCCTTTTCAGATCTTTTCAACGATTTCTGTCTTTCCCCCTTTCACTTGCTTGTTGCTTGTCGCTCACGATCTATCGCAAAACCCTAATTGGTTTTTTTTTAATTTTTGGGAGAAAAAGATGACGAGAACTCGATTTCTCTGATCTTTTTTGAGTTCGGATGAAGAAAGAACGATTTGGTTGTGTTGCTTATAGAAACAAAATTGACGGGGCTTGACGGTGGAGAGAGAGGAAGAGGGGATGTGTAAGAGTAAAGTGATCGAGGAGAGAGAATAAGAGACGACGCCGAGGGCTTGATGGAAATGTAAATTCGTAAACTATATACCAGCTGTTACCTCCTCATCTCCGGTCGGAAAATCTTTCCACGTAAGCAAATGCCACATGGCGGCTATAGCTTTATCGTCCTCCGTTTTACACGGGGTACGTATGTGATATGATAGAAGTAATTCGGTTGAGATATATTATGTGATATTATACAAGTAATACTGATTTATTATATTTTATTTTTTTCTTATTTATATAATATAATTGGGGTAGAGGATCTCAATATAGTTATTATATCTAAAAGCTAGGAATATGATTGATTCAAAAATTATAATATTTAAATTTATTGGGAGAAAGTAAAAAATTACAATATTTATATTTATTGAGAGAAAGTGAAAAATTGCATTATCTAGATTTCATTTTGTGATAATTTTTGTATATATATTTGATTAAAACTATATAAAACATATGGTGAAAAATAAAAATATTTGCTCTGATACAATCATATGGGTTTGATGGAAAATAAAAATATATTTTATTTTTAAAATATATATTATATTTTATTCAAGCAAAACTCTGATACAATGACACATGTTGCACATGTCCAGCCCAATGCTGACCAAGCCACAGGAGCCTAGGTGCAGAAATACAGCTTAATGGCACGAACAATGCATAGGTAACATAACAGAAGCCAAACTAAGGGTGCTTGAGTGCATAATGCCAACTCACGGGCCTCGAAGACAGGCACTACATATGCAAGAGATCATGGGCTGCTGCTCACGTCCAATTCCTGTTAGGCCCAAGCAAGGAAAGATAAGGCTTATGGGCCATGAAAGTTTGCAGCACATAGAGGATAGTGCCGGGCAGCAATCATGGGCTGCACGTGCCCAACATAAAACATTACAAACCAAAAACTTTAAAATATTATAAAAATAAAACAGAACAAATTCCTTAATATTACAAAAAATAAAAAAAGAGGAAATCAAAACCTCAAAAATCATTCAATAAACAAAATCCTCTTACTTGTTGAAAATGTGATAGAACCGGCCACAAAGCCAACAAATGTTTTATTAAAAATGAGATAAATAACTTATTTTCAGATAATCATGAACCAAGAGATAAACTCTTAAAAATATTTATTAAAGAATCTGATTCTGAAAATATTACAGAAACTAGTACATCTAATTCAGATCATTCATCTAAAACAGAAATTCAAATATGTCATTCTATAAATGTTATTACAAATGATAAAAGAGATATATTATTAAAAGTTATCAAAAATATAGAAGATCCAGATATAAAAAGAGAATATTTACTAACATTAAAAAATTTATTTACAATAGAGAAAAAAGATAAAGAAATTAAAATTATGGAACCTTTCAATATTAATAAATTATTTGAAAAATATTCAAGTTCAACGCCAAGAATTAAATTATCAAACTCTTCCAATATAAATCATGAAATTAAAGAATTAAAAACAGAAATTCAAAATATTTAGAAGAAACTTTATTCATTAGAATAAAAAGATTTAGAATTAGAATTATTAATATTAACAAATCAGAAAGAAAAAGAAATTAATGAAGAAAATGAAATAGATCCTATTATTCTAAAACCAGATGAATCTGTTATTCAATTTATCAATGTATTAAGTAGATTTCAATTTTAAAAATTGTATCTTTATATTACTTTAAAAATTAATAATGAAATAAGAAAATTCAAAGCATTATTAGATACTGGAGTAAATCAAAATTGTTTAAGATTAGGAATTATTTCTTCTAAATATTTACAAAGAACTCATGAAAATTTAATAAACTGCAGAATGAACTCCTTTACAAATATATTATAAATTAAATAATGAATATATATGTTGTAATAATTATTGTTTAAAAAGTATTTTCATATTAGTTAAAATTTTAAATGAAGAAATGATATTAAGAACTCTCTTTATTATTTTACTTTACCCATTTCAACTAGACTCTGAAGGAATTAAAACTAATATTTTAGAAAATGAATTAACATTTAAATTTATATCTCCTATTCAACAAAGAAATATTACTTTATTAAAAAATAATACTATTCATCAACAAATTAATAATATATTTTATTTAAAGAAACAAATAACCTATTTGAAAGAAGATTTAAAACATATTAGAATTCAAGAACAATTAAATACTAAACAAATTCAAAAAAAAAAAGAAATAGAAAATTCATTTAAAAATCAAGTATGCTCTAATCTTCGTCATGCTTTCTGGAATAGAAAGAAGTATGAAATAGAACTTCCAGATATTAAAGAATTTAATGAAAAAGATATTTCTACTAAAACTCGTCGTATTCAAATGAATAAAGAATATTTAAAAATTTGCAAGAAAGAAATTAATTCTCTTTTAGAAAAGAAATTAATTCGAACATAAAAAAACCCATGGAACTGTGCGGCTTTTTATATTAACAATCAAGCATAAAAGAAACGAGATGTTCCTAAACTTGTTATTAATTATAAACCTTTAAATAAAGTGTTACAATAGATAAAATATCCAATTCCAAATAAAAAAGATTTATTAAATAAACTATTTGACGCCAATATCTTTTCTAATTTTGACATGAAATTAGGGTTTTGACAAATTCAAATTAAAGAACAAGATCGATATAAAACTGGTTTTACAGTTCCATTTGGACATTATGAATTAAATGTAATGCCTTTTGAATTAAAGTATTCCCTTTCTGAATTTCAAAATATTATGAATGATATTTTAAATCCTTATTATCATTTTACTATAATTTACATAGATGATGTTCTAGTCTATTCAAAAAATATATAACAACATATTAAACATTTAAACACTTTTTTAAATGTTATTAAACAAAATGTTTTAGTTATATCTGAATCAAAATTAAAATTATTCCAAACTCAAATAAGATTTTTAGGACATGATATTAAGGATAGTACTATTACTCTTATTAATAGAGTTTTGGAATTTGCAGAAAAATTTTAAGATGAAATTAAAAATAAAAATCAATTACAAAAATTTTTAACCTGTTTGAATTATGTTGTAGACTTCTTTCCTGATCTTAGAAAATATTGTTCAATTCTTTATGATAGATTAAAGAAAGATCCTTCACCATGGACTAAAGCTCATACAACCAAAGTTCAATATTTAAAACAAAAAGTTAAAAGTCTTCCATGTCTTTCAATTCCTCATCCTCAAGCATTCATTATAGTAGAAACATATACTTCTGATATATGATATGGAGGTATATTAAAACAAAGGATTAATAATAAAGAAAGTTTAGTTAGATTTTATTTAAGAAAATGGAATCCAGCTCAATTAAAATATTCAACTGTTAAAAAGAAAATTCTAGTTATGGTAAATTACATTACTAAATTTCAAAATGATCTTTATAATAAACATTTTCTTTTATGTAATGATTGTAAAAGTACTAAAGAAATTTTATTAAAAGATGTTAAAAATTTATTTTCAAAACAAATATTTACAAAATGACAAGCCATTCTATCTGTATTTGATTTTGACATTGAACATATTAAAGGAAATAGTAATTTATTACCTGATTTCCTTACTAGAGAATTGTTTTAAGGAAAAAATTCATTATAATCATTTTCATTTTTTAAAAAATATTAATTATATTTATTCTCCTTTCAGGACAATGAGTAAAGACAAATTCATCTCTATTAAAGACTATCAGCAAAAATATTCAAATGTCATTCCTAAATCCAATACATCCATTAAAGGTAATTCTCCCAATTTAGGTATTCTTGAATCCACTAACAAATTTTAAACTCTGTCTGAGTTTCCTCCTCTTACTTATTCTCAAGTTGCTTCTCATCAATCTCATCAAATTAATGAACAAGAAAGTTCATCTCTTTCTCCTTCAAAGAATTCAAAAAATAAGAAAAAGAATAAAAATATTAATGTTCATAATAGTGATAATTACTATTATACAAAACCTCACTTTGAAATATTACAACTTATTTCATTCATAGAAACTCCTGAATTGTCTATGTTAAATAATTATATTAAAAGACAATTTTCTGAAAATATATTCTGGTTACATATAATGTTCTTAAAGATCGTGAATATTATGAAATTATATTATTTGAAACTAATTTTATAAAAATTCAATATCATTATGATAAAAAGGAACCATTAAGAATTGCATATCCAAATTAGTCATTAAAAGAATCATTACATTTCAAGTATGGGAACAAAAATTCAAAAATTTATATTTTGAAAAACCTTTATCATTAAGTCATCCAGCAAAAACATTCAATTATCATGACTATATTAAAATATGGTATAGGTATCTCTATTTAAGACCATTCGATCATTCATGGTTTATTTATTTTGATATTAATTGTAACATTACTATTCCAATTTGGTTTTTTGATTGGTGGCATTAATTTGATCTTATTTTAGATTTTCCCCCCTCAATTATTAAATTCATTTCAACATTATTCTTCAATTGCATAAACAAATGTGACATTTGAAAAATTATTTTTCTTTTATTTACATTTTAAGATTCCTTGGATTGTTTATTGGATTTTTAAAGCTTTTCATTCAATTCCGACACCTTATCCTCGTTCATTAATTAGAGAATTAAAGATAAAATGGAGAAATAAACTGCAAATTAATAGTTGTACTCCACAAAAGATTAATGAATATTTTTCAATTCCTAGCAATCCTTAAAACCCAGCTCAAAAAACAATTCCTTCTCAAACTAATATTAATATTGACATTTTGTTAATCCATCAAGATATTAGGGTTTAGAGACTAAGGTCTAAGGTTTGGGGTTTGGGGTCTGGGGTCTGAGGTTTGGAGTTTGGGGTTTAGAGTTTAGGGTTTAGGGTTTAGGGGATTTAGGGTTAAGGGTTAAGGGTTTAGGGTTTAGGGTTAGGGTTTGGGGTTTGGGTTTAGGATTTAGGGTTTAGGGTTTAGGGTATAGGGTGTAGGGGGTAGGGTTTAGGGTGTAGGGTGTAGGGCGTAGGGCGTAGGTTTTAGGGTGTAGGGTGTAAAGTTTAGGGTTTAGAGTTTAGGGTTTAGGGTTTAGAGTTTAGAGAGAGATTGGGGGAGTTGACCATAACCACTCCCCCTTACTTAAATTCAAACATATCAAGAGGGGGTTGGGTCTACCCACATGGGTAGATCCGTCCCCTTTTTTCCAACACTATCCGATAAGAATAAAATGAAAACAATGACAATAATCTCTACCTTAGGGAGTGACATACCCTCCCGTATACTGTGAGTGGGACTTCGATATTATGCTTTCGATTGAACAAATTTATGTTTTATAGTTTTTCAAATGACATATTTTATGACATGAGTGAAAACATATGATTTTGATTATATTTTATAAATGATGGTTTTTGTGATTTATTGGAGTGTCTCAAATGATTGATTCGAATGTTATGCATTCATAGTTTGAAATGAAATGATATTGTGCCACTATTTGAAATCTTGATGTGATTTATATGCTACCATTGCATTGGCACTGATTTGAAATGTTTTGATGAAACATATTGACACATGGTTTTGATATGATTTGATGAGATATGTGGGCCGGATGTCTACTTGTGATGAGATTGATATGACGACGTGATGATGTTCCTTGATGGATTCCGTAACTACAAAGGGCGTTTGTAGAAGTACCCCATATTGCCCGGATATGCTTCTGTATGAGGTATCCGCAAACGTCATATGTATAGTTGATCTCGGATGAATCAAAATTTGGGGAGGTCGTGTGTTACGCTACAGTCTAGCTCTGAGTGAGATACTATACTCGATTTGTTAATTATACGTATAGACACGGACTAACCGGTTAAACCAAATGTGGAGAGAACATGTGTTACGTCACTGTCTAGCACTTGGTGAGGCCTGTGGCTAACGTTGGAGTAGAGAGCTAATTTTATACACTTGCATTTCAAAACCCCCAACGCGCCCGTCATTGCTTTCATAATTGCATATAGCATTTCAATACATATAGATATTTTGATACATATAGCTAATTTAAACTTGCTTAAGCAAAATTTTCAAGCCATTACATTTAGAATTTTGTATTTTTCACATCGCTACAGAGATCCATTTCATTGTATATCTGTGCTCTAATATAATTTCTCCTTTTGTTTCTCCAGTATTCATATCTTTCATAGTCTTCTTGTTTTAAATATTCATCCATAAGCCTTGAAATTTTTAGACTTTCACTTTTAAGGCGAGTGATCTCGCGTTTTCGTTTTCTAATGTTAAGAGGATACATCTGCAAGAGAAAAGAAGTTGTTAGTAAATATCAGGTAAAATATCAAATTGATCTTTAATATTGTCGTCTTCAATATTTGCTAAATATGAGTTTTCAAGACTTTCTTTATTGGTTAAAATTCTACTAAGGTAGTCAGCTATCATAATGTCTTTTCCTTTGATATGTTCTATATGTATTTTAAAACCGTTTCCATGGATAGTGTTAAGAAAACTAATCCATCTTTTCTGAGCTAAACTTCTTTCATTTTTGAGTTTATAGAATTTCACTATTGCTTCACAGTCAGTTCTAAGAGTAAATTCGTTATTTAGATAAAGTCTAAATGTATCTAATGCTCTAATGATTCCTAGGATTTCGCAATCTAATGTTGGTAAATTAACTTGGTTAAATACGCCACTACCATATCTACAGAGTTGTTCAGTACTTTTAGGGCTATACTTGTTATCTTTTACTTTCAATTCTGCACCCCATCCTATAGTTGAGCTATCAACAATAACTATTTTGTATTCTGATTCTAAAGGTAACCTAAGTTTAGGAAGGGTTTGTACTAATTGTTTAATTTGCTGAACTGTTTTTATATCTTCTGTATTAAAATATCGTTGACCATTTTTGCTAGTTTTTACATATAAACATTTTGTAAGAGATCCTAAGTTTTTGATGTATGGTCTAGCATAATTTAACAGACCTAAGAATATTTGTAATTTCTTTGTATTTTCAATTTTATCAGGAAATTCCAATATTTTTTCACTAATGTGTTTTTGGAGTTCTATAGTGCCATTTCCTATTTTGTGTCTAAGAAAATCTATATATTGTTTGCAAAGTTCTATTTTGTTTTTGCTAAGTATGATGCCCTCTTGTAGGCATTTATTTAAAATAGTTTCTACATGTTCGTAGTGTTCTAAAATATTGTTGCTGGCTATCAAAATATCATCTATATAGACAAATACGAAGGGAAATTCTTTAAATATCTTATCCATTTTTCTTTGAAAAATACTAGGGGCATTTTTTAATTCAAAGGGCATTACTTTCCATTCATATAATCTTAAGGGTGTACTAAAGGCTGTCCAAGGAATACTGTCGGGATGCATTTTTATTTGCCAATATCCTGATTTACAATCGAGTTTGCTGAATATTTTTTGACATTGTATGAGGTAAATTAAAATTTCCTTTGTTGGGATTTTATAACTATCTTCATTTGTATTATCATTAAGTCTCCTATAGTTTATAACCATTCTAGCTTTTCCTCTTTTTATTTCGCTATGATTTCGAACCATAAAGGCTGCACTACGATGTTTACTTCTAGATTCTTGTATTAAGCCTAATCTGAGAAGATCTGCTATTTGTGTTTCGAATTCCTGTTTGTCAATATTATCATATTCAATATCTTTTGTTTTAATTGTGAGATCTTGATTAATTATATCTAACCTTGCTAATAACTTATTTTTCTCCCAATGCTGTAAGGGGTTTTCTCCTATAATTTGGCATTCTTTACATTTTCTTAAAAGTTTTTCTAATTTTGTATTGTTAATAGGTTTTTGTATCGTATGGCATATTGGTTTCCTATTGTTTCATTATCAACAAATTGTATTTTGGTTTTATGTAGAATTTTTGTAATAGGGACAATGGTTTGGTCTATTAGACTAACTCTAGCATTTATTGGATTGTGTGATATCATTTTGAGTTAGGTGTTTTGAATGTAATATACACTGGCTAGCTCCTGAATCTACTAAAACATTTACCATAATTGTTCTACCATTTTTTAATGTGACTAATAGTTTGACTGTTAGTAGGCTAGAGGGATTTGGTGAGGATGCTAATCCTATTATGTCTATACAGTTGTTGCTAGTACTTGGTTCTGATGTGTCAGGTATTATATCAAAATAATTTGATTCTTCTTCTGTAATTACTATTCTTTTTTGCTTATATTTATGAACTATTGGTTCTTTGTCTTGAAGTTCTTTTATTTGAGTTTGCTGTTGATCCTGTATTAATTTGAGTTTATCTACTTCTAACTCTAAAATTTTTACTTTTAATGCTAATTCTTGGTTTGTGACTATTCCTTCTTTATTTTTTCGTTTAATTATTTGACTAACATGTTCGATGTTATATATTGTTATGCAATTACTACAAACTTCAATAAGACAATATTCACACTTATATCTATTTTCTATAGAAGGAAAATAGCTACAATGGATGCAAGGTGTGCTCAGATATCCTTTTCCTAATATAAAACTATGATTTTCAGGAGTTATGCAATTATTCGGTTCTGCTTTCATCATAAATGCATAATTAAGATTTTCTAATACTGATTGTATCAATGTTTCGTTATCACTTTATTCATCTGTTTCGAAAACTTGTTCATCACTAGAGCTTGCACTAACTATTTCTAAATCTGATAATCCTTCAACTAAATTTGCTCTATAAGGATTCCTTCTTTTATTTGGACAAGTGTTTGCTAAATGTGTAAAATCTCCGCATATATAACATGAACATTTTTTCTTTGTTGGTTTCTTTACCTGTTTGAATCTATTGTCTTTATTATATTTTTTAGGGGTTAAGAATTTCTTTTTCTTTCTAATTTTTGGCTGATCATAAAATTGTGGAGTATAAATACTTTTGCAAAATTGCCAACTTTGTTTTTTAATAATACTTTGGGTAAGGTCAATATCAATCTTTAATTAATTCTTCAAATGTATACCATATTCTTGGTCCTACTCCTAATCCTTGTTCATAAAGTTTATTTTTAAAATTTTCTTCAATTTTCTTTCCTAATTCTCATGGTAATTTTCTTAGATATCTATTTGCTATATCTTCATCAAAATACTTTCCTGCTTGACTCGCATAGTGCATGTAATCATTACTAAATTATGTAATCTTTCTCCAATCTGTTATGCTTAATTGTTCTAATTCTCTTATGACTATATCCTGAAAGTTAGTATTTTCTCTAGTGGGGTCAAAACCTAGAATATAAGATCTAATTAACCTTGTAAAATTATAAGGGTTATTCCCTAGTTTTCTGATACTTTCTATTTCTGCTGACTTTATTCGTTTTGCTTCATTGTAAATACTTAATGCTGTATCACCTAAGAGTGTCTCTAAGTAACTAAACATATCAATGTCATTATCACTGGCTGTTTTATTCATATATACTCTAGGGCTGGTTGCAGGTAATCTTACTGTCTCTAATGGTTTTCTAACTCCTTTTCCTTTTGTAAGATTTTCTTTTGATTCATCATATGTTGTTCTAGCGGGAGTTATAAGGGGTCTTTTAAATTGATCTATTATATCTTCTCTTGCAGGTGGGATGTTAAAGGCTGGTCCATATGTTGGTCTTTTATTTGTCATTGTACTTTCCATATAAGATCTACTTATTGATGCTTCACTAGCTGCTGGTTGAGTCATGTTTAACTCTTCTGGGTCGTCTGCTATTTCTAATCCGTTTATTGAAGGTTGTTTTACTATCTGCGATTCCAACTGTTTTTGTTTAAATAATTCTTGAGCTTCTTCTAATGTTTTTTGTTCAAAAAGTACTTCATCTAAATGTTCTAATAGTATTTGTTTTTCGTTACAAAATTCTATATCTATTAACTCTTCGGGTGTCATTCTGCTAATTCTCACTGTCGTCTTTGGTTATTTTATTTGTATAATTATCAAATCTAAAACTAATATTTCCATCTGAATCTTTATAGGTAAGATACGTTTCTGGCTCTAATCTTTGTTTTTCTAGAAAACTATTAAGTTTCTATTCTACTCCTTTATACGTTTCAGAGGATATGTGTATTGCTGGTATTGCTCTAATGCCTTTGCTAACTAATGCTTGTTGTATTTCATCACTATAGACTTTAAAATTAATTTCTTCACTATTTGTTAATCTGCCTATGAACAATGTACTTATAGCTAGATTATTGTATTTTTCTTTCATTTTATATCCTTTTGTTTTGATTCCTATTTTAATATTTTTAACAAATTCTGGAATGCTTATCGTATAATTCGGTAAATGATATACTATTGCTCCTCTTTGATTCATATTTATTTCATAACATCCTAAAATTGCTTGTTCTAAGTCTAAAAATCTATCATTGTAGATACTTATAAATGTTTGTGTTCCTAAGCCTGTTCTATGTAATCCTTTAACTCCTATAACAATACATCCTAAGTGTATATATCTAAATTTTTCAAAATTGTTATTGTTATTGTTATCTATAAGTTTTAAGCTAACTTGATCATCTTCATTAATACAACTAATGAGTTTTTCTGAGTATTCTTTGAAAATTATGAGTTTATTAAAAAGTGGTGTATCATACAAAGTACTTGTTTTAATAAGTTGTAATTTATTATTTTTAAAGATTTCTGACTGTTTATCTATATCTGTGATTTTATCTAAGGGTTGTGATTCTAATTTTTCTCTTTTAGATAATAGTCTAGTTAATATTTTTACCAAAGTCTGTGTACTATTTTAACTTTTTCTTTTGTAGTTTTAGGGCTTATTTTAATTTCTGAAAATTTATTAATTAATTGGTCTATTTGTTCAATTTCTTTTTGATGATCTATTTTTATAACATTTTTCTGAGTTTCTAATTTTTTATCTAAGGTACTATTTATTTCTGTAATTATAACTTGTAGATTTTTATCAATTACGGTTTGAACTTTATCTTCTAAATCTGACAGTCTTTTAGAGATTTTTGTTTCAAATGATTTTAAGTTTTCATCAATGAAATTTTTTATCTTCATAAATTTATCAAGTAGTTCATCTACTAATGTTTCTAAATGTTTTAAATCATTTGTCTTTTTGAGGATTAAATCTCTTAGTTGTTTTTTGATGTAATTTATATTTCTTTCTACTGTAACTGTTGGACTACTCATACTAACTTTTGATATTTTCGTAACCAGACTAGGTGAAAGTGGTCTTGTAAATCTCTAAGCCTAATTTTTCTATCATTGTATCGTACATTGACTTTTAAAACTAATAAGGGAACTATTTGTGTAATATTATTTAAATGTTGTAACTGTAACTCTTCTGAATTTTTATAAAGACTAAATTCTGTTATGAGTTCTAATGCTAATTCTATACATGATTTTCTCATATACTGTAATGGGTAGTCTAAACTATATTCGGGGTAATGATTTTTGTTTAAAGGCTGACATCCATACTTCTACTGCTGCTATTTTAAGATTGCTTTCATCTATATTTACTATACTATTCCAATATTGATTTACTTTAGTTGTATCTATAAGGTTTCCTATTGTAGCGAAAATGTTTGTTAATCTTGATTGTTCTAAATGAGTTTTAGTGTCTCTAGAATATAATTCTATATGACAACATAAGGATAATTGCTTTTCTCTCATTAATGTAGTTTTCAGTGTCATAGAATCGCAAGAATCT